>JAHLJT010009436.1:67096437-67791437 GCA_031308135.1 Acheta domesticus | reverse complement strand
TCACACACACACACATCAAAAATAGGAGAAACTGTATGTGACGTTTGGGAGAGATGATTAATTTGTGAACGTTTGCTTGAGCCTCAGAATCCTATTCTCTTGTTTACTACAGATACTTGAATTACGAATAAAGGTACCGGCGAGCTTGATAACAATTTTGGAAAGCTAAACAAGACCGAATGCTTTCGAAAAATCTATTACAGTTAAGTCTGTTCTCTTTCTTGAATATAATGCTTCTGCAATACAAGTCGTATTAGATTGACTTTCACAACAAAAGGATTTTCAAAACTCATGTTGCCCTACGTATAACCAACCTAATTTGTCCCATTCCCCTCGCAGAACTCAGATATCATATGTTCCATTTGTTTGCAAATCACGGATGTCAGGTTTACTGGCCTACATAATTAACAATACAATTTTGACTTCCTGTTTTAAAAATTGGAATCATTATGGCCCTTTTCCAATCGTGAGGTACGCTACAATTGTTTACGTTTATTTCAAATAAGATGTAACCATCGGTTTCCCTCCAATTTTCAACATACCATCAAACCATACTGATTTATACATTTGAATATTAGTGAATATACAGTAGTCGTGATTGTACTTGGAATTTTCACCGCAGTTGTTCCGAAAGTACTGAAAGTATTCGATCCTAACATTCGAATATTTTTGATCAGATACTCCTAAAATCCACTTGCAGCAGTCGCAGACTACCTTCGCTCGAACCGCCGACGCTGTGGAGTGCCCTCGCCCAGTCGCCATCTTCCCGCTCCATCAGAGCCGCTCCGATGCAACGTGGTGTTCACGTGCCGCACTCGTTGTCGTCCTTTTACTCAGCGCTCGTCTCCATCCCGCGCCGCGCAGAGTCCCTAGATACAGAGAGTAGCGCAACCGCCGCCATTTCATATCCTTCCACCCGCTGGCCCCATCAAGCAGCATTCGGAAGTTGAACAGAAGTGATAACAATTGGTGACGTAATAGATATTTTAAAGAAAATTAATATTGGTTTGAGATAGATTCGTGGTTCTCAATACACAGAATATCCCACAGTTCTAATTCTCCTGAAAACTGGACATAAAATGGCGGGATCTGTGGAACAATGGAATGCACTACTTTCTGTATCCAGGGGCTCTAGCACCGTGCACTCGTTCACGCCCCCTGCTGTCGCCACCGTCGCATCGTCTCTGCTCCGACGCTTCAGTCCAGTATTGACGCGTTTACATACTCTTCGTCGTTTCCTTTCCAAGTCCCCTTCATTGGTTGATGTTGTGTGACAAAATTTCCCCCTTTCTCAATTGAGTAAAACCCGAAATGGAATACTCACGTAAATTAATTGAACACTAAATTAAGTTCATTTTGTTATGCTTTCATATTTCTTTCAAATTCATGCAGCTCCTTAAGTTAATTTTGGGAATGTACTACATTCCCGTATGAGATATGGCATAATATTTTGAGGAAACACATCCTAAAGTACCCGTACTACATAAATATGATTAAAGAAATAATCAAAGACAAAAAGCACGCGTTTTATGTTTATTAAATCATAGTACTAGAGCTAGAATCCGTGAACTCTTTCTCTCGTTGTCAGTGGTGTCTGCAATAACAAAGAAAGGAACATTTTTAAAATACAATTTTAAAAGAAAAAGGTTCAAAATGAATAAACTAGATGTAGCAAAATGAAAAACAATAAGAAAATATAAAGTGAATGAATTTAAGCAAAATCTTTCTGCCCAAGTAATGTAGATTTCTTTTAGAAATATAATCTGAAGAACAAAATCAGCTAAGATTTCGCCAACTTCAGAAATAATGTTGTGAGATGGGATCACAAGGGGAGCAGAGGAAGAAAAAGTGATAAAAAGGAACTAGTCAGTAAAAATATGATAATCGCACTACTTGAGGAAACACATGGACCTCAAGTTTTCATTAAATACTGTAAACTTTGGATTTATGGAGATTTTTTAAAACGTTCATTTTCTTGTTTTATATTATATTATATTAATGATTGTTTGTATTGTACAAATTTTCACCTAAGTATTCAGACACTTGTAATGTATTTTCACTCCAGAATGCTATAGAAAATTCATTTCCACATTTAACAAATGTATATCACATAAAAGTTGGGGTGCAGATAAAGCCACTTTTTTCTTTACCTACAAAGCCATAATTCGTTCAAGATTGATTGCGAAGCACTGATTTATGACTCTACCAAAAGACAATAACTGAGCATGCTTGATGGAATTCATAATAAAGCCCCTCAAATCTACACAGGAAGATTCCATAAAAGTCCTTTTGGAAGTATCTTAATTGAAGCTAATGAACCAATTTATCTCATGGAATATGCTTGTTAAGTTTAAAATATTCCTTCAAAGCAGAAATATCTTATTGTCCTACCATATTCCACGATAGTTATCCAAAACATCCAACTAGGGATTCTACCACAGCACATACTTTCTCGCATTGTTTCTAAATTTTCATTTTAAGAAAATTCAAAGAGATTAATGAAAATGAAACCTTCGCCAGTCTTTTAAGCGTTCCTTGTTATATCTGTAAAAAAAATTGTAAGGAAAAATTAACGGTTTTAGAGAAATTATTTTTTATAAATTGCATAAATTTCAAGTACGAATTACAAGAGAAGGTACATAATATTTTTAAAGACCTGATTTTTAGAACAGATATTGTTTAATTCAAAAATCTCTGTCATAAATTTTGTAGTTTTGAAATGTTACAATTTTGTGATTTTTCAAAATTCCAGAAATAAAACTAGCACCAAATGTTTAACGTCTTACTATAATCATGTCATATTCTTACTGCTCTCATGTTGTTTGATTTGTTTTCTTACTGATATCATGAGATTCCCAATATTGTATTGTAATTGTAAAATGTATCAAATTGTTCAGTCACTAATGACCTCGATATCGATGCGACTACAAATAAATGAAGAAATAATTCCCCCTATTAAAAAAATAAATTTTAAACTGCTGGACTTGTGAATTGAACACGAATTTTTCACATTTAATAGTATATTTTATACACAACAAGAAAGACTGTCATTGCGTTCCAATATTTCTCTAACTGTTTGCTGAAGTGTTTGTGAATCCCTTTGAAAATAATTTATTAAATAGCTGGAAGTCACTCCTTGAAATCATGATTTACTACTACTGATATGACAATGACATTACCAGTCTGTATTTGGAACTTAGAAGCAATTAAATCAGTATTTTTTTAGGTTTTTACATTCTGTTACTCTCCTTTACAATTCAAAATGAACATTAAATTTCACCAGTCCCTAAATTTTCTTCGTTAAGCCATTTACATTAAAAATTTTCAGTAAACACTTTTTAAACAGTTTTAAATAACCCACCCATATCAGCTTGATATGGGCTTGATCCCCTTCCATTCCAATTACATAATCCAATATAAATTTACTGCATTTCATTCTTGGATTAACAGATTATTCCAGATTTCTAATCGGTCATTGATTTAAACAATGAAATAAATACTATCTGAACCATCTCCAAAATAATGAATGTGATCCTCATTCCATAAATAAACATATCAAACAAAAAGTCAAAATTGTCATGAGTAAAGTTTTTCCTTTTAGAAATTTATTTGCGCCCTTCCTTACACTAACATTAAAACGTATTGGACAATGTTAAAAAAAATACCATTGTAGTGGCCTACAAAACATTAAACTCTCGTCAAAATGTATTACCTAGAGTTAAAACTTATATTTTCTCCATTGAAAAAGTGGCATTCATTTTATGAAATGAGATGACTCCAATTCTATTTAAGTAGGATAAAGAGGGAGAATATTTTCTTATAATATATAATTATAAGTAATATAATATAATTAAAACAAGTATTAATATAATATATTTATATTATATTATCGTATTTATTATTATTATTATTATTATTATTATTATTAGATCGCGGAACTTCATGCATATTTTTACTGACTGTGAATATCAAAAGGAAATGTATATAACTTTACTTATCACCAAAAATAAAACAAATCTACCCTATTTTTATTTTGCTTGTGTGCTATGTTTTAGTTTAACTGCGTATTTTTAATGTATGCCGTATATTTAAGTGCATATACTCCAGGGTTTCGTGGAGAAGTGGATCGAAGTCCGATTTTTTCGGGTATTTCTCTTTCAACTTACAAGTGGCTTTCTTCTGACAACGCGGCTATGCAAATTGAACCTCCTTAGTACCATTCGCACGGTTTCGGGATTTACTTTCATGCCAATGCCAATTCATAACCGAGGAGTAATTTTTGGTGCATTAATACGAGGGTCCTTCTTTATTATTTTCACTACGAGATTTCCTTCTCGATCAGAAAATGTCTTCGGGCGTTCTCCTCCGGGTTGCAGTTCAATCGCCTATTCATTGATGTACCATGAGATTATGTCACTCACTGTGCTTTCTTCATTAATGGCATTTTGCAACATTTTGGGCATCATTAACCCTTTGCATGATGGTAAATAACCAGCTGACGCTGCTCAAAGTTGGTGTTCTTTCCTCAACGATTCATTTCGCTTAAATGTTTAGGTTCCCACGTATCTGGTTCATCAACTGAAAGGTGACCTTGATTTGTTTTATTTTTGGTGATAGGTAAAGTTATATACATTTCCTTTCGATATGCACAGTCAGTAAAAATATGCATGAAGTTCCGCGATCTAATAATAATAATAGTAATAATAATAATAACAATAACAATAAAACACAACACACTCACCAACAAAAACCACTAACTTAATAATTTGTATATATTAGGTCTTATAATGTGAAATAAAATGCATTTTAAATCAGTAAAATCTAGAGTAAGTAAATATTGTGCATTTTAAGTAAAGATTACCATATGAACCCATTGCAGTCCCATTTTTAAACTTGCACCATCTGTTTGAAAACATATAAGGATTATTTTAGAATTTTTCAAATTTTTTGAAGATGAGCATTTTGAAAAAACTCAAAATCAAAATTGTAAATTCAAATTTGAAAAACGTTTTGAACGCAACCCCCGTTGAGTTGCATATCATATAAAAGGCCATAAAGAAAGCTGGAAAATGACACCTGTTCTAACTCTCTATCTTAATTTGGAGAGGTTCTACATCAATTTAAAAATTTTCGGGAACCTAATTTTGTAAAATTTTACATGGCTATATTTCACAAACGGGTGGAAATATCTTACTCAAAATTTGTGGTTTTCTTGTTCTTCATTCATACTATCTATGTGTCAAATTTCATTTGAATCTAAAATGGTGAGGTAAAAAACTGTGTTGATTTAATATGGAATGACCCTATCGTAAAATTTTAAAATGACTAAATATGCTTGCAACAAGTAATTTACTTCAACTTCTCGGTCATTAACCCCCATGTCGATCTGTTTTTTGTCGTTTCTCTGGTATATTGAGCAAAAGACTGATATTGAGCATTGACCTTTGTTTTGCTTCTGGACATTAATGTAGCTTCATGAGGTCCACGCTTTGTTGAATTTCCGCTTTTAGATGCGGTAGGAGTATGGTAGCAACTTTTACATTAGTTTAACATTTAATTGATTTAAATTAAATCTATAGTTCGTTGTCGATGCAGATAAATTTTCTATCAGTCGGATTCGAAACATTTCTAGTTTTCAAATTTTTCTTACCACACTTTGACTTTTCCTTTCTTCATAATTATAATATGTACAGTAAAAGAGTAGGTTAGGAGTTCTGGTGTTCAAAAAATCTTCGTAGACTTACTTCTTCCTTCATGTCCCCTTCCCTCCGAAAAAAAATCCTATTGGTTTCCAAAAACCAAAAGGACAAAAACATACAAACAAACAAAAAAATACAAAAAAACTCAAAACGTCTGCATTCAGTTGCATATATTAATGTGTACATAATATTTCAAATCCTATGTAAGTACTTGGCGTGACAGCCTGTGAACGGGCTCAGGCCTACCGGCGAAGTCCCTGCCTCGCAGCCATGGGTTAAGGGGGTAGTATGTGCGGTTAACACGTAGGTATCTTCACGCCATATTCCGGTATTCTCAACCCGAGAAGTGAATTTTCTCATCGCCACACAGCAACATGTATTGGGACATTGCAAGGAAAACTCACACTATAGTCTTGCCTCGACCGGGAATCGCACCTGGAGCTATGTTGTGGAAAGCGAGCACGCTGGCCAAGAGCTATCCGCAAGGCTAGAATACATAAACATGTATGAACCACTTCCAAGCATTGTTTTCAGCCGTTTTGTGGGTGCGCAGGTGGAAGTACGTGAACGGCGAGTGGGTGCCGGGGGGCAAGGCGGAGGCGCCGCCCGCCAACGCCGTCTACGTGCACCCCGAGTCGCCCAACTTCGGCGCGCACTGGATGAAGGAGCCCGTGTCCTTCGCCAAGGTCAAGCTCACCAACAAGACCAACGGCAACGGACAGGTGCAAATCACTCACCAACTGCCATCACCACAGCAAAAGACTATTTGTACACTAATTGGTTTGCACTTCATTTTTCCGATTATTTACCTCGATTATTTAAATCAAATATTAATTTTCAGGACAAAATATCAAAATAGCCCTCTGTAAACAAACTTTAGCAACGGAATTCATAGTCTGCTTATCTCTCGCTAATCAAAGAAAAGTAAGAGAGACAAACATAAGCGATTGATGTTACTAAAACTGATAAAATGAAAAGTCACTGCTTATGGTGTAATATTTTAGTTACATCTTTTAAAACTCAACATTATTTTAGTTTTTGACAATATATACACAAACTAGAAATTAATGATTTTAACGTTTCATGCATTATTTAAATAATGTAAAAAATTATTGTTAATATTACATTAATCGATGAAATCGGAACGATTAATCGATGCATTTTAATCCAACAGTTAAATTAATCGCTTAGATATCTGTTGATTATTTATTAATAATTACTCATCCATCTCAACGCCTCCAAGGCAGCCTTTTTTGTTCTTCTTAGCGATTGAAATTTGAGTCACTAGATGGCTCCGGCATAGCGCTTTAGCTACGAACGATGGTAGCAACTTCTCAATTGAAGACCCTCGTTGCCTCCTACTCGGAGTGAAGAAATGAGATCGTAGTGTGAATTTGTAATTAATTACTGTCGATTTTTCGGCTTTTCTCCCTTATCGTAACGAATAGAGACAATCGGTTCAACTACACGAGAACATGGCAGGAAACAAGGGCCTGCGAGCGGAATGGCTTCGTATTTACAGCCTCAAATTTTAAGTCGCACTGACGCTTCGCTGCGCGTGCCTAATGTCCCCTTCGGCGCAAGCGAATCAAGCACAATGTAGACTAGCGTTCGGTACACATGTTTATAAATTTTTATCTTTTACAGATTATGTTAAACTCGTTACATAAATACGAGCCGCGAGTACATTTAGTGAAGGTTGGAACAGATCCAAAAAAAATTAACACTTACCCTTTTCCTGAGACGCAGTTTATTGCCGTCACAGCGTACCAAAATGAAGAGGTAAGTGAATATGGCAGCAGAATATATGCGTTTGTGGAGGGCCGGCCTTTTGGATTTTGCAGTCAGGACGAAAAACGAACAATTTGGAGCCCCTTAAAAAAAGAAACTTGACACATTTGAAACAATATGTTCATTATTAAAATAGTTTGACAATTATTTTCAAAATTTTGAAAACTAGTCTACCCGTGCGAGGACTCTCGCATATTAAATTGCACCCCTTTCCCTATCTTTCCATTTCCATATTCAGACGAAAAGATGTTAACGCAACGTGTAAATTTGTTTAAAAAATGTATAATGATAATTTCCGATCTATTTGTATTTGTCGATCACATCGGCGAAGTCAATTTTTGTCCGGTATATGATATTATAAAGGCAGAAAGGAGAGAACCTAATCTTTTTTGCGACATCCATTAATTTAATTTGGAAAAGCTCTGCTCTCCGCTGCCTACTGTATTCACAGTAGGCAATTATTATTCAATTATTCTATAAATAATATACAATATGTATTACATATGTTTTAGTTTATGCAATCTACTTAAATTTTAAAAGCAATTGGCGCCCAACGGCCGGTCCCGCGCGCGCGCGCGATGAATGGTGAGTGCTCGAGGGCTGTTTGTGGCGGTTGCAGGTGACGTCGCTGAAGATCAAGTACAACCCGTTCGCCAAGGCGTTCCTCGACGCCAAGGAGCGGCCCGACGCCTTCTACCCGCGCGAGTTCATGCCCGCCTACGCGCAGCCCTCGCCCGCGCCGCAGTACCCGCAATGTGAGCCCCACCCCCACCCCACCCCACACACCACTCTGTGAGCTTCATCCTCGCAGCATGCCCTTTGCAAGACCAAGGGTGGCCACTCATTTCTCGCAACAAACGTCTTTGAATTTTCCCGGATTTCCAGTGCATTTTGAATTTGTTTCTGGTAAAATCTGTAATTTCGTACTACTTGAAAATATTGAGGCTACTCTGAAACTAATCGGTCAGCTCTCTGATTTCGACGTTACAAAGTACGAATGTACAACATTTTTTCACCAAATAAAATTGAGAAAAAAAATAACGGTGTACTAATATTTTGAAGGTATGATATATCATTTTATAATCCTCGCAAAATTTTCCATGACTTTTAACAATTTTTCTACAAATTCTCTGATTTTCTCTGCCTTTCCCAGAGCAATAAATGTCCTGATTTTTCTGGGTTTCCATTAAGTGGCCATCCTGTAAAAGAATTTTCTGGAACACAACCTTATTCTAAGGCTTTTGAGAGGTGTCTAGTTAGATCGTAGACTGACAGTAGTTTGTTTTCTTAAGTGGATGAAAAAGTTACTCGCCGTCGCAATGACCGCACTATGGTGATTGTGTACGACTTTAGGCAGTGCGTCATTCACAATGAAAATAGGATGAAGCACGTCTTTTGTACGTTTTATTTACTGCTAATTTGTAATCGGTTTCTTACTTTTTTTTAATTTGTTTATTTTAAGTCGCATCAACTGCTATGGTTATTAGCGACTACCAATTTGTACAATACATAATATTTTCTTTAGTTATAAAAACAATGATAATTGATGATACACAATGACAAAGATAATAACACAATGACACAATACTCTCACAATGACAATGATAAATAAACAGGAAATAATAAACAGAAACAATAAACAGAAACAGAAACAACAAACAATCAATAAACAGAAAAATTATACAGAAAAATTTAACAGTTTTGAATCATATTTAAAAGGATTATATGTCATTTAGGAAATTACAAGATTTACAGAAATGTAGTATTTTTTTTTGATAATCCTCGGATGTTAGGATTAGTTCTTCATCATGTTCATCAATATTCTGCTCGCGTCTGTTGTCCTGAAATAGATTACAGTAGTATAGCAAATGATGGATGTTGAGAGAGGTATTGCAGGGCACACAGATGGGAGGGGGATCTCTGGTTAGAAGATGCTTGTGACTAAAATTACAATGACCTGTTCTTATTCGTGATAAGATCACCTGTTCTTGTTTAGAAAAGTCTTTGGAGGTTTTCAAGGAGTAAAAATTTCGAATTTTTTTGTGCAAATTGCTAGACTTGAATGTTCTCCAGTAGTTGTCCCATATCTTCTGCATTTTCTTTATGGAGTGTGACCACAGATCAGTCCATATGTGGGAAGTTGCTAAAACTCCTTCCGATTTCTGGAGTTGTCATTTCTTCCTCAACGCTTATTATGTCATCTTCAGGTATCTCTTTGTAATTTGGGAGCCAGGTCATTACTAGAGTCTTGTTGGATTGCATGCCATAGTACAGTTCATGTTTCTTACTTTCTCGTCCTTATTTCCAAGAAAACGTTTTGTAATAGTGCGCCGGAAAATGGCGAATTTTCGGCAGAAAAACTCTTATTAACGGGTCGTGATAAAGAAAAAGTGGATAAATCTAGTTGCTAAATATAGAAAAAAGTTCATCTAGCACGAGGTGTAGACATAATCCATGTTTTGTGGGCCCTTGATACCGAAAAATCGATTGACAACAAAACGTCTATCTGTCTCTGCCGTTAGTCTATCTGCCGTTTGTATGTCTGTCTGTCTATATGTCTGCCTGTCCGTCCGTCTGTCTGCCTATCTGTCTGCCCGTTTGTCTGGCCGTCTGGCCGTCCGTCTGACTGGCCGTCTGACTGACTATCCGTGAAACAGCATATGTAGTCAATGCTAGAGCCTAAACCATTCGGCCGATCTCCAAAATGGATATTCGCCGAACGATGTGTATAAAGTCGAGGGTTTGGGAGTTTCAAACGGATATTTTGATGTTTGAGGATACTCTTCATGAAACCTCAGAAACATTTTCAAAATTTTCTCAAAAACGGCTCCAATTTTTTTATTCAACTTTGTTCTCGGATAGCGTAAAGAACGCTTAAGAGAATGGTGCAGACCTCATGTTCGTTGAAATCAGTTCGATATAATATGCGCTTTTGTAGCACCACAAGTTAATGTCAGGGACGTGCGGTAATTACTTTGTAATCCAGCTGCTAGCAGCAAACTAGCTCCCTCCCTCAACCCTGTACCCCATTTCTTGTTATCTGCTGTAATTGTGCCAAGGTGGATGTTGGCCTACCGTTTTCAATTACCTGCTTTTTCTAGTAGAACTAACTCGTTGAAAATGGTCTCCTCAAAATATCATCAATTATATGGAAGATATGTACACAGAATTATTCCTAAATACTCGTTTGATTTGGCACTGCACTGCACATACTCCATTGCAAAGTTACTACAAATCTTCACAAAAGTACGAGTAACCACGACCACAAATACTACAAGGGATTACCACTGCTTCACGCACAGCCCTGCCAAGCACATTGATTCTCTAAGAAGAATAGGCTGTTCCATAAGAAAAATTGGGTATTCTAGAGATCGGATCACGTGTGAGTGGGAACTTTTTTCCTCAGAAAAGTTAATAAAATATCTACTGAACATCCTGGTTCTCTCTCATTACATCACGAGATAAATATGTGCCCCATAGTCATTTTATAAGTTATAAACATCTCGAGAAACGGTACGTTAATTTATACTAACAAAACATGCTATTTAAAATAATTTTGCATTGTAGTAGCACTGGCTTCGACGTAATCACATTGAGAGGCAAGGCGAAGTCTTCCCTTGAAGCAGTGCGAGGGGAGAAACGTCAACCATCCCTAGCTAGTTGGGTTCAGTGCATTATCTGCTGCGGCTTCCCCCCGATCACTGCCTGCCGCTGGCCCAGTGAAGTAGATGCGTGCGCAGCTTGCTGTTCCAGCGTAGATGTCAGAGCTGGGGTCACAACAGTAAAGGAGCGGTGGACTGTCGCACAGATCGCAATAGAGTGCACAGTGGGTGCAATATTTTTGATCATGTGACATACTGTTAATTGTAATTTAAATTCTCAAAATTCATTTAATTCTCCTTGTTGCTTACTCCACTAGTGCTGGGATTGTTGGTGTTGAATGCACGCCACTGGTTAATTTAAACATTCAATTAAGTTGTTCTTGATGATGAGCATAAGACATTAAACATTGTACAGAGTATCTCTTACAAAATTAGTTGGATCGAAGAGGTAGATGTAGGAAATGAAGTCTCTCGAGTACTTTAAGATTTCCACTTTATCCAGAAGAATGATGGTCAGGGAGTTCGTTCAGACGGGCTTATTATTTGATGCTGCGTTGTGTAATTTCTTCGAATGGTGGGAATTTATAGCTCTTGTTGAATGATGTTGGAAGGTAACAGGATGCATTGACTATTTGTCGGAGACATTTTGACTCAAATCTGCGAATCTCAACATTGGATATATTTGCAGAATCTCATAGCTGGATTCCATAACTTCGTACTGGACACATTGTTGCTTTGAAGAAGAGTACTTTATTTTCAAGAGTTCTTTATTGTCAAATTCAACAAAAATGTATTACTGTGCAATCTGACGAAATTTTAATTTTATTTTTCTTTTTTGTTGCAATATGTTCTTTCCATGTTAGACGTTGGTCGAGATGTAATCTCAAGTATTTAACCTATTTTACTTGTTAAGGTTCAAGTTGTTTCATTTTAGGACATTGCTTCTTGGACAGCAAGAAAGTAATGTTTGGCTTTTAGGCATGTGCTTGTTTGCGCCATCGCCTTAACCAATGCTGCAGTAAAATCTATAAAATCATCTTGATTTGTTGATGAGTGTTGTGCGTCTTCATATGAAGGCAATATTTAGGTTCGCCGGCAGAAAGTGCCACAGTACTGAAATCGGTGTTTCGTAGGTCACTGGTGTACATCTAGTATAGGACAGGAGCAAGAACACTTCAATGTGCAATACCAGATTTAATAGAACAAAATGAGGAATATTTTTCCTGATATCTGACAAGGAAGTAGCGGTCAGAAAGGTATGATTTCAATATTAATGTGGTAAAATGGTTTTTATTTTGTACAGACGTCCATTGTACAGAATTTTGTCCAATGCTCGTTGTATGTCTAAAAAACCAGCCGGACACCTTTCATTTAAAGTTTTAAGTAATGGTGTCAACGACTTGATGGGTTTGCTCAGTTATATGATTTTCTGTGATTCCAAATTGATGGTCTAGAATAAGTTCCTTCAGAAGAGGCTTTAATCTTTGTAGTAGTAGGTTTTCAAAGGCTTTTGATAAGTCTGGTCGGAAAGATGCTGCTTTTCTTGGTGGATTCACAGCTTTCAATATAGCTAGAATCTGAGTAGGGAAATATTCTATCAGTTTTAAAAGAAATTGAGGCCCTCTGTGTTTGAAACGGATATTTCGATTTTGGGGGATGTCGTTCGAACTTTTTTTTTAAAAGCGAGCCATTTTGAGTTAATTTTCACAGAAAACTGTTTTCAAGAAAATTCAAAGGCATCTTGCAAAAGGCACTTGTACTCACTTACGCAATAATGTATACAAATGTTATTTAATTTTTGGGGGAACTTTACATGAACATGCGTTTTCACAATTTTCTCAAAAATGGCTCCAAATTGTTTAAATAAACTTGTCCTCGGAATGGTGTAGTTTTTGTTCAAATCTCTGAGTTTTCGAAAATTGCAAAAATTCAATTTTTTTGGCGTCCTCCTAAAACAATGTTGAAGATGATGACTTTTTCCTTAATGAAATCTGATTTTCAAAGACATTGAAAGTTACTTTCAATTTTTTGGAAATACAAGTTCTTTTTTTCGCTAGTTTCAACGCTAGCGCCTAAACCGTTCGGCCGATTTTCTTCAAAATTGATATTTCCCCATCGTTTGTACTTGTCTCAAGGCCTCTGGAATTTGAAACCGATATTTCAGTATTTGAGGGTACTTTACAGGAAGCCCATTTTGAGTTTTTCTAAGTTAAAAGAAAATGGCTCCAAATTTTTTGATTATATTTTGTTGTTGAATAGTGCGAAGAACCTTGAAGGGAATGACGTAGGTATCATTTTCGTTAATAGGCCCAATTTTCCGAAAATTGCAAAAAACTGTTTAGAAACTGCAAAATTGAAGATAGAGATTTTTGCCTCAGACAAAGTCGATTGTACAAAATTAGCACTTCAAATAAGGTCATGAACCCTTTTTTTGGAAAAACGAGTAGTTTTTGCGTAAATTGCGATTCAAATCTACAAAAAAAATTCTCAAAAACCGCTCCAAATTTTTTCTTTAAAATTTCTGCACGTGTGTAATAAGGGACCGTAAATATATAAATAAACTAGTGGTGTTACAGAATGGCACATACTTTCTCGCAGTAGTTATTTTCCAAATGCCGATCACCGGATAAATTATTTGGAGTACGGCCGTTCACCGCTGCCTTTCTTGATCATGTTTGAAAAACATGTTTTTCGCGTGTTGACAATTACCGGCTTCTTAATGATAGAAGTGATACAATTACGTTTTGACTTAAATATAAGTAGATAGTTCGCATGTCAGTCCCGTGGCGCGGCCGGTTAAAGCCACTTCGGGTTGAGATCTTCAGTAAGGAAGGTGCCGAGTTCGATCCACAGATGGGGATTTTAATTTGATGAATGTGATGTCTCAGGAAAAAACATTGAAGAGTGTAGATACTTTATTGAAAATCATTTGAAGTACTTCTATTCACGAATATAATCAATGCAGATAAATAGACAGGACTTGTCTGCGTTTTCCCTAACTGCATCTTTTAAACAAATTTTCAACCCTATTATTCGATTTCTGAAGCGTATGACACACTCAAATTAATCGTTTTCTAGTGTGTGTATATGTATATGTGTATATATATATATATATATCTATATATATATATATATATATATATAACGAAACTGTTATTACTTTCTCGCCTTTTCGAATACGTAAAGCGGTTCACCGATGCCTTTCTGGTCATGTTTGAAAGACATGTTTTTCGCATGTTGACAATTACCGGCTCCTAATGATAGAACCGATACAATTACGTTTTGACTAAAATATAAGTAATTGCGATAAATGCACTGGAAATGTCTGTATATATTTGTTCAAATTCATAACTTTTAACAAATTTTTACTTCTCTTCTTGGATTTGTAATGCGTATGTACCATCGTATCAATTGTTTCTTTATCAATTTCTTTATGCATTTACCATTTTATAGGTCGGTTCTATTCTTTCATGGCTCTGTACGACACAGGCCTTGTTGGTGTGGCGTAGTGGTATAAGTGCCGGTTCGTTGACCTTGAGTATCGGATGTCGGGTCTCGGTACGGAAAACGTTTGCTGGTATAATACACTTTTGCTGGTTTATGAAGTAGTGGAATAGCAATAAGGACCGTATAGGAGCAGAGCGAGAAAGTATGTGCGTTGGAAGCACCACTAGTCTTTCAAAGAAATTGTAGTTTTCAGGTAATTTCGGGACAGAATAAGCCGTTTGGAATTTTCATATTTTTTTAGACACAATTTTGTACGCTTGTTTTCCTGCTTGCTTACTTGGTTGCTTCAAGCTATATTTGAAGCTTTGCTTCAACTATCGCGTAATATTTGCTTGAAGTAAAGGCAACTTTATGTCTTCTCAAAATCGGCACCATTTTTTTCTTTTTTCATGGATAGATCAAAGGACAATAAACTAGTGGTGCTACAACAGAACATATTTTCTAGCAGTATTTGTGACGGTTCAGCAATAGTATATACTACATAAATCTGCAAAAATGTTTTCAAGAAACAAAAATGTTTTTCTGCGACGAGGCTCGAACTCAGGTGCAAGTTGATGCGCCCTGCGCCTTGCCGCTACACCAGACAGCCTCTCTGACGTACCATATTCGGCCGACGTTTAAAAATCCAATTTATAATTTCCAGGTTGAAATGAGATCTGTGTCATTCTTTCTGTGTTCCTTTCACCCATAGAAAAAATTTAAAGAAAAAAATTGGAACTGTTTTTAAGAAAATGTTATTTTTATAAATTGCATTAACTTCACATATTAAGTGAAAACTACTCGTTTTTTACTTTCCCGTATACGTACGTATACACGGAGTGATATACGTAGTATGGGGAAAGTTACGTAATGCTGCGCGAAAAATGGCCAATTTTCGGCGGAAAAAAATTCATTGCCGGGCCGTGAAAACGAATAAGTGGATAAAACCAGTTGCTAAATTAAGGAACAAAAATCCCATAACACGTGGTGCAGCCAGAAACCCTGTTTGTCCGTCTGTGAACACTGCTAGCGCCTAAACCATACGTACGATTTCTTCCAAAATGGATATTCCCAGGTCGATCTGATTCTAGTCGAAGCTTTGAGATTTTGAAAAAGATTCTTCAAAATTTGGGGGTACTTTATATGAAGCTCCCCGGGGATTTCAACATTTTCTCAAAAACGGCTCCAAATTTTTTCTTTAAATTTCTTGTATAAATAGAGTAAATACACTTATTAACATGGCATATGTCCGATTTTCACGGATAACTCTGAATTTCCGAAAATGGTGAAAGTTTGAATTTTTTTCGGCGTCTTTCTCCAACTACAAAATTGAAGATAGAGATTTTTTCTTCAAATAAATTTGTTCTGCATATTAAGTTCTTTCAATAAAGGTCACGTAAATGTTTCTCAAAATTTTAGTAGTTTTCGTGCAATATTGCGTGCAATATGTGCAACATTAAAAAATTACAAAAAACATATTTTCTCAAAAAGAGCTCTAATATTTTCTTTAAACTTTTGGTAGGGATAGTGGTAAATTTACTCTATCAGATGACATAAAAGCCATATTGGTCTATCGGTTGGTTTTTTCAAAAATTACAAAAATGTAAATTGTTTTACTTGTCTCTCACGTCGATAATATTTACATTATCGGTGATTTTTTCACATTATTATATTTACGAGTATATGTGCTTTAAATAATATCAGTAAAGTTTCTCGAAAACACTACCGTTTTCTGTGAAAAGTAGTTCAAATTTCGGCATTTTCAGAAATGCTCAAACGCCATTTTCTCATATATGGCTGCAACTTTTTGTTGAAAGTTTTGTAACAGATAGTGATAATTACACTCTTTAATATGACGTAAAGTTTATTTTGAGTTATTTTTTTGTTTTTTTCAAAAATTATATAAATGTAAATTTTTTGAAAGATCTCTCACATCTTTAATATGCACATTATTCGCAATTTGTAAATATTATTATATTTGTGTGTGTAAGTGCTTCAAATATCTTCGAATAAAGTATTTTGAAAACTCAAAAATTTTCTGTGAAAATGAGCTGCAAATTTCGCATTTTTAGTAGTGCTAAACGCCATTTTCTTTAAAACGGCACATAATTTTTAAAAGAAAATTGCCATTTACGGCTAGATTTTGTGTTCTTTAATATTCTAAAATTAATATTTTCGCTGTACCAATAGGAAACCGAAAAATTAAGAAAATGGCAAAAAAAATGTACTTTTGGCGGTGATAGATGGTAGCTGGCAAGAAAGAGTATGTGGCAATTCCGAATAGCTAGCGAAGAGCCAAGAAAATAGAAAACTAATACGGGAAAGTCTGTGCCATTCAGTAGCACCACTAGTTTACGAATTACACGACATTTCTTAAAAGAAAATTTGTTTTTAGAACGGATTTTGTTTAACGTAAAATCTCTATATTCAATTTTGCCGTTTTGAAATGTGAAATTTTTTCAATTTTCCAAAATAGTTTGCTGGAAGAGAGAATTTAAAGAAAAAATTTGGAGCCGTTTGTGAGAAAATAATTGTTTTTGAAAAAAATTAAACTGCGTATATTTTACGCAAAATTACGCGAAATTTCGAAACATTGTACATCATTAGCCTATTCCAACGTTATAAGTGTATTTCGTTCTACTGTTAATTTAGTGAAAAATTTGGAGCTATTTTGTGAAAATGTTGACTTTTTTTCGAGGCTTTATGTAAAGTACCCCCAAAAATCAACATATCATTTGCATACATTATTACATTTGTGAGTACAAGTGCTTTTAATGATGTCCTCTAAAGTTTCTCGAAAAAATCAATTTTTTTGTGAAAATTAACTCAAAATTGCGCATTTTCAAAAACCGCTTGAGCAACATTTTCTTAAAAACGGCTCCAAATATTTTCTTTTTTCTATGGATCTGATAAATGATCTGAATAAGATGACATAAACGCCATTTTGTTGTTTTATTTTCTATTTTAAAGAAATTACATTGCATTTGTGAGTAGAAGTGCTCCAATGCAGTTCATAGAAAACTCCAAAGTTTTCAGTGGAAATGAGCTCCAAATCAGATTATCGGAAATGCTTAATCGACATTTTCTCAAAAACTATTTCAAATTTTTCAATGAAAATTTCCACATAGGAACGGGTTTTATTGTTCTATTATATTATTAAAAGCATATTTTACTTCTACCATTAGGAAGATATAATGTCGAGAAAATGTAAAAAAATCCTTTAGACGACAATAGATAGCTGCTAAGAAGAGGGTGGTGCAATGCCGAAAAGCTAGCCAATATTGAAGAGATTAGAAAACCAAATGGTACGAGAAAGTCTGTGCCATTCAGTAGCTCCACTATTTTGTTCTGTTGTGTGCGTTTTTCCCCTTACTTCTATGCACGGTTTTCTTTTTCGCTGCCGTCAACGCCGTTACAGCGCATCGTCAGCAGATATTATCGCCTCTTGTTTAAACGCTCATCCAAGGTCTCGAAGAGTTTGCTGGTGGGCTCCATGCTTTCCACGCCGTTTTTAGTTCGTTGTATTCGCAGGGGAGGCTATAACTGTTGCTTTAGAAACATCCGCTAAAATCGACCAATTTCGAAGCCACGTTGCTAACCTCACGACAAACTGGTCAACTGAATCGTTTGTTTCCATTTAGAGTTCATGAAATCCTTGAATAATAATGAACTTGTTTTGAGATTTCATTTCTGAACTGAATCACAGTTCGTGACCATTCTTGCATGTGATAGCATTTTCAACTTGAGTGACGACCGTCACAGACGACAACAAATGTACAACTTTCTTCCGTGTGGGCATGCTTCCTCTGAGCTCTCGCACCCTTAGTCCTTTTCCTCCCTCTCTGCTACTACAAACAATCGCTACTTATCGTAGAGGAGAGTGGAAAATAATAATAATAATAATAATAATAATACAATAATATAATAATAATAATAATATAATAATAATATAATAATAATAATATAATAATAATATAATAATAATATAATAATAATATAATAATAATATAATAATAATAATATAATAATAATATAATAATAATAATATAATAATAATAATAATATAATAATAATAATGTTGATTCTCAATAGCAGTAGAAGTAATATTACATTTTCTGTGCGTGAGAATGTAACAAATAATCGGTACCAAATGTTAAGCGCTTAGATCTTTGTAAACTACCAGCAGCCTCTTCCTTGGAAACTTGATGTGGAACGTCAGTTCTTTTGAAAGCAGTGACGCACTGAGTACGGCAATTTTGTCGGTACGCACACTATAAGAAAGGGGGAGCGACACAGTCAAATAATGTTGCCTTGTTCAGTCAAAATGGAAACTTTTGTTTTTGGATTTTCCCCGAGTTCCTGGATTTCTAACGAAAGCACAGACACCTCTCTCATGGCCGGAACCTGCGTACTTTTTCTTTAATTTCTGCATGCATTCGAAATAAGTAATAGCCAAAGCCAAGTGAAAGCCATTCCGGAGTGATGTATGAAAGAAGTGTATAAATGCAGCTGCCTCGAGTGAGAGCGCAGGCTTCCACGGCCGGTGTAAGTGACTACTTGGCTGACCGGGAGACGACGCGTCCTAGGCACAGGTACCAACATTTCGGCTCTCGGGCATTTAGCCCCGAGGAAGGTCGCTGAATGGTGGCCGAAACGTTGGCACCTGTGCCCAGGGCGCGGAGTCTTCCGGACAGTCAAGCAGCTTCTGCAGCTGGCTGGAGTAACGCGGTGTTTGTGTGTTCGCAGACGGGACCTGGCTGCTGCCGCAGAGCGTGTACCCGGCGCCCGCGCTCTCCTCCGGGCGTGGGGGGCGGCGGGGGCGGCGGAGGCAGCGGGGGCGGCGCGGGCGGCGGGGGCGGGGCCGGGGGCGCGGGCGCCGGGGCGCTGCGCAACAACCGCGCCTCGCCCTACCCGTCGCAGCGGCCGCGCTCGCACTCGCCGCCCGCCCAGCACGCGCACCCGCACGCCCACGCGCACGCCCACCCCCACGCGCACGCGCTGTCCTACGGTGAGCATCGCCCTCTGCGCCCCCACCCCACCCCACCCCTTCGTTTGAAGGCCGCGTCGCGCCGCGTTCGCGGCATTCACCCACTCTCTGATTGAATAGTGATCAACCGATGTCATTAGACCTGTAAGTGTAGAGCATTTTTATCGCGGAAGGTGATCTTTCATTGCTGTATGCCGAAATCCATCACTGACTTACTCTCGGCTAGCGGGGTCCCAGTCCAGACATCTCCCAACGGCGGGGCATCGCCCCAGCCCGGATATCCCACCAGCGCATGTAAGTGTGTGTAAGGGGTAAGGATGGACAAGGAAGGGGAGGCAGAGATCGCGCGCGCCCGTGGCCCCTTTGTTAGCGTTCTGCTCCGGTGATCGCCTGGTGTTGATAGCAGGGGCGGATCCAACCGATCATCGTAGAGTTTTGTTAAATAATAAACATATATGTCATCATATTGTATGTTATTTATGTACTGTAGACACGCTACTACATAATATTATTGTTTCAATGATTATATAATTCGAACATAAATTTTTAAATCAATTTTACCAAATAAAGGAAGGTAAACAAAACCACTAGTCCTTTTGGGGAGGGGCATGGCCCCCAATGTTCCACCCTGGATCCGCCAGTGATTGGACGGATAAACCACGGGAAACTACCGATCAGAGCAGCAACCGCTAAAAGTCTCCTCCAGACAGCGGCTGAACTCGATCTACCTATCCAGCGAGTGTCAAAGCGACTCCCTGAGACGCTCGCCCGACACGCCACCGCTTGCACCGACGCGCTGGCGGCTGCTCTGGTCACTAGGTTTCGCCACCAGGCGAATGTCGGAATAGTACCTAACAAACAGGAAAAGGGGCTGTGCGCGATCTATCCTTCCTCTTTCTTTTCCCCTCCTCACCCCTTACACGCACACACATTCACTTTACTACCACACATGCCGGGAGACCAGTCAAGAGCTTAGAGCTTACCCTGGCTGGGGCGGTGCCCCGCTGGGAGAGATATGTGGAGGAAAAAATCCCCGGCAATCCGACATGTGTGACAACGCTAAATCGCACCATCCCGCATCAGAGGAATTCGCCACCTCCCCAAATCAAATTACACTTGGGATAATGTATGTAGCACGCCACGAAAGATGAGCACGCTGCGCACTGGGGGAGGGCAAGCACCAGAAGTTCGGCGCTCAAAGTAAAGCAAGCGAGTCATCCCCGCCACTGGGATTCAGCGAGCCGTTACTCGCTATTCGTCCATTGCCACATGCGCAGCGGCGACTTGAAACTTACAGTGGACTATTTCTCACTGTCTACGATCCTAAGAGAACCCTTTATCAACGGCATAATTTTAAATTGACTCCTCAGGGAATAAGAATTCCACAGGTGAATATTCGTCTGTAACTTTGATATTTCGGCGTTGAAACATTTTCATGTTGATGTTGCAAAACGTATTTCTCCCTATAAAGCACAGAATCGAGAAAGTCAAGTGGGAAAGCCACTTTGTGGGCGGAGCACATAAATTAACTTTGTTACATGAATAAAACTGAAATGTCTGTCTGTGGTTTCGAATCAATTTTATTTTTATTAGCTCAAATGGATATTTACATGCTACAATGCAAATCAATTTCACAATTTTTGTCTGTTAGTCGTGGCTAATTTTGGTTCCTGATTATTCTCTCTTTACTAAAAACAAATAAAAGTGCATTTAAAAAAATGATTTCAACTTTTAAAACGTTATCCCCATATAATTATATTACGTTTTAGATGGACAGAAGAAACAATCGATATCACATCGAGGTTTTCAAAACATCGTGTTTTATACAAAAAAACTTTGTGAAAATTGGTAAAAACACCAATTTTTTAAACATCGTGTTATTCAATCCAATGTTTATCCAAAATCAATGTTTTGTGTTCAATGTTTTTACGTTTTTTTCATTTTGTTTTTGTAACTAAAAAAGTCCCATAATCACAATTTTGTAAAAGTTACAATGAGAAATAACCTCCCTTTCTTCCAGTATTAACCTACGGCGAATTGAGGAAACTCTGAGATGACTTTGAGCGCTTAGGCGTTCAGGCTGAGTTTAAAAAATATAATTAAAAATATATTCTTAGTATTTTTAACTTTGTTTTGTCAATTAAATCTTACTTATTAATTAATAAACGAGATCGCTGTCAAATTAAGTTCTGCTTTTGCGAAATTTAATGCGAAGAAGTTACTAAACAGTTTTAACACTTCGAAGTTTAAGAAATATGGCTGTTACGTAGCTGATACCGAGCGCCGGTTCCCCTGTTGCAGGCTCCTACGGCGACGTGCACGCCGGCGGCGGCGGGGGCGGCGCGGGCGGTGGCGGCGGGGGCCTGTTCGGCGGGGCGGGCGTGGGCGTGGGCGCTGGCGCGGGGGCGGGCTTCGCGTGGGCGGTGCCCGGCTGCCCCGGCGGGTGGGCGGGCGCGCTGCAGCCCGCGCCGCCGTCGCCGCCCGCGCCCACGCCCTCGCCGCCCTCGCCGCACCTGCACGCGCTCTGCGCCGCGCACTCGTGGCCGCCCGCGCCCGCGCCCGGCCCCGGCCCCGGCCCCGGCCCCGCCCACGACCTCCCGCAGGTGAGCGCTCTCTTCAGCTTGTCAAACGCTTCATACTTTTATGCCGTTTTAAAAGAATGATAACATAGTTATTTATCGACATCATTAGAACCAGTTAACGCCCATGGTACATACATACTCTCTGAATCTGAATCAGTGAAATTGTTGCTGATTCAATCAGTGAGAGCCGAAGTCACTGATATCTTCAGTCGAAATGTGAAGTTTCGCTGACAATCAGCGAATATGCGAACCTTTTCATAATGAACGCTAGCATTTCACTGGTCGTCAGTGGTAAAAGTACCGGGCCACCAACGCTCACTGATCGTTCATTCGTTCACGTGCTGCTGTTGTCATTGTTTCACTGATTCAAGCAGTGAAGTTTCACTGATTCAAAAATTGGACCCAATTTTCACTGATTTGTTCAGTTCAATTCACTAATTGTCAGTGGCAGGATTATAACAGTCACCATCAGTGAATAGTCACTGTCAATCAGTAGTTCTTCACTGATTCAGACAGAGAGTGCATGATTTCATTTTTTACCTTATTTTAATTATTCGTATTTACTAATTAATTAGTTGTTAACTTGACTCGGTTTGTAATTTCATATTTCCCTCCATAAGAGATCAAGTAGCACCATTCAACTTTCATATTTCTCTCATCACCACGATCCTCCAGGTATGTAAAGCAGTGAATATCGAATTACGTAAAGCAATAATAAGCAATAACGTACCAGTAAAGAATAAAATATTTATATAAATAATATACGAAATGTAATTTTAATATAAATTACGGACAATAATTTTTAACAATGTTTGATAGTAAAAAAGTTAGTTTCCCTAATTAATCTTCAACGATTTGTAATGAATTTCACAAGTGATGACTGAAGTGTGTTAATATGGACTGAAATCGCGGTCTAATAATATTACTAATTGCGAAGAAGTACGAATTGTTTCAGCACCACTAGTTTACTTTTTCGAATGGATATGTATACTCTGATAAATGTAATATCCCTTCACGGTAACGAACTGGAAGGAGAGGGGGACATTGTCTAGGAACACTGGGAGGGGGGGTGTCTTCGTTACGACTTAAATTGTTGGTATTGAAGCTCCCGTTTCGATGACGGTGTCCCTCTCTCCTTCAATCCCATGACCTTGAGCGGACACTACATTGAAATCAGAGTATACATCGCGTTCATAGGCACACGTTGCTGCACTCGAGGAAAACAATAAGAATGTTCCCTCTTGGAAATGGCGGGAATCGAATGCCGGGCCTCAAAATTGGCAGGCCGGTGCGCCAACCCCTCACAGAAATGGATGGCTAATTTTAAGTGATTTTTAAATACAGGAAAGATTGTATTATGTAGCAAAATTTGCACGATTCATTTCAAGTGTTCTCCATAATCTCTAATATGAAAAATTGTGCATGCAATAATTTAAAGAACTAATATTCAGGAATATATTGCGTTAGCAAAGAAATCTTTAACTACAATACAGAAAGTACAACTTTTATAATTTTCGAAATTTTAGAGGTTTTCATGAAAATTGGACCTACGTCATATCATTTAGCAAATTTTATTTCAACAAAAACGTTTGGACACATGGAAAGTCAAGATTAGGTATTTTGTTAATATCACGATTTTACTCAAAATTAAACGTGCATATTTTTTAATGCACGAGACTTTCTTTAAAGATGTAATTTTAATGACTAGATTTAATTTAAAAAGTACCTTTTTTTAATAAAGCAGATTGGAAAGAGTAAAACAAGTTAATGTTTTGCAACTAACGAAAATTGCAGAAGTTTTCAAGAAATTCTATCGTATGTTACTTTTATGGGCGTACTTTGCTCTATTGGAACAAAAAGTTTAAAGAAAAACGTACGACATTTTGGAATAAATTTTGAAGATGAAGTAGAGGCTTCACGTAAAGGACTGCCAAAAATACGAAAATCCACCTCAAGTTTGCAGGGCCGCGAATTCAGCCAGATTGATCCAGGAATATTCATTTTGTAGTAATCATATGAACGGTTGAGGCGCTGGTGTTGTTCTTAGTCGGCGGTTAATAAGACGGGTGGGGGTGAATGCACGTAAGTGCATCGACGTGCACTTAGTCGGCGTGCACACGATTTACATGAAAATGCCAAAATGTTGATGTAGGTGAAATGTCCCTCTTCGAATCTTACGACAGGTTTCACCAAATTCTTTTTAAGTATGACTTAGTAAAGTCGTACTTAATTTTAAGACGCTTTTTAAGTCGTGCGTTGTGGTTCGTCGTTTCACCACCCTCTTTAAAGAAATGTTTAGTACAGTATAACTTAAATGCATCCGAGAGTTGGATGGCAATGCTTGACCTTAGTGATCAGCCGGTGACCATAACCAACTTTGTTTTGGTTTTGCTTTGTATTACTTTGTATTGCTTTGTAATACTTGGGTTCAAAGTGGGTTTTTTTGTTTTTGTTTTTTTTGTAATTGGAAAAAGATACGGGATTGCGAAAGTTTCATCGTCGGAGAAAGAAGTGCTTACGAATTGTACGAGGAAGTACATTTCTATTATAGAAAATATAGTTACAAATGGAACAACAAACCGACAAAAAAAGGCGACAAAAAAGCGTGGGATAACATTTAACACAATTTTAAAACAACGAACTACAAGATATACTCGTACTATAACAAACGTTAAATAAAGTTGTACAGATGGATAAGTTACGGTAAAAAATGAAATGCAATAAATTCTTGAAATGATGATTAAGTTTAGGAGGTTATTTTCTGGATTGTTAAGTTGAGGTGAAAAAGAAAATACAATTCATTTTTGAAAACTATGCATTTTTTCTTTAAACCAGAGGTCTGAAGATGGCTACAAGATATTAGCCGAAACGTCACGCCAAAATAATTAAAATAAATTTGAATACCTTAAATTGAAAAGGAACTGTTTTTTATTAATAAGATTATAGACATTCATCAGGAGAAGAAGGATAAATTTTAATAAATGCAATAAAAATGACTGAATGTAAAACTTCGAAGTTGAGAGTAGCTACTGGATCATATACATACAATTTACAAAACACCCGTTGTTGGACAATATTGTTACCTCCAAGGAGGTTATGTACTAAATTATTGAAATGCTCATTTCGTAAATAATTAACTAAGAAAATTTGAAAATTCTAATCGGTCTTCAATTAGCTCCAAAACATGTAGTGGTGTCATCACCTTTGATTGATCTTTGATCGGGTGCCTAAACCTCTTTTATCAAACACTTCAAAATATTCTGGCCGTTCCCGGATCCACCTCTGCAACGAGGAGGCGTCTCGAAGCTCTCGTTTCCACAATTGCCGCAGCAATCACTGCCTCACTGTCAAAGCAACGCTCCACAGTACGTTCGCTATTTGAACTGTTTCACCGTTAAGCACGACTTAAAATATATAAGTGCTGCTCAGAGGTGAGTTTAAATTTAAGTCGAACTTAAGTTCGCTTTAAAAGGTGTCGTGAAACGGAAACGTCTCCTAAGTCCACCTTAAAATTCTTAAGATGAACTTAAAATTTTAAGTAATGGTGGTGAAACCGGCCGTTAGTCCTGCAAATCTCGTTGACGCAGCTTTCTTTCCCAGGCATACCAACCGTACGCGCCGGCGGAGTACGCGCCGCTGCTGGGCGCCGAGCCGTCGGGGGCGGCGGCGGCGGCGGAGTACGACGGAGGCGGCGGCGGCGGCGGAGGCGACGCGGGCGGCACGGGAGCGGAGGCGGCGTCGGGGGCGACCAAAGTGGAACCGCTGGCGGAGCAGTACGGCGGCGACGAAGGGGGGCCCCCGTCCCCCCGCCGCCAGGGGGGCTGCTGGAGCCCCCTCGCCCAAGCGCACGCCCACGCGCATCCGCTCTGATGGGATTGCCATTGTAAAGTAAACGAGGAGCTGTACATTCTGTGCGTCAAGTCATAGTCTCTCCATTATTAATACTTTTGTTAAAAAATACAAATAGACATACGCGATCTTTCAATTTGGTTTCTGTCGTTGCAGCGTGCCTTGGAAAGAATTTTCTTCTCGTCTGCTGAACGTGTGATAAACCTAGCACTAATACTATAGTATGCAAGAACTTTATAATGCAGTGTCTGTTTTGAAAACGAGTCGCGCTAGGGGCGAGGTTTCACATTTGAACGAATGCAATAAAACAACATTATAAACAAGTTGCATACGCTATTTTTTTGTATTACAGCATTTAACACCGCAGCTGAAGGCGTTGTTGTCAGTCTGTGTTTTGCCTGCGCTACTGTTGGTGCAGAAGTTGATCGCCAAACTTTGATAAACAGGCGCTTGTGAGTAGGAGGTGGTAAACCGTCGTCGTAGACGCCAAATTATTGACTTTTTCCTCATCACCTCTGAAATCGGTTTCTGTTGACGGCATAGTGGTGGTAAACCGTAGCCAGGTGGCGGACCAAGCAGGTTCCAAACAACGCCGCTGAGAGGAGGCGGCGCAGTTCTTCGATGCATGATTTCCTATCCTCTGGGAACCTACTGTCAAATACCTACGCGCTCATTTTTCCTTCAGACTGTTTTGGGCACATCTTATCAAACAAGTCATCCTCCGTACAGGCAGTGCTATTAATACCCTACAACCCCGCCTCACCCACCATTCCCTTTCTATAAAGAAAAAAAGTCACCATCTATTACACCTACTGAAGCTCTTTCCTTATCCATGCCCATCCCACTTGGATCAACACTTCAAACAAAAATATTTAAAACTCGAAAATAGAATAACCCGAAAATTCTTCCGTCCTCCCCTACTAACAAAATTCAATCGTATGAGATCCCAGCGCCAAATTACTCACATTCTCACCTACATCCACATTTCACAACTCAAATCTAAAATTTCCTTTCCAACAGTACTTATAACCACCTCTTTACCCCTCCAGAAAGCATCAAATCGAAATTTTATAGCTTCCATCACCACCAACATGGGACAAAGGGTCTAAATAAATAGACAAATTAGACCCACAATTGACAACAGACACCATAGTAAATCAACCCCACAACTTATTCCATAACTTCCACAGCCGACATATAACACCCTAAACGAAATAATTCTTAGCAAACTCCTTAACATCATCTCCAAAGTAAATATTCTTCTTCCACCAAGCAAACCCTTACCTCAACAAAATAACGCTCGCTACGCTACGAATCGCTGATTGGGCTATACGGTTTACCCCACCTCCTCACGATTCGCTCGCTGTGATTAACTAAGTGATGACGCAATTATTCGTACCATAAACGGTTGTTACGTCATAATCTGTGACATAAAATGTCATTTTATGAACGATTTCTTGCAAAGAAAAAGGTCGCTTAAAATGCTGTTATACAAAATCTTACTACATCCGTGCGTTTCTTCTTTATACATAGATACATCAGTTACTTTCACCTTCTAATTTGCTTTTTGTTTCCTTTTAATTATAATTTCTTTCATTTTTTGCTACTTTTAGCCATAGTAATATTAGGAGATTTGTATAGTCATGAGTTTTTGGTAAATGAGCGCTTTCAGTAGACGGAAAATGTAAACGTATGATATAGAAAAAATTAAGAAGTAGCGGGAAATCTCTACTCAAAGTAGATATTCAGTCATTGGAAATTCAAAACAAAAACGTTCAGTTGCTGTACTTGCGTCAGTATTACATTATAGGAATTGAAAGGCAATTTTAAAATATTACGATCAAATATATTTTAATTATGAATGAAAAATCACAATATGAAACAATGATATGGTATTGGAATAAAAGTTACATTACAATCAACTACATTTACACCATGCATTTGTCTAGTAATATTTACTATTTCTTAAAATTGAGAATAAAATTTATTTTTATCGCAAGTTAGTACCCTAAAGTTTCTTTGTAATTATAAATATTTTAAAAAATACACCAACTTTCGTAAAAATTAGAAATATATTCTGGAGAGAAAATCGACAATTAAATAAATTGGTACTTGAAGTAATACTTTCTTTTGCACGTTTGTCAGTTTTTTAGATGTGAATACTGATACATAATGACGAATGACTGTGGCTCCAGAATGAAAGTACAGGGGGCCTAAAAAGAACCCTTGAGTTACTCCCAAGGCACAACTCGTACTTACTCGTTCACTTGAATGTCCTCAAGACTCTTGGGTATTCAGCCTAACAGTGAACGGTTCGACAAGCAATAGCTCAAGATTGATCTGACATTATAAAGCCAAGACAGCCTCAATGTCAGCCTCAAAAATGCAACTTAAAACCAAACAAATCAAATGACCACGCAGTTCATTCGCAGCACTTGTTTTGTGAAAGCTGGAGACGTATCTTCTATCTTCATCTACGTTACTTTGTGTCTTCTTTGATGTATATCGAAATAGTCATAAATAATTTTACTATTCAAAAAGCCTTGTTAGACAATATAGTCATTTCAGTGCTACAGGGAAAATACGAATTCCGTGATAAATTACAAAATCAGGTTACAACCAAATTAATAAAATAGTTAAAGGGCTAAATTCGAAAATGAACATCCAGAAATTACATATGATGAAGACAAAATATTGGCAAAATATTTCATAATATTAGATACTCCTTCATGCCTCCTGGAATTTTATAAAAAATACCTTCACTGTAGGTTAATTTCTTTTTGAGCTACATTTGCGAGGCTGCCTCGTGTTTGGACAAAAGGATATAAGTGCGTCGGGTTGGGTCGTCCCGACTTTTCCGCTTTAAAGTTTTTTCAGCATAGCTGCCACCCCTTTGTGAGCGCCTGAGCTCTCGCATTGGCGACTGCCTCAACAGCTGTGCATCCATTCCATGGTATTCTATGCATCATTTATGGAACGAATGTAAGGCGAAATAACATACGTGAACAACTTATTTATCATTTATGTTCTTTTCGCTTCTCTATTTAATTGTTATTGTGAATGTTATATGGCTCGGACAAATATTTGTGGTAAATAAAGCACATGTTTAATCCCGCACTGCTGCATTCGCATATTTACTTCCGGCCAGAGTCAGGGAGCGACGGGCAGCGCTTTTCGGAAAATAGCGTTTGAGGAGCCGACGCTCGGTTTTAATTCCAAATGCATTCGCAACCCTCGCAACGACTAGACGTAAAAAGTCCCGCGCAATTGCTAAGGGAAAGCCCCCGGAGCCGCCGCTTAAAAATTGATTTGATTCACTTCTGATGATTTTTAAAAGTAAATAATTTCATGTAATTAATAATATGTATGAGCATTCATTTAAACAAACACGTTATTTTGGCTCTACGAATGGACAAAATATCGACGTTCTCGCAGGAATATTTGTACTTATTAACGAAACCTGATCCATTTCTACATCAAATAAAGATCGATGTATTTGCAAAATACAGCAATGTATTAATTACCATAAAATTTAAATTTATTAAATAAAATTAATTATAATTTAAAATTAATTAAATAAAATTTAAACCATAAAATTTAAATGCTACAAATATTTCCAAAATGTATTCTTAATGTTTAATTTTCGAGTGAATAGTCCGTATTTTTTGCCTTACTGCCAAAGACGCTGTTATAACACAAATTATAACAGAAACTTGTGATAAATTGCATAATTTTTGGAGCATGAATCACATCATGTACCGTATTAATTATTTTCAGCATTCTAAAAAATTTAAACTTGTCGGTGAGCCTCTGATTCACGCACCTTACCCCTTGGTAATTCTAGGGCTAAATCGAGAGTATTTTATCGCCAAACAAAGCTTGTTACCTAAGTTTCCTAGGTATTTTTTAGCTTAATTCCTCGCCCCTTGCGGAAAGTCGCCCGTCGCTCTAATTCTGCTGCTGCGCCGAATCCACGGCCCCTTTTCTCCTTTCCGCAAAACCAGCCTTAAACGACCCACACCATAAAATAAATCCCAAAGTGTGTTTACTTCCTCGTTCTATTTTAGAGAAGTTATTCATTTGAATGAAATCTCATTTTCACAGTCTTTGAAAAGCTTTTGCAGCCAACTCAAGAACGAAGTTTTCCCCAATTTTCATTCAACCTTTGTTACTTTTACTTAGCAAGTAACGGGTATTTTGGGGGGACCACAGCCCCCTCCCCTCGCACCAGCAGACGCCGCCACGCCCCCGTCATGAATTCCAACAGTAGAGGTGGTTCACTTACGACATTACTGGTTATTAATTGTACAGTGAATAAGGATGTAATTTACATGAGGTAACTATTTCCTATTTTACCAATTGCGCGGAAGCGGAGAAGGTAAGATTTGCAGATTGATTCTGGTTACAAGAATACACGAATAATATATTTACTTATGTTTGAACTTAAAGTGTTCTTATATAAATTCCTCAAGATAGAGGTCAACGAACAGCGACGTTTTGTAAGTGGCAACACAGCAGCAAATAAATTTATTGGTGTTCAAACAATCGCGGTATTCACGTATGCATATGCTGTTGCGAGAACACGAGTTAAGTATATTTGTAATAGTGATCAAGTATTTTTGGTGGCGGCGGTGAGATAAAATCTACCCTAAAAGTAAACACTGTATTTTGAATTGAACAATTGGATATTTTTGGCATGAAAAGTTAATAAAAACTATGTACATTTTTATTTTCCCGTACACTATACGTTTTAATCAATTATTCCCTTTCCTCGGCATATTTATGAAGTTTTTAATTTCCATTCACTCACTTACTTACTTTGCTTGCCCTCCTAGTACAGCCGGTTGACGTTCCTACCTATATTCCTTACGACTCGCCCTTCCCACGAATAGGGGAAGTTTCTGGAAATTCTTGTCTACTCCACCACTTTGGATTGCACACAATGTTATATATTAAGAGTATGCAAGGAATTGGAAGCAATGAAAATTAGTACACAATATTGAGTTGTCAAATATCATATGTATTGCACTTCATAATATATGAATCACATAGGTAAATAAAAATATGTTACCTAGGGTTACAGTATCATTGTTGATCACTAAGTATTTACAAAATACAACATTCGCCCCCTTCAACGATGATACTTCTTCATTTAAGTAATCCTAAATTAATTTTACAGTAGTCCTGCTTATATTTTTGGAGAGGCTTTGTCATCATCATATCTGCAACCATTTCTTCTGTTGGAATATACTCAATCTTTATTAACTTATTTTCCAGCATGTCTCGAACAAAATTATGTCGAATATCTATGTGTTTACTTCTATTGTGAAACACAGGATTTTTTGCCAGATTGATCGCCCCTTGGTTGTCACATCTTATTGTTACTGCATCGGCTTCTCCTGCAACAGATAATTCTTGTAACATTCTTGTAACATATATTTAAATAAATATATAGCCTCCTTCGTACCTTCGCTTAATGCTTGATATTCAGCCTCTGTTGACGACAAAGCTACTGTACGCTGCTTCTGTGCCCTCCAGCTTACTGCAGCACCTGCTAAAATAAACACATATCCTGTGTAAGATTTTCTGTCTGTTATGTCGTTTCCCCAATCTGCATCAACGAAACCTTTTAAAATGTTTTCATTTCTTTTGTATTGAAGCATATGATCTTGAGTGCCTTTTAGATACTTCAATACCCTTTTAGCTGCTCTTCAATGCGTTAAACCATAACAAGAATTGAATTGACTCAAATAGCTCACTGTATAAGCAATATCAGGTCTTGTTCCAACTGCAAGATACATAAACGATCCTATTAATTCACGATAAGGTATTTTATCAATTTCGGCATTTCTATGATTTACTTCTTTCTTCAGTTTGACACCAGTTTCAAAAGGTGTACTTACGGGTTTGCAATCTATCATTTTAAATTTCTGCAAGATATCTCTAATATATCCTTTTTGCGACATTGAACTAGTGCCATTTTGTCTGTCTAATTTGAATTCCATATTTAAACAGAAATGGAGCTTCCCTCCGTCTTTCATTTTAAATAAACTCATGACCTCTTGCTTTTCCTTGTTTAATATTGACAAGTTATCACTTGCCAAGATCACATCGTCAACGTATATTAAAATCAATGATAAATGTTTATCTTGTATCTTATAATATAGACACGAATCATATTTTGACTGAACCCAACCTATCTCCGAAAGCTTACTGTGAAACTTGCGATCCCATTGTCTACCACTTTGTTTTAATCCATATAGGGATTTTTTGAGAGAACATACTCTATTACCTTCTTTAATATTTTGAAGCATCATTTGGGCTTTTTTCTGAACTTCTAGGTCATTACTATTAATAAGTTTTTGATTTTTTGCGATTTATCTACTATTTTTAGCGAGCTGACTGCATTTTGTGTGTTTAAGTGCTTTCATTACTTGTTGCAGGTTAGCTGGAAATATAATTTTGGCTGGTTTTTTGCTCTAACCAAGACTAACCAACAGCTAACGAATTTTAAATATTACTGAACCTTAACGAACTTCAGAATTACAAGTTGGTGATCAAGTGTCAAAATCTATAAACAGATCAGTTTATTTTCGATTTTATATCACTGTTTTAACTTAATTACTGAAATATTTATTCTATTTTTGTGACGAGTGACTATTCAGTTTATTTTATTTTTGTGGCGAGTGATTATTCAGCTAATTTGAACGTTACAAGGACGGTGTATCGAGTTGTTTTGAATTTGTTTCAAATCTTATTCAATATTTTGAAGACAAATTTCATCTAATATCTTTATCTATTTACGGTAAAGTATAGTCGACATTGTATTAAACAGTTGCAGCTTAAGTGAACGGAAATACGCAACCGCATTGCCAAATTTCGTAAGTACTCGTTTTCAATAGATTTTATAGTTAGCATACCTTCTCTTTCTTGTATCGAATCTTAATTTTTAATTTATCGAATACACATAAATCTTACACTTTTAAAATATTAAGCTAGGTAACTGTTGCTTTTATCTGAGTTTTCTTGTATTTATTCCAATTTTATCACGTACTTTAACACGCATTCGTGACATGGCTACTGTTCGTTCTACTCTTTTTACTCTCTACACCCTCAAAGCCGACCTTCTGAAAGCTTTCACACACGTAAACAGTAATTTAGATAAACATATCCGAAGGCTGGAAGAGGTCGTTCTCTACAATGACGGTTGGGCACAAGTAGGCAACACTGCGAATTTCCCCAACCGTGCACCCGTGACTGCACATAAGACACAGACACCACATCCAGTCGCAATTCAAAACAGATTTAGTGTTTTAGATTATGAAACAGATTTTCCTCGCCTTCCTGATCCTCACAACCCTTCCCTTCCATCGACAAATACATGCACAAACCAACGCAAACAGGCTAGGAAGCGTGTCAAAACCAAAACACGTAAAGCTTCGCATCCTAGCCCACTTGAAAACAAAGCCATTCCTACTGAGCCTAAAAAACAGGTACTTATTTTAGCTGACAGCCATGGTCGCCATCTTTCCTCCATTCTCAGTAGGAAGTTACCCCCCAACTACTCAGTCTCGTCTATTTTTAAACCTAACGGGAGGTTTGCAGACGTGACTGCAGAGTTGGACACTCACACGAAGACAATGACCAATCAGGACACAGTCATTATCATAGCAGGGCAGAATGACATTAATTTGGGCGGTAACTTTACACCTGAACAACATGTAAACAAATTACAATGTGCCGCCCAAAATACTAACATTGTAGTCTCGACTCTGCCCTTCTGGTACAACAGGCCAACACTCTGCAGCGAGATTAAGCACGCCAACCAACAACTAAAACTGCAACTGAGAGAAACAGATGTAACACTTTTTGAAATGAATTTCCTCTCAGTAAAACACTTCACCCGGCACGGTCTCCACATGAACCTTGCTGGAAAACATGCAGTCGGTGAAAAGCTTGCACAATACATCATCAACTCCAGTCCTACGCAGCCTCCTGCCAAAAATCCATCCCTTTCACCTTCCTTACGTTCCCCACCCCCCACCCTTATTCTGAACCCTCTTACCCCCTCCTGTGAACCTACTCCCGTTTCTTCCATTCCCACTACCAATGACGCCTCTATTTCCTCACAACCTGTGACTGCTGGGACACATTACAACCTTCGACCACGCACTCGAGGTAAAAATGGAGTAAATATATAGCAACTACAGTCAGATGCAGCAGAAAAACATTCGTGTAGGTACTTGCAAAAAATAAAGATATTGCACCATAATGTTCAATCCCTTTCAAATAAAACTGAGTTTATCGAGGCAGCTCTACAGAGCGATTTAAATCAAATGGATGTTCTCTGCTTTACAGAACATTGGTTATCTCCTAATGAACTTAGCATTTTCCAAATTCCAAACTTTTACCTAGCAGGCTATTATTGTAGAAAAAGAGAATCGCATAAAAGTCCGGCATATGGAGGTTCTTGTATTTACGTTAAAAATAATATTGATTCTATCTCCTTGACGGAATTCAATGAGTATGCCGTTAAAAATGTTTTTGAAATTTCTGTTGTACATCTTCCTGTGCTAAAAATGATTTTGCTTTGCATCTACAGGCCTCCAACAAAGAGAGCTGCAGATTACATTTTGTTCTTAGAAAAACTAGAGATAATACTTATCAAAGTCATCAATCGTTCTTTTGAATCCATTGTTGTATGTGGAGATTTTAACATTGATTTTCTGGTCGAATCTTGCGAGAAAGAGCAGTTTCTTAACTTAATTAATTCCTTCAATTTAGATATTACAATAAAAGTACCTACACGGATCACAGTAAATTCAAAGAAGGCAATCGATCAAATTATAATTAACAAAACCACTACTCGACATGAAATTGAAACAAAAGATTTAGGATACAGTGACCACGATGCACAAATTCTTACCATTATACGAAATGCGAACAATGACACAATAAATAATACACGTATGAGTAGAGTGTTTTCTAAAAGTAAAATAAAATTATTCATTGATTACTTGCTGCAGGAGTCATGGGACGCAGTTTATAATACTATTGATACAAACGATAAATATTATTCTTTTTTTTCAACGCTTTCATTTCATTTTAACACTTGCTTTCCTCTTCAGAAAAGAAAATTAAATAATTCACGCAAAAACAATTCTTGGATAACACAAGGGATTAGAACATCATGTAAAAACAAACGAATTCTTTCTTTCATTTCTAAGCATCATAACGTATCTCAAGATTTCCTCCTGTACTTTAAAAAATACAAATCATTGTTAAGAAAAGTCATAAGGCAGGCTAAAATCATGAAACACGATCAGGATATTTTGAACTCAAATAACAAAACAAAATCAATGTGGGATATAGTAAAAAATGCGACCAAACCAACTAGAAACCTTATAGAGAATGTTGTTTTAAAAGATAACGATAGAGATGTGAACGATCCGGCAACAGTGGCTAGTCTCTTTAACCAATACTTTTCGAGAATTGCTGTCAATCTCACTAAGGGTTTTCAGCCACAAAATTCAACATCTGACGTTTCCCTAAAAGTCTTAGACACTATGTTCGTTTCCGAAACCTCTTCCAATGAAATTCTCAAAATAATCGGTAAATTAAAAAATAAATATTCGGCCGGTTTAGATGAATTTCCGGATTGTTTGTTAAAGACGTGCGCGCCAGCCATTATACACCCGTTAACTCACATATTTAATGCATCCTTATGCACCGGAATTTTTCCAGATATTTTTAAAACAGCTAAGATTAAGCCGCTCTTCAAAAAAGGCAAAAAAAATGAAGTTCAAAATTATCGGCCAATTTCTCTTTTGTCAGTTTTTTCAAAAATATTAGAGAGACTTTTTTATGTGCGAATGGAAACCTTTCTGAATAAACAAGACGCGTTTTCAAATTGCCAACATGGATTCCGGAAATCAAAATCTACGGAAACAGCCATTTTTTCTTTTCTTAAGGATGTTGCCTCATCATTGGATCAAAACGAAGCAACTATTGGAATATTTCTAGATCTTTCAAAAGCTTTTGACGTCATTGATCATAACATTTTACTTTCAAAATTACCTTCGTATGGAATCCGTGGTATTGCTCTAGATTGGCTATGTTCGTACCTTAAACAACGATCTCAGAGAGTAGAAATACCTTACTGGAATGATGGAACTTTATGTACACACCTTTCCGGTTCTTTGCCAATTGTACGTGGAGTCCCGCAAGGATCGATTTTAGGCCCTATTCTCTTCCTATTATACGTAAATGACATGCCCTTAGCGATTCGAAACGGAAGAACAGTTCTCTTTGCGGATGATACAAATATTCTTTGCAACAAAGAAACCGTAAATAGTACAATATCAGACGTTTCAAATTGGTTCCGTAATAACAAATTAAAAGTAAATGAAAAGAAAACAGTTTCAATGCAGTTTTCCATATCAAATAAAAAATCCTGTACTCCATTGAAAATGAACGGTGTGCCATTGACTGATGTTAATGTAACAAAATTTTTAGGTCTATCAATTCAGTCAAACCTCAAATGGAATGCCCACTTAAATGAATTGAACACAAAATTAAGCTCATTATGCTACGCATTCAGAATTCTTTCAAATTCCGTCAGCCTTCATACAGCTCGTTGTGTATATTTTGCCAATGTTCACTCCCGCCTGAGATATGGCATAATATTTTGGGGAAACACATCTTATAGTTCACAGACTTTCAGATTACAAAAAAGAATTGTACGAATAATAAGCAAATCCAACCCACGTGATTCTTGTAAGTCACTCTTTATTAATCTAGGAATTTTACCATTACCTTGTCTCCTGATTTACGAATCAGTAGTTTTTGTCAAAAATGACTTACTTAAGGACGGGAATATATTTTCAGCAAACGCCGATGTCTATAATTATAACACACGACGTAGTAATCATATTCACCAGGTGGCAGTATCAACAGCTCACTACAAAAAATTCACATACAATTCATGTACATTACTCTACAACACTTTGCCAGAAGACATTAAACGATTAAATTCAATAGAAAAGTTTAAGTCCCAAGTAAAATCTTTTCTGCTGCATAACTGTTTCTATACAATTCGAGACTATACCGAGCATCAAAAAGGAAAGTAGAATTAATTTTAACAATGATAGTTAATGTAATTATTTATCATTTGGACTGTATAATTCTAAAGAACCTGTAACAAGTATTGTACCACAGTTTCTGGGTTGATGGCCCCCATCTCGATCAGGTTTTTCGTCCAGTTTCCCTGATCCTTGAGCAAATGCTGAGATGGTCCCTTGTTTTGCTTCTGGACATAAATGTAACTTCATTATTTGTGCACGTCTTCTGAATTTCAGTGGGAAATATAGTTATTCAAATTATCGTTTTTCATATTATCGCGGCAAAAAGTATTATTCTTTCATGAAGAACATGAGGGTTCAGTGCAGAAATTTATAGCTAATTTACCTTTGAAAATATATTTTATTATATAGGAGCGAATATTTTGTCAACAAAACTCGAAAAAAACTCTCTTTTCTGTATTCAAAATTCGACTAGAATATGGTTTAGGATAGAGACCACAGAATTATGAAAACGTGCACAAAATTCACTTCTCCCCATAGCTCGTCATACGCAGTTTTTAACTGTTTTTGACGTAAATAAATAAAAAAAAAAGTTGTTTTAATGTAACTTCGGTCATTTCTGGTAGCTCCATAAAAATGTTTTCATCCAGTTCTCCATTTAAATATGCAGTTTCAACATCAAGCTGACATGTATGCATATTTTTCTGTGTTATGAAACTCACCAGAGTCCTAAGAGTCGATAATCTTGCAACTGGTGCATAAGTTTCTAAGTAATCAACTCCGTAAACTTGAGTGAAACCCTTTGCAACTACTATAGCTTTTTTACGATCAAGAGTTCCATCTGCTTTGTATTTCTTTTTTAAAACAGTACGACAACCAATTATTTTCTGCTTTATGTCTTCAGATTCTTTCACCATTTTCCATGTATCGTTTTTTAATAAAGAGGAAAACTCATTGCAAATAGCCTTTTGCCATTCATTCGACTCTGGTCCTTTCAGAGCTTCTTTGAGCGTAAGTTCAGATAAACACGATATATTTATTTCATCCATATATCTTTCTTCACTAATGTTATCCGATTTATTTCCACAACATCGTAAATTTCTTTGTGGTCTTGTTCTATGAGCTACCGGTTCATACATTGAATTACTTTCATTTGAAGTAACTTCTAGTTCCTCTGGTTCCATTTCTTGAATATTTTGCATAGTTTGTGAGTCGTTGTCTTCTGATTCATTTCTTTCAGAGTTTTCTGAAAATAAATAGTGAAAATCAGGTTTTTTACTCTCTCTCGTGGTATTGGTTCATTCATACGTGTGCACTGAAAGTGAATTTTCTTTTTCTTCTCTTCAGAAAATGGGAGAAATTTTACATCTCTTGATACGATTACTTTCTTGACGTCTGGTATCCACAAACGATATGCTTTAGCGAATTCAGAATAACCAACCATAACACATCGCTTTGTTCTTGGACTAATCTTTCCTCTTTTATTACCTTTAACAAGGAAGTAACCTTCTGCTCCAAATTCTTTGAAATAAGATACACACGGTATTATTTTAAACCAAAGTTCATAAGGTGTTTTACCATTGATTCCTCTTGACCAGACCTGCACAACGCCTGCTCCCGCGGGCATTCTGCACTTGCGAGCTGATCGTCTGCCCGTGGCAGCGCCGAAAGTGCAAGTAGTGGGGAGTAGGAATCTTTGCGGGGAGGGGAGAAGTCTGACGTAGCACGACGCGGCGCGTAGATTGAATGCCTGGGCATCTAATAATGATCCATGTTTCAAAATTAAATGCCCATTTGTTTAAATGGATTATGTCTAGTATTTCAAGTTACCAGGGTCATAATTCACTGTTTACGTTCTGTGCACTACTGTATATCCACCTTTGTATCCACCACTGTATGTATTTTCATTTTCTAATTTTTTTTAAAGAAAATAACATGCTCATTGTGACTCTTAAGCATTATTTTAAAGCAATAGCTTTAAAATATATGTTTATATATAAGAAAAAATATTATTTAATTCTAACACAAAATTGCAATTTAATAATTGACTGTTCACCAGGAATGTTATAATCTCCAAATCATAGAAAAATGAACAAAATCATGAGAGCAATCTCTCACATCAAGATTGACATAAAAATAGAATATGTGGTAATTCCAAGAAGGGTAATGTTTAATAGCACATTTGTGACCTTTTTTCCCCCATTATGAAACTGAATAAAAGAGATCAAGGAGCAAACTTCTGTGACGATATGTTACGGACAATCATAAGATAATCATGGGTATTGGTTAAATAGAATGCAAAGCGCTTTTATACGATGTCGTAAACGACTCTACACTCTTGTCAGAAATTAGAACAGAAAAGAATCATGATTTTTTTAAGAACAATATGTTTTTGCTTTGAGAGAACCGTCTTATTCAATTAAACATAGTTAATAAAAATAGTTTATTGCTGTCAACATCAAACAAAAGCAATTCAGTATCAAAATTTTGTGTTTAGCACAACACTTAATTTGTGATTACATCGTAGCAAAGCGAATTACATTATAAGCCCTGCAAGCAATTATAATACTTGGTGTCGAAATCTAAGATGCGAAATCTAAGATTCGTTGTAGTTTCATATTTCGCCCTGTCATATACCGAGAACAAACATTTGCAATATAATACAAAAGACAATATTACTTGAACTGTATATGACCGTCATGTTCTTGCCGATTGCTCTTTAAATTTACGCGCTATCATTTGAATTGCGCATTCTGATTGGTGGTCCCCACTCCTAGATTGGGTCTCATCCCCACCCTTCATCGATTTTCTCATTTGCGCCCGAGTTGCCCGCACGCAGCTCCTGAGGTCAGTGAAAGTGCAAAATGCTGTGCAGGACTGCTCTTGACGGACAACGATTTCTTATATAACAGGCAGTATTTATAGCCTCTGCCCAAAATTTGTTAGGCAATCCTGCATCCAATAGTAAACACCACGCTGTTTCAACCAAAGAGAGGTTTTTGCTTTCGCTAATTCCATTTTGAGCAGGTGTATACGGTGCAGTCAATTTTCTTCTAATCCCATTTTCTTTTAGAAATCTATCGAACTGATGATTAATATAGTCCTTCCCATTATCCGAAAATAGATATTTAATTTTTTTATTTTTCTGATTTTCAACTGACATTTTGTATTCCTTAAAAGCATGGAGATCTTCAGTTTTACTTCCCATAACTTTATTTCACACCAACGTGAAAATTCGTCAATGAAAGTTATGAAATAAACTGAACCTCCCAGTGATTGAACATCGAAGGGTCCACACAAATCGGAATGAATAACTTCTAATAATTACGTTTGTTTCCTTTCAGTCTCGGGCAAGGGTTTCTGATGCATTTTCCTTCGATGTAAGTTCGACATACTAGGTCGCACTGAACTTTTCCTGACTTGATTCCTAGTTGAATCCCTATAGCACCTCCATTGCTTTCAAGCTTTTTCAAATATGTAAAGCAGACCTGCACAATGCCTGCTCCCGCGGGCATTCTGCACTTGCGAGCCGCTCGCCTGCCCGTGGCAGCGCCGAAAGTGCAAGTAGTGGGGAGTAGGAAGCTTTGCGGAGAGGGGAGAAGTCTGACGTAGCACGACGCGGCGCGTAGATTAAATGCCTGGGCGTCTAATACAATGATCCATGCTTCAAAATTATATGCCCATTTGTTTAAATGGATTATATCTAGTATTTCAAGTTACCAGGGTCATAATTCACTGTTTACGTTCTGTGCACTGCTGTATATCCACCTTTGTATCCACCACTGTATTTTCATTTTCTATTTTTTTTAAGAAAATAACATGCTCATTGTGACTCTTAAGCATTATTTAAAGCAGTAGCTTTAAAATATATGCTTATATAAGAGAAAAATATTATTCAATTCTAACACAAAATTGCAATTTAATAATTGACTGTTCACCAGGAATGTTATAATCTCCAAATCATAGAAAAATGAACAAAATCATGAGAGCAATCTCTCACATCAAGATTGACGTAAAATAGAATATGTGGCAATTCCAAGAAGGGTAATGTTTAATAGCACATTTGTGACCATTTTCCCCCATTATGAAACTGAATAAAAGAGTTCAACGAGCAAACTTCTGTGACGAAATGTTTCGGACAATCATAAGATAATCATGGGTATTGGTTAAATAGAATGCAAAAGGCTTTATATTTTTATATGATGTAGTAAACGACTCTACACTCTTGTCAGAAATTAGAACAGAAAATAATCATGATTTTTTTAAGAACAATATGTTTTTGCTTTGAGAGAACCGTCTTATTCAATTAAACATAGTTAACATAAAATAGTTTATTGCTGTCATCAAACAAAAACAATTCAGTATCACAATTTTGTGTTTAGAACAACACTAAATTTGTAATTACATCGTAGCAAAGCGAATTACATTATAAGCCCTACAAGCAATTATAATACTTGGTGTTGAAATCTAATATGTATAATTCGTTGTGGTTTCATATTTTGCCCTGTCATATATCGAGAACAAACATTTGCAATATAATACAAAAGACTATATTACTTGAACTGTATATGACCGTCATGTTCTTGCCCATTGCTCTTTAAATTTACGCGCTATCTTTCAAATTATGCATTCTGATTGGTAGTCCCCACTCCTAGATTGGGTCTCATCCCCACCCTTCATCGATTTTCTCATTTGCACCCGAGTTGCCCGCACGCAGCTCCTGAGGTCAGTGAAAGTGCAAAACGGTGTGCAGGTCTGCTGTAAAGTTTAGATGGCCCATTCTCTTATGCCACGCAACTAACCTTGATTCTGTTCCTTCCATTGTAAAATTTGTTACTATTTCTGGAACGTTACATTGTACTTGATACAAATTATTCACTATTTTTGCTTTCATTATTGTATTCCGGTTTCTTCCTATAATCTTCACGGAATATTTATCAAAAATTACTTTGTTGCCTCTATCTGTAATTTTTGCGACAGACAATAACTTCTTTCGTATATCTGATCATAAGATACATTCACCAACTTTCATCTGAGCATAAGATACATTCACCAACTTTATTAATTTATCTTCACTCATTCTATTTGGAATGTGAAGATAAATGTTCCCACAGCCTTCCACAGAAGTCATTTGATCTGGTGCTAATTTCAAGCGTTGATTGCTAGTGGAATAACATTCCTGAAACTGAGATTTATTTCCACAAATATGTGCTGTGCAACCGCTATCCAAATACCATTCATTAGATAACGCCTTTCTATTATCTTCGTTGTCGGCAAGAAATGTTGACTTTGTGCATTCAATAGAGCGACATTGCACTTTCTTATGCCCGAATTTTCCACAAGCAAAACATTTAATTTGTTTTCTAAAATAATCATCATTATTATTGTATGAATTAATTTCCTTGTTTTGAAAACTATTAAATCTTTTTTTCTCACGTGTACCACTATTAATACTTTCACGTTTTGTTGATGTATCACATTGATGTATCACATTGCGTGTGATATATCAATATTCTTTTCTTTTCTAGATTCATATTCTTCAAATATCTTTACTTTTAAAATATCTAATTTAATTAAATCATCGCGACTTTCAATTGCACATTTAAAATTATCGAATTCGTCGGGTAGACTGTTCAGTAAAGTAATAACCAATAGATCTTTGTTTAATACGACATCTAATGAAGCAAGCTTGTCTACTAAATCTGTAAATTGTCTTATATGTTCGTAAATATCTTCATTAGATCTAGCTTTGTGAAACAATAACTGTTTAAGCAAACTAGCTTAACGTGCTGGCCCTCTGGATTGGAAAACTTTATGCAATTTTAACCACAGCTCATGCGATGTAGATATCGTATACATGTACCGTATATTTTCTGAACAACTTCTTCTTTTACAGAATTTGTGGAAATTGAATTGTTTGAAACAATGTCGAAACGAAAGTTACAGTTGTCAAAACAGAATACAAGTGCTAAGAGATGGGCAGCCTATTAAAATTCGGAATTGGCTACTCAGAGGCAAGAGCGACTTGCAGAAGAACACGCACCATTGAAAACGCGTTCGTGTATCCCCACCCAATAACCTTCCATACCCCCTCCTCTGATGCCCTTCTCACTCTAATATTTCGGCAGCACGCCTGGGAATCCCAGAAGTCACGTGCCACTATTGCGGCACGGAAGCGGGGAGCGGGGGGCTGACGGCACGACTGTCTTTCTTCACAAGTCAAGCAAGTCTGCCAACTATGCTTAAGCATATTTCAACCTGATTCAGTACAACTGGGTAACTCGATGTGTGTTAGCAGGCCTGACAAAAGAAGATCATCATGTAAGGAAATGGTATGACAGACAATCCGTGAACTCGAAACGGTGCGCGCGATGTTATTTCGTCCGTCATGTGAGTCCTGCATTCTACCGTAAATGCTGTTTACTACTGAATGTGCGTTAAATACACTACTTTGCCTAGTTGGTGATATGTTAAAGAGAATCGTGGATTCGAAATTGTAACGCGAAAGAATAAAACTTGCGTGTGTGTGTGCGACATGGCGATCTCATCATTAGTGGTAGTGGGTGAGTTATTTGTGGCAGGGAACAATAGTGAAACGTTTCATTGTGTCATAGACAGGATTCGTGAAATTCCGTGCAGTTCTTTCTCCTATTACGAAAAACTTAAGGTCTAGATAGTGATGGACAACCAAGACAACGCGAATAGATGTAGAGTTCAAAAATTAGGTATGTACTTGTTTGTGGTTATTTTTTTTAGTTTTATTGTTTTGTTTATGTACCATGAAATTATTTTAGCACGGCCGCCCAAGATCAGACCTCAGAGCTACCGGAAGATTCCATTCCTTAAAACTATCGCTTTAGGGGGGAGCGCGTCCCTTCCCAGGACGTGTTGACAGCCCTACTCCAGTTCAGTAAACATTGACCCTGACTATTTGTCTCCGCAAGGTGACAGATTTCAGTTGCATTTCTCTAACAGAGTACAGGTATTTGTATGAAGTTCTGTACAAGTGATTATCATTTTGTTGTGATCATTGCAATGCGTCCTGTTCAAAGCAACTTTCATACAGACATCCTTCACAGTCAGACGCGTGAAAACGACGCGGTAGTAAAGACGGTGAAAATGATACTACTTATGATTGTGAGGAAACGGGTATCGGTGACAGTGGAAAAATATGGATGAAAACAGAGCCAGGCCATCTCGTGAATTTGGTGTTTCTCCATTAACCGAGCAAAGACACTACAGCAAATTGATTTCGAAGGCTGTTCACTAGCTTGTGCTATAGCAAAGGTAGGCTAATGTTTTTGGTTTTGACAGACGAACTAGGCGCGAGCGAGCGCCATCTTCTGGCTCTCTCCCCATCACTTTCAGCTTCCCCCTCTACTCGCGAATCTCAGCGGCCACCCTAGAAGAATTTAGCTGTAAGTTAGTGCATGCAATAAGAAAATGATGATTTTCAAGGAAGATTCAGAATGTGTCTAACTTGCAACATACACTTCTAAAATACTTCAGAGTAAAGTAGAATGACGCAGACTTTAAATATTTGGTATTATGCATTCAATCTGTAATATCATGATCGCATCCTCACCTCTACCAGCCAGGAGACGCCACTGCTTACAGTTGTTGCTGGAGAGCAAATCTTGAATTAATGATTATGCAAATAAACCTCGTCTGACTGCACAAACTACGGTGTTAACAGAAAGCGTAAATAAAGATTGTCGAATCTAAGCCTTCTAAGCGTGTCGCCACAAACATTGCTATCAGCAGGAAGGGCTGTAATATTGAGGAGGCCTTGATAGCATTGAAGCGTGGAACCGAAAAGTTAATTGAATGGATTGGGGAATGTCTCATCTTGTAGATTATGGTGAGAAAAACGTTTCTTTGAGGCCGGCCTCAAAATTTGACATTTTAAGGCTCTAACCCTTTCCAGCCCAAATTATGGGTAATTAACAAAAAAATTAATTTCCACATTTATCGCTTCTAAATACCCTCAACAACACACACAAATGAGTTTCTTTAGTTATTTTTGTCACATAGTTGAAATTTTTTAGTGGGTCCATATGGACCCAGTGGGAAGATGGGGTAGGACATGTTTATATATATATATATATATATATATATATATATATATACACACATTATATACGTGGAATTACTCACATACATATGTTTGTATGTGTATATATGAACATATATAGATGCATATATGTATATACCAACATTATATATGTATATGTAAACATATATACGTGTATTCATATATGAACATATATACGTGTTTATGTTTACATAAACATATGTATGTGTAAATGTTTACATAAATATGTTTATCTGAGTACATATATATGTATATGTATAAGTATGTTTATATATATATATATGTATATATGTGTATATGTATATGTGCACATATCTATTTATATATGTGTGTATATGTATACATATCGATGTGTATATATATGCATTAATATTTATTTATACACATAATATAATTATACACAAGTAATTGTACACATGTAATATAAATAATTTTCAAGTTGTGATTTCCCGCACATAACTTCATTTTGTAAAGACATTACTCTTACTTCCCACTGGGTCCATATGGAACCCGAAACTAATGACGTCACAGCATATTACCTTTCAACATTATATAACTGCCAAATTTATATTATTATCCTTATTACATGTACATTTATAATATATTTTTTTAAACTGCAGTAAACAATATTTCCTCTCGAAATTATTATTATTTTCTTATGAAGCACAGCTGATGCAATGGCGGCACGCACTCAGTTCTTAACAATGCTGCAGAATGTCATGTGTTCCAACAATCAAGTCTAAGTTGCCATTTACTGACTCTACACACACACCACAAAGTCATGGTGCCATATTGGAACAATGGACAATCGCGGATGCCGAGAAAATATTAAAAAAATGTAATGGGTCCAATTGGCCCCATTGGGCTGGAAAGGGCTAAAACGCTTTGTGGATGAGTTATTTGCCGATATAGATTGATATGTGATGCGGGTTGCATTTTACATGAATATTTCGATGAGTTGTTTGAATGAAATTATTCATATTTTTAAAGTCAAAGTGGAATTCGTGAATTCTCCGTGAAATTCTCTTTATTTAGAGCCCTCATTTATAAAGATTGGTTGCGTGTGAGGGCCGGAACCTAAAGGTATACTACTGAAATAATACAGGAGACGATTCTCTATTAGTATAATTTAGCAACGTAACAATTGCTTAGCACTAAAAGTTGAAAAAACCTGCCACCAGAAGTCTCCAACGGCTTCTGTGCGCGCACGAATGCGACAACAATGGCCGAGCGCTATGCGAACAAAATCATTCTGGGCTGTAATGGGTTAAGCCAACACCCCCTGGATATAGAAAGCCTCCACACAGATTAGTGACGTCATCAAAGGTAGTCCCAAGGCCTGCTGGCCTTGAGGTAGTCCGACCGGACAGCTGCACAGATCGCAGTTATTCTAGAAACCTTTACTTCGTTTGCAATTACTATTCTGGAAATGTATTACAAAAGATATGTTCATATTTAATGTTCACATCAGTGAAATTGTATACTATATTTGTTTCAAGAATCCATAAGAAATTTACCTTGAATGCATTTACCTTCAAGTTCTTGAGAATGATCTCAATAAAATATTTTTGCAGATACTTTACACCCCCAAGCATTTAACATTATTACAAGGAATATAGCGAAAACATAATAAGGTAGTAAGTTATATACAAATCATAATGTATGTTCAAAAGGTCCAGTCACATTTATTAATACATTAACACATATACAATATTATCAGATTATAAATTATCCAGTCAGATTTTTCAACTTTCTTTCAGCAATATTACAAAATATTTTGTCTTTGATCTTCTTGTAATATTAAAAAAATGTATTCATTGTTGACATCTTAATTATGTGTTCTAAATAATGTTCCCTAGGACAAATACCATCAAAAAGCACGCATCCATTTGCAAGCTCCGACATTTCAACCTCCGACAATCTAATATCTCAATTAAAATAAAATTTTGGAATGTGATGAAATTGAAAATAAAAGGCAGCAACGTACTGTATAATTAAGATGGAACTAAAATTGTTGTTTTTATGAACAAGAATTAGTTATATTTTTCCAATAAAAAATTGAAATAACTTTTATTTTCAATTATCTGCTTTACTACATGGAGAGTATTAAATTTCTGATAAATTTTCAGACACAAAGTCATCTCCAGTAAAACATTTTTTTACTCAAAAACATATCCAACATATCTTAAATTAAATTAATATTGCTAATGTTTCTTGGAAAATCTTGATTTCTTAATTTCGTCACAGGAGCATTTTTCTGTATTAACTAAAATTCAAAGCACTATCTACAACTTCCCAAACAGAAATCACTAGATGAGGATTCCACAACAGTTTTAAAAAGGAAACACGATCATCACTTTAACAATTGCCCAAACTGAAAACACTGTAACTTTCCTCAGATTTTTCAACATTATACAAAGAAACTGTTAATTATAAACTTGCTGCAAAACCACTCTAGCAGCATCGACTGCTACCAGTTGGAAGTTCTTCAGCCTTCTTTTCCTTTCTGCTGGAGTTTCTCGCCTTGTTTACTAGAAAAGGAGGTAGGGCAGTCAAGAAATCCTCCACACGTTTTTAAATTGAGAGACACTCGATTTAGAAAATGATATTTCACCCGTCGTATCGCACATAACTGTTTCTCACAGTATATCATCCTCATGAAAGTGGCGATGGCAAACCTGTAAAATATTGCAAAAAATTAAAACTTGTTTAATACTAGTAAATAATTAACAACAACAGAATTTAAAAATCAAGAAAATAATTAACAAGGTACAATAATGAGACAACCATGGGATTTAACAAGGACGGATTAAAAATTAACTTGAACAGATTTAGTATCTTAAGTACTGCTATAATGTCTAACCTAAAAATATTTGAAATTATTTAAATGTTCGTTTCTGTTAGCCTTATTATTTGAACTGTGTAATGTTTTAAGAGTAAAACTCACTGTAATAAGTTGAGTTCAAACTTGGTCTAATAGAAAATAAGTATTACTCGTTTTTGGAACATGTTGCAGAACATTCTTAAATGTTTTCTGCAAGGAAATGACTATGAATAAAATGAATACTTACAGTGGATGTTCTTGAAGAGTTGAAATTCCGTCGATGTTACGCAGGTCATTTTCGTCGCATTTCATATACAGCAGGTCATTTTCGTCGCATTTCAGTATCTTTTGAGAAACTAAATAGGCCCTGCATGTACTTTAGACCCTTATAAGCGCAACGCACGGCAGTTTAGTACAGCGCATTTATATCGCTTTTTGGAAGAAACATCACTGATATGCTACCACTAATACTAAAAATGAATACTGAATATCTTCATCGATTGAGAAAATGTTCACATCTTTCAAATTACAACACACCTTTTCTATCAAAACAACTGACCATGTGGAAGTCACGTTGTTGACTAGGACTACTCTGGGCGCCATGACACTACGTCACAAGCTCAGTGTAGAGGCTTTCTTTATTCAGGGAGTGTTGGTTAAGCGCTACTAAATATGCGAAATTTGAAACTTTTTTTCACAGAAAAGTTTTGAGTTTTCGAAGCACTTTAGCCTACAAATATAATAGTGCTTACAAATTGCTGATAATGTACATATTAAAGGTGTGAGAGATCTTTCCAAAAAATTACATTTGTGTAATTTTTTATAAAAACAAAAAATACCCCAAATTGGACTTTACGAGTGCAACTAGAATATTAAAGAGTGCAATTAGCTCTATCCGCTCCAAAAATTTGAGGAAAAAATTTGGAGCCATTTATGAAAAAATGGCGTTTGAGCGTTTCTGAAAATGCGAAAATTAGACCTAGTTTTCACAGAAAACGGTTGAGTTTTCGAGTAACATTACTTGACATTATTTAAATCATATATACTCGTAAATACTTCCAAATCATTGCACTCAAGGCGCCGCGATTTTCAAAAACTTTCTTCAAAATTTGAGTGTACTTTACGTGAAGCCCCCCGGACATATTCAAAGTTTTCTCAAAAACGACTCCAAATTTTTTCTTTAAATTTCTTGTAAAAATAGAGTAAAATACCCTTCTATAGGTGCTGTAGGTCCGATTTTCAGGGTTGACTTTGAATTTTCGAAAATTGCGAAAATTTGAAGTTTTTTTCGGCGTCTTCCTACAACTACAAAATTGAAGATAGAGATTCTTCCTCCAAATACAATGTGTTCTCCAAAGTTAGTTCTTTTATTATCGTCATGTACATTTTTTTTGCAAATTTTAGTAGTTTCCGTGCATTGTTGCGTTCAATATGTGCAATTTTAAAAAATTACAAAAATAAGATTTTCTCAAAAACGGCTCCAAATTGTTTCTTTAAACTTTTGATAAGAATAGTGCTAAATGGATTCTGTTAGATGACACAAACACCATTTTTCTCTATTTTGTTTTTCCAGAAATTACAAAAATGTAATTGTTTTTACTTGTCTCTCACGTCGGTAATATTTACATTAGCCGCGATTTGTTCACATTATTAAATTTATGAGTACATGTGCTTTAAATAATGTAGCATGAAGTTTCACGAGAACTAAACTATTTTCTGTGAAAACTAGCTCAAATTTCCGCGTTTTCAGAAACGCTCAAACGCAATTTTCCCATAAATGGCTCCAAATTTTTTCATCAAACTTGTAAAACGGATAGTGCTAATTGTCCTAATAAGGCTAATCCAATGGTTTTCTTAATGAAATAAGCTTATCAAGAACAGACCTTCAAATAAGGTCATGTTGATTATTTTAAAAATAAGAATAGTTTTTCTATAATTTCCTGACAAACATAATAGCTCGCTCGGAATTCACTGCGCTTCGTTTTCGGCGTCTTCATACAACTTAAATTGTGAAAATACAATTTTTTTCTCAATGAAATGTATTTATCAAAACTACATCTTCAAATAAGGTCATGCTTACGATGATACGAACGTAGCTGTATGAAAAGAAGTTATAATTGTCAAATTTATGTTGATATTTGCGTGAAAATATTTAGTTTTCGCATCAAATGTTGTACCATTTGTGATGAGTAGAGTATGTGTTGTATGGTTTTAGAATACTCTTCTCTAATCATGGCCCTATGTAATGCTTTTCTACATGTGTCCAGAAGATCCCGTTACAAGAAAATACGCGAAATTTAAGTTTAACGTGTAAGTCATTCAACACAATTCAGTGAGATCGTCTACCATAAGTATATTTTGTAACAGGAGCTTTTGGACACCTGTATATTGTCTGGGTATCAGGTTTCTTTTTCCAAAACAAGTTTACAAAACTTTTGTATTATATTTTTATACAGTTGTAGAATTCACGTAGTTCTGACAACACTGCGATGGAAACAGTGATATGTTTGCTTCTTGGTTGAATTGGACGTTTTCAAATAATAACTAAAACGTTAGTAGCATAGAAAGTGCAATATTTCAATACTACATAGCTGTTTGCAATAACGCGCAAAAGTTTATGCTGTTGTAGTATCTCTGTAATAATTAAATACGTAGACATGTGCTAAACAGTGATCAAACGAATTACATATATAAAACTAGAAGATGCTACAAAGGATACTCTTGATTTACAAATATCCCGATATTCCATCAAAAGAAATGTAATGTTTTTTAAATAAAAAAACACATTTCAATTGCGATGCGTGAATATTTTGCCGGAAATGAAGGACTCCCATTTTCCTGGCTGGAACCTTCTCAGGTGCGACAACTTTTGCAATTTGTTACAGCTTTTTTTAAAATACGTATTGTATGTTGATTTCTTGTACTAAGCTGTTGATACTAACACTTGATGCACGTGATTTCTACGGCGTGTGTTGTAATTATAAATATCAATATTGCATGAAAATATGTTCCCTCCGTTAAGTAGGTCATTTTTGACAAATATTACAGATTCGTAAATAAATAGACAAGGCAATGGTAGGATTCCCAGCTCAATGAAAAGAGGCTTGCAGGAATCACGTGGAAGGCATTTTTTCATTATTCGAATAATTTTCTTTTGCAATCTGATGGTCTGAATACTACAGGATGAGCTTCCCCAGAATATTATATCCAGCCATATCTCAGGCGGGAATGCACATTTGCAAAATAAACGCAACGACCTGCATGAAGGCTGACAGAATTTGAAAGAATTCTGAATGCATAGCATAATGAACTTAATTTAGTGTTTAATTCTGTTATATGTACATTCCATTTGAGGTTTGATTGAATTGAAAGACCTAAAAATTTTGTTGCCTCAACATCAGCTAATTGCATATTGTTCATTTTCAATGGAACATGCGATTTCCGATTTGAGATGCAAAAATGCATTGAAACAGTTTTTCTTTCGTTAACAATGAATTTGTTATTATTAAACCAATTTGAAACTTCTGAAATTGTACTATTTGCTGCTTCTTTTTTGCAAAGAACATTCGTGTCATCAGCAAACAGAACCGTTCTTCCATTTTTAATAGACGAGGGCATATCATTTACATATAACAGAAAGAGAATAGGACCTAAGATCGAACCTTGCGGGACCACATGCACAATTGGCAAAGAATTGGAAATATAAGTATGTAATGTCCTTTCCTGCCAGTGTGGTATTTCTACTCTTTGAGTCCGATGTTTAAGGTAAGAAGTTATCCAATCTAGGGCAATACCACGAATTCCATACGAAGGTAATTTTGAGAGCAAGATCTTATGGTCAATAACGTCAAAAGCTTTCGAGAGATCTAAGAATATTCCAATGGGTACTTCATTTTGGTCTATTGATTAGTAGATACGAAGCAACATCTTTGAGAAAAGAAAAAATGGCAGTTTCCGTAGATTTTGATTTTCTAAAACCGTGTTGTGAGTCTGAAAACGCTCTGTTTTTCCTGAGAAATGTTTCCATTCGTAAGTAGAAAAGCCTTTATAATATTTTTGAGAAAACTGACAAAAGAGAAATTGGCCGGTAATTTTGAATATCATTTTTGTTCCCTTTTTTACAAAGTGGCTTAATTTTTGCGGTTTTGAAAATATCTGGAAATATTCCTGTACATAAAGAAGCATTGAAAATGTAAGTTAACGGATGTATAAAGGCAGGTGCACAAGTTTTTAATAAACAATCCGGAAATTCATCTAAACCAGATGAATATTTATTTTTTAGTTTACTGACTATTCTGAGGATTTTGTTGGGAGAAGTTTCGGGAATAAACATCGTATCTGAAATATTTTGGGAAGTGTAAAATGTTGAATTTTGTGATTTTAGTCCCTTCGTGAGATCAGACGCAATTCTGGAAAAGTGTTTGTTGAAGAGATTGGCAACTTTTTCCGGATTACTCGTTTCTCTTTCATTATCCTTTAAAATAACATTCTCTACAAGGTATCGAGATGATGTGGTTGTATTTTTTACGATATCCCACATTGCTTTAGTTTTGTTACTAGCGCTCAAAATGTCCTGACTATTTTTCATTATTTTTGCCTGAACTATTACTTTTCTTAAAATTCTTTTATATTCTCGGAAGTATATATGGAAACCGGGTGATACGTTATGATGTTTAGAAATAAAGTAAAGCGTACGTTTGTTTTTACACGATGTTCTAATTCCTTGTGTGATCCAAGTATTACTTTTGCTTGAAATGTTTAATTTTCTCTTTTTAAGAGGAAAGCACGCGTTAAAATGAATTGAAAGCTTGGAGAAAAATAAATTATATCTTTCATTTGTGTCAACAGCGTTATAAACTTCGTCCCATGATTCCTTCATCAAGTAGTCCGTAAATAATTTTATATTAACTTTAGTGAATGCTCTGCACACGCGTGTATTATTTATTGTGTCAGTGTTTATGTTCTTAGTAATTGTAAGAATTTGTGCATCGTGGTCACTGTATCCTAGATTATTCGTTATTATTTCATATGTAGTTGTGGTTTTGTTAATTTGATCTAATGCTTTTTGTGATTTAAGCGTATTCCGTGTAGGTATACGTAGTGAGTAAACTGTAATGTCTAAATTAAAAGAATGAAGTAAATTGAGAAACTTCTCTTTTTCGTGGGATTCGCTCAGAAAATCAATATTGAAATCTCCACATACAACAATGAATTTAAAAGAGAGTTTACTAATTTTGTTCAGAATTATCTCTAGATTTTCCAAGAAAGTGAAATAATCTGAAGCTCGCTTTGTTGGAGGTCTGTAAATGCAAAGTAAGATAATTTTGAGTGTAGTAAGATGTACTACTGTTGTTTCAAAAACTTTTTCAACTGCATATAAATTGAATTCTGACAAGAAGGTAGAATCAATATAATTTCTTATGTAAATACACGAACCTCCGTAAGCAGGGCCCTTATTTGATTCCCTCGCCCTACAATACGATCCTGCAAGGTAAAAGCTAGGAATTTGGAGTGTATTTATATCATTTTGAGACAACCAATGTTCTGTAAAGCAAAAAACATCTATTTGTCTTAGATCACATTGTAATGCTGCCTCGATAAATTCAATTTTATTTGAAAGAGATTGCACATTATGATGCATTATTCGAATCTTTTGCATGTACCTACACGGATGTTTTTCTGCTGCATCTGACTGTAGTTGCTATTTATTTATTTCATTTTTACCTCGAGTGCGTGGTCGAAGGAAGTATCGTGTCCCAGCAGTGACAAGAGGTGAGGAAGGAGGGGTGACAGATGTAGAGGAATGAATAGTGGGAGTGGTACTTTACAACGATTGCCAGATGACATAAAACAATTACAGTCGGTACACAAATTTAAGTTAAAAGTAAAATCTTTTCTGCTGCAAAACTGTTTCTATACAATTAGAGACTATACTGATCGTGAAAAAGAAAAATAATGTAACAAAACAAAGATATATAATGAATTAGTTTATGTTTGCATTGTATACATTTAAAAAAAATATTTAATACGCATGTAACAAGTAATGTACTTCAGCTTCCGGGTCAATGACCCCCATCTCGATCAGGTTTTTGTCCAGTTTCCCTGATCCATTGAGCAAATGCTGAGATGGCCCCTTGTTTTGCGTCTGGACGTAAATGTAGCTTCACTGTGCGCACGTTTTGTTGAGCACTCCTTTTGCTTGTAGTTCATTTACAGTTGAAATTGATTTTCTATAACTCGGGAAAAAACATTTTTCAAATATCTTTATTTTCTAAAATAATTATTTTCTAAATTCGTTTTTTTCGTTTTTTTTTAAATAAAATTCTGGCCCTCAAGAAAATGTGCGCAGATAAATTTCTTTCCCCACTCGTCATATACAGTTTTTACTGTTTTTTTGACAAATAAATAAATAAATAAATAAATCGAAGTCAATGTATGACAACGCGCCACTCACATGCGCCGGTACACCGAGTCCCTCCTCTTTACCCAGAGTATTGGGCCACTGCCACGACGAATCCGAGAGCCCAACTGGAGGGCCACCAGACTAGTGTTCCGACGGCTCGAAGCCCCCTTCCCAACTACTCATTGCCAGACACTGCATATTGACGTGAGTTCGCCAGAACCAAGGCAACCTGACGGTAGGTATCAGTTTCCCGCCGGACTTCTATATGTGGATTCCGGAGCACCCCGTGGGGTCCTCTTAGCCCGATTCTCCCTTAAGGTCGACGCGCCAGGGGCCCCAACCGGTGGGTTTCCGGGTTGAGCCGACAATGAGGAGCTTAACATTGCCTACTCACTGCCTGCACCTTGAGGTTAACGATGACAGCGCCACCGTGAAACTTAGGGTCCGGGTGACCGTCTACAACTATTCACCAGAGACCGTGTCCGCCTACACAGACACGATCCCCTCTGCGGTTCGCCAAGGCGGGAGCCCGGGGGCGTTTTAAGAACGCGGATGTCACCGAGATTGATATGCGAGGACAGCCACATTTCAACTGAAGGCGGGCTCAGCCCCGGCCCCAAAACAGCAAACCCAACTCTGAGATTTCACAATAGAAACACTTACTGATCTGGGTACGAGGACACACTTAAAATAGAGTTGAAAATTCCATTATTTACCGCATTTGGACGAGAAATAAGCCCTGAGACGAGTTTTTAAAAACTGACTGAAAGTGGCCGGAAAAATGAGAAAAGTGCATTTTCTGACCAATCTTTCGTGCAAACCAACAACGCGAAGTTTCGCCGATCGACGAAAATTGTCGATTTGGGACGGGATTTCGAATTCGCTGAAAATCAATATCCCAGCACGGAAACGCATGGCGAGTTCACTGGTGCAATCCGTTTTTCAAACAGATTGTTAGTTTTCCAGAAATTTGCAAAAAACAAAACGGGACTCTTTTAGTCATTTTTTTTATATTTCGTCTCAGGGCTCATTTCTCGTCCAAATGCGGTAAATAATGGAATTATTCAACTATTAAAGTTTTAAATCGTATTTTACTTCCTGACTAGAAATAGTTTGCATTATTTTGCAGAAAAGTACATTTCCTGACCAATCTTTCGTGCCAGCCAAAAACGCGAAATTTCGTCGATCGATTGGATGATATCGATGAAAATTGTAAATTTGGGACGGAATTTCGAATTTGCTGAATATCAATACCCCAGCCCGGAATCGCATGGCAACTTAACTGGTGCAATCCGTTTCTCAAACAGATTTTTAGTTTTCAAGAAATTCGCCAAAAACTGAACCGGCTACTTTTAGTATTTTTTTTAAAAATTCGTCGAAGATTTCATTTCTCGTCCAAATGCGGTAATGGAATTTTTCCACTCTATATTAAAGTTTGAAATCGTATTTTACTTCCTGAATAGAAATAGTTGGCACAATTTTGCAGAAAAGTGCATTTTCTGACCAACCATTTGTGCAAGCCAAAACGCAAAATTTCGTCGATTTTCGACGTAAATTGTCGATTTTCGGGCGAAATTTCGAATGCGCTGAAAATCCGTATCCCAGCCCGGAATCGCATGGCGAGTTCAGAGTGCAATCCGTTTTCCAAACAGATTGTTGGTTTTCCAGAAATTCGCAAAAAACTGAACAGGCCACTTTTGGTATTTTTTTTAAAAAATCTTCTCAGGGCTCATTTATCCTCCACAAGCGGTAAATAATGGGATTTTTCAACTCTATATTACAGATTGAAATCGTATTTTATTCCCTGAATAGAAATAAATTGCATAAAATTGCAAAAAAGTGCATTTTCTTACCAATCTTTCGTGCAAGACAAAAACGCGAAATTTTGTCGATCCATGATCGACGAAAATTGTCGATTTAGCACGAAATTTCGAATTCACTGAAAATCAATATCCCAGCTCGGAATCGCATGGCGAGTTCACTGCTGCAATCCGTTTTTCAAACAGACTGTTAGTTTTCCACATATTCGCTAAAATGTGAACCGGCTACTTTCGGTCATTACTTAATAATTAGTCTCCGGGCTCATTTCTCGTCCAAATGTGGTAAATAATGGGATTTTTCAACCCTATATTAAAGTTTGAAATCGTATTTTATTCATTGAATAGAAATAGTTTGCCTATTTTAATATTTTTCTTTTCTGCCTATATTACGTATTATATATTATAAGTTGGTCCATCATTCATAAGACAGAAATCATTTAATCAGCTTTATATACAAATTTATTTCACAACGTTTCGGAAACATATGGTTTCCATCATCAGGTGAGAAATAATTATAATATATTAAAAAACAATTGAAAAGTGCCAAACAGAAGAAATACAAAAAAAATTAAAATTAATATATACACGAGTCAACAGAATGCACCTTGTTAAAATCTTTAGAAAATTTAGAGACATATTACAAACAGTATGAAAGAAATTGGAAAAAAACAGACAGAAAATTTAAAAAAATAATAAGTGAAATATCTTAATGTTTAGAAAACAAGTTCAATAAAACATCATATACTTTTGTGAATTGATTTGATTCTACCTGTGTATTTAAGCTAGGAGAAGTTTTGATGAATAATGTTTCTAATATTAATCTAGGATAAGACAAATTTTCACGAGCTAAAATTTTTATATCATTAAAATCAACATGATGTGATGTTTCAATTCTGTGTTGCGTTAATGAATTTTGTTTACATGCTAAATCTTTAATATTCCTTTTATGTTCTAATACTCTGGTACCCAATTTTCTTTTAGTTTGTCCAATATAAGATTTATTACAATCATTACAATAGATTTGATATACTACATTATTTATATCTAATTTTGCTCTAAAATCTTTCACATTTTGGACTATATTGCATTGATTTATTATTCTATTTACCAGTTTTAATTTAAATTTGTTTAAAAGTTCATTTTTGAAATGATTATTTATTTTAGGAATGTAGGGTAAACAAATTAAATCATTCAGAATTTCTGTCTTATTATTTCTGTGAGGTTTTACATATTTTATGAATTTCAATCTCCCAGATATAATATTATCTACGAAATGCAAAGGGTAATTATTAAATTGCAATATTTCTAAAACTTTACGTAAATTATAATTATGAAAACAGGGAGACGACAATTGTATAGCTCTGTCAACTAAATTTGAAACAACTGACTTTTTAATAACAACAGGATGCTTTGATAGATAGTTCAATATAATTCCAGAAAAAATAGGTTTGGTATACCAAGATGTTTCAAACGTTGTATTTTTCCTAAAAACAGTTACATCTAAAAAGTTTAAAGAACAATTTGATTCTGTTTCTAAAGTAAATTGTATTTTATTATTAAACGCATTAAATTTACTTAATAATTTATCCATTTTATTTTGAGGTAAAACAATAAAGGTATCATCGACATAACGTGTATAATAAACAAAGTTTAGATCATTTAAGACTTGTGATTCTAGGTGTCTCATTACAATTTCTGAAAGTAAGGAGCTTATCGAACTACCGATAGGTGTACCTTCTAACTGATGGTAAATTTTCCCATTAAATTGAAACTCCATATTGTTCAAAATCATTCTTAGAACTATAATAACCTCATTTGAAGGTATTTTTGAGAAATCATTCTGATCATTAGTCGGCCACCAGTCGGCCAGTGATCAACGGAGAGCCAGCACACGCAACCTCCAGCACGAGCCTGCCGACCGTGTCTCCCGACACGTCACGCTGAGGCAACGGCAATCCACAATGCCACTGCCTCGCAGAACCAGGCGCCGGCCCCGCCGCCGCCACGACGCTCTGCCAGCGACGCGACCACGCCCCGGCCTCACCACTGCCGAGCGGACGGCACCGCTGCCGTCGCCACGTTCAGCTAGCGACGCTTCCTCCTAGCATCGCCCCGGTGGTGCTTTGGCCTAACCGCTGTCGCGGGTTCTACTTGGCCCCGCGCTCCGGCCTCTCGGCACCTGGGCGACGGCTCCGCCGCCGCCACTACTTTCAGCCGGCGACACTACCCGCTCGCCGCGTCCGTTGTCACGGCCCCCACTGCCACTCAACACGGCCGTCGACCGTAGATACAGAGCCTCCGGCTTAACCAGTTCGCCTTCAGGCGACCATATTGTACTTCTATGTTGTGTAAAATAAATGTAAGAAAACTAGTTCTTCTTCTGATTTCAAAGACAACATAATTGGCGACGAGAACATAATTGACGACGAAGCGTCGTGGCCCGAAAACGGGCCTTATTTGTGATCACAACATACGATTATCTTTTTCGCTATTTTGTCGAAAATTAAAAGTCGGATCGAAAAACGGACTTTAAAAGTGAATTCGCCATGAAATTCAGTGCTAGGACGCATAACACAGGGGTCAAATTCGAAAATCGAAAAATTTTTCCTTTTTTCGCGTTTATCTCGGAAACTAAGCGTCGTAGAGCCAAAAGGGCCCTCATCTGTGCTCACAACTTACGATCATGTTTTTCGCCATTTTCTCGAAAACTAAAAGTCGGATCGAAAAACGGACTTCACCAGTGAATTCGCCATAAAATTCCGTGCTAGGATGCATAACACTGGGGTCAAATTCGAAAATCGAAAATTTTTTCCGTTTTTCGCGTTTATCTCGGAAACGAAGCCTCGTAGCGCGAAAACGGGCCTTATTTGTGATTACAACATACGATCATGTTTTTCCCCATATTCTCGAAAATTAAAAGTCGGATCGAAATTCGGACTTCACCAGTGAATTCGCCATGAAATTCAGTGCTAGGACGCATTCCAAGGGGGTCAAATTCGAAAATCGAAAAATGTTCCGTTTTTCGCGTTTATCTCGGAAACGAAGCCTCGTAGCGCGAAAAAGGGCCTTCTTTGACATCTCAACATACGATCATATTTTTCGCCATTTACCCGAAAATTAGAGGTCGGACCGAAAAACGGACTTCACCATTGAATTCGCCATGAAATTCCGTGCTAGAACGCTGAACACTGGGATCAAATTCGAAAATCGAAAGTTTTTTTCCGTTTTTCGCGTTTATCTCGGAAACCAAGCCTCGTAGCGCGAAAACGGGCCTTATTTGTGATCACAACATACGATCATGTTTTTCTCCATTTTCTCGAAAATTAAAAGTATATTCGAAAAGCGGATTTCACCTTTGATTTCGCCATGAAATTCCGTGCTAGGACGCTTGACACTGGGGTCAAATTCGAAATTCGAAAAATTTTCCGTTTTTCGCGTTTATCTCGGAAACGAAGCCTCGTAGCGCGAAAACGGGCCTAATTTGTGATCACAACTTACGATCATATTTTTCGCCATTTTCTCGAAAATTAAAAGTGGGATCGAAAAACGGACTTTACCAGTGAATTCGCCATGAAATCCCGTGCTAGGACGCATAACACTGGGGTCAAATTCGAAAATCGAAAAAATTTTCCTTTTTTCGCGTTTATCTCGGAAACTAAGCGTCGTAGAGCCAAAAGGGCCCTCATCTGTGCTCACAACTTACGATCATGTTTTTCGCCATTTTCTCGAAAACTAAAAGTCGGATCGAAAAACGGACTTCACCAGTGAATTCGCCATGAAATTTCGTGCTAGCACGCTTAACACTGGGGTCAATTTCGAAAATCGAAAAATGATTCGGTTTTTCGCGTTTATCTCGGAAACGAAGCATCGTAGCGCGAAAACGGACCTTATTTGTGATCACAACATACGATCATGTTTTTCGCCATTTTCCCGAAAAATAAAAATAGGATCGAAAAACGGACTTCACCAGTGAATTCGCCATGAAATTCCATGCTTCAACGCTTAACACAGGGGTCAAATTTGAAAATCGAAAAATATTTCGCTTTTTCGCGTTTATTTTGGAAACGAAGCCTCGTAGAGCCAAAAGGGCCCTCATTTGTGCTCACAACTTACGATTATTTTTTTCGCCATTTTCTCGAAAACTAAAAGTCGGATCGAAAAACGGACTTCACCAGTGAATTCGTAATAAAATTCCGCGCTAGGTTGCATAACACTGGGGTCAAATTCGAAAATCGAAAAATTGTTCCGTTTTTCGCGTTTATCTCGGAAACTAAGCGTCGTAGAGCCAAAAGGGCCCTCATCTGTGCTTACAACTTACGATCATGTTTTTCGCCATTTTCTCGAAAACTAAAAGTCGGATCGAAAAACGGACGCAGAATCGTCATCCCCGAGCACCACTTGTAGCGAGTTGCCCAGGACATGTCTTCGTCGACTGCCAACAAATTTCCTACAGTACAGCAGGACGTGTTCCACGGAAAGAACAGTCTTGCACGAGTCACAGATGGGGGGAGTTTCATTTCGAAGAATGAAACCGTGAGAGAAATGGCAGTGTCCGATACGAAGACGGGTCAAAATAACTTCCTCGCGCCTACAGGACCGTGATGAGGAGCGCCAGGGATACACAGAATTCTTTATCGCACTTAGTTTGAAAGTGCTATTGTGCCACTCTGTTTGCCACGCTTTAAGCACGGATCGTTTCAAGAAAGCCTGAACATCGGACAACGGCACAGAAGGGATGTCGATACGTGTTTTACGAGTCGCTGATTTCGCCGCCTGGTCGGCCAGTTCGTTCCCTCTGATACTCACGTGGCCTGGGACCCAACTAAGTACCACGTCATAGCGGCGGGACAGAAGACGATGAATCAGGCTTTGAACGGATAAAGTCAGGTAGTCTGACGAAGGACGGGAGACAGCTTGAAGAGAGCTGAGAGAATCGGAACAGATAACTACTCGCCGCAACGTCGCTGATTCAATGTATTTTAGGGCCTCAAAGATTGCATACATTTCGGCAGTGAAAATACTGCATTTGGAGTGAAGCCGAAATGATTTGGTGGCCCTGGTACAGTAAAAACCACATGCCACCGCGTAGCTGCACGATGAACCATCCGTGTATAAGAATAAATGATCCGGATAGGATTCTCTCATATCCAGAAACTGCTTCTGGTAAACCAGAGGACTATTAGTTTGTTTGGGTAGATGAGAGAGTCGTAAGTCAATACTGGGAAGGAGGAGTTTCCAAGGGGGGATCCGGTCACTTGTGGGTTTCACAGGGGAGGGAAGTTCTACATTTAATTCCCGGAGACGATTTCGTAATCTAATACCTGGGGGATGGGGTAATGATGTTCGCAGAATGTACGAGGACTCATACTTTGGGCAGATGATTATACGACGACAAGGGTGGTCAACAAGTCCCGACACTTTAGCCCCATAAGAGACTAATAAAATATCTCGCCTTCGGCTCAGAGATGGTTCTCCAGCTTTGGCCAAGAGGCATTCGATGCGACTCGTGCGGTAGGCGCCTGTACTAATTCTTTATCCGGCGTTGTGAATGGTATTTAATGGCCGGAGGGTTGATGGTGACGCTGACCCATATACAATACATCCATAATCCAAAATAGAGCGGATGAGGGTTCTATACAAACGCAAGAGACACACACAGTCAGCTCCCCAAGAGCTGCCTGTAAGGGTGCGGAGGAGGTTCAGAGGTGAGACACATCGGCTTTTCAGTTTACGCATATGATTTCGCCAAGTAAGGCTCTTATCGAAAGTAAGCCCAAGGAAAGTTGCGGAGTCCACAAAAGGTAGAAGATGGCTTCCAAGAAAAAGATCGGGGTGGTTATGAAGATGATAAATCCTGCAGAAGTGCATACAGTTAGTTTTTGATGCGGAGAATTTGAAACCTGTCGCATCACTCCATTCCTGCAATTTGTTGAGGACAAGTTGTAATTGTCTCTCTATCACTTGAATACTCTTGGAAGAGCAGAAAATGGCAAAGTCGTCAACGAAGAGCGATGCTTTCACCGGCTCTCGGATTATCGACGCTATAATATTGATAGCGATGGCAAACAGAGTGACACTCAGAATTAAGCCCTGAGGGACTCCGTTTTCTAAATGGTGGCTGGCGGATACTCTGTCACCAAGGCGAACGCGGAAGTATCTTGAGGAAAGAAAGGCTACTAAAAAAAGGAGGAGCCGGCTCCTAAGACCCCAAGAATGGATGGTGCGAAGAATGCCGTACCTCCAGGTAGTATCATATGCTTTCTCTATATCGAAGAAAATTGCTACCAGGTGTTGACGTAGCACGAAAGCAGTGGAGATCTGTGTGGTAAGGATGAAAAGGTAGTCCATGGTTGACCTGTTCTTCCTGAAACCACACTGGATGGGAGTAAGTAGGTTTCTCTGTTCCAGGTGCCAGACCAAACGCGTATTCTCCATTCGCTCCAGAAGCTTGTGAGCGAGATTGGACGGTAGGTTGACGGCTTTGTCCTGTCCTTTCCTTCTTTAGGAATAGGAATAATAATCGCTTCGCGCCAGGTTCTCGAAAATTAAGGTTCGCCATTTTCTCGAAAATTAAAAGTCGGAACGAAAAACGGACTTAACCAGTGAATTCGCCATGAAATTCCGTGCTAGAACGCATAACACGGGTCAAATTCGAAAATCGAAAAATTTTTCCGTTTTTCGCGTTTATCTCGGAAACGAAGCCTCGTAGCGCGAAAACGCGCCTTATCTGTCATCACAACATACGATCATGTTTTTCGCCATTTTCTCGAAAATTAAAAGTCGGATCGAAATACGGAATTCACCAGTGAATTCGCCTTGAAATTCCGTGCTAGGACGCTTAACACTGGGGTCAAATTCGAAAATCGAAAAATTTTTCCGTTTGTCGCGTTTATCTGGGAAACGAAGCCTCGTAGCGCGAAAACGTGCCTTATCTGTCATCACAACATACGATCGTGTTTTTCGCCATTTTCTCGAAAATTAAAAGTCGGATCGAAAAACGGACTTCACCAGTGAATTCGCCATGAAATTCCGTGCTAAGACGCACAAAACATTGGCGTGAAATTCGAAAATCGAAAAATTCTTTCGTTTTTCGCGAATATCTCGGAACCGGGGCGTCCAATCGCAAAAAGGGGCTTAATTGGTGATCACTACCTACGAACAGGTTTTTCGCGAATTTCTCGAAAATAAAGAGTCGGATCGAAAAACGGACTTCACCACTGCATTCGCCATAAAATTCCGTGCTCGGACGCACAACATTGGGGTGAAATTCGAAAATCGAAAAATATTTTCGTTTTTCGCGAATATCTCGGAAACGGGGCGTCCAATCGCAAAAAGAGGCTTAATTGGTGATCACTACCTACGATCAAATTTTACGCGAATTCCTCGAAAATGAAGAGTCGGATTGAAGAACGGATTTCAACACTGCATTCGCCATGAAATTCCGTGCTATGACGCACAACATTGGGGTGAAATTCGAAATTTTTTTTCGTTTTTCCAAAATATCTCGGAAACGGTGCGTCCAATCGCGAAACGGGGCAAATTTGGTGATCACTACCTACAATCAGGTTTTTCGCAAATTTCTCGAAAATAAAGAGTCGGGTCGGAAAACGGACTTCACCACTGCATTCGCCATTAAATTCCGTGCTCGGACGCACAACATTGGGGTGAAATTCGAAAATCGAAAAATATTTTCGTTTTTCGCGAATATCTTGGAAACGGGGCGTCCAATCCCAAAAAGAGGCTTAATTGGTGATCACTACCTACGACCAAATTTTACGCGAATTTCTCGAAAATGAAGAGTCGGAGTGAAGAACGGATTTCACCACTGCATTCGCCATGAAATTCCGTGCTAGGACGCACAACATTGGGGTGAAATTCGAAATTTTTTTTCGTTTTTCCCAAATATCTCGGAAACGGTGCGTCCAATCGCGAAACGGGGCGAATTTGGTGATCACTACCTACGATCAGGTTTTTCGCAAATTTCTCGAAAATAAAAAGTCGGGTCGGAAAACGGACTTCACCACTGCATTCGCCATAAAATTCCGTGCTAGAACGCACAACATTGGGGTGAAATTCGAAAAATTCTTTCGTTTTTCGCGAATATCTCGGAAACGGGGCGTCCAATCGCAAAAAGGGGCTTAACTTGTGATCACTACCTACGATCAGGTTTTTCGAGAATTTCTCGAAAATTAAGAGTCGGATCGAAAAACGGACTTCACCACTGCATTCGCCATAAAATTCCCTGCTGAGGCGCATAACATTGGGGTGAAATTCGAAAATCCAAATTTTTTTCCGTTTTTCGCGAATATCTCGGAAACTGTGCGTCCAATCGCTAAACGTGGCAAATTTGGTGATCACTAACTACGATCAGGTTTTTCGCGAATTTTTGTTCAACTTTTTCGCGAATTTTTCAAAAACTAACAATCTGGTGGAAAACGGGTTTTACCAGTGAATTTGCAATAATATTTAGTGCTAGGGCACTGACTTTCAGGAGAATCGAGCTCTCTTCGGAAATCGCAAAAATCATAAGGGTGTTATATAACTTCGTTATATTTTCGCTTTTTTTGTTTTTTCGAAAAAACGCCCTTTTCTGCAAAAATACGCAAACTATTTCTATTCAGAAAGCAAGATTCCCCCCGCAAACTTTAATATAGTGTTACAAAATGGCATCATTTACCACAATTTTACGAGAAATGAGACTTTTTTACAAAAATGGGGAAAAATTGGCTGGCCAACCTAGGATCAAGTTTCTCGCGAATTTCTCGAAAACTAACAATTTCACGGCGAAACGCGTTTTACCACTGAATTCGCAATAATATTCGGTGCTGGGACGTCGACGTTCAGAAAAATGGAAATACCTTCGGAAATTTCCAAATTTTGAACCAAAACTTTCGTTCAACTTTTTCGCGAATTTTTCGAAAACTAACAATCTGGTGGAAAAACGGGTTTCACCAGTGAATTTGCAATAATATTTAGTGCTAGGGCACTGACTTTCAGGAGAATCGAGCTCTCTTCGGAAATCGCAAAAATCATAAGGGTGTTATATAACTTCGTTATATTTTCGCTTTTTTTGTTTTTTCGAAAAAACGCCCTTTTCTGCAAAAATACGCAAACTATTTCTATTCAGAAAGCAAGATTCCCCCCGCAAACTTTAATATAGTGTTACAAAATGGCATCATTTACCGCAATTTTACCAGAAATAAGACTTTTTTACAAAAATGGAGAAAAATGGGCTGGCCAACCTTGGGGTCAAGTTTTTCGCGAATTTCTCGAAAACTAACAATTTCACGGCAAAACGCGTTTTACCAGTGAATTCGCCATAATATACCGTGCTAGAATGCCGACTTTCAGAAAAATCGAAATACCTTTGGAAATTTCCAAATATTGACCCAAAACTTTCGTTTAACTTTTTCGCGAATTTTTCGAAAACTAACAGTCTGGTGGAAAAACTGGTATCACCAGTGAATTTGCAATAATATTCCGTGCTAGGACGCTGACTTTCAGGAGAATCGAGCTCCTTTCGAAAATCGCCAAAATCATAAGAGGGGCACCGTTAAATTTTCGCTTTTTTTTTTTTTTTTTCAAAAAACGCCCTTTTCAGCAAAAATACGCAAACTATTTCTATTCAGAAAAAAAGATCCCACCGCAAACTTAAATATAGTGTTAAAAATGCAACTATTTACCGCAATTTTACGAGAAATGAGACTTATTTACAAAAATGAGGGAAAATGAGCTGGCCAACCTAGGGTAAAGTTTTTCGAGAATTTCTCGAAAACTAACAACTCACGGCAAAACGCGTTTTACCAGTGAATTCGCAATAATATTCCGAGCTAGGACGCCGACTTTCAGAAAAATCGAAACACCTTCGGAAATTTCCAAATTTTGACCCAAAACTTTCGTTCAACTTTTTCGCGAATTTTTCGAAAACTAACAATCTGGAGGAAAAGCGGGTTTCACCAGTGAATTTTCAATAATATTCCGTGCTAGGACGCTGACTTTCAGGAGAATCGAGCTCCCTTCGAAAATCGCCAAAATCATAAGTGGGGAATCGTTAAATTTTCGCTTTTTTGTTTTTTCAAAAAACGCCCTTTTCTGTAAAAATAAGCAAACTATTTCTATTCAGAAAGCAAGATCCCCCCCCCGGAAACTTAAAGATAGTGTTAAAAAATGCCATCATTTACCGCAATTTTACGAGAAATGAGATTTTTTACAAAAATGGGGGAAAATGGGCTGGCACCTGCATGTAGGTAGTGATCACGAATTTCCGCGTTTTGCGCTCGGACGTCCCGTTTCCGAGATATTCGCGAAAAACGGAAATTATTTTCGATTTTCGAATTTCACCCCAATGTTGTGCTTCCTAGCACGGAATTTTATAGCGAATGCACAGGTGGAGTGCTGTTTTCGCTCCGACTCTAAATTTTCGAGAAATTCGCGAAAAACCTGATCGTAGGTAGTGATCACGAATTTTGCCCCGTTTTGCGCTCCGACGCCCCGTTTCCGAGATATTCGCGAAAAACGGAAAAATATTTCGATTTTCGAATTTCACCCCAATGTTGTGCACGGAATGGTGTGGTGTGGCGAATGCAGTGGTGAAGTCCGTTTTTCGATCCGACTCCTAATTTTCGAGAAATACGCGAAAAACCTGATCGTAGTTTGTGATCACGAATATTTCCCTGTTTTGCGATATGACGCCTATTTTCCGAGATATTCGCGAGAAACTGAAAAGTTTTTCGATTTTTGAATTTCACCCCAATGTTGTGCGTTCTAGCACGTCGAGTTGGGGCGGAATTTCGAATTCGCTGAAAAGACAATATCCCAGCCCGGAATGGCATGACGAGTTCACTGGTGCAATCCGTTTTTCATGGAAATAAATTGCATAAAATTCCAGAAAAGTGCATTTTCTGACCAATCTTTCGTGCAAGCCGTAAACGCGAAATTTCGTCGATCCATGGATAAACGAAAATTGTCGATTTGGGACGGAATTTCGAATTCGCTGAAAATCAATATCCCAGCTCGGAATCGCGTGCCGAGTTCACTGGTGCAATCCGTTTTTCAAACAGATTGGTAGTTTTTCCAGAAATTCGCAAAAAACTGAACAGGCCACTTTTGGTCATTTTTTAACAATTCGTCTCAGGAATCATGTCTCCTCCACATGCGGTAAATAATTGAATTTTTTAACTCTATATGAAAGTTTGAAATGGTATTTTATTCCCTGAATAGAAATAGTTTTCATAAGTTGGCAGAATGTTCATTTTCGGATCAATCTCTCGGGCAAGCCAAAATCGCGAAATTTCGTCGATCGACGAAAATTGTCGATTTGGGACGGAATTTCGAATTGTGAATTAACAACCCGTTTTGCAAATAGATTGTTAGTTTTCCCAAAAAACTGAATGGGCCACTTTCAGTCATTTTTTAATAATTCGTCTCAGTGTACATTTCTCGTCCAAATAGGTAAATAATGAAATTTTTCAACTCTGTAATAAAGTATAAATCGTATTTTATTTCCTGAATAGAAATAGTTTGCATAAGTTGGCAGAAAAGCTCATTTTCTGATCAATCTTTCGTGCAAGCCAAAATCGCGAAATTTCGTCGATCGACGAAAATTTTCGAATTTCGAATTCGTTGAAAATAATTATCCCAGCCCGGATTGGCATGGCGAGTTCACTGGTGCAATCTGGTTTTCAAACAGATTGTTAGTTTCCCAGAAATTCCCAGAAAACTGAACCGGCTACATTCGGTCATTTTTTAATAATTCGTCTCCGGGCTCATTTCTCGTCCAAATGCGGTAATTTATGGATTTTTTCAACTCCATATTAAAGTTTGAAATCGTACTTTATTCCCTGATTAGAAATAGTTTGCCTAACATGGCAGAAAAAATCATTTTCAGATCAATCATTCGTGTAAACCAAAAACGCGAAACTTCGTCGATCGACGAAAATTGTCGATTTGGGATGGAATTTCGATTTCGCTGAAAATCAATATCCCAGCCCGGACTCGCATGGCGAGTTCATTGGTGCAATCCGTTTTTTAAACAGATAATTAGTTTTTCAGAAACTCGCGAAAAACTTATCCGGCAACTTCTTTTCATGTTTTTTAAAATTCGTGAAAGGGTTCATTTCTCGTCAAAATGCGGTAAATAATGGAATTTTAAAACTCTATATTAAAGTTAGAAATCGTATTTTACTTCCGAGTAGAAATAGTTTGCTTAACTTTGCAGAAAAGTGCATATTTTCATCAATCTTTCGTGCAAGCCAAAAACGCGAAATTTCGTCGATCGTCGAAAATTGTCGATTTGGGACGGAATTTCGATTTCGCTGAAAACCAATATCCCAGTCCGGAATCGCTTGGCAAGTTCACTGGTGCAATTCGTTTTTTTTTAAAAAAAATATTAGTTTTCCAGAAACTCGCGAAAAACTTATCCGGCAACTTTTACATTTTTTTAAAAATTCGTGTAAGGGTTCAATTCTCGTCCAAATGCGGTAAATAACGGTAGTTTTAAACTCTATATGAAAGTTTGAAATAGTATTTTACTTCCTGAGTAGAAATAGTTTGCATAACTTTGCAGAAAAATGCATTTTATGATCGATATTTTGTGCAAACCAAAAACGCGAAATTTCGTCGATCGACGAAAATTGTCGATTTGGGACGGAATTTCGAATTCGCTGTAAATCAATATCCCAGCCTGGAATCCCATGGCGAGTTCACTGGTGCAATCCGTTTTTCAAACAGTTTGTTAGTTTTCCAGAAATTCGCAAAAACTGAACCGGCCACTTTTGGTCATTTTTTATACTTTGTCTCAGGGCTCATTTCTCGTCAAAATGCGGTAAATAATGGAATTTTTTAACTCTATATAAAAGTTTGAAATCTTATTTTACTTCCTGAATGGAAATAGTTTGCATAATTTTGCAGAAAAGTGCATTTTCTGACCAATATTTCGTGCAAGCCAAAAACGCGAATTTTTGTCAACAAAAATTGTCGATTTGGGACGGAATTTCGAATCCGATGAAAATTAACATTCCAGCCCGGAATCGCATGGCGAGTTCACTGGTGCAATCCGTTTTCCAAACAGATTGTTAGTTTTCCAGAAATTCGCGAAAAACTGAACCAGCCACTTTTGGTCATTTTTTAACTTCGTCTCAGGGCCCATTTCTCGTCAAAATGCGGTAAATAATGGGATTTTTCAACTCTATATTAATGTTTGAAATCGTATTTTACTTTTTGTATAGAATTAGTTTGCATAATTTTGCAGAAAAAGGCATTTTCTGACAAATCTTTCGTGCAATCCAAAAACGCGAAATTTCGTCCATCGATTGTCGATTTGGGACGGAATTTCGAATTCGCTGAAAATCAATATCCCACCTCGGAATCGCATGGTGCAATCCGTTTTTCAAACAGATTGTTAGTTTTCCAGACATTCGCAAAAAACTGAACCGGTTACTATTGTTCATTTTTTTAAAATTCGACGAAGGGTTAATTTCTCGTCCAAATGCGGTTAATAATGGAATTTGTCATCTCTATATTAACTGGCTGCCAGCCCTGTGAAGGCATCCAGGAAATTTGAAATGAAAATTAAGTTGTAGTTTGAAATTTATGTCCTACTTCAAAATTTTTGCAATTTACTTTTCAATAAAATGGTTTGGTTTTTACTGCATAATTAATAAAGATATTGAAAATTTAGAAAAATACATCTTGTCACCTGATACCACAGATGTCTAACGTATTATGATTAAATCAAGTCTTTACCAACATATCGTAGATTAGGGCACGCATATGGTAATTCAGCGATCGTAATTCAAGTTTACGGGGGATCCTAATGAACATAAAGCATTGCCATAATTTTCATTTGACTATTTTGGTTTGTGGATAGAAGAAAATACAATATTGAAGTCAGCTCTCCGCCAGTCCGCGTATTTCGTTTAAATCTGCCGTAACCAGCAGAGCGGGCGGCGGCAGCGGTCTGGGGCGCTAGTGGACCATTGCGTGACGTCAGCCGGCCGGCGGATGCGCCTGGCAGTTCACAATTAATTATTTGGAATTTATAAAGCACTTCAATTAATTTTCGCGTAATTAATTAGTAATTAAATCGCTCTACAAGGTGGCATATTTGGTTTTGTAGTAATTTCATTGTGGTAGTGTCAACTTAATATTAAGCTAAGTCACCATTAATTACTCGAAAGATTAAAGAACAATTAAATTAATTTTGCGTAATTAATTAGCAATTAAATCTCTACAAGTTGACGTATTTGGTTTTGTGGCAACCCATTGTGGTAGTGTCCGCTTAATCTTAAGCTAGCTCATCATTAATTACGCAAAAATTTGAAGAGCAACAAATATTTTTTGCGTAATTAATTAGCAATTAAATAGTTCTAAATGGTGGCATATTTGGTTTTGTGGTAGTGCCGACTTAAGAGAGGTAAGGTGATGCCTTCGGCGGCTATTTCTTACTTTACTGTATAGTGCAGGAGAATATGCTCCACGGAAAACTTGTTTCGCAGTTATCGCAAAAAGGGGGTGAGTCCCCGCGGAGAAGATATCCGTGGGAGAAATGGCAGTGAACGATCCGAAGACGTGTCAGAATATTCTCCTCTCGCCTAGAGCTACGAGATGAGGAATACCAAGGGTTTATAGAATCCTTGATTCTTGAGCCTAAAATTCGAGTTTCGTCACTCTGCTTGCCATGCACTAAGAATAGAGCGTTTGATAAAGAGCTTGATGTCTTTCTTGGGAATTGTAAGGATGTTAAACACTCTTTTCATTGTGTCGAGCTTGGCTGCCTACTCAGTGTTTCGTTTCCTATTATCCCCCACGTTGCCACAGACCCAACGAAAAAAATTATAACAATGAACCAATAAATGGAAGAGACGGAAGAGAGATTCGAGAGAGCTTTTGGAATCACTGCAGATTACTACTTTCCTTAATAACATCGATTCAGCTAATTTAAGCGCTACAGTATAAACTAATTTAAATTCTGCAGTATAAACCGTCACGAAGAGTATATTCGAAAACTCCGCTGGGCACTACGGCAAGAAAAGGCACATCCTAACCTTTACCATTTTGGGAGGAACCATCAGTGTAGAAGTGATGTCCAGGATACATTTATGTCATCGCCTGAAATTCCGTTAGAAACGTACTGTGGAAGTTGAAGATTTATGGAGGTTAGACAATTTAAGGTATAATCTGGGCCGGAGACGTTCCCGAGGGGAACCAAGGTTACGGAGGGTTTCACAGGGGTTGAAGACTTTATTTTAAGATTCTGCACAAGCATTTGGAAACGGATTCACAGAGGATGGGGTAACAATACTAAGTGCATACAATGTCACGTGGGTTGGATGAAGGACTACTTGACATTAGGGACTATTCACAGTAGATAATTTCGCACGTGTGGTGATCAAAATATCTCACCTACGATTCGGATGTGGTTCTCTAGCCTGGATCAAGAGGCATTCGATGTGAATCATGTGGTAGGCGCCTGTGCTAATCCTCATATCGGCATTGTGTGTGGTATTTAATGACCGGAGGGTTGATGGTGACGCTGACCCATATACAATACATCCATAATCCAACATAGGGTGGATGAAGGTCCTATACAAACCCAAGAGACACACACGGTCTGCGCCCCAAGAGCTACCAGTAAGGACGGGAAGGAGCTTCGGAGGTGATACACATCGGCGAATGTAAGCCCAAGAAAAGTTGCAAATTCCACAAAGGGAAGATTACCACAGGAAAAAGGTCAGCATTGCTATGGAAATTATGAATCCCTCAAAAGTGCATGCAAAATTTTTTTAAGTGGTAGAGTCTACTTCAGTTTAATCACTCCATTCCTGCAATTTTAACTGCCTTTCAATAATTTGAATGCTCTAGGAGGAGCAAAAAATACTCTCGAATTATCGATATTATACTATTGATAACAATGGCAAACAGTGACATTTGGAATTGGTCCCTGAGGGACCCGTTTTCTGATGGCTGATTGGAGGATAGCCTGTCACCAAGGCGGACGCGGAAGTATCTTGACGAAAAAAGGCTGTTAAGAAAATAGGGAGCTGACCCCTAAGACTCGAAGAACATGAGGTGCCAAGAATGCCGTATCTCGAAGTGATGTCGTTTGCTTTTTTCTGTATCGAAGAAAATGGATACAAGGTATTGACGTAGCACAAAAGAAGTGGAGAAGAAAAGAATGAAGAGGTTAACCTGTTCTTCCTGAAACCACACTGAATGGGTGTAATTAGTTTTTTTCTGTTCCAGTAGCCAAGCTAGACCCGTGTTCACCATTCGCTCTAAAAGCTTGCAAGCAGCTCGTGAGCGAGATTGGACGGTAGGTTGATGGGTTTGTTCTTTGGGAAGTGGAATGACAAAGGCTTCGCGCCAAATCCTAGGAATGGTGTGTTCTATCTAAATCTGGTTAAAGATACGGAGGAAAAAACGTGTTTTCCGGTATGTGTTTCAGTATTTGTTTATATATATATATATATATATATATAATGTTCTGGCTCTGGAACAGAATATTTCACACGGGCGAGGGGTGAGGAAAATTCATCCATGAAGGAGCATTATAATCTACCTACAGGCGACTCGATAAATCCAATCTGGAATTCTCCATTCTCTTCGTTTCCAAAAAGCTACGAAATAGTGTAAGGAACTGGAGATTTTCTCGTAGTGAGAGGCCAATTCCTCAACTATGGCTTCTGGAGAAGTGAGACTTCCATTTATCAGATGTCCTGAGACAGACGGCCGGGAGTCATCCTCTGATCTGTCGCACTTTTTGCCATACTACTTTAATGGAGTATGGAAAGAAAAATACAGGATCTCCAGGAAGCGGCCTTACTTTTTCGTATTACCAATCTTGCTTTGGCACGCTTCCCTTTTATAATCGATCACATTTGCGATGGTGGGAAACCTATTGAGCTTCGCCAATGCCCGCTTTCGAACACGCACTGCGATGCCACAGCCGGCACTCGACCAAGGGACAGGGAAGTGTCGTGACCGGCCCGCAATCTTTGGGATTGCAATGTTGGCTGCGCAAAGAAGGGCGCCGTAAGCACACGGCCGAAGATCCGTTCGAACGATGTGTTCCTCAGAGAGCAAGGAGGTGGGGATAAAGCGACACCGCCATTGGCTCGCAACCGGTCATCTTCGCCGAAAGAAGTGTGAAAACCGAGAAAAGGGAATGTTGGGAGTAGAATATGAGTTTCTTGCAAACAGAAAAAAGGAGTTATGACGAGAGATTATTACCCTTAATTCTTCTAAATGAGAACGGATATCGTTTACATTCAACGAGAGTCACGATTGAAAGTTATGTGGGTTTCATCTTTTTCATCTTCCTCACCGTCTGAAAAGTGCTTTGAACACGCGCAGGTAGGTCCTCGTCCACAGCAGCCGTCCTGACCACTGCTAGACTGCCAGCAAGATTGAAGGGATCCTGATCCCTTGAGATGGATGACCAAGATCTCCCGATAGGAACTTTTGAACCCGATTTCGTTGGCGTACGGATTTGGGTATTTGTTGTTGCATTAATGTTTTCTTATCGTGCTTCATTATCAACGGAAGTTTGCGATTACAGTTAAGTCTTCAAGGGAGACCTGACAAGCAGCGTCGCAAATACATAGTAAAGATTTTTTGTCTCGGTTTGGCAGCTCGATGTTGCCATTGCGATCATCTCGGCACCGGAGAAAGACAGAGAGATCCACAGGGTTTCTCGCCAAGTAACGGCGGTTGGCCTCGGGAAAGGGCACCTCAGTGACTCTGATCTTCTAAATCTCTCTCCCCTTCAGAAAGTTGGGGGCAATTGGAGTTTGTCGCATGTTCTCTTTCGCAATTTATACACTGCATTGTAATAGCGCGGGATTTTACTTCAGTTTTTGACCTGCCGCATTTAACGCATACCGGACTTTCTGCCACTCTGCAACGTTGTTGCGTATGGCCGAACTTCTGGCATTTACAGCAGCGCAATGGGTTCGGCAAATATTTCCGCACGCAGATTGTAGAATCCGCAGCTGATCCTTTCTGGGAGGACTGGGAGATTGAACGCCAAGATCACAGTACGAGTGGGGATTTTTCACTTTCTATTTCGTCTTGATCCTGAACATCTCGCTGACACCTTGGCTCTTGAAGAGAGAAGTTCCTCCTCACATTCGGAAGCAAAATCGTCGTAATTGACCACTCCCTTACAAGGATTAAGAGGGGGAGTGGTCACTTCCACCCGGAGACCGGCAATCTGCTTAGTTTTTAGTGTCCTTTCAAACTGATCATCGGTGGGCGCTTCACAGAATGGTACCATTCATTTGTCGGACGACAGCTTGGAGCTTCCCAAACCTATCCTCTATAGTTCGAGGATGACTGACTGCACTAATACTTCTGAAAGTTTTTCCTTCTTCGGCGCATGCCATAAGAAATCGTTTCTTCGGTTTATCCTCTTCTGAGAAAAAAGTTTTAAATCAACCGTTTTCTCATAACATCGCCTTTTCCTTCCAGAAGAGAGCACGAGTTTGGTGTTTTGCTTCATAAGATGGAAGCAGTTCCTCTCCGTGCTCCCCACCCACCATGAGTCCAAGGGGCCACCCCACTGGGGTGCCTGGATTGAAACATTGGGAGATGACACAGCGGTGCCTCAACCTGGAGTTCAGTCAAGCCTTAGTCCGCGCCGTCTGATCGGGAGTAGGTTTGTACCCGACCGCCCGTCTAGAAGAGTCCGAGGCCGAAGACAGTGTCGGGATCTACAAGGTGCAGAGACCTCTCTCACCAAGGATCACCGATGTTCGCACAGGAAACGTGGCTGCAGCAGGTCTTAATAACAAGGATTCAGTGTCAAGGAGACAGGGAACGAATGCAGACCCCTCAACCCCAGGTAGCTCATTCCCTTCGACATGGTCGCCACGCACGGCAAACATGGGTGGAGTTCACTATACAGAAAGGCCAGTGGGGAAGCAAAAGGGGGGAGGTGATAAAAGAATGTATGAGATGAAATGAAAAAAAGAAAGGAACACAGAGCCTTCTCTGAATCACCTCGTCAGGACGTGGACCGACCCCCCTCGAAGGAGCATTTTGCAATCGATTTCGTATTTTATAGCTAATTCAAAATCTTCAGAAAAATACCGCACCGACCGTCATACATTCACAATTACTATTTTTTCAGCGTTTGGTAACATTTCGCATTCTCAGCAATCCCTAAAATCCACCATCGCTAGTTATAGGCGAGCGAAGCCCCGCCCAGTAACTGTGATTGATAGCAATGCTAATGCTCCAAATCAGCCCACGAAAGCATAGCAGTGCGCTTCCCGTTGGGTTCGCGAATTAATCTTGAGATTAAACAGTCAATACCTCAACCACAAATGTCTTTCTAGATTGACTCGTCATTCCGAGCGCGTGAACTGCTAAAGGTGTTAGTACCGTAAGTGTAGTGCAAGTTTTTTGTCGCGTTCCGGGCGCGTGAACTGCAAAGGGTATTTGTCCCGTAAGCGTATGGCATGTTTTATCGCAGATGGCGGCGATCTTCCCTCGCTGGATGGCGAGATCCGGCGCAGATCTACCAGCAGAGAAGGCGGCAGAGTTCGACAACCCACGCGATTCTCAGCTGAGCTGCGAGGAGCACGCAAAGGAAATCGCGTTGATATAACGCACGGCCAACTGTGGTGCTCTACTAGAGTTGGCAGTGGATAACGATATCGATTTTTTTCGCCGATACACTACAGTATTCTTTATGAAAATGTGCATAAACATTTAAAGAAAAGATTTATCAAGAATTTTGGAGAAAAATAATTTTATTTCACATTATAATTTACATTATTTCATCACTGTCTTCGTCACTTGAGTCCTCTGAATCAGTCAGATTGAAGGTTTTTAATAATGGGCTCCTTTACAACGTCCCTCACACGTTCTTTAGCAAAATCTTTTTCTTGGATCTCTTCAGCATGTCGAACACATTTTGCTAATGTTTCAACATCTACTCTCTGTATGGCTTCCTTACACCACAATTCAGCATAAGCAATTTTAAACGAGTTGTTTAGATTAGCAGCATCTTTTTTTATTTGTGCCCAGAATAATTCGATTGGATTGTACTGACAATGGATACAGGAGCAATCGAAGAACCATGTATCCATGGTTCTTTACAATAGTGTCCATATCATCCTCTTTGAAACACGGTTTCATCATTTTCTCTAAATTCAACAACTCCACGAGTCTGTGTTACATGAAACGATTCTAAAATTTCTGCCTTTTTAGTATTGGAGGATGGAGCCTTGTTTATCACAACTGAGTGATACGACGCGTTGTCCATAACAATTACAGATTGCGGCCTCAAAAAGAGAATAAAGGCGCTAGCCGGATAAGATGGTAAAAAGTGCCCCCGCTTGAAATCGAAAAGTGAATCTTTCCTGAGGATTGTGACCACGAAAAACATTTTTTCATGGACTTTTAAATTCCTGCCCCCCTCACATCCGCCGTAATAACGAAAAACGTGTTTTTTTTAACTTTATTTTTTTCACTGACTCCGCCGCATCAATTTTCATAGAAAATAATGGGTATTTATGTAAAATTTACTGAATTTTTCAAAAATAATTTTTAAAAATGTATTAGCCGCGAAATTCAACCTTTTTAATGGATTTGAAAATTTTGAAATTTTTTTAAAGAAAGTTGTTATTCTACCGGGAGCACGAGAAAATTCTCAAATGTTGCCCTAAAAATCATCTCTTCTGGAATTTTTTCAGATTTTTATGATTGGTGCGCCATGTCTAAAAAAATTAAAATACGTATTTTCGTCCCATTCGGCCTATTTTCATGTACAGACACAGGACAGGAACGGTTTTGAACTGAGTTGAACTTAGAGTGCAGTGGTAGGAAGTGGGCGTGGTGGGATAGTTCTGCTCTATAAAAGACGCCATTTCATTTACTCAGTCCCTATGGAGCAATGGGACAAGTACGTCGATTGTCTATGACAGAGAAGTAATGAGTCTATTACAGCTACGCAGCGATTGTTTCGGTCACGGTTCAATATTGGTCGACATGGAGCTGTTCCAAGCCGCAATACAATCCTCATGTGGGTGAAGAAATTCAGATCGACAGGAAACATAATGGCTAAGAAGCCTGACCCGAAACGCAGTGTAACGACACCAGAAATAAAGGCTAAGGGAAGCGGTAGTCAGAAGCCCAGAACGGTCAGCTAGACGTCATAAAGGTGAGCTACTAATCAATCGTGAATCGATTAGAATAATTTTGTGTAAAGAATTAAAATTCCATCCTTACAAAATGCTAAGTCGCCCAAAATTACCAAAATCACCCAGATTTACCTAATAATCCCCCAATTTGCCGACGACACGGCGCTAGTTTTCTCAGGACCTGATCTATACAAAATACGTAACACAAAGTAACTATATCTAAATCTAATTGATAGCTGGGCCGCTAAACTAAAAATCCAACTTAACCCATTAAAAACCACTTCCAAAATATTTACCCTCAGATCTTACACTTCTCCAACTCCCTCACATTAAACAACAAACCAATAATCTGTCATCCACAGAGCACAATTAAATATCTTGGACTCAACAGAAATACGAAAATTAACTGAAAAAAAACATTTACAAACTAAGTTTGTCAAGAAAAAATAAAATTAGAGCTAAAACCTATTATCAACAAAAACTCCTTACTACCACAGAGCACAGCCATAATAATATAGGCGTGCCCCATCTGGATTAAAGCAGCAAAAACATCCACCAAATACAAATTTTCCAAAATCAGTATCAAGAATAATCACTAACAACCCTTGGTTTGTCACCAACGACCAACTCCACAAAAAACTATCCATCGAACCACATTAGCCAACCATATTAATTACCTCGCCTCCAAATTCTATTTCAATAATGCACTACACCTCGCCCGAAATCCTATACCACTAACCCGAATTCAAAACAAATTCCCTTTCCTGAAAAAATTCACTGAAATTGACAATTAACAGAAGTTCCTCGTCTCTGTATAGATGAAGCATAACATGTAAGTTAGTAGTAAGCATCCTAAACATATTAGTCTTTGTCTAATATGTAATGTTCTATCTTCATTAATTTTAGGATTTGTATCCTCGTATCCAAAAATAAAATTCAAAAATTCCGCTGGCCTTATTGTTTTTGCATTGTATCTTCCGTGAGACAAGTAATAAATTATGGCGTCAATGTGCAAGCAACATCCGATTGTACAAAGACAGTTTGCACAATCGCAACAATATCTTAGTTTTCCTGAAGATCCAATGGTATGAGGTTTGTATTCCACACACCATTTATAGGTTTTTCTTTATGTGCCGTGAACGGACTTCGAATTTGAGGATGGTTGACTTTAATTTTAAATATTGTAAATCGATGTTGTTGTTTTATGTAAACATTTCTGCTAAATATGAAATAGGCTGACCTAATTGATATGTTTCAGAAAAAAATCAAATCTTCTTCCGTGAGTTCTGGAAAATCAGGAATATCTGTTAGAGTTACATTTTTGAAATCGACTTTTCGTCGGGCCCATCTTTGTGTCAAAGAATACCAAAAAAACTTTAATAATTTCACAAAAACTCTTGCAATGCTGTGAAAACACAAAATGAAAGGCACACACTGACCAAGCGATGCTACCTGACTAACACAGCAAGAAAAACCAAATTAATGTAACATTGCAGGATGTATTGAAAGGTTACGAGGCACACATGGCTGTATTTCCCAAACCAGACACTCTCACAGCACCACAGCTCCTCCAAATTACACAGCTGCCTAGTAGAGGGTCTCAATGCAGATAGCAAGAAAATGCCTTTCACCGCCGTGAATGCTTCATGCTCAAAGTTCACCATAGCCCCTTCCGCTTTGGCCCACGACTCCACCAGCGTTGTCTCCCGCTGACCGCCCGGCTCTGGGCCCGCCCCGAGTTCAGACCCCGGGCAGGGCTCAGGGGGGCGGCCAGCCGGCTAGCCGGAGGAGGGGCGGACGTAGGCGGGGGGAGATACGGGCGGCGACGGCGTGGTGGTGGTGGCAGCGGCGGTGACGGTGTGATGTCGACGTGACGTCATCGGTGTCGGCGGCGAGGGTAGCTGGTTGCAACCTGGCCGGGCGGCGGTGGAACCGCCACATGCATCGAGGCGCGGGGAAACAATGATCAATTAATGTCTTAATTCATTCATTAATTGATTGCTTGATTAATTAATTAGTTTTTTTAAGTGGGGCGCGCGAACTTTGGAGTTGGCGCCCCCATAACACACTGGTGTAGCATGGAACTCCCATAATTTGGCGGGAGTACCACAAAGAGTGCCCAGGTGGGCGGAAGTCGCAGGAACATGTCCGCGCCGACCAAAATGTGCTAACATTTATTCGGGCCGGGCGCATGGTGATGCTCGAGTTCGGTACCGTCCATCTCCCACTCACTTCTTTCAGCAACAAGCACTGGGAAGTCCACCACAGTCCTGCATTAGCTTGAGACACTCCATTCCTAATATAAAACACGTGAGGAGGGCATACAGCAAATGAAAGCATAGGCGGTTGCCTAGCGTACATATTGTAATCACCTCCAACCATTACTGAATACCTCGTAACAATTATCCTAATATAGAAGTAACAAAATCACATAGAATTTGTAGCAGTGCTTAATCAAAAAATTATACACCGATTAGTACAACAAGGAATTAAAAACGCCAAGTGGCAGGCCCACACAGTATGACCTATAAAATAATAATGGTACGCCTGTTCACCAGGCGGCAAAGAGAAAGAAAAAATCAGCTGAGCATCTATGGTTGACCGAGGAGGAAAGAGTAGAGATAAATATCATGGTTTGGGGCTTATTCATGGGAGGATCTAGCCAGTGCACATAATTTTTGTACTGGTCGCAATAATTTGCCCTGGCTAGTTCGTACTTCAACAGTACGCACAACCCCGGCTTGATCAGGGAACAATTTCTCCACTACACCTAATTTCCATTGAGAGGGAGGCGATTCCTCAATTAAAAGTACTAAATCATTTACACCTAGTGGTGGTGACTCCCTTTTCCACTTCACCCTTTGTTGCAAGGTGTGAAGGTAGTTTCGCGACCAATATTTCCAAATTATTGCTAATTTGTTATTTAAATTGCGGAACTGTTGCGCAGGAGTTATCTGCACAAGAGGCGAGTCAGTATCTAAAAGAAAATTATTAAGCGCGTGCCCGTAGACTAAGTGATTCGGGGTCAAAATCAAATTCACATCCGTATCTGTAGATGTGACTTCAAGCGGTCTTGAGTTAAAACAAGCTTCTATTTTGGCTAAGAGAGTGTACAATGTAAGCAAGGGCACAACTTGTTGCCCTAAAGCGCGACGCAAATGGAATTTAAGACTTTTAACACAAGCCTCAGCCAACGAGTTTCGGTGCGGAGAGTAGGTGGGACAAAAGTGCCAGGAGGTACCCTGCACTGATAAAAATTTGGTGATAACCTCTAAATCCCGACCGGAAAGAACAAAGCGATTAGCCTCGGCTAGGATACGACTAGCACTTTTGAATGTACTAGCGTTATCACTGTACATGTGCACAGGATAACCTCTTCTCGACCCAAAACGTTCAAAGGCCGCAATCAATTGAGAGGAAGACAGATTTTCGACTATTTCTAAATGCGAAGCTTTCGTGGAATGGCAGATAAATACGGCAATCCAAGCCTTTTGAGACATTTTTGATCTCGTGAGAGACGGCTTTGTCAAAATTGGCCCACAATAATCCAAGGATGTGTGAGCCCATGGCCGAGAAGGATTTACGCGGCTAGGGGGCAATGAACCCATAATCTGCCCAACAGGAGTTGCGTGCCAACGCTTGCAAGTCAGACAAGCATTGATTACTTTTTTGCTACCCGTCGTAGGGAGGGAATCCAATACTGCTGGCGCGCACATCCCATCATCAGTGCTAAGCCCGCATGTAGAAATGCGAGGTGTATCATTTCTAAGAAAAGGACAGTAAATTTGTGGTTAGGCGGAAATATAACAGGATGCTTGTTTAACCTCTCCACCTGAGAATTCATTAAACGGCCACCCACCTGCAAAAGCCCATCAGGGCCTAGATAAGGATTCAAGCTAAGGAGAGATGACTTGGGAGGTAATCCCTTTTCTTTTGAAAGTGCGTTATATTCAAGGGGGTATGTCTTGCTGAATGAGCCTTATGATAACCACTGTGGCTTCTCTCAATTCAAGCGGTGTCAACCAACATTTGTTCTTCGACATTGTTGGCCAGGGTATTAGATGTAGGTTGTGGAAGTAACATTCGTTGAACAATATCTTCTGTTCTGCTCATATCGGAAATCATTCTTGGACCAAAAGATTTGTTCAAATAGCATGCTATTTTACAATACAAGCCTTCCTTTGGTAATAATTTGTTGTCTAATTGGTGATGCAAGAGTTTATATTTTTTAGCAATGACTCCGTGAACTGCTTCCACAACCCAGCAAATCTTCGTTACGAAACGGGAAGAATTAAATTCCTCCTTTGTTAATTGCTTTCAATTACCTTTCAGTGCAGGCATAATAACAATGTACTTTTTTATCTTCTAAATCTTTTTTGGCGTCTCTAAAACATCTGTCTACTACGCAAAAGTCTCCTTCATGTAATAAGTTCTTCAGGCCATGTGGGTCGGATGTTACTTTTGTCATAATCATAGCATCGTTTTCAGTGGCATAAAATGGTCCCAAAACATCCGGGGAATTGAAAAATAATTTTTTCTACAATTATAGCACAAAATATTATATTTACCTCGCCATTAATTTTCTTTTACAATTCTGACTTCTCTTTCATTTCTAATTGTAGTTTCTTTTCTACAAGTTTTGCAAATGAACTTCATACATTTGATACATTTTGTATCGTCTGTAAACTTAATCTTTGTGCTAGGTTCACCATTCTTGTTATTCAATGACATCATCAAGCTCTAAATAAATTATAAATTATAGAGACAATTTTATAAAATTATATATTAACTTAAGTAACAATATTTTCAGTCACATTTTAAAATAATATACTCTGCATTCCCCCTTTCCAGCTCATTTTCACATTATTGCACCATTGTTTAAAAATAGAAGAGTAACCCGGATAACCTCCTCCCCCATACGTCACATGCAGTTACTACTGTTTTTTGACCAAAGAAATGAAATCGATTCAACAATGAAAACTTTATTTTACATATCAGGAAAATACGTTGGCATCTGTGGCATGCCCAATCAGTTAATTAGGGAATTTGGGGTGGCATCTGAGACATGCCCTACGAGTGGTAGGCCGGAGCACATTACATACTGATACGAGCTAGTAGCCATTATTCTCGTGGCATCTCTAACATGCCGTAAGAGCTGTAGAAGGTGTATTATGCGCTTTGCTTACGAGTGCAAAGGGTTAGGCGAGTGGCTACTGCTGGCAATAATAGTGTTGCTAGATATGATACTGAGGAAACGGATATACGTGACAGTGGAAAAGATGTAGATGATGCGAGCTGCGCCAGGCCATCATATGAATTTGGTGTTCCTCCACTACCGAACAAAGACACTAAAGTAAATTAATTCTCAATCAAGTTCGCTAGCATGTATGATGCGGTAGTCTAATGCTTCTGGTGTGGGCGGACGTGCGGGAGTGCCACCTCCTGGCTCCCTCCCCACCACCTTCAGCTACTCCCTCTACTCGCGAATCCCAGCGGCCACCCTAGAAAAATCCAGCTTTCCATTACCGTCACATACTTAAAAATATTACAGAAATGATTAAAAGAAAATAATGAAAATGCTATTTTTTAAGAAAAAAAGGATAAAAAAAGGTGAAGTTAAGTGTAGAAAGATAAAAGTAAGTTACTGTTTTGATATTTAAGCTTTTAAGTATTTTTTAATATGATAGAAAATCTGTTTAATCAGTTATTTATCTTGTTAGTATACACCATTGCATCTAAAATTCTCAAGAAATTCTCACTTAAATTAAAGTCAATTCTTTAGAATTGATAATTTTTCGAACTTCTCAATTTATTAAAAATAACTGAACAAAATTGTTCACCATCTGGTACGATTATATCTAACGGTCAAACTATTATTGACAAAATTATTTACTGATATTAGCCTTTTAATATTGCAAATACCATGGCTAGAAAACAAATAATATTGTAATTACATGTTTCTATAAAGTTCTATATACATGAAAATACGCCAAATGGGACGAAAATATGTATTTTAATTTTTTTAGACATGGCGCACCAATCATAAAACTCTGAAAAAATTCCAGAAGATAGATGATTTTTAGGGCAACATTTGAGAATTTTCTCTTGCTCCCGGTAGAATAACAACTTTCTATAAAAAAATTTCAAAATTTTAATTCAACCTTTTTAAATCCATTAAAAAGGTTGAATTTCGCAGCTAATACATTTTTAGAAATTATTTTTGAAAAATTCAGTAAATTTTACATAAATACCCATTATTTTCCATGAAAATTCAGGTCAGTGAAAAAAATAAAGTTAAAAAATCACGTTTTTCGTTATTACGGCGGATGTGAGGGGGGCAGGAATTCAAAAGTCCATGAAAAAATGTTTTTCGTGGTCACAATCCTCAGGAAAGATTCACTTTTCGATTTCAAGCGGGGGCACCATTACCATTATTCTTATTCGGCTAGACCCTTTAATGGTAAACCACTGTTTGAATTTACTCACGTCCATTTCACTATGATAGAGTGGATTTTTTGCATGGGATCAAAATATCAGTTCACTTAGTTGTACAAATATGTTGGCAGAGCCTGCATGACAAATAATCAAACGTTCGCCTTTGCTAGTAGGAACTCAAAAGCCACCTGAAGAGCCTGCATTCTGCACACAATATGCATTGGTGTGATTTTGATTTAACCTAGTTTCATCAAGATAATAAACAGTACTGTCTTCTGACAACTTCAAGTTATACATGGTTCTCAGAAAAACAGTTCTGGTAGCGGCTGTATCATTTCTTTCCATAAGAAACTTTCTGCCGTCATTGCTTTTGTGATATTTTGAAACCAAGATACTTCAAAGTATGCAACACTGATGGTCGACTGCTAGCAAATCCCATGGCCTGTTTCATATCCTCCACAAGTTTCTTTGCAGTTGGAAGTCCTTGATCATTAAATTCCAACACTTTCCATCTTAATAAACTTCAATCAAATTTATTGAGACCAGTTACAGATTTATTCCTCTGTCTTGTTTTACCCGGAAACTACACTTCACCTTTCTCTTCTTCTGACAATTTTGCTTGTTTCACTATTCTTTGCACTGTTTGAAGGCTTACATGAAATGCGTTGGCAGTTCTTTTTTTGCACTTGGCAACATTGAGCAGTGGCCCACCATGATCGCGTTCCAATTTGAAATACTGAAACACACTGAAAACTTTCATGCTTTTTTGTGAAGCACTGGCTGCATTTTCTTCTCCCCTTCCATTGCCACTGTTCCAGGAATGTTTGTGACACTTGCTTTTTTTCTGTTCTGACTCACTATTTAAAAAATAATAACACAAATAAATTGAAAAGATTCCGTGATCAGCCCTCTCAAACTATCAGTGACAGAACGGCAGCGATTGGCTGCCACATGTCATGTGACTAGCAGGCGTGATGCGCAATGGCAAGCGACCCACCAAGTTACATGACAGTTACAAGAGTCACTGTCATCGGGACTCGAACTCTAGGACCTCCTAGCCAGAGGCATTGCAGTGACATCAATTGAAGCCCTGAACCACCCAAGCTGGTCTCTTTCTCGAACAAAAGCCTCTACAAAAATGATTTCAGAAAAGTACAATAAGTGGGGTTTCTGCAAATCTCATTGTAGAGCTACCCCTCATAGGTAATACAAGAATTTGAACCAATACTGAAATGTATGAGTATCCGCTGGTAGATCAATTGTAGCATGGTTTCTAGCATCCCTTTTCACTCCATTGTGATGCCTCCCTTTTCACTTCCTTTAGCATCCTTTTTCCTCTGATTGGATCCCTACATCATGAGGGGCTGACAGCAGTGCAGAGGCAGTGTAAACAGTGGGAAGAAATAAATTTCAAAGGCATAAAATCCAGGATTTCAATACATTGTGAACATAGGAAAACTGAAGTGACCTACAAAAAAGTTGTAAAAGGCAGGAAGATGTTAAATGTGGGGACATAAAAGCGAAGTAATACTGTATTCCTTAGCAAGATCCATGAAAGAAATGAAAGTAGTCACAGGAGATAACACTATTTCACTTTTTAAAAAACAAGTACTTCAATTACAATTGTGCAAATACAATAAATAAACATCCTGTACAATAAAAATCCTGTGCAAGGTCTAGTAATTTTCAAAAAAAACTGTACATGACCTCATTTAAAAAACTGGTTCTGAAGAACAGATTTCATTTTAAAAATTTTTTATTGTGAATATTGTAGTTGCAGGAAGACATAAAAAAATTCAGAACTTCTGAATTTTTGAAAATCCAAAGCATTAAATGAAAATGTGCTATTTTTAAGGCTTTTCCGCCCCCACTATCTGAAGAAAAAATTTAATTAAAAAATTTGAAGCCACTGTTGAGAAAATTTTGAAAATGTTAAGGCTTCATGTAAAGTACCAAAAATTAAAATATTTGTTTCAAATTCACAGGTCTCAAGTTCGGCCAGACTGATGGGAGAATATCAACTCTGGAGAACATCATCTGAACAGTTTAGGACCTAGCATTGCAGATGGATGGACGGATGTGTGGCCAACTGCCAATTTTTCAGTATCAAGGACCCCACAAAACATGGATTCTGAGTACACAATATGTTAGAAGAAGTAATTCACTATACGAAGGAACAAGCGCAATACGAGTCTTTCTACTGAAAAATCGCCTTTCTTTTTTGCAGCAGCATTATGAAACTTTCTCTGCACTACGTGAGAGAAAACCAATAGAGTCAATATAATCCTGATACTCAAGGGTAATTTGGACCAGGGAGCATCTTCAATATCGTATCCTGTTATATCCACGTTTCTCAACATGTAATTATATTTCATTTCTTAAGATACTGTACATTTCACATATCACCATAGTGATTAATTGTTCTCATCTTGGAATCAGTAAAAAATGCCCATCTGATTTTCTTTTAAATTACAAACATAAAAATATGATTGTACAGTTTTCAGACATTTTGAACTAAATTTTTCTTTGAACTCTTCACGTCATTTGCATTTACAATGGTGCTATATATTAAATAGCTTTACACTGAGCTCTAACTGCCAAAAACATTTGGGAATATCTCCTTTTGTCATAGAAAATGCTTGCTTGCCAAACAATTATCTCCTTATCATGTCTTCTTAATGAGTCCACTTTTAGGAGTGTATTGAAAATATTAACTTAAGCAGTACATGTTCCATGTATCGTATATAAGAAAATAAATAAACATTTAAATTAAATAACAAATTTCACAATTATAAAATGTATTCAATCCTAATTATTCACACTGCTTTACAATATTGTTTTTTTTATTTTTTTTGTGCCTGCCTTTCAAAGAAAGAGACTGAAGGGCCTCTGTAGCTTCACTCGTTGTGTCCATGGGTTCTGATGTCGATGGCTGATCATCTACCTCAGTCTTAAAACAGAGCAATTCTCGAGATGAAAAGTGTTGTTCCACTGCAAACAAGAATGGAACTAATCAATTCAAATGGCAAATCAATACAACAATCACAAACACATGCACACAATATACAGGTGTCTCAGAATAAATAATACACACTTCTAGGGCATGTGGAGTGGGGGTGGGGGTCACAAATAAACACCTTTTACCAACAGTAATGGACTGGGACATTTCATGAAATAAATTTACACATGTGACATTTTCCCTTGTTTTTTAAGCAACTCCTCATGCACAAATGTTTGTCAGGTCATCTTCTGACACAGACAATTTTTCACAAAAGGTATTTCATGAATCAAAGATTTGTGCATACAGGGATGCCAAACACAGTGGCAAATTATGCAACAAGTATAAATGCATACAACTTTCCACCAATGTTCAACTGTGTGTTCCAAGGCAAAAATTAATCATTTCCAACCCCTCCTCATGCCCTACAAGAGAGTAACATTTATTCTTTGGCACCTGTACAAATACAATGATCTCTACAAACCAAAAATTTATTTGCATGCAAATGATCAAGCCATTTTTGTTTTAAAGAACATAGTTTTCACGGAAATTTTGGCCCAAGTTATCTTCCAATAAATATATGACAAAAATAATACTAATGCTCATTGGACTAAGCAATGTAACTACCTTTTATAGGGCATTCATCAGCAACAAATTTTAATTCAGCCTTTTAGCTTTTTTTTTTTTTTTTTTTTGTGTAACCATATTTTGCATAACATTCAAGAGAGTATAAAGTATTGAATCTAATGAAGGCCAAAGTGTTTTAAACAATGTTTAGATAGTGTGTAAAACGAATCAACAACAATTTTGTTAGGGTCAAGTCAGAAAAAGTTATTCAATCAACTAAATTGAAAATTAGAATTATTTTTTTCTTTTCAAACGAAATTTGCTGACTGGTTTCAATAGAAGGGATTGAATGGAGAAGAAAGAATACTACACCAACTTATTGCATAGATTATTGTAAAGTCACGAGTCATGCTCAGTTGCGACAACTACCTATTCTCTAATCCAAAGGAAGTCCTTCAAGGAAGAAAAATTAGCAACTAAGAGGTCCCTAGAACAGTTTTTTGAGGAGAGCAACTTCCAAGTTTATCATGTTGAATATATTTATTCAACATTTTTTTACATTTGTTGCATCTACAATTGACACAAAGCATCTCTAAGCCTATTCCGGGGCATTCAGTGCTTTGCGCTTTGGAGTAATCCTCCGTTAATAATGTGCATGGAAGTAATCCTCCATTACAATGTCACGTCGTTGCAGTCAAGAGGACCGCCAGGTAGCATATCCGTGTACGCGCCTCCTATTACACGCTCCTACATCACTACCCAGGACACATCACAGGAGTTGGACTAGCCCTTGTGAAGCAGTCAAACTGGTTTTGCTGGAAAATTTCACATGAGATCAACGGGAATCGAACCCTGACCTCCTTGAAAGTGAAAGGCACGCAACTTCGCTCTGAGCCACCAGATGACCAACTGCTTGAAATGCTATTTTCAAGATCAGTCAGATAAATTACAGAATATGGTAAGTGTATATTACAGAAAGAATAAATTGAAAATTAATCTTATTGTTCATTATACTAGCCCTGAGTCATAGATGAGCTGGAAATTTTATGTGCTTTTCGCTTATTTACAAGCAATGTTTTACGAGTGGGTGGAGAAAGAGATCAGGATGAGTACTGCTCTTTAACTTTTTTGAATTTGGCACTCACTGATATCTAGTGTCAAAAATTCTACTTTTGGAAATACCAAAATTAAATCTGACAATTTCATTCTGGCCAGCAGAAAGCAGAGTCACAGTACAGAAATAGTTCAAATATCTGTTATGCAGAGACACTCCTTAGTGACTTCATGCATATTTTTCATAATGTCTTTTGAACACAAAGTAATAACAGAAAAAAGAAAATTAGGATAATTTAATGTCTTTTTGTACAGAGGACAATTGCGAGTTCAATTACAATTTTTTTTTTTTGTTTCATTTTAGAACAACACAATAAATAATGAACTTCTGAAAACAATTAAAGACATACAAATTTAAAAAAAATAAAAAGTGGTGACAATTCCCCTTTACTAAGTCAGCACACCTGCGTTATGGAGTGAAAACAAATTAAGAATACATACCTGCTACATCGTTGTATCTAATGTCCATTACTTTAAAATTGTTGTCCCTTTGATCCCCTCCAGCACAAAACACAAAAGGCGAATTTGGGCTCCCCTCCAAGCAGTGCACTGCACCTAACCCAAGCCTCTTCTCATTAACTAGTTTTGGACCCTTTGTATCTGGATGGTCTGTTACATCCCAGATCTTCATTGTACCATCAGTCGAGGCTGAGACCAACAGACCGGGGCACTGAGTACTCATACTCAAGCCTGAAAAATGTTTCACTCACTTCAATAATAATGATAACAACAACAACAACAACAACAACAACAACAACAATACTGATGATAATTATAATTTAATTTCATAATCTGTATTTATTAGTAACATCAAAAGAAAATATTGTTCAATGCATAATGCACAAACAATAAAACAAAATAATGACATGAAAACAAAACCATCACTATAATAAAAACACCAAATAAAAATAACAAAACTACAACCATAATAAGAACAATAAATCAAAGCAAAAAAATAAATAAATATATGAAATAAAGCACACTTCATACCCTGTAAGTGCTTTTTGCACTTGTTAAGAGAGGGACGAGCTACATTCAATAATTTTACCTTACTATTCAAAAGCATAACACTTCAATTAAACATGGCTCACCCAACTTTCAGCACCAAGTCATGCACCTCCCATAGCAAGTGAATTCTAAAAACCAAAACTTATCTTTGACACGTACCACTCCCAACAAATCACTGTTCTTCTGCTTTACGCAACAATTACTACAATTAACTATAGGTAAGCAATTTTATAATTAGTATACCCAACAATTCATCATAAACTTTAAAATCTGTTTTCCCAGCTACCAGCACCGGAAACCACTCAACCTGGTTAAACTAGATACTAATACTATAAATCTATTTTCGTATCCAACTTTTTAATTGAAACAATCCAAATTCTTTTACATAAAGACTGGAACAATTCGATATTATTATAACGTTATGCTACAATGTTTCTTATGTTATTTTACATACATCTTCAGGTAAAAAATTCTTCTTGAACAGCCTATGAGTTACAAAACATAAAAGAGTTATCAATTCTTGGAAATTAAGGAATAATAACAAATTCTTTGAGTAAGGTAAGATTGAAATAACAATTACAGTATCACGATTGTGACCAAAATTACAGTAAAATATTATTCGTATTTATAAATGGAATTGGCTCAAAACACAATGAGAGCCAACTCACCTTACTGGAAATACACAGGTTAAAATAGAAGGAAGAGGAGAAGCATTCCACACATTACAAAAACTGGTGGAACTTGTCAAGACATTGTGTAAATATCATCTTAAGAAACACTTTCTGTAACCTAGAGGGTACTAAGACATCAAGAAGAGGCAACGATAACAACCACGTCTCAACAGCATGGACTAGCGACACGAAATGCCAGGGTTAATTGACCCAACAAGGAAAAGGTAAGAGGTGGAGAAGGGAGAGGGGAGGGGGAGGGGGAGGGGAGAAGAGGTTGAAAAGGGGAAACACAATAGTATTGGGCAAGGGAATAGAACACAACGCATTCGCAACTTAATTAACAACTTAAGATAATTTTATATAAATAAAGTATGTTACCTCAAATTCATGTTCAATTCTGAACTTCTTTATAATTTCAGGACAGTATGGAAAAACAATTCTTGTAGGAGCATCACTGGCTTTGACAAGAATTTTTACTTGAAGAGGTATGTAAAATAACATATAAAATGTTGTAGCATAACATTGTAATAATATCCAATTGTTGTCCAGTCTTTACGTAAAAGAATATCGATTGTCTCAAATAAAAAGTTGGATTGATTGATTGACTGATTGATTGAATAGGGTTTAAAGGGCGCTTCGACTGCTGTGGTCATTTGCGCCCATGCCAGAGTATTTGGAGAAAAGAATATTCAGTGTTGCATATGTAACTTACTAACTGTTTAAAAGCATGTACATTGGCTAAAAAGAAGGCTCGAATTCTGCTTCAAGCATACATGTAGAAATGGCAGAAGGAAAATCGAAAAAGGGCGCGTAAAATTTATCTTAAAACGTAAAATTGGCTGTAAAGGGGCCAAAACACAACATAAAACATTGTTCTTTCAAATAAAATTATATATTTTGCTTCCTCTCAAAAAACAAAAAAGTTTTGAGAGCGCAGAATCGTCATCCCCGAGCACCACTTGTAGCGAGTTGCCCAGGTCATGTCATCGTCGACTGCCAACAAATTTTCTACAGTACAGCAGGACGTGTTCCACGGAAAGAACAGTCTTGCACGAGTCACCGATGGGGGGAGTTTCATTTCGAAGAATGAAACCGTCAGAGAAATGGCAGTGTCCGATACGAAGACGGGTTAAAATAACTTCCTCGCGCCTACAGGACCGTGATGAGGAGCGCCAGGGATACACAGAATTCTTTATCGCACTTAGTTTGAAAGTCCTATTGTGCCACTCTGTTTGCCACGCTCTAAGCACGGATCGTTTCAAGAAAGCCTGAACATCGGATAATGGCACAGAAGGGATGTCGATATGAGTTTTACGAGTCGCTGATTTCGCCGCCTGGTCGGCCAGTTCGTTCCCTCTGATACTCACGTGGCCTGGGACCCAACTAAGTACCACGTCATAGCGGCGGGACAGAAGACGATGAATCAGGCTTTGAACGGATAAAGTCAGGTAGTCTGACGAAGGACGGGAGACAGCTTGAAGAGAGCTGAGAGAATCGGAACAGATAACTACTCCCCGCAACGTCGCTGATTCAATGTATTTTAGGGCCTCAAAGATTGCATACATTTTGGCAGTGAAAATACTGCATTTGGAGTGAAGCCGAAATGATTTGGTGGCTCTGATACAGTAAAAACCACATGTCACCGTGTCGCTGCACGATGAACCATCCGTGTATAAGAATAAATGATCCGGATAGGATTCTCTCATATCCAGAAACTGCTTCTGGTAAACCAGAGGACTAGTAGTTTGTTTGGGTAGATGAGAGAGTCGTAAGTCAATACTGGGAAGGAGAAGTTTCCAAGGGGGGATCCGGTCACTTGTGGGTTTCACAGGGGTGGGAAGTTCTACATTTAATTCCCGGAGAATATTTCGTACTCTAATACCTGGGGGATGGGGTAACGATGTTCGTAGAATGTACGAGGACTCATACTTTGGGCGGATGATTATACGACGACAAGGGTGGTCAACAAGTCCCGACACTTTAGCCCCATAAGAGACTAATAAAATATCTCGCCTTCGGCTCAGAGATGGTTCTCCAGCTTCAGCCAAGAGGCATTCGATGCGACTCGTGCGGTAGGCGCCTGTACTAATTCTTATACCGGCATTGTGAATGGTATTTAATGGCCGGAGGGTTGATGGTGACGCTGACCCATATACAATACATCCATAATCCAAAATAGAGCGGATGAGGGTTCTATACAAACGCAAGAGACACACACAGTCAGCTCCCCAAGAGCTGCCTGTAAGGGTGCGGAGGAGGTTCAGAGGTGAGACACATCGGCTTTTCAGTTTACGTATATGATTTCGCCAAGTTAGGCTCTTATCGAAAGTAAGCCCAAGGAAAGTTGCGGAGTCCTCAAAAGGTAGAAGATGGCTTCCAAGAAAAAGATCGGGGTGGTTATGAAGATGATAAATCCTGCAGAAGTGCATACAGTGAGTTTTTGATGCGGAGAATTTGAAACCTGTCGCATCACTCCATTCCTGCAATTTGTTGAGGACAAGTTGTAATTGTCTCTCTATCACTTGAATACTCTTGGAAGAGCAGACAATGGCAAAGTCGTCAACAAAGAGCGATGCTTTCACCGGCTCTCGGATTATCGACGCTATACTATTGATAGCGATGGCAAACAGAGTGACACTCAGAATTCAGCCCTGAGGGACTCCGTTTTCTAAATGGTGGCTGGCGGATACCCTGTCACCAAGGCGAACGCTGAAGTATCTTGAGGAAAGAAAGGCTACTAAAAATAGGGGGAGCCGGCCCCTAAGACCCCAAGAATGGATGGTGCGAAGAATGCCGTACCTCCAGGTAGTATCATATGCTTTCTCTATATTGAAGAAAATTGCTACCAGGTGTTGACGTAGCACGAAAGCAGTGGAGATCTGTGTCTTAAGGGTGACAAGGTGGTCCATGGTTGACCTGTTCTTGCTGAAACCACATTGGATGGGTGTAAGTAGGTTTCTCTGTTCCAGGTGCCAGACCAAACGCTTATTCACCATTCGCTCCAGAAGTTTGCATATACAGCTTGTGAGCGAGATTGGATGGTAGGTTGACGGCTTTGTCCTGTCCTTTCCTTCTTTAGGAATAGGAATAATAATCGCTTCGCGCCAGGTCCTAGGAAAGGTATGTTCCATCCAAATCTTGTTGAAGATACGGAGGAGAAAAATACGTGCCTCTTCCGACAGGTGTTTTAACATTTGGTTGTGTATCTGGTCTGGTCCTGGAGCAGAATCTTTCCCACGGGTGAGCGCACAGGAAAATTCATCCATGGAGAAAGGGGCGTTATAATCTTCCTCCAGGCAGGTTGAGAAGTCCAATCTGCATTTCTCCATTCTACTCTTCGTTTTCAAGAAGCTAGGGGAGTAGTGTAAGGAACTGGAGGTATTTTCATAATGACAGGCCAATTCCTCAACTACTTTTTCTGGAGAAGTAATAAGATTTCCATTAATAAGAAGTCCTGGGACAGATGGTGGGGAAAATCTTCCTCCGATCTGTCGGATCTTTCGCCATACTACTTTAGGCGGGGTATGGCAAGAAAGAGAAGAAATAAAGGCTCTCCAGGAAGCGGTCTTACTTTCCCGTATTACTAATCTGGCTCTGGCCCGCTTTCTTTTGAAATCGATCAGGTTTGAGGCGGTGGGGAACCTATTGAGACTCGCGAGTGCTTGCTTTCGGTCACGCACCGCGGTGGCACAGTCAGCATTCCACCAAGACACAGGGACACGTAGAGTTCGGGATTGCAATGGTGGCTGCGCGAAGAAGGGCGTCGGTGAATTGGGCCACCAAGGTATCGATATTATTTGAAAAGTGGTCTGGCATTATAATTTTCTCGCTGAATGTATCCCAGTCGGCTCGATGGAATAGCCAGCGAGGAGGGTGGATGACGTCTAAATTAGGGATATTAAAGTGGACCAAAGTGGGAAAATGGTCACTCCCATGTAGATCATCGAGTACGGTCCACTCTACCATGGTAGATAGGGATGGACTGCAGAGTGCCAGGTCGATTGACGAGAAGGAGTTTGACGCCATGGAGAAATGAGTGTGATTCCCGGAATTCAGAAGAATTAAGTTTTGCTGGTCAATAATATTTTCGAGGATAGAACCTCTCGGGCAGGTCCTCGTGCCACCCCAGAGGGGATTGTGGGCATTAAAATCGCCCGCAATAAGAAAAGGGGCGGGCAACTGAGAAAAAAACATCTTCGAGTTCCTCTTGTGACACGACTTGGCCAGGGGGAATGTATATACTACACACCGTAAAAGAGAAGGATGGTAGGTGTACCCGAACGCAAACTGTATGGAGGTCGGTTCGGACGTTGTGTTCCTCCGAGAACAGGGAGTCGCGGATGAGTACCGCGACGCCGCCGTGAGCACGAAGTCCGTCGTCGTGATCGAACCGATAGATATTAAATCCGCGAAGAGACAGGGGATGATGAGGGAGAAAATGAGTTTCCTGAAGACAGACTATAAATGGTTTGTGGCGAGAAATTATTAATCTTAATTCTTCTGAGTGAGCACGAAGACCATTTAAGTTCCATGAGAGAGCCATTATGAGAAATTATTTTGATATTTTTTGACTCTCGTGGGGTTCCTCATCAACAGCAGAGTCATCCTGACTGCTGCTGGATATGGTCGGGGGGTTTTTTCCGACTTTTGGCCACGGGTGACCGAGATCTACAGGGGCTGGAGGATCGTCCGATGTGATTCTCAGAGACAGAAAGAGGTGGACGGGATTTGGATGACGTATTTTTCCTGGGAGGCGGTGTCTGTTTAAGATCGATTTCAGTAGAAGTCTCAGTGGAAGTGGTCGATTTCTGGTGGAGTTTTTGCACAGGTTTTTTGTATTTTGTGGGAATGATAATTTTCCCACCTTGGATACATGCCGAGTCTTCGGGGAAGTCTGTCGGCGACACCTGACAACTAAAGTGCGAAACTACCGCTGGGGTACAGTTGGTTTGACAACTCGCTGTTACCCCCGGGGACTTAGGTTTTACAGCACTGGAAAAAGAACATGATAGGTCCACTGGATTCCTGATTTGGAACCTACGCTTCGCCTCAGGGAAGGAAACCTTTTCGGTTGCCCTTATTTTTTGGATTTCCCTTTCCCGGAGAAACGTGGGACACTGGTTGTCGTTGGCTGGGTGATCGCCTTCGCAATTCACACAGTGCGGTGGTTTGTCGCAGGGTTGCGGGTCGTGAACTGATGATCCGCACTTCCCGCAAACCGCGTTCACAGACATACATCGCTGTTGGGTATGCCCAAACCTTTGGCACTTGAAGCAGCGCAAAGGGTTCGGCACATACTGCCGCACACGGAGGTTGTAGAAAGCGGTAACAATCCTTTCCGGGAGGGATGGTCGGTCAAAAGTAAGGATCAGGGTAGAAGTAGGGATCACTTTCCCTTGCTCCTTCCTTCCGATCCTATACACCTCAGTCACGCCAAAGGTCTTAAAAAAGTTTAGAAGATCTTCCTCCGTTTCTGTAGCAAAGTCCTCGTGGTTTACTACGCCTTTGCTCAGGTTCAAGGTGGGATGAACCGTGACTACTACCTGGAGGCCGGCAATCTGCTTCGTATTTTGAATTTTTACAATCTGCTCGTCGGTACGCGCTTCAAAAAGAATGGTTCCATTCCTTTGTCGCACGACCGCTTGGAGCTTCCCGTAGGCTTCTTCGATGGCTCGCGCCAGACGGACAGCACTCACAGTTTTAAAAGTCTTACCTTCCTCGGCACATGCCATGAGGAGGAAACGAGGCTTCTTGGGTCGATCTTCTTGTTTAGAAAAAAAACTATTCAAGTCAATAGTTCTCTCTGCACATCTCTTCCTTGCGGTAGAGGGCGGGGGGAAAGGTAAAGTATCCATATAGATGGAATAGGTTCATCCTCGTGGTCCCCACCCACCACGGAGCCCAACAAGGGGACACTCCATCGGAGTGCCAGGGTTGCCACGAGGATATAGTGGGGGAATAACACAGCGCTGCACCGCCGTGGATTCCCCCGCTCACCCTGGAGTTCAGTACAAGACCTAGTCCGAGCCGATTGATCGGGAGTGGGTTAGCTCCCGACCGCCCGTCTAGAAGAGTCCGGGGCCAAAGCGAGTGTGTTGGAACCTACAGGGAATGTTCCCCAAAATACGTAATCAACGTACTCCTTAGTGCAAGGCGAACAGTAGCACTAGGACTAGATAGGAAAACAAACAGGTCCCTCAACTGCCAGGACACACATTCCCTCCGACATGGGTCGCCATGCACGGCAAACACATGGGTGGGCGTTCAGCATACAGAAAAGGCCAATGAGGAAGAAAAAGGAGTGAAAAGAACGTACATGACATGAAATGAGAAGCAAGAAGATGAAAAAAAAATGGAGAAAGGAACACTTGAGAGCCTTCTCTGCATCCCCCCGTCAGGACGTGGACCAACTCACCTCGACGGGTAAAAAGTTGGATACGAAAATAGGTATATCTATATAGACAATCACAAATTTAATAGATACTAACACTATAGTTTTTCACACATTTAATATAACAATTCAGGCAGCCATGGAGTAGCCTTCCAATGTTAGTGTCCAGGTTTGATCCCCGGCGATTCCAAGTGGAATTTATGGTGGAAAAAGCAGGTTTGGCAGACTTCCTCTGGGTATTCCCATTTCTTCTGTCCTATGCATTCCAACAATACCATTATTCCTTCCCTATCCTATCATTAACCATCCATTCTGCTAAGGATACGAGGATCAGAGCAGCTTCTAGGTAATAACTGAGGATGAGAATGGCCATAGCTACCTCAACAGGTTATTGACAGGAAGGGTCCCACACAAGTGAGTGAAAGCAAGTGCAAGAGTCAGCCCCTGCACTACCAAAACAACCTTCTCCATTTCGAGAAAGGACAGAGATATCTCACAAAACTCTCGAGAGAATGCTGTCAACTGTCATGAGAAGAACGGTGTCATGAGATTCATCTTCGAACAGAGGTGCGAAAAAGAAAATATGGAGTCCTACAAGATCCTACATGGGCTCCACAATGTATCCCAATTCGAGATTATTCACAAGAGCTCCAGATCAGAGACTTAAAAGACATAATATGAAGCTGTGAAAGGAAATGGAACGAGTCATTGATCACATTTTATTATAAATCAAACCGTAAATGAGTAAAATGCTCTCCCCACAAGCTGTTTTAACAAAGTGACATTCAATTCATTCAAGAATACTCTGGACTGTTGTGAAGCCAAATTAATGAAGGAGCAGAAGACATGTCAGCTGTAACATGATATAACAGAAATAACTAATGTTTGGACACTTCAATGATAACTAATAATTGGGTGGTGTATAGTGCTGTGATAGTGTGATAACAAATAATACAACTATGATAAATAACAATAATAACTGAAAACTTTTGATTTGAAACATGATTGCTGGATAAGTTTATAATAGCTTGTTTTGCTACTATTTTTATTTAATAAATGATAAAATTATAAATCTCACAAGACAATAATAATATACTATGATGGCTACTCATTCCAACTACTTCAGTATTCTGATAATGTTTGTTTTCAAATCAAATTTATAAAAATAAAATATATTTTCTGATCATCACTTACCCGTCACTTCCTTTGTATGAGCATATATTTTCCAGACAGGTTCATCACAACGGCAGTCAATATAGTTGATATAACCTGTACTTGTGCTCACCTATTGAACAAACATAACAGTATGAATTATTAACAATTTCTTGAAATTACATATCCAACGTAATATTATATTAATTCGTATTTCAATATAACAATCAATACCGGTTAGAGTAACCCTCTGGGAACCAACATTTTTGCTTTACTCTACCTGATTTCTAAAATAAATTAGTTCCCTCATGATTTCATTATTTTGAAGATTCAGTGAAATATCCACAGAATGCAAATTCAAACTTTCAATATCTTCATTTATGTATGTGTGACCATATGTGTGTGGGACAAGGATAAGTGCCTTTGGTTTATTAGTATCAAAACAAGTCAAGAGTTCCTCGAGACTTCCTCGAGACTTCCATCAAAGGGCAAATCAGAATGTGTTTCGGAGGTGTCAAGAATGCATTCGAGCCGAAGGACACCACTTTCAGCATCTTCTTTAAGGTACGTTAAGCGGCGCAGCGATAGTTCTCAGACAGCACAGGAGTTGAGTCAGCGGTTTGCCGAGCGAACGAGCCCTCGACGGCCTGGGCGACGCGGCCGTAATCTTCGGCGAACGATAAAAAAAAACACCCAGTATACATACATACATATATATATATATATATATATATATATATATATATATATATACAAATATATATGTATACATATGTCAGTTGTGTAGTGCATATATATGCATTTATTTCCCGCATTTGAGAGACCTCGTTATAAGAGATTCCCACCTACTGTGGACAAGATTTTATTCCCCGCCATGCGTTTCTTCTCGCTTGTAAGAGATAAGCGTTGCATTTTCTTTCAGGTAACTCAAGAATTTCATCATTGTGGTAAGAGTTGGGGTCTACGCTTAAAATAGACTGGAGCAGGGGTTCGCAACACCAGCACCATGGGGGGGGGGGGGGAGGAGTGCAGTTCTTCTGAAGAAGGTTTATTCAGTAAGCTTTGTGTCTTTTGGCAACAAGAAAGTAGCTGCAGTACATATAATGCAACTTTTCTAACCATGCCTCTGGCAGGTATCAGCTGTTGATGGTTTCATCTAATCAAGATCTTGAACATCACCATAATGACATCATTGTAGTAACATACGAGCTCCCAATTGGATGAAACCATCAACAGCTGATTCTTGCCAGAGGCAGAGTTGTGTAAATCGCAGTATATTGCTTTTAGTGTTTTGACCAGTGTTCCCAATTGCTACTTTGTTGGATACGTACATATATACTTCCTATAGAGAAAGTAATGTAATGCTGCAGAAAATCAGTTTTGAGATTTCAACGGAAATGCCCATTTTGGGGTTCCCTGATATCGAAGAGGTGTGTGTGTGTGTTTTTTTTTTTCTTCTTCTTTCTTCTTCTTTTCCATTCTTTCTTTCTTTCTTTCAAAACTTCCCTCTGTGTTTGTGAATAGTGCCAAAACTATTTGTAAGATTTTTTCCAAACTGAATAATCCCTAATTGATCTGGTTCTGCTTGAAACTATGCAGGTTGAAAAACATTCTTCATTTTTGTGGGTACTTTATGTGGGGTCCATGGGACATTTTCAAAATTTTCTCACAAAGTCTACATTTTTTCTTTAAACTTTTGGTAGGGATAGTTAAAAATGTACTCTAAAATATGACATAAACATCATTTTGCTCTATTCTTTTGTTTTTTTCCCCAAAAATTACACAAATGTAATTTTTTTACATCTCTCATGTAAATATTTACATCAGAGGTGATTTGTTCACTTAATCCACTAATGAGCACACGTGCTTTAAATGATGTCATAAATTTCACACAACTGTTCTGGTTAAATGGGCTCTGGAATCAACTAATTTATGTTTTCTCAAGTTTCAAATAGTGTAATCAAACTAATCCACTAAAAATATGGTAATGTATCATTAAACATGTCAAAAACCCATTTCCCACTTATGAGAGTTCCCGCTAAAAAGAGACAAAATTCCATTCCCCCTGGCATCTTTTATAAAGGGGTTTTACTGTAATTGGTGGCACTACAACAATTATACGTTCTCGAGTTATTTGTAACTTGCAATTTTTGAAAGTTTAGAGTGTTCAACAGATATGGACTTCTGCCATTTTTTCTTAAGTATTCTTCATTTTATCTGAGGAAAAAATTGTAAGCAAAAATTTGGAGTAGTTTTTGACATTTTTTTTTTTCAAATTGCCTTTACTTCCAAGCTAAAATTATAGAAAAACTAGTAGTTTTTTCAAAACATTGTATATGACTTCATTTAGAGATCTAATTATTTAGAACAGATTAAGGAAAAAATCTCCTTCATCGATACAGTACTTATGCCATGTTAATTTTTTGCAACTTTCGAAAATACAGGGTTCATTGAAAATGGTGTCTGCACCATTTTTATAAGCATATACATGCTCTACTCAAAGGAGGAGAAATAAGAAAGAAAGAAAAAAAGAAAGATAAAATAAAAAAAGGAAAGAAAAAAAATTGGAGCTACATTTGAGAAAATTTAGCAAATTTTGTTAAAGGTTCATGTAAGGTATCCCCCAAATCAGAATTTTTCAAACTTGCAGCGAGTTGAGTTTGGACAGATCAATGGGAAATACCAATTTCAGAAAAAACAAACATCTGAATGATCAGTTTAGGTACCACAGCTTTGATGGACAGGCAGTCACACATTTTGCTGACAACTAATTTTTAGGTAACAAGGACCCACATAAATGGAATTCTGACTACCCAACATGTTAGAAGAAGTCATTTACTATGAACAGAAACTAGATTTATTCACATTTTTGATATCAGAACCCCACAATACAAGTTTTTCTTTCAAAAAATTGGCCATTTTTTTGCAACAGCATTACAATACTTTATCTTTACTGTGTATGTACATAGTTTGGATGACATAAATGACAAAAGGCTTTTGCAATTTTACTTCCAATCTATCACGTCATGGCCAGTCAATGGTAACAGGTGAAAATTCACTAATATTTTTATATGTAATTAATGTGTGATAGATATAATAAAAAACTGTCTACAATAAAAAGCTGAATATTTTGATATGTCAATAATGTGTGATAAATATAATAAAAAGCTGTCCGGCAACATTTCAAAAATTATACAGCAATTTACTTATCATATTTGAGATGGTGGAAATTATAAAATTAAAAATGTAGAGAAAATGTTAAGATATTTAAAACTTCTATTAATAACATGGTTAAAAAAAAGTTGCAACCCAATACATCATTGCAGAATTACAGCCCAATATATCGTACAAGCTGCACACAATAATGTAACCTCCATACAGGACAGAGATCATTCTACTGCTGTGGAACATCTGCAATAAATATTTCAAGTGAAGTATCTACCTCTGCTTCTTGCAACAAGTTTATCAACAGTGAAGACATCATGGAGGAATGTGGTATCTGTTCCACAGGTACTATGTTGGAAAAATATTCAGGGAAGAGATGAACAAATTTTACAAGCAGATGAAAGAGACCTTTGAAAACCTCAAGAGCAAACTTGAAAACTCATAGGTGCAACACAATAGTCAACTTACTACTCTGATCCACAATAAAGTAGACAACTTTGTGAAGAACTTGAAAGAGTATCAAAAAACAGCAGAACAGAATGCAGAGGAACTTAAAACAGTCAAAAACAATATTGAAATAATGTGATAAATTAAATCTAAACAACCTATTGTCATATGTAATCCTTGTAGCTATTGGAGAAATTGAAGAGAAAAATTAGCAATTGAAAAATGATGACGATGATAATGATAATAATGCATACAATTCAAGGACGTTTCATCTTCTATGGTCACTGGTGCCCGTAACAGATTATGTTAAGAATACATGTCCATTGTGACTGTGACAGTACCAAGCTAAAACATTTTTTAAAACAAAGTAAAATGTATTAAAACACCAATAACTGTGGTAATCATGACATAGTAAAACAAAAGATCTGGTGGAAAAGAAGCAAGGTGTACATTTGAAAATTTCATAAATATAGTCATGTAAATTGGCATGATCCTCCTGTCTCAGAATATTCTATAAATCCTATTTCCTTATGGGAAGCTAAAATGTTTGCAGCCAATACTAACAGCCTTTTTCAGAGATGTGGGGAGGCAATGCCTATTGCATCTGTCTCATACCTTACCCCAGAGTACAAGAGCATGCTCCACATTACGATCTCTTGTGCAGTCATTGCATGTAAGGACGAATCGTAATGGATATGATATCCTCAGTGTGAGAATGATCTCCTTGCACCCAGCATAGTGAGATAAGGAAGCCAAAGGTTTTATATAGTCCTTGATTTTTGTGAGCTTAAAACTGAAGTTCTCTGTTTGTCATGCACTGAGAATTGAACATTCAATAACCAGCTTCGTATCATCTGTAGGAAACATAACATCTATCTCTGGTTTTCTCCTGGCCAATTTTGTTGCCTGGCAACTACACTTAGTTCCCAGTTATTCCCATGTAGCCAGGGACCCATCACAAAAACACGTTACGCACCATTAGATGATGTATTCAATGTTGGATAATCATCGTCAAAGAAATCACAAGAAGAGTAGGAGGAGATGGATTTGAGAGCACTTTTGGAAACCACTACTTCCCCTAATGACCCCAATTGATCAAATTTTAATGGTGCATATTTCTCTGCACAAGGAGCTCTACTCACAAGCTTCAACAATACAAATATTTGATTATGTTAATTTGCAAATTCTCTTACCTGGGATTACATCTATGTACAGTGTCTTTCATACAACGTGGCTGACATCATGTAACAAGGAATAAAGTTGCTTCAGTGTTGCTTTTACAATTTCACAACAGACAATTTTTGCTACTTTTAAAAGTATTATCATCCTGAAAACTCAATATTTTTCCCTGGGTAGATCTCACCTACACTGCTTCTTCAGTTCGGTCTCTTCATTTTGAATTACACATCAACAGACTTGAAAGTTCTTTACAATCCCTTTGTACCCTGAATCTTTGTACCCTGAATGGGTCTTTCTAATCCATTTTAAGATCTTAATTACACAGGAATCTCATCGGCATAAAATATTCCAAAACTTAAATTCCTGAGGACTTATATAGTGACCTTATATAAATTGATACAATGCTCTACTGTTTGTTCACAGTTATTATTCGTTCACTTTACATTTGCAGATGGAGCGCTGCAATCTGTTTACATGAGGTCACCGCCGACTGAATGAGAAACGCGCGTCCGCAGTATAAACTGCCCGTTTAATATGATATGGACAGCGGTGAGCAGCACACAGAACCTTGGCGGGGCAAGAACATAACCATTAAGCAGTAGATAAGTGCAAAGAAGAAATAAAAATATTGTTCGTGAATGTTATGAATAGCATGTGGTGTGATCTATTTTACTGTATATTATCTTAATCATTTAAGAGCGCAACCCCAGCTCACTGTCAGAAAGACACAATTCGTCAGCTATGTTCGTAACGCTTATACTGCATTCGGTGATAGCTGATCGGTCAGATGCTGATCGACATCGGGGCCATTTGTATATTCTCTGTTGTGTGTTCGGGCCTTCGCTTTCAAAACAACATTAGTTCCTAATTCTGCCGTCTACAAATGTAAAGTGAACGAGTAATACTTTTGGGTCATTCCATGCAAAATTTCAGGTTTTCTGACAGTGAGTCTCAGATTTTTTCATATTTTATTACATTAATCTACTAATGATGAACAGTTAAAAGACAGTTTATGGAATTAATATCTTTAGCAGTTTAGCAACAATTACGGGTTAAACATGGATGATGACACAATATACTCAATAATGAAAATAATTATGACGTTCATAAAATGAATAAAACTTTAAAAACAGGCACACTATTTTGAGGATAAATTATCATATTTTAAGCAGTTGATAATATATTAAGGATTGAGATATTTGTTTATAATAAAAAATGCTAATAAATTAAACAAATACATTTTTCTTCAAAAGTAATATTTTCTTTTCTTTCATATTTTACACACTGCAAGAAGAACTAATAAATAACCATTCTGCAAACTGTCGCGATGGAATCTTGAAAAATGCGTAAGTTATTAAATAAAAAGTATACACGCATTTTGCTCTTAAGGTTGAAAGTCACGTGCCCCTGCCCAGCGAGGGGTGAAGCAAGGTCGTAGGCAGGCACCGCAAAGTTCATTCCCTAGGGATATCCATGGATGCCTTCGAAGGGATCCTAACACCAGTTTACAGGCTTAGTTTTCACGTGTTACTGTTCAGTGATACATCATGAAAATGCCAAAGATTGTGAATACATTTAACAGGCTTTGGTGCTGCAATCCATTCGGAGTGGAGAAGCACAAACTTCGGGTGGGTAAGAGAAAGATAACAGAGGCGATGCGGAAGAAAATATCGAGTTTAGTGGTAGGTGAAGCAATATGCGATCTGTCGTCACAAAATATCCAAAATGCCCAATACAGATCTTAGTGACTCAACTGAAACAGACAGTGAAGTGAAAACGTCAAGTGAAGAGGAGTACGTAGCCCCAGGATTAGCAGAGGAAGCCACTATCAGTAATGTAAACATTTTGAATACCCTCGATCAATCACCATTGTCATAGCAAAAACAAACCTGAGAGAAATAGTACGCAAGGAGAAAGGTGAGTGCCGTAAATAAAGCAGTTTCTGAATTATTTCATGTAAGTACAGAAAGCAATGATGGAGAAGAAATGTTGACACAATTCAAAGAAAAATTTTCAAATGTGAAAACAGCTAATGAGAAATATATAATTTTGAAGTGTTTACCAATAATTTGGAGTGAACAAAAACTAATGGTCGACATTGGGTATCTCTTCATGTAGCTCGTACGGCAAAATTAACACCTAGAGAAGTAGTTTTGCGAAATCCTCCATCGCGCCGCGGAGGAAAAAAGTAACGCCCAGTGCTGACAAAGAGGGCTGGGGCGCGGCGGCTCTAGCAGCTGAGATGAGATCATTTACAGAGCGTCGGCTAGATACTTTTATTCCTAACTTTAAAACCATTCAAGATTCCATGATGAAATTTACAGAGTAGCTTGAAAGTAGTTTCAGCAATTTTTCTTCCAAAATTCAAGAATTTAAAAATATTACATTTCAATTTATTGCATTTTTTAGAATTTGTTTACTTCCTAATTGTTAATGACTCACGGAAAAAAAATTTCTTTAGAGTAAAATTATCCTTTATATTTCTTCTACAAATAGTGTCACTTTCATATTTTTTGCTTATTTGCATATCATCGGAAAAAAATCATAACGGAATGTCTACAGACTGCTAACGTAATATTTCAAGTGCCCATTGTTGCTAAACAATGGCTGATGAGACAAATATATTGTACCTGGTTCATGCAGGTGTCATAATAAGTAAAGTGGCAAAATATTTTTAAATTCTGAGATGTAGTGTCAGATTTCCTACTTTTTTGCATGGAATGACTCTTTTGCAACTGAGGTTTCAAGTTCCTACTAAGTCATCTAGCCATTTCAGTTGAAAAATTTCACCAGAAACATTACATCAAACAATTGGATTTCTGTAAACTCTGTAAACTCTTCAGTCATGTAACTGTAAACTCTTCAGTCATGATAACATTGACAAAGTAGACCTGAGTCTGAATGGGTTCACTGAAACTTTAAAATATACTATACTTTCATACATATAATATTCTTTAGTAAAAAAGTGTTTTGGTTACCCTACAAATTAATCTTCTGTTTGTTACACTGTTGTATATCTTTTTATTACACTACAATTTAATCTACATTTCATATTAATATGTAATTATGATTTAATGATGATCTGTTGATGATATTTAACAATGTAAAGGTATGATTAAGCTATTATTTAATCCACATTTCATATGAATATGTTTATTTGGTTCTTTAAATGTTTCTCTTAGGGCGGCTTCAAACATTTGTTATTTGGGAAACAGTGAGCAACCACTCGCTGAATCCCAAGTAACATGAAAGAGTTGCTTGCTACTTGCCAAGTGACGAGCATTCGGTGCTCGTCCTACCCACCATGTGTCAGTCTTTTGCACACATCAAAGGAAGCAAACATTTGCCGAACACATCAGCTGTTCGGGATTGGGTGAGCAAAAGCTCTCTTCTCAGCGAATGCCCAATGTGTGGAGCCGCCTTTACTGAGGCTATCTTCTATCACTGTATAAAACATTTCTGCATTGGACTTGGGTCCATATATTAATAAATCCTTCCTAGGGAAGTATCCTTCCTAGGGAACTCCATTTTCCACACACTCAACAGCAGTATTTTTGGTGCTGTAGGCCACTATTATTTACAATGTGCGTGATGTCTCTCTTTCTGTACACTAATTTGGATCAATCAGCAGCCACATCAATTTGATCCATAAGAACATTCCGTGCAGCAAAGTCAGGGTGGGAAGGCAGTACCACAATGGGGATGAAACACTGTGTATGAAATCGGCAGGCAAAAAGAAAAAGAGAGAGAGGCACAGAAAGAAAGAGATCAGTGTAGTTAAATGACTACTCGAATGACTTGAATCTCAACTTACAAATATTTACAAGTGGAACTGAATTTTAAAATGTATGAATGAAAAAACTTCCTTCATATGTTGTGTAAAATGTTAAAATAAATTAAACATAAATATACAAATACAATCTCATACATAAACAAACTTACAAAAAGTGGAAGGGGTTAAAATGATTCCACAGCACACGCTCCACTTCTCCATCCACTCTCCAGAGCTTAAAGGAATCTTCAGTACGACAATCAAACACTCGAGCCCCACTGGAATTAAAGAAAAAAAGTATCACTGTAATTCCTGCCAAAAATAAAGTTTGTAACTGATTGATATAGAGGAAGACAAAAGGATAGTTCTGAGATCTGGATACGAACATTTCAGTGATCAGGGTAGTCAGTAAAATTTTAATTTCAAATTCAAGGATTTTTCCAGGCCATCCCAGCCAAACATATATTTTGAAGGGAGAAACCAACACAATATACTGAAATAACATTCAGAATAAATCTGGAAATTAATTATTCAAATTTGCGATTTACTTAGAGATTTTGGCTGTTTTATTCAGTATTTTTGCTCTTTAATTCAATTTTGATTTATCAGTTTCTTTTCCACAACTCGTTCTACTTCTCAATCACCTCGTGTATTAAATTTCTTATCTTTATATACTGAATACGCATACACAAAGAGGGTGCACTTGTCAATCAGGAAATTTTCTACACTGTTCACAACACCCACTTAATTGATGAATGTACCATTACAGCTCTGAACTTGATCTTAGCCTACCTGATTACATATTTTATTTCATTATTTTCAGTACTTTTTATTTATTTTTGGCATTTATCATACGCATTCTATGAACTATTTAATATACTGAATCAACTCATACAATTTTTCCTACATTTATCTCACATTTTTCTTTTTCGTCGATAGAAATATTATTTAAAATAAAGCCATACCCATCACAGCATCCAGTTAGCAAAGTCTGACTCTCAAAAGGATGCCATTTGAGAGTTTGCACTTTCTCATTAAATGATTTAAATTTTGAGGCAGGAAGACAGTTGTCCAAATCCCAGAGCAGAACAGTTTGATCCACAGAGCCACTTGCTAGAATATGCCTGCAAAACAAAAATAGCATACAACTTATAATGATAGCACACCATTCCAAAAAAAATAACAGAAATAAAAAAATCCAAAACACATTTCAATTCTATCAAATTCACACATTATCATATGAAGATTCATAAAAGAATTACAGTATAAATTTTTTCCAACTAACATGAAGCAAAGATATGAATCAATGGATGTATCAGTTCAATCAATATTACTAATGATATTCCCAGTAGCTACAATTTCAAGACGAGAAATGGCGTACTGTAACATATTTAATCCTATCGCACTCTGGCACGAATAATGATATACTCAAAAATGCAGTATTTGAAAATAACAAACATAAGATGCCATGAAGTATAAAAAGGAGCCTAAAATAAAACTCACAAAACTCTTGCAGGACACTTTTCACAGAACAACTGTGAGTTAGAGATCTGTCTTTTTCAAGTGTAGAGGGGCAGAACACATTTATCACAAATCAAAATTGCCATTTTTTTTTGTAGTAGTTTTTTTTTGGCTGGGGAGCAAAAAATAATTTATCTTATCAACATAATTTGGTTAATGGTAAATGAAAGATTTATCAACAGCTTCCTGATGTAGTACACCTATTTCATTAAAAATTGCAGTTAAAATTCTTCGACATGTTTAATCATAGCTTACACAAAACCACAGTGACACGTCCTGAGAAACCAATTTTCAAAGATCCCCAAAGGTGACCTTGAATTATGGTCATGTAGTAATCAACAAATAGGTCTTTCTCAAGCTTTCCTACTTCACAGCTGTTCTGAGTAGTTAGGGATGTGCAGAATGTCAAATTCTATATAAAATTAAATTGAGTATTTGCTATTCTAGGCAATTTAATCACATGGGTCTCTCTCTTTGTTAATGAATGCTAAGGAATATTAGCATATTTACTCCCACACAATTCCCAGCCTCATGAAGTAATGCACAATAATAATAATAATAATAATAATAATAATAATAATATACGTAATAATAATAACGTAATAATATTAACGTAATAATAATAACGTAATAATAATAACATAATAATAATAATAACGTAATAATAATAACATAATTTAATATAATACGTAATTTGAGCATGGCTTGGATTGACTACCAAAAGGCCTTTGATAGTGTACCACACGATTGGATTTTGAAGACCCTGGAGATCTATCGATTTCATCTTAGATTTATTGAATTTTGCAAGGCTAGTATGAAGTAGTGGAGTACCAGGTTACTAATACACAGCAGAAAGGAAGCAGTAGAAACCAGAAGTAATCAGATTAACAGGGGTATTTTTCAAGGAGATTCACTATCCCCTCTGCTGTTTTGCATTAGTTTAATCCCACTATCAAGACACTTGTCGCAAGCTAACTTTGGTTTTAAGCTCCATGGTGATGAAAGGCTAGTATCACATTTGTTTTACATGGATGATCTGAAAGTGTTTGCTAAGAATGAAGCGATTCTCTCCCAAATGCTGTCTGTCGTGAATGACTTTAGCAATGACATCTGCATGAAGTTTGGTCTTGACAAGTGTGCAAAAATCAATTTAAAAAGAGGGAAACTCACAACGTCTGAGAACATTGAAATTGATACGCACACTGTGATTCAAGATCTTGAGCCAGGTAAAACTTACGAATATCTGGGCATTGAAGAATGTGAAACCATCTCGAACGACAGAATGAAAGAGAATTCGTAGAGAGTATTATAGGAGAGTGAGACTGGTCCTGCAGTCTGCTCTGAATTCCAGGAAGAAAATATTGGCAACAGGTAGTTTGGTGGTACCTGTAGCCGAATACAGTTTTGGACTAGTGGACTGGACTGAGCAAGAAATTCGCACCATGGATCGAAAAACCAGAAAACTGCTAACAATGCATTGTGTTTCCCACCCTCGAGTCTATGATATACATAGACTTTATGTGTCACATAAGGAAGGAGGAAGAGGCCTCAGACAAATTGAGGCCTCCTGGCACAACGCAATAGTCGGGTTGGGGAAGTATGTAGTCAGCCATCAAGATGACCCTAATAATGAGGCAGGTCATGAAATCTGACCGAAGAATGGGAAACAGAGGCATTGTGAAGATAACTAGGCAAGACACATCAAATAACACAGACACTGAACTTCTGATGCTGCTAAACATGAAGTGTGAGACACAAAAAATGTTAAAGAAATCGTGGAGAGACAAATCACTCCACGGACAATACCTAAAAAGAATGGACAAGGTGCAGATCAATAAAGATCAATAATTTATGTGGCTTAAAAGGGGAAGAATGAAGCCAGAATTGGAAGCACTTGTAATAGCTGCCCAAGATTAGGCCTTGAGAACACGACATTATGATAAAGCAGTTCTCAAAATTTCCCAAGATGATAAATGCTGCATTTGCCAGGAGCAAGTAGAAACCATTGATCATATTGTCTCAGCTTGTCCAATCCTAGCAAAGACCGAATACCTGAAAAGACATGACAGGGTATGTAGCTACCTCCATTGGCAGATCTGTACCGCCCTCGAAGTTCCAAACACATGCCCCAAGTGGTACGAACACTCACCAAAACCGGTGATGTCTTTTGGATTATGTACGATGTTGTACGACCAACAAATTCAAACTGATCGCACGATAGCGGCAAAGAAACCAGATATAGTTATCCGGGATTTGGCGAAAAAATCGTGTTTACTTATCAATGTTGCTGTACCTTGCGATCAAAACGTCGTTACCAAGGAGGCAGAGAAACGTCTTAAATACAAGAGTTTGGAAATCGAGATCAGCCGAATGTGGGGCGTAAAAGCACAGGTCCCCCCGATAGTTATTGGAGCTCTGGGATTTGTTCCGTAAAATTTGAGTAAGAACTTGTCTAAACTACCTGGTAATTCAAAAGACTGGGAAGTGCAAGAAATTGCTTTATTTGGAACAGCCCACATTTTGCGTAAAGTATTGTAGAGGCACTGATAGTCACCGGATCTGCTCCTTAGGTAGCTGGTTGCAACCTGGAGTAGATTTTATATTCAGCCAACTCATAACATCTTTAGTCGTGATGTAATGGAAAAATAATAATAATGATAATAATAATAATAACAATAATAATAATAATGATTTATTGTTTATATTACTTGGGTTTCATGTTTCAAACAAAGTCAATGGCCTTAAATTACTACAATTAGCAATAACAGTTATTATAATTAATTAAACATAATACACAATTATACAATAATAATACATTAATAATACACAATAACGTACAGTTTTTGAAGAGGCTGTTATAACTCAGCATGGCTATAGGGGCATTTTTGAATAAGGTAAGATTTAAGTAACTTTCTGAAAGTTCTGTCATGAGTAATTTGAATATGATGTGGAAGTTTGTTAAATAGTGTCGCTGCATTGAAGTATGCATCTTTCATTGTTGCTGATTTACTGGTGTGTATTCTATGGTAACTGTACTGATTGCGAGTTAAATAGTTATGGATTTTATTTAGTGTGTAGTACATATTGGTATTATTAACTGGGAAGGTGAGTACTTTGTATGTGTACAGTGCAATGACTGTTAGTATGTTATGTTTTAAGAACTCCCTGCCTGACTGGCGAGGTTGTAGGTTGAAGATGCATCTTAGACTTTTCTTTTGGAAAATCAATAATCTGCTTGTTTCTCTGTGTAGGTATGGCCCCATATCTCAGTTCCGTATTGAAGATGCGAGTGAATAGTTCCATACTGTAGTGTGAGAAGCATGTTTGATGTTAAATATTTGGAGAAATACCTAAGTAACAAGATGTTTGTATTTATTTTGCTGCATAAGATTTCTATATGTCTGTTAAATGACAAGATCTGATTGATGTGTATACCCAGAAATTTATAATGCTACTTGACAAACTACTTCATCATTAGTGGTTACTTTAAGGTTTTGATTTATTTTAGACTTTAGTTGAAAATTTATTAAGACCGTTTTATTTATATTCATTTTAAGCTTGTTCAGCGATAGGTAATGTAAGATATTCTCTATCAGCTTGTTCATGTTTTCCTCAAATGAAGACTTTGCTCACTACTTACTATAGATGTGTCATCAGCATAAGATATTATGGAATTGTTTGGAAAGTTTGGAAGGTCATTCACGTGTAATAAGAATAATAATGGACCTAGCACTGAGCCTTGTGGAATGCACTGTGCTGTAACTTGATTGTATTTTAATAATACTATTTGCTTTTTCCCATAAAATTTCTGTGCATTGTTTATGGCCTGTTACGAAGGATTCAATAAGGTAATTTACATTACCTCGTATTCCAATGTTTCTAGTTTTTTTTAGAAGATCATGGGACACACTATCAAAAGCTTTTGATAAGTCTAGGAAGAGAGCTGCAATCTTTTTATTTTGTTCAAGATGCCACTGCAGAGAGACATTATGAACAATGCCATTGCAGACATTATGTATGATGTTCTTTGTGCTACATTTTTCACACAATCTTTACCTCATTGAAAAAGAAAACTGTTAACCATTGTAAAATAAGCATAAAAATATGAATAAGCTTCATTACTAATCAGTCATCTTATATTCCAGTGTCAAAGTAACCTATGATTTTAGAAACTCACGGGAAAATGGTATTCCAGGATATGTCAAGAACAGCATCCTTATGACCAACCGCTTTAATTCCTTTCTTCTTGCTTTTTTTCCTCCCAAGTTTGCATACAGCTTCAATACAATCCACTAAATCTAAATCCCAGATTTCAATTACAGGAGACATGGTACCCACAGCACACAAGTTTCCTAGAGACAGAAAAAAATAACAGCTCAATTTCATTAAGAAACTTGCACACTCATTCAAAAATATTCCCTGAGACATTAAAGTATCAGTTAAGAATCTAAAAAGCATACCATAAAAATTTTAACTCAGCAAAATTGGAATACTAAGTTCAAACTATTTGTAAACAAAGCAATTTCCATTGTTCAAACCAGTTCTCAGTTTTGTGCATTATTGTAAAAATGTATCAAATTGTAAATACTCTACCAACTGATCTCTTATTAACTATCCTTATTTGCTCAACCCTAAGGTAATATAAGCTGCTTACTTGTTTTTTGAGCATATCCATCATTCTATTGCATGAAATATTTTGTAACTGCGCAACCATCACATAAAACAATATTTTTTACTCCAAAAGCTATCATCGGTATTTTATTGATAATTTATCACTATTTCTGCTCTATCCTCTTACATGATCTTTACTAACTTTTATACATAATACAGAGAAAGTTATGAAATGCTGCAAAAATTTGAAGTCAAGTTTTTGATGGAAAAACAGGTTTTGGAGGTCACTGATAATGTTAAAAATGTTATTTGTGTGTCTGGGCAACCATTTGTAAAAAGCATTAAAACCTAAACCATATACAGGAATGAATATTCCCCAACTGATCTGACTAATGTCATGGTCCCAAGAATTTGAAAGTGATATTAAAATTTTTAGGGATAGCTTACATTAAGCTTTAGGACACTAATTTTCTCAAAAATGGCTCCAATTTTCTTTAAATTTTCGTTTCATTAAGTCCACTTATAAAAATGTCACAGGTCTGGTTTTCAGTAAAACCTCTGAAATTTCAAATTTTAAAGTTCAAAATTGGTTGAGCTTCCTCCTCTATTTCTCTTCAAAACATTACAAGTTCAAGTATCCAGCTCCGCAGTTATGGCATTAAATATCCTTTTGACAGTGGATAATAGATTAATTGACAATTAAGAGAAACAAAAATAACCTTAGATGCTTTAAACATTTATATTTTGGGCACATATGCAAGCATGTGCATAAGACTGGAAATCTTATATTCCAAAAAACATTTACAATGGATAGAGTCTATCTCTACAGCTGCTATGTCTCAACAAAAATCGTATTTTCATATTTGATGAATATGAGCAACTCCTCAACTGTTTGGTCTATGATGCAAGAGGATGGAGCTCCTTGTGTAGATAACTTCAAGGCCTAGGGAATACAATGCAGTAGTTTGACAATGAAAATGGCCATGCATCAAGCTATACTGAAATCCTTTCTTCCATTCACAGTAGTTCTCATCAACACCAGCAACACAAACATATTTTTCACAGGTGGTGTGGGATCCATTTATGATAAGTAGTTGCCGAGGATGGGAGTTTCTTGGAGATAGTGTCAGTGAGCACTACATTCAACAAGGAGAATTCTGCAAAAATTAAAAATTTTTCTAAAAAAATTAAAAATTCACACCGCAAACAAAAAGTTGTAGACCCATCGTGTGTATGATTCATCATGCCAGCTTTCATTGCAGAGTGTGTCATGAAGATTGTTACAATGTTAACCATGTTTGTACAATATTAACTATCCAAGTAAGGTATTTTTTAATTAAAGTAGGAAATTTTTGAATTTAAAAAAATTATTTTTTTGGTTGGTAGTGTGTACTTCCATTATACTTGGTATTAATTAGTTTATTCTACATTGTTCTTACCATATTGTTGATGAATTTAGCCCTGATGATGGAGAAATAAACTCCGAAATGTGGACAAATTAAGATAATATTATTTTTATTTTATGGGCCAAAACCCATGAACAACATGGATGGATGAAAAACATTCATGTTTTCATGTGATGAAAAAGTTCTTGAAAAAAACATCAATTTTATTAAATCATTGGTAAACACATTGATATTTTTATAAAAACATGAATGTTTGGAAAAATCCACATCAATGTTGCATTTTTATCTAACAGAGAGATTGCAGGAAGGAAAAGATGGTAATTTGCTTGGGTGAAAATCTCACAAACAGACTAGCAAGGGCTGCCCAGTGTCTTTCAAAGATTTCCACCCTCCCATGTAAAAATGTCTCATGCACACACAAACTACACACCACTCACATGCACCCAAGAGAAATATATGAATAGAGGACTTACCTGGTGCTCCTCCGGATTTTGGTTCAAAACCCAGCCATTCAATGCACAGAGGAAAGGAAGGAAGCAGCACATCATGATGAACATACAATGATTCTTCTTCTTCATTGTAAACTATAAAAAAAGGCACAATGTAATCAGAAACTAAAAACCTAAAAGTTTTAAAAGGTAGTTAACAACAGAAATACAGTAGAAATGTATCCAGAACATACTTCATTTATGCAACTTTTAACTCATTAGAATGACTACAATTTATAAGAAATAAAAACAGTGAGATAAGCACATATACATACGTAAATAAATGTGATATTAATGCAATTAAAAATAAAAGTATGCAAAAAGATTTAATAATATAAGTGAATGGCAAATAAGATTCAGAAATAATATACATTGTTAGCTTACAAACAAAACAAGCTTAATTTGTATGAAAGCTGTACTCATCTCTTATGAAAATGATTCGAGATGCATTTAATGTTCATTTCTGAAAATAAAAATGTCATTTCTTCTGAATGTCAATAAAATTTAGAATACAAAAATTAAAGAAGTCAAAAATTGAAAACATTGACAAAACATGTTTCACTTGCAAATGGAACTATTGGAAGTGCTGATGTGATGGCAACTGCCTGGGATCAGCATCTCCACCCACGGGCAATGACAGTTCAGCCCCAGTACATTTTGCATGTGGGATACTGCACTAGTCACATCCAGGAGAATATTATTTTTGATGTGTGAAGTGTTGAAATGTCAAAGACTGAGAAATTAATGTTAGCCTACTGAGTTATTTCTGCCAAAAAAGGGAGAATATGCAGAAAACTATATATGTAGTCAAAATACACAAAAATATACAAAATAGAAATAACCTACATTGGTTCAAACCCAATAAGTAACATGAGATTAAATATTCAACGAATATTTAATCTCATGTCATTAACTGTAAAATTTGATGAAACAGGAAACTGTTTAACAAAAAAACATATAAATGCACACAAATCATATTCACATTCACTAGGGTGCCCTCTCTCTTAAATTATTGTACCCCTGAATAGCAAATATTTTTATCTTAATTTAAATTTTATTCAGAACAAACCACAAAAAAATATTACTTTCTAAAATCTTAATTCATTATTCCACTCAATCATTATAATGGCCTTTGTGCATGAATAACTAATTTACAAGTGAAACACTGATGCCACTGGAATGCTAAATTTTACTCATTGATTGTAACACATTTAACCCGCCTTTTTTGGGTGAACTGCTTAACTATGCTCTGTGATATCACGGAAGTTAAGCAACTTGAGACACCACAGTTTCTTGGCCATGTTACTGTCTGGGAACCCCAGTTACTAACAGCCCTGGGTCCCTAGCAAAAAGAAATAAAAAGCACTGCAATGTGATGAGACTAAACAAAAACTTAATGGAATATTACTCCAGAAATGCTTAATGCCCAAGGAGGGTTAACAGATGTCTTGCAAAGATGAAACAAATTAAAAAATCATCCACCCAGAAGTAAAATTCAGTTCATGAAATTACTCCATCCTCCTTCTACCATGTGATGGGTCTCAATATACACAGTAATCCCTCGACACTGCGGATTCGCTTTTCACGAGTTCCAAACATTCGTGATTAGAGAAATGCTTCCAGTTTTAACATCCGCGAGTGGGACTTTTGGTCGTACATTTTCCTTGCAAGCAAGCACATTTCATTTCCTTTATCATCATCATCTGGGAAACAAACTCGGCAGACCTCGGAGCTCGCAGTAAAACTTTCTTCAAAAATTACACAGATGAAATGTCAATTCACTTTTATAGATTAACACAAATGTAAAATAATTCTATTCAGTTGCGCCAAATTGGAGGTAAGGGTTTTGGCCAAATGAACAGAAAAGCCATTCAGGATCTGTGCAACTCTCATTATAATGAGCTCATTGTAGAGGAGTTTCGGGAAATCATCAGTGAAGAAAACCTCTTCGACGGTAATGAAGTAACAGAAGCGAAACTGCATCCTGGAGCAATTTCAATGTCAAAACTGTTGATGGCGTTCTAAAATCAACAAGCTCTGGTGGAACTGACATTCAAATGTAATCCAAATATGGAAATAACTTCGAAATTTAAGAGAAAATAGAAGCAGGAACTCTTTCATACTTGGATACTAGAACAGTGAGAAAGGTGGTGAAACAAAAAAATTAGCGTATCCTATAACCAATCATTTTCAACTTCGAAATAAGTTTCAAACATTATTTTATTTCTTCATTTTTGAATGTTAATTGTGAATTCTGTTTGTAGTAGTGCTTAATTAGTTGTACTGTAATTGATTGTCAGATTTTATTTTTCTTTCTTTTTTAAACAGTTTTTCGACATCCAAGAACCTAATCTACCTTTCTTCAATAAAAGGTAGACTTAACATTCACGAGGTTTTTTGGGAACTTCACTCTCACGAATGTTGAGGGATTACTATACCATCATATATTTAATAAGATAAGTTTTGATATGGCTGTACCTTATTATAATTTATACTTTTTCAGTCTCTTTTTTTTTGTTTTAGACAACCATAATTAAATAATTTATCAAAATTCCATCATGTCATTTATTTCCTAATTTTATTCATAAAAAAAAGAAATTTATGACATTTCGGAGACTGTTCCATCTCCCTCATCAGGTGCTACAATTGAAAATGATATTTACAGTATTAGTTAATGAAACAAATATAATACAAATTACTAAAATAAGTAACAAGCACTATACCCAATTCAAGATTAAAGCTCACCTGCTAAATGTAAAAACGCATTTCCAAACATCAAAATTTTTATCTTTGATTGAGTTAACTCTGTTGCATGAAATTGAGTTCTGGATTCTTCAGAACTGAAATGGAACAGTCTCCAAAAACATTGTGATAAATTTCTCTATTTTTTGAATCAAATTAAGAAATACATGAAACGCTGGAATTTTGATAAATTTAGTTATGGTTGTCCAAAGTTTAAATTAGTGGTGCTACAACAGCACATACTTTCCTGCATTATTGGAAACAGCTACATAGGAATAAAATATTGCACTTTCTGCCCTACCAACATCATAGCTATTATTTGAAAACGTCCAATTCAACCAAGAAGCGAACAAATCACTGTTTCCATTGCAGTGTTATCAAAACTATGTGAATTCCACAACTACATAAAAATAAAACACGAAAGATTTGTAAACTTGTATTGGAAAAAGAAGCCCGATACCATACAGCTATATCAAGTCACAACAATGACAAATAATACACAGAAATTCGCAACAGCGAAATGGATTTCCATTGTTGCATTCCCTGCATTGTTGAGAGCTAGCAGTTTTTATTTCAAAATAAATAATTTATAAAAGATTAATGTGTAAATGTATAACAAAAGGTCGAATGTAAGAAACAAAGAAATAATAAACAAAATTGCAAATTCTAATTTACATCGCATCCAGCTGTCTGATAGATTATAATTATTATTAATTCTGCAATTAAATATCATAACTTGATGGCAGAATATCTTACATTCTTTTTTAGTACTTTACATACGTACATACATTACAAGTTTACTGGGGGGTCTATTATGTTGATCACAAAATTATAGAAAAACTACTTGTATTTCCAAATGAACATGTAGTTTTGATAAATACATTTCATTGAGTAAAGCAGCTGCCATCTATCGCCACCCAAAGTACATTTTTTTCACGTTTTCTCAATTTTTCGATTTCAATAATGGTAGAACGCAAAGATTAATTTTAAAATATTAACAAAACACAAAAACCTCGTCCTAAATGACAATAAATGGCAAAGTTGACAATGACTAAAGTGAAGACAGCAAATAAAAGACATTGTAAAGACAAAATCTAATATTTTCTTCCTGGGATATTTCTATGTAATGCCACTGGTGTACACTGTGGTAGAACCACTAGCCTTTAATTTTCTATTAACTTCAGTTGTTTTATTATACTCCAAATTGGGATATTAACCTAAATTACACAGAGAACCCGCAGTTCTCAAGTATGACTACCTGTGACAAGACAGTTCTCAACTTGTAACTCGACCCACAGCATTCTCATTTCATTGAAACTAGATGCTTCTTACCATACACTTCCAAAACGGTTGCATCTCCTTCGACATGTCCCACAAGAACAAGATTGTCATCTGGACGAATAATATCATCCTCTCGCTCACTATCTTCCTCATCTTCATCTTCATCCAATGTAATGTAAGGGTCTTTACTAGTGTTGGCAGAAACTATGATATTCCCCACATTCACGCCAGCTAAAATTAAAAAAACCTTTAGAAAAACAATTGATGGACATTAAAAACCAACATGCAATTTTACAATTAAATTTCTGGATACTACTTTCTCAGTTACAAAGGTGATAAAATGCAGGTGGGTGACAAAGACAATCAATAGTAGGGTTTCTAAAAAGCATGAAGGGAGAAGAAAATCACTTAAAAATAAAATCAATATCAATAAATGAAAATCAGTGACGATCATCTGTTCTTTGATCCAAATTCAATTATAATACTAGACAACAAACTTTTAACATTTTTTGTAACAGTTCTCCCCATGTGTCTGGTACCTGATATTCAAAATGAAGAAAATTCAATGGTATAATGGTATTGATTTGTTTTTGCAGACAGAGTAGGGATTTTTTAATGATTTTAAAGCTTTCCCCTCTTTATTTCATACCTTCAGTTTGCTTGGATTGACCAACAAGATTTTTCTCCAACCTACAAGGGAACCCTGTACATAGAAAACAACAAGAGGGAACCAGTGAGGAGTGAAATGGTAAATATGAATCAAGGATGTAAAGTAGATGTTATTGCTCCAAGTCCACTGGGAGCAACATCGAGAACATCCATGGTGCAGACAAAACTTAATAGTTTACTAGTTTGTAGCTGAATAAAATGAGAATTCAAACAATCTTCTAATTTATCTGGCATCAAAAGTATACTGCGATTTTTTTAACCTGCCCAAAAGGAATCAGCTGTTTCGCTGCCATCCAATCGAAAGCTTATGTCACTACAGTGACGTCACTGTGGGGACGTTTAAGCTCCCAATTGGATGAAAGCGTCAACAACTGATTCCTGTTAGGGCAAAGTTAAGAAAATCACAGTATACAAATTATATTCTTCCATTGTCAGTAGGTGTTAGCACATTTTCCCCGGCGCTGGCTATAAACATTTCACTTTTCGCCCAGCTGGACACTCTTTGAGCAAATTAGCAGCTCCCCGTTCGTTATAGGCGTTCCATGATGATGCAGTGAATTATGGGGCCCAAATATGAATTTGGCGCGTCCCACTTAAAAAAAACTGACTTTCCCGCTGGGTATGCCCAAATACCTAATTTTCCCACCAGGGCAGAATGTGTGTGTGACTGAATGGTGTCGCCCCTTGCAGCAGCAGCAGCATCATCAATGCCGCCGCCGCCGCCCCCTCTCTCCCTCCCCTTGGCAGAAGGGGAACAGCTGTGCTGACCGCTCGCAGCCCGGAGCACTTTTCGAGGCTGGTGTGGTGGGACGTGCTGGCAATTTGGAGCGGTAGGATCCGGCACGCTGATAGCGTGGCGAGGCGTGCAGTGGCGTGTTATGTGAAAAAGAGCGGATTGCCCCAGCTTCAGTGGAAATTAGCACTGACTTGCCATTCGCTGAAGCGGACCAGTGCACGGCTTGAAAAGACGCGGCGCGGGAACTTAATTACGCAGTATTATTCCATGTGCCCCATTGCCCCCTCTCCACCTACTGCTGCAGATAAGAGCGTTTATCAGAAAGGAGTATAAATTGATGTGGAAAGTCAGGAAGTGTAATTTGCTTGTAACGTTTCTTTGGAAGTTAAGAATTCTGTGGCGTGTTTCAGAGTTCGGTTTTCGTTTTCTGAATCTGCCAATCATTTATTTCCTTTCGAAGTAAATGTGTTTGTCACTATGTGTTTCCCTCTTCATTGTAAGAGTTTTGAAAACTGTTAGAAGTTTTTCCTTTACTTGACAGTTCGGTGTCAGATAAAACAGAGTGTATCTAATTACAAGTACTCTCTCTTTCAAACAAGTGTTTCTTTCACAATTTTCAGAATCCCTAAGGTTCAAGTTGATGAAGTTCAAGACGAGAGATCCAAATGAAAAAGATTAGAAGGAGATTCAAGTTAGTGAAGTTAGAGGGACAAGAGTTATGAGATTCCATCTACGAGGTTCTAGTGGGTGGTTTAAGTACAAAAGAACAAGGGGTTCAAGTAAAGATATTGGAGTTGAGAGGATTAAGGTGCAGAAGTGAGGTAGATTTGAGTTATGAAGCTTGACACAATAAATTCAAGATATAAGATTTATGAGATACAGGAATTCAACGAAAATGTGGCTGAACGCCATTTCTTTAAGTGTATTTTGCTGTATCAGAGGAAAAAACTTGAGATATATTTTTAAGAAAATTTTGAAAATGTTGAGGCTTCATGTTAAGTACCCACAAATATCAAAACATCCTTTTCAAATTCAAGGGGCCATGTCATCTGTCAGATCAATCAGAGAATATCAATGTTGATGGAAACCCTGCTCATGATTTAGCTGCTAGCATTGTCCACAGATTTACCAAATGTGAATTCTGACTACTCAAAATGTTAGAGAAAGTAATTTTCTATGTATAGGAACAAGACACTTTTTTTGTTACCAGGCACAGCAATAACTCGCCATTTTTCCTGCAGCATTGCAATACTTTCTCTATATTGCATACGCAGTATGTAAGAAAACAAGAAAAGAAATGTGTTTAACCTTAGTTTTACAAGATAGTGTAAATGTCTTTATTTCAAGGAAATAGTACCAAAAAAACTATCTTAAACTGCAAATGGATGTAAAAAATACTTTTAATTGACATTTACTATAATGATTAGAGCAACAGATTTTCTATCTTTTACGAAATCAACAAATTTGCAGTTAAAGTATTTGCTTCAACATGATAATGCAGGATTGCCAAAAACATTTGAAGAATAAAAAGAGAAAATTATTTTGCAGATCAGACATGTCACATTGACTGTCTTGTTGCTGCCAGCAGCCACAGCAGTGACTCGCGCAGGATGCCTTGTAGCTACCACCAGCCCCAAGCTTCAGAAGGATACATCTTTCAGTGGCATCTCGGTAACACAACCATGGCTCGGCTTGTGGATAAAACGTACAATATAAATGTAATGTGGCTTATAGAATGGGTCACTAGACTGTGGGAAATTATCAGTTGATTATCGGTTATACTGCTTCTTTTCTTGCTTACTTCTTACTGATCTAGGCTTACATTTTTATTTTTTATTTTATTGACTCAAGACATACAAGAAATCAGATATTGTTATGTTTCTTTTTTCAAAATTTACTCTTTTTAAATATGGTCTTACATTCAACATAGTGTTCTACTACAAGAAATAAGTTCTACTACTTCTGTGGTAATTTTATGATACCTGTATACTGAACTATTGTATAATCTGATTTTACTTTAGAATGGGTCACAGACAATCATGTAGTTGACATCATGTAAAAGTAAACCAGCATAGGTGGCTCAGGGCATCAACTGATGTCACTGCAGTGCCTATGATTGGAAAGTCTATGGTTCGAGATCCAATGGTGGCAGGATTTTTGGCACTAGCTACACAAGTAGGTAGAATTCAGTTGTTGTCTGAAAGAGAATTCTAGTGACTGACTGCTCTGGTCATCAGTTTTCCATGGTTTCTCCAATCAACACCACGCAAATGCCAGAGCAGTACCCCAACAAAACGGGCCAAAGACCATGTATAATCTTTCCCACCCCTTCCTTGTCCTATCATCACCCCTTACTAACACCCACACACTCACGCGCACGCGCGCCCACACACACACGCTCATTCACGCACGCACGCGCGCGCGCGCACACACACACACACACACACGCTCATTCACTCACACACACACTCATTCACTCACACACACATTCATTCACTCACACACACACTCATTCACTCACACACACACACACACACACACATGCTCATTCACTCACACTCGCACACACTCACTCACGCACACACTACACTACACTATCACACATGCCAGGAGACCAGTAGGTGGGATATACCTGGTCGGACAAAACCCTGCTAACCCTCATGTAGGTTTGGCACCAGATCTTCCATCAAGCAGGGGAAGATTACAGCCACCTCTCACGGGATAAAAACAAGCACAATACTTGCAAGACTAATGACCATACCAGTTGATGCCCCCCAGAAACACAAAATAATCAATTGACATAAAAGTAAAATCCAGAAACAATAGTCAAAGACTAAGAGGATTTTAGCAGATAAAAACACAAATGCAATGCTGGACAGATACTATTACTGAAGAAATTGGGATATTTTTGGCACTGTCATGTACACAGAGCTAGTAGTGACTCTAACATTTGAAGATTATTGGAGAAGAAATGTCCTGTCAAGAATAACATTTTATTAAAAAATCTTTAGCAGAAATCACTCTCTCTTACTCTTATGTTGCATTCACTAAAAGGACAATAAAACAACTGAAGAATGCGATTAGTTTTACATACAAAGGGCATGTGAATGTTGTGGGAAAAAAACTGGCAGAAAGAATCATGTTGGGGCTCGTAAATGATTATGTCGGCAAGGGCCAAACTGTTGTTATTAATAGTTATTACACATTAGTTTCTCCTGCAAAACAACTCCTCGAAAAGCAAATGCATTTGGTGAGGACTTTGTACAAGAATGGAAAGAATCTTCCATCCAATACTAAAAACAGTATAAAAAGGAGGAAATAGAAGGAAAGGAATCTTTTGATAGCATTGTAGTAGAAAAACGGAAGGACAAAAGACATGTTCTTTCTGTCGACAAAACACATTTTAGGTAGTGTTCCACATAGTAAGAAAGTCCAAAATCAAACTGAAAAACTAAACCAACATTCATTGTTGAATAGTACAAGGGAAAGCAAGAAGATATCCAAACAAATGGTTAGATACTTTTCACCTTTAAGAAAAAACACTCAACAGAGGCACAAAGTCACCGTTGAAATTCTTTTAAACTTGTTAATGCATTTACCATTGACACAATTTAGAGAGTTAACAGACGGAAGTGCAAATAATTGCAGGGCAGAAATTACAGAACATTTACATGGAGATTCAGTTGAACAATATTTATTTTACAAGAATCTAGAAGCCAGCAAAATTCACAATCAAATGGCAGAAAACAAGTACTCACTATCTGAAAATTCCACAAGAGAAAGACTAGAGAAATAGACAAGAGATGTCAGGAGTATTACCTAAAGATCATTAACACATGGAAGATCAGAAGCTCTGAACAGAATGAAGAAAGTTTTAACAATTCGTCAGACCTTCCACAAATGATTCGGCCCAATTTGTTATATTCAAACACACCAATTGAGATCTACCAAAATTCTACTAGTTTTCTCACTATTAATATCCTTTATCTATGTTCATTTTTTAAAATTATAATTTCTCTTTTTATTACAATGACATAGTTGGCTTAAGATGCACTTTCTTAGATAAATTAGCTCTGCCAGCCAGCGCCCTCATGCCAAATGGGGAAAATTGGTTACATCCACATGCCATGTGCCAACAGACTTCATTGTTGTTGTTTTTTTTATTTTGACTGTATCTCTCATGTATTTCATGAAAACACAATAAATTAACTTCATCTAATATGATTTTCAAGAATCAATTTCTTACGTTTTGGCCCAGCAGTTAACTTATACTTTTCATACTTTAATCTCTGTACGTATCTGGCAGTTAATGTGTTAAAAAGATTTTAGTTTTAAATAAAAATTATGACCAATATACCACAGAATTTCCTTCATTTAGAGCATTAGAAACCCAAGAGAAAATTGAGTTATGAAACCATGATGACCAGTGTTATCTGCCTTCACATTTTTTTAAATAATAACACTGAATCACAGGAATCAATCTGAACATACCTCTATCTTCATCATCATCATCGTAGTGTGCGAAATCAAACTCGTCTCCATTGCTTCCATTGTCATCCTCAATACTTCTGTAAAATAATGTTGTTTCTTTTATATATTCCTTTTAAGGGCCGTAAAAAGTGTAAAATTTAAATTCATACCTCACTGCTTCACCATTTTCATTATCATCTATTTCGGTCTTGGTCTGACTTATTACTGTTTGTAATTCTTCCTCTGTTAATTCAACCTGAACACACAAAAAAATACTAGTTTGTGAAAAATCACATGAAGACTGTAACCTTTGATAAATGTTTACATAATCGTCATCACATTAATTTGGTGTAGTTATTACAGTACATAAATGAATCTGGTATGGCAAAAGGCCACAACAGAAGCATCTCTATCCAGACCAACTCTAACTGGGCAATATTACAAGTTTCCAAAAATCACAATTCAGAACAGAAATTTCTACCTTCAAAAGGCAATTCAAGTTCAAATAGATTATTCCAAATAAAATCATGTAAAAATAAAATTAAGAGTACTAACTTATTTATAAATTCAATAACTTTCAAGAATCAATGTAAGAAAAGTAATTTTTTTCACTATTTTTGTACTCTATACACAATAATTACTATTTTGATTAATAACTATTAATAGTTCTTTACATTAGTATCCTTTACCATTTTTAACCACGTTTAATAATCTGAACCAGGTCTTATTATTACCCTCCTTTTTCTGGTTGAATTTTTGAAAAGCATACTCCTTTATTTATTTCTAAATGTGAGCGCTTACTCAAATTCATCTTTCATTTTCATTTCTTACCCTCTTAACCCAAACGCAGTGGTGTCAGTATTCAGCATCACCTAACATATGCTACTTTTTGGCGTTGGAATGAAATCCATTCCAGAAAATCCATCCACAAAAAGTTATGAATCTCTGCACAAGCTCATGGCTTGAATAAACTATCAATCGATTTTAAAAAACTGGACATAAAATTAAACATGGATTTTCTCCACAATTAGATTTTCAATACGTAAATCAAAACTAGATACTATACACCTTTGATACTGACAGAATAAAGAAAAACAATATTTAGTCTCTTAACATATTACAATGGTTTATTCCACACACTTTTCTTGAGCTCTCATTTCGTCAGTTGCGAGAGGTTTGATTTTTTCGACGTTAGTACAATTGTCAAATTAATTAAATTGTTGGCTTGTCAATGCATATACTTCGTATTAAATTAGAGCGAAATTCTATCTTGAAAGGCTATCAAAATCCCTCGATGCTGTCTTTTATTCATTATGCAAGTGTGTTGGTCAAAAGGAGGGTTTGGATTTTGGAGCCCCAGAAAACATGCGCCTTCATTACAACAGCATAAAAACAACACAGGACCACCAGACTATCACATCGGAAGGTTTTTTTTCTACGGTTTCTTCAGCCGTTCTTGACTACATGGCAATTGAGTGAATAGAATAATGCGAAGTACATACCAAATTACTGTGGTACAAGCAACTGAAATCATTACCTTGTCGGGATTCTCTTTCGCCACTCCTCGTTTCACCCATCGAACACACGGAACAAAGTTAATTTTTGGAGCAGGAACTAAATCCTCCATTTGGTTAATTAATAAAGCCGCCAAGTAATCAGAAACACTCTTACAGTCAAACACAATTCAAAATTCTTAACCTCAATCCACCATAACACTGCACACACCAACACGGACACGTGCAACCAGAGAGTATTTATAAATTTGAGTATTTATTTCTTGACGCGGTAGGGGCCTATCTTCAATATATAATATCTCACAGTATTTCACGTCTTTCTCGACCGTGCCGCTAGGTCTCGAATGATCGCGATCGTGTCGAGCAGAACTGGCGATAATGCGAGATCCAGCGGCACAACGGAGAAAGACGCGAAATACCGTGAGATATTCCATCAGGAAGATAGACACTCACGCGCTAAGAAATAAAAACCCAAGTATAAATTCTGCGATTTTTGTAATAGCTACCGTGACAGTTCGTCAGCTGAGAGGCCGTGTTGCCACACACTCTCGCGGCATAGCACGTGGAAAGCACATGGCTGCGGCTCCACCCGAGGCGGGAAGAACGAACCAAAGAGTTGGAACGAACGTAATTTTTTTTTTTTAAAGTAACTTTTATTAGGCTGGAGGTTCGATTGTAAAGTATTGAATGTTCTCGTGTTATGTATTTATCGTATTTAAATCCATCCAAGTTAATAAATGTGGAACTTACTCATTTATATTTATTTAAACCTGTTATTTTAAATATTAGGCTACGTAGGTCACTTTCTTATTTTGGGTAATTAATCACTCCCTACAGGGTACCAAGATCTCGTGCTGTACTTCTTTTTAAACAGTATTATTGCGTGATCACGGATAAACCACTCGAATGCAATGACATGTAAGTATACAAGGCGTACATTTGATCATATCCAGGTATGATACTGTATCTGAGCCTGCGCGCCACGTATATACAAAATTAATAATTTGTATATATTAGGTCTTATAATTTGAAATAAAATGCATTTCAAATCAGTAAAATCTAGAGTAAGTAAATACTGTGCATTTTAAATAAAGATTACCATATGAACCCACTGCAGTCCCATTTTTAAACTTTCACCATCTGTTTGGATATATACAAGGATTATTATAGAATTTTTTCAATTTTTTTGAAGATGAGCATTTTGAAAAAACTCAAAATTAAAATTTTAAATTCAAATTTGAAAACCTTTTTGAATGCAACCCCTATTGACTTGTATACCATATAAAAGGCCATAAAGAAAGCTGCAAAATGACACCTGTTCCAGCTATCTATCTTAATTTGGTGAGGTTCTACATCAATTTTAAAATTTTCGGGAAGCCAATTTTGCAAGTTTACATGGCTGTATTTCAGAAACAGGTGGAAATATTTTACTCAAAATTTGTAGGTTTCTTATTCTCCATTCATACTACCTATGTGTCAAATTTCATTTGAATCTGAGATGGTGATGTAAAATGACTGTTGATTTAATATGGAATGACCCCAGACAATTAAATGATCATTTTATGTACATTTCATGGGGAGGTTGTGCAACAAATGTTAGCAAACAAACATGAATGGTAACCATATATGATTGTTGAGCAAGCTTTTATGTGTACTAATACCCAACACAAAATGAGCATGATCTTTCAATTGTTTTTACTTTTGTAACATTCATCATAATGGGTGTCAGTGCAAGTTAGACCTGAATGCTGCAAAATATAAAAAAATGTCATCTCTGTTGTTCTGAAGGCATTTTCCAAAGTGCTTATAGTGTTCAATCAGTAATGGTGATGTCTTTGCTTATATTTTTCTCGTACTGATTAAATTGTGACATAAGTGAAGTGCTATTTGAGAAGATGAGCTTCGATAAATGAGAGTTTTCTTCCCCAAATGGTTGCAGGAAGTACTTCATTATAAAAGGCTCATTGAAGATGAATGTACAATTGAGAGCATATCTTCATCTCTGTAACTATCTCCTATTCCTTTCCACACAACACATTGGCCTTGAGAAGGAAAACAAGTTGAACAATATAACTTGAAAAGAAATGAAAAGTGAAAAATTTCAAAATACTGCCCCTGAATGTTATGGTTTGTAAATATTTTGCATTAAGAAGGAAATCTCGTGCTTCTAAGTTCAAAGTGTATTATGTAAGTGGAAATGATGAGTGGCGCTACACTGGTCAAGAAATGCTCATTAGTGACATAAAACAACAATTTTTTTGAATTGTCAAAACATTAACTATTGACAGATATTGATATCTTTGTAATTACAATATAGTGCGAGTATTAAAAAATTAATGTATATTCTGGAATGGTAAAAATAATACTAATTAGACCACTTTCATTAACTATAACTTGGGACAGTACATAAGTGCCTTCAAATTCTGGGTTATTTTGTGGTCAACAATGATGTGGTAAAGATACCAAGACTATATGGTGTATTTTTTTTTTAAGGACTGGTTATCAGACTGATTGTAGGTGCATTAAAATGGAAATTAATAGTACATTAGGCATAATAATAATATATTTATTTGTCACATAAATACAGCATAAGCCATGTATGACAAGTCAGCATATGTACATTAAAGCTAGTTTCCTTTTATCATAGTTAGTCATTGTACAAATTATCATAATCTGTGAAAGATGAAATTTTTTTGTGGGTATTTGAGGACCTCACCAAGAAGTTTTCTTTTTGTTCACGCTTATTGTTATACTGTAAGCCAAAAGTGATTTTGATTGAATTGAAAGAACAATGTATACTTAAATGATAATTCTTCAGTTTCCTTGTCTAATCAATAGATTCTCTACACACCACAAAAGCACTACTGCTCACAGACCACTTCAGCCAGTACCTTTCATTGTAATAATACAAGTCCAAGAGTTGATATGCAAGATAGACCAGTGAGGCAAAATGTTCTTTTACAGTGGAAAATGAAGCTAATGTAAAATATTTCAAATGAAAGTGTAAAGAGCAGTTAAGGTAGATAGATATAACTGATAACGAATGGTCTATTCCCAAAAATTTTTAGAGACAAATCATATGGGATTGCTGTGAAATACAGAAATAATTTGTGAAAAGTGTCAATGGCAAGCTATGACTGCTATATATTTATTATTAATAAACTGGAGAAGAATTTAAAGTAGCGGTGCAATCTGTGCAAGTTTCCTCTCCTCATAACTTGTGGCATCAACTACTAATGTAAATATATCTTAAAGCGAGATAAATGAAATGTAGGTATTGAAAAATAGTATAGTTTTCCAATATCTTGCATATCTAATAGTCACATGATGACAAGTCATGGCACCTCTTTGTGTTAAATTACATGCTCTACAAACTAAATAGGAAATGGAATAAGATGGAAGTCGACTTTTTGTGAGGTAGAAGGTTTTGTTTGGACGAGTGAGAGTTGTAACCAAAAGTTCTGCGAAGTTGTATTCGTTCATTGAAGTAAAAATAAAATTGCTGATTGTAGTGCAACCTGAAAGTGATTTGAGTTATTTAGGTGCAGCGACCGATAAGATCAGTCAGAAGTTGAATTGTGATCCAGAAGTGAGAAAATGTCTGCAAGCAACGAGCAAATCCGCAGCAATCAATAGCCAAAAAGACTTTCATGGAGGTTTCTCGTCCGCCGTATGGCGGGCGGGTCGGGTGGCCCAAACAGTTTCATGGTAAGCAAATGGTATACATAATACATAATGTATATATAATACATAAAAAAATGGTCTTGCCAGACCTTCAAAATGAAAATATTAAAATGAATAAAAAAGGAAGAAACAAAAATTATACAATTTTTTTTTCAATAAAAGAAAAAAGGGGAAAAAAATTAAGTGGTCTGGCCAGACCGTCATCAGAAAAAGAAAAAAAATAAGGTCCGGCTGGACCTTATAATTGGAAAAAAAAATACTTAAAAAATTAAATATAAAAAAACTTCAAGGTCTGGCCAGACCGTTCATCCTCCTCCCTCTCTGCATCTCCACGGGCTGAAAACGGAAAGCAATTTCACTTGTAATATATTCCATTTTCAATCATTTATTAAGTGTTATAGGTACATTACTTCATGTGTATGAACATTCACAAAAAACAAATTATTTACCATTTCGGGGAGAAAACATATTTCTTATTCCACAGCCACGGCCTCTGCCTAAAAAAGAAGAAAAAAATTTAATTATGCAAAAGCTCTTATGTGAAAGAAACTATTAGTACATGGGAATGCAATGTGATTCAACTATAACATAATTTCACTTGCACTCCCTGTAAACTATTGTATAGAGAACTGTAGATTTTCTTTTCTTCCATTACAGCAAATTGATATTAGTACTTCTTTGAACTGCTCTTTTGGCTACCCTTTTCTCCTTACAGTATTGAAAGCAAATACACTATATAAATATGGAAATCCATGGATTGTTCATTTAATGTATAGTATATGCCATTCACGAATAAGAAAATATATCTTTCTCTATACTATTTGGAGAAATATAGCAATGTTCATAAATTTCATGTACTAATGCATTTCCAATGAAGGTCCTATATACATATTCTGTATAGTGTAACACATGTGATGTATCTACTTCTCATGAAGAGGGACCCCCTCAGAGGCCGCCTCCCCCTTCGTGGCACCGTGGCAGGCTGCGAGGCAGCCTCCAGGGCTTCCCTTTGCATGTCCATTCTTGAAAGAAAGACTCCATTAAAAAAAGAAGAGAGAGAGGAAGATTGTTTCCATTTTATAATGTCAGAAGGGAAGATTAAAAAATATTGAAGATCCAGCAAGTCACCAAGAATAGAAACTGGACCAACCAACAATGAATTGAGAAAGTTTGTTAGTTAGCATTGTAGGTACCATTTATATATTATTACAATATTTATATTTAGAGATAACTTAGCCACAAAGGTAATTTATAGTGTCAAAAAGTAGGCAGAGTGGTTCACTGCAAAAACCCTCTTTCAGTATTAATTTTCAATTCTGCGATTGGCCCATACTCCAAGTAGATATTGTCACTCTACTATTATTTTCTGAACTTTAATGAAGATAGTTTCACTTCCATGACAAATAAGAGAAAGATGTATACAAAACGAAATATAATTAACAGATGTGCACCATTTTTTTAACAATTCTCAGACATATTGTATACAGCTTTTGGGATAACTATGACAACGTGGCATAGCTTCAGTGGGTGTCACCCAGGGCAAAACTAATGGTATCACCCCCTGCCCCCATAAATTAAAAATGAAAAACTATTAATGAATAGTTTATACCTTGTTTAATAAAAATATATTTGCACATGACATTTATCTATAATATATTAAAAAACTGCATTTAATTCAGAAGAATTAAAATTTAATTTTTAAGTAAATAGTCTAAAACAAAGCATATCTAATTAACAAGTGCATGTTTTTATAAAAATATTATTTTTAAATAAATTATATTAACGGATAAGAATAACCTAGGGAGAAAAAATGAAAACATTCTTTCATGTCTTTGTCAATAATGAATATTTTGAAATGAAACAATGTCTTTAAATTGTACCCTCTGCAAATTTTACAGTTCACACGTGATACAATGTAATATATGAGAGAAGATTAACACTTCAATTACCCCGATTAAAACAATGGTTCACTTCTCACCGTAATGTTTTCGGGCATAAAAAAAGTTGACAGTTTTGAATATCACTACCTTTTCTTATTTAACATCAATCTGCTGACATTTCATTAATTAAAATGAAAGTTAAGGTTCATTACTTCTAATAAACACTTACGTTCTTGCAGCAGAGGCCCGCACCAGTCTCTCAAAATTTCTAAGTGACGGTGACGAAGAATTGCGAAATTGACACGGGATGTACGAGAATTTCCCGCCACCCTCCTTCCATTTCTTGTAAAAGAAAAAACAAATCTTGAACATAAATATTAATATATTTATTAATGCTGACATTTCATTAATTAAAATGAAAGTAAAGCTTCATTATTTCTAATAAACACTTACGTTCGTGGAGCAGGGGCCCGCAAGAGTCTCTCAAAATTTCTAAGTGACGTCACGAAGTAATTGCGAAACTGACACCGGATGTACGACATTTTCCCGCCACCCTCCTTCCATGTATTTTCCTGTAAATGAAAAAAAAACAATCTTGCACATAAATATTAATATATCACACATAAAATATTAATATATCAATCTTGCATATTTATCTTATCTACAGAGGGCTCAAAGTGACCTATGTTTTAGGGTAAGTTTAGATTAGCTACTTTATTTACGTTTAAGCCCTCATTAAGCTCCATAAGCCACATAGGGTGGAGCGCAACTCTGTAACCCAAAATACGAATATATTCCCGCCACTCCAGGGCTACTGGAGTGGGAAAAATTAAAAAGATAAAATATTTTATTCCCTCAGTATCGTGTACTTTCATTTTACTTTCTTTACTACAAATCTGTCTACTTTTAGTCAATGAATTGTAATGTAGACGTTCTTCAACTTCTGTTAATGAGTCTTTTCTACAACTTGTTTAATTGGAGGTTTCTGTGGAACGTTTCCATCAGTTATTGCAAGCACATACAGTATCGTATCCAAATCCTTCTCAAATGCAAAATTAACAAAGTCATACCGTAATCGTCACCAATTACACCAATGAATTTTCCCACTCTCCTCACAAGGAATTAATTTTTATTACATTTGTTTAAACTATAAGCCAACATTAATAATAAACAAGAGGCCTCAAGGAAAACTAAGCTTTTGACATTTGTCATTAATGTTCTGAGACTTGTGCAGCCAGAATGTTCATCGAGGAGGGGACCCCCCTCCCCAAAGCTTCCAATACATACAAGTGGCGTTTAATATTAATTCAATAATTAAATAAATTTGTACAAACCACACAGGTTTTCAGATGGATAAGTGAAGATAGGTACACAAAAAAAGTTATTTGATCACAACTTACTATACAAATTCAGAAAAAGGTGCATTTTATATTTCATGTTGATGTTCACTTGTGTGAAAGTTATTTTATGAAATATGCCCCAAATGGGTGTATCCAGTAAGAACTTCATGGGAGTCCTGACCACATTATGTACACCAGGAACAATAATGCTTGTAGTAAAAGTCAAAACACAGGGGAAGAAAATGGATTAACTGAGATGCCTAGGCACATTTTATTCGGAATACATACAGTAAAATACCACGCATTTGGCATTTGAGGGTGACCATGGACCTCCCTTGGGTATGCCACTGAAGTGCTATTTGCAAATTATATTTCCTGTCTTCTGGGATATGAAAGCAGCACACAGTCAAGAAATGTTCATGCAAACCATACAACACTAAATTTCGAGTTTGTAGAGCAGACTGTGACGTAGAGGTCAGACTGTTCCCGGGTTTCATCCCAGGCATGTCCAGGTAGATTTTGTGATGGAGAAAGCTTGTTCGCAGCAAGTTTTCTTCTGGCACTCCCATATCCCCTGCCAAAAAGAAAACCCCAGGATCATTGATGAGTCCCAATTAACCAGTATTCTGCTATGGATCTAGTGGCGGGTAGGTGATAACCAACGAACAAGCAGGAAAGAGCTACTTACCTCAGCAGGTTATCAATACAATAGGGTTCTCCTACATACAGTGGATGAAAAGTCTGGTGGGACAAGGGGTACAGCTTGATACTGAACTGAGGGAATAAAAGAAGTTTAGTTTTCACTAAAATTTGTCTGAGGAAACAGGTATTGAACTAAGGAATCAATATAAAGCCATGAACAAAAATGAGAGTTGTACATGTTCCCAAGAAATAATGCATTCATTTCCACACCACCTTGAGGTAGAATGCATGGTGCGTTTTTTTTTTATACATGGTATCCCCTGTAGGCCTAGTCCATGTTCTACCAAGAAAATATAACAGTTCAAGACTCAAAGAAGTGTCTGCATTCGCTAGACTAGATATTGGCTGCAGCAAATGCAAATCACTGTTTTAAATCTTTCTCATGAAAAATGGAGCACACCACGATTTTCTTCAGTCATAAGAAACTCCTCTCGTCACTTGCATCATTTACTCAGCTCAGCCTCAAAACACACTCTGAAATCTGGTATTGTACATAGAAAAATTAAAAACCGTGAACACTTCTCTGGACTATTCTTTTTAGATCTTGTTTACTACATTTCTTACAAAATAAGAATGAGTTAATTTCAGATATCTCTATACATGGGATATTGCAAGTTTCTCAAGAAATGTAGCTGTTGTGTCTTTACAGTAGCGGTTTTTCGTATTACCAGTAGCCTCATTGTTCTAGGGGTTCTTATTGCACTGCTGGATACTTGCTATTCAAGGGGGAGCAATTTACCAGCTTTGTGCCACATTTCACCCACTTGTGAACATTTAAAACTTGGCAAAACTACACAACTGCAACGACTGTAAATAAGATATAAATGACAACAGCTTCTATTCCTGAGAGAATAAAATTTAAAATGGGTTTTCAAATTTAATAAACTCCTTATATGTCATATTTATCTTACAAGGTCTATTCATTCCATCTGGAACAATGGCTGAAATACTGAAAATTGGATTAATTACAAGTCATAAGAAAATCACACACATCATTCAAGTAATACCTGAAATAACAAGACAGATGCTTCAGTGTTCTGTTACAAGATAACCTAACTATTTCATGGTGCCTCTGCAACATCTGCACTCTGGGGCAAAGGAAATATTCCACTCACATCAGAGTAAGAATCATCAGAATTATAACTCCTGTCATCATCTGAACTCTCACTATCTGCCTGCAGATCTATAATCAGATCTTCAATATTATTTTCTAATACTACTTCCTCATTCCAAGCTTTCTGTATTAAGCTTTTTGAGTGTTGAACAGCATTTTGCCACTGCAGTGGAGAAATGCTTTCGACACTTGCTTTTAAGAGATTTTCTTCTTCTGTAAGAGTGCAAGTTTTATTATTTCTGGCCACGTAACCCTTCACTTGTGACCATATCAACTCTATTGGATTAAATTCACAGTGACAGGGTGGCAAGCGCAGGACCCTATGACCGTTCCTTTCAGCCAATTGATCAATAGCATAAGTGGGAAACTGTGGTTTCTTCTGCTGTACAAGTTGCAATAATTCGCATTTGTTCATATTCAGATCAACTTGTATTACTCGTTCACTTTACATTTGCAGACGGAGCGCTGCGATCTGTTTACATGAGGTCACCGCCGACTGAATGAGAAACGCGCGTCTGCAGTATATACTGACCGTTTAATATGATATAGATGGCGGTGAGCAGCACACAGAACCCCGGTGGGGCAAGAACATAACCATTAAGCAGTAGATAAGTGCAAAGAAGAAATATAAATATGGTACACGAATGTTGTGAATAGCGTGTAGTGTGATCTATTTTATTGTATATTATCTTAATCATTTAAGAGCACGACTCCAGCTCACTGTCAGAAAGGCATAATTCGTCAGCTGTGTCCGTAGTGCTTGTGCTGTCTTCGGCTGATTGGTCAGATGCTGATTGTCATCGGGGCCATTCGTGTATTCTCGTTTGTGTGTTCGGGCCTTCACTTTCAAAACAACATTAGTTCCTAATTCTGCCGTCTGCAAATGTAAGTGAACGAGTAATACTTTGTGAGACAGTAGCCACTGCACCACTTCAGCTTTACGTGTTGCCCTTGTAGGAGCTTTGTCAATCATTACAGAATGGTATGGCGCATTGTCCATAACAATTACTGAAGGTTGTTTTAAATTCTTTAGTAGCTGTTCTTGGAACCACACACTAAATCTTTCGTAGTTCATCTCTTCATGGTAATCTCCAGTCTTTTTAGACCGGAACACCAATAAACAATTTTCAACAAAACCTTTTGATGTTCCTGCATGCACAACAATCAAACAGCCACCTTTCCCAATAGGTGCTTCATGTTTCATCCAACCACATTTCACCCATGTTTCATCCAACCACACAATATCCTCAAAATTGTGGCGCAATATCTCCTTCACAAATCGGCAACGCCAGGCCACAATGTCTTGTCGTTCCAATAACAATGTTCTTTTATATAAATTTGAGAATTCAAATCCCAAATCTTTCACAATTTTGCGCACAGAGGACTTGCTCCCAGTAAACAATTTTGCTTCATGCAGAGACACATGGAGCTTCCGAAGCGTGGGGTGTTCCTTCCTAGCATAGTAGCTGTAAATGTGATGCCTAATTGCTTCTCGGCTGAACGTATCTAAATCGGTAACTGGTTTTCTTACATTTCTTTTCTTTCCTCGAGTTAGCAACTGTGATGACCCTGCCTCTTGAGTTTCATCCATTTCTCTGCTTACCTTTATAACTGTGGTTGTACTTATTCTTGTGGCAGCAGCTGTTCTCTCCACAACCTTTCTGAGAGGTAATAATGGACCTTTATTGACCCTTTCCAATTCAAAATACTGTCTCACTCGGCACACAACTTCCCTAGCCTGCGAACTCAGGACTTTCCTCTTTTCTCTCTGTAACAATGATAATGACAACAGCACATCATTAATTCTGAAAACCATTGGATATATCTATCTATATCTATGTATCTCTCACACTATTTGTGTTTGTGTGTGTGTGTGTGCGCGCGCGTGTGTGTACAATGTATGTACGTAAGATTTAGAAACAACTCGAGAATTATGAAAAATGGCGTGTTTACCTCTTCCGGACGCCTCTCGCTTTCTGACATGAAGCCAAACAGACGTGAACTCTCCTTCTCAAGTAAATACTGAAACATTAATACACATTACACACATTACACACGTTACACATTACAAACTGTATTTATTATGGTATTAATGTACATCACTATTCATCACTCTTTGTGCGAAGTTCGCCTTATTACAAAAATAGGAGCTGCATTAGACAATTGCAACAACATATTCCTTAAACTGACTGAAACCGCAGTAACAACTAAGCACAAATACACACCAAAGAAACTATCCTAAAACCCAGCTCGCGACCAGATTGAAGGAACGTCCCTTTGTAACTGCCTTCGGGGAGAGTCGCCCAGGAGTCGCCAGTCAACTGAGAACGCACCGGTACCCGCCAAAATGCGCGCGTGGCCATGATGTCTCGCGCGGGGCGACTTTCAACTATCAAACACTCACGCAATTCACTACTCGTTTGTTCTCAAAAACCTTTGTCAACATTGTAGTGACGTGTAAGCTCTCGATTGGAGGATTGCTCCAGCTGGCCGTAAAAGCTGACCAAATGTCAGGGTTGCTTGTGCAAAAATCGCAGTATATACACAGTAGCACAATTCCGTTTTAAATAAGCGCCCTCTGGAACACAGATTTCAGAATGCGTTGGTAAAATGTCCTATGACGTTTTGGTCTGCGACTCTTGCGATCCGCGCGGCGACCAAGAAATACTATGCCGCCTTACGATTCGAAATACGGCATTGTATCAACTCGTGTCAATCGTATCGTATCAATTTCACCAAAAAGTAAAAGTTTTTTTTCATTTTTTTACTTATGCAAGGTGCGTCTACACTGCGCAAGGAACGTAACCGATCGAACCACGAAGTCTTCGTGGATTAAACAATTAATTCTTCGTTCGCTCGACCGGCGAATACGGCACATCCCAGCGAACGTGTCGTTCAGAGGAGATTGGCTGGCGGAAGCGCGGTATTTTCGTTCCATTTAAACGAATGCAGATGCCGAGCGAACACATTAATATTGCGGACGCCACAGACAATTAACGTCCATCAAAACGCTTTTTCGTAATACTGATGTACCTGTGGCTTGAATAATGAAGTATTTTATATTTGTTTTTATTGATAATATGCTGATTTTATTATTATAACTTAATTGTAATAACTCTCTATTAACTCTCATTAATATATATTAATGTGTAATATTGAACAAACATTTTAAAAATATAATTCGCGAAATTCTTGAATTCGAGAAATTCGCGAAAAACTTAAGTTAGGCCGGCCGTTTTATGGCCCATGTTTGTAAAAATGCATCTCAGGACTCATTTCTAGTTCAAATGCGGTAAATAATAGAATTTTCTAACTAGATATTAAATTTTGAAAGAGGATTTTGCTTCTTGAATAGAAATAGTTTGCGTAGTTTTGCAGAAAATAGCATTTTTTTAGTGCAAGCAAAAAAGCGAAAATTTAATGAATTTGGCGATTTCCGAAGGGAAGTCGAATCTTCTGAAAATCAGCGACCTAGACCGGAATTTCATGGCGAATTCTCTGGTGAAACGCGTTTTTTCCAACAGAGAGTTAGTTTCCCAGAAATTCGCGTGAAACTCGACCGTGGTTTAGCCTGCCAATTTTGACGATTTCCGAAGGGAAATCGAATCTTCAGAAAATCTCCATCCTCTCCCGGAATTTTATGGCGAATTCAATAGTGAAATGGGTTTTTCCAACATATTGTTGGTATTCCTGAAATTCGCGAAAAACTTGACCATAGTTTGGCCGGCCGTTTTGTGACACGTTTTTGTAAAAATGCCTCTCAGGACTCATTTCTCGTTTAAAAGCGGTCAATAATGGCATTTTCTAACTCGATACTAAATTTTGAAAGAGGATTTGGCTTCCTGAATAGAAATAGTTTGCGAAGTTTGCTGTGGACAGCATTCGAAGCTGGCGCGCGCGCGGCAGTATGCTGCGCGCCTCGGTGCCCGCTCGCGCGGAAAGCTACCCGGCGAGCGAGCAAGCCTCAGAGCGAGACTAATCCGGACCACACCGCCCCTATATAAGCGGTGGCAAGTGGCGGCCAGTCAGTACGGAGGTACGACAGCCCAGCAGTGAGAGAGCCTGCGGCCAGGGGAGCCTGCGGCCAGGGGAGCCTGCGGCCAGGGGAGCCTGCAGCCAGGGGAGCCTGCAGCCAGGGGAGCCTGCAGCCAGGGGGGCCTGCAGCCAGGGGGGCCTGCAGCCAGGGGGGCCTGCAGCCCGGGAGATAGTCACACGCGGATGCAGCACCAGAGGCGGAGCGGAGTCGCGCAGCGAAGCGCGTGGGAGTCATCACAGTGCCAAGGGACGCACTGAGGAGATTGGGGCTTGAATGTGAATGCTAGCCATCAGGGAATTACCCCTGCAGTTTTGGGTTGTGTTATGTAATGGAACAAGTAAAGGAATAAATAAGTGTTTTAAGACTATGTACTTTCATTCAAAAAGGCATACACTTCAAAGTTAAATACGATTTCTAACTTTAATATACTGTTAAAAATTCCATTCCATACCGCATTTGGACGAGAAATGAACCCTAGGCACGCATTTAAAATAAATGGGTCAAAAGTGGACGGTTCAGTTTTTCGCAAATTTCTGGAAAAATAACAATCTGTTTGAAAATCGGGTTTTACCAGGCAACTCGCCATGCAATTCCGGGCTGGGGCGTTGGTTTTCAGAGGATTCGAGATTCCGTCCAATATTGACAATTTTCGTTGATCCATGGATCGACGAAATTTCGTGTTTCCGGTTTGCACAAAAGAATGGACAGAAAATGGGCTTTTCGGCAAAGTTATGCAAACTTCTTCTATACAGGAAGATAAATACAATTTTTAACTTGAACACAGAGTTAAAAAATTCCATTCATTACCACATGTGGACGAGAAATGTGACCTGAGACGCATTTTAAAAACATGGGTCAAAAGTGGCCACTTCAGTTCTTCGCGAATTTCAGGAAAACTAACAATCTGTTGGAAAAACGGATTTTACCAGTAACTCGACGTGCAATTCTGGGCTGGGGCGTTGATTTCTATAGGATTCGAGATTTCATTCAAAATCGCCAATTATCTTCGATCGACGAAATTTCGCTTTTTCGTCTCGCACAAAAAATGAGCAGATATAGCTTTTTTCTGCAAAATTATGCAAACTAATTCCATTCAGGTAGTGAAATATGGTTTCTAACTTTAATATAGTTTAAAAAACTCCATTAATTACTTCATTTGGACGAGAAATGAGCCTTGAGACGCATTAGAAAAAACGGGTCAAAAGTGGCCGGTTCAGTTTTTCGCGAATATCTGGAAAACTAACAATATGTTCCAAAAGCCGATTTTACCAGTAAACTCGCGATGTAATTCCGGGCTGGGGCGTTGAGTTTCAGTGGATTCGAGATTCCGTCCAATATCACCAATTTTCTTCGATTGGCGAAATTTCGCGTTTTCGGACAGGGGGATGGGCAGAGGATGGGCAGAAAGTGCATTTTTCTGCAAAATTATGCAAACTATTTATATTCAGAAAGTCAAATACGAATCCTAACTTGAATATAGAGTTAAAAATTCCATTAATTACTGCATTTGTACGCGAAATGAGCCATGGGACCCATTTTAAAAAATAGGTAAAAAGTGACCGGTTCAGTTTTCTTGAACATAGTGAACTCGCATTGCTATTCCGGGCTGGGGCGTTGATTTTAAGAGGTTTCGAGATTCCGTCCAAAATCGCTAATTTTCGTGGATCGACGAAATTTCGCGTTTTGGACTTGCACAAAAGAAGGGACAGAAAATGACAAACATTACCGTATTTTGACGAGAAATGAGCCCTGAGACACATTTAAAAAATGGGTCAAAAGTGGCCGGTTCAGTTTTTCGCGAGTTTCTGGAAAACTAACAAATTGTTTAAAAACGGATTTTACTAGTGAACTCGCCATGCTATTTCGGGCTGGGGCGTTGATTTTCAGATGATTTGAAGTTCCGTCAAAAATCGCCAATTTTCGTCGATTGACGAAATTTCGTTTTTGGCTTGCACAAAGGAATGCGCAGAAAATGCACTTTTCTGCAAAATTATGGAAACTATTTCTATTCAGGAATTTCAATTAAACTTCTAACTTTAAAATAGAGTTAATAAATTCCATTATTTACCGCATTTGTACGAGAAATGAGCCCTGAGACGCATTTAAAAAAAGTAGGTCAAAAGTGGCCGGTTCAGTTTTCTGCAAAACTATCAATCTGTTTCAAAAACGGATTTTACCAGTGAACTCGACATGCTATTCCGGACTGGGACGTTGATTTTCAGAGGATTCGAGATTCCGTCCAAAATCGCCCATTTTCAAATCAATTCCGTCCAAATCGATCCATGGATCGACGAAATTTTTGCATTTTCGTGTTGCACAAAAGAATGAGCAGAAAATGCCTTTTTTGCAAAATTATGCAAACTATTTCTATTCAGGAAGTAAAATACAATTTCAATATTTAATATATAGTTAACAAATTTCATTATTCACCGCATTTGGACGAGAAATGAGCCCTTAGACGCATTAGAAAAAATTGGGTAAAAAGTGGCCGGTTCAGTTTTTTGCGAATTTCTGGAAAACTAACAATCTGTTGGGAAAATGGTTATCACCAGTGAACTCTGCATGCAATTTCGGGCTTGGACGTTGAGTATCAGAGGATTCGAGATTCCGTTCAAAAATCGCCTATTTTCGTCAAAATTTCGCCTTTTGGCTTGCACAACATAAAATGCTCAATTCTGCAAAATTATGCAAACTATTTTTCTCAGGAAGAAAAATACGATTTCAAAATTTAATATAGAGTAAAAAACTTCCATTATTGACCGCGTTTGATCGATTGATTCATTGATTGAATAGGATTTAGAGGGCGCTTTTACTACTGTGGTCATTTGCGTTTAAGCGAAAGTATTTTTAAAAAATTATTGGGAGTTGCAGATGCAACTTATCGCTTATTAAAAGCATGTACATTGCTTAAAAAGAGGGCTTGTATCCTGCATCAAGTATGCATTTAGAAATGGCAGAAGGAGAAAAGAAAAAAAGGAGCGTAAAATTTATCTTAAAACGTAAAATTGGCTGTAAGAGGGACAAAGACAACAATATAAACATTGCTATTATTTTTCAAATAAAACTATATATTCCACTTTCTCTCAAAAAACAAAAAAGTTTTGAGAGCTCAGAATCGTCATCCCCGAGCACCACCCGCATCGAGTTGCCCAGGTCATGTCTTCGTCGGTTGCCAACAAATTTCGTTCAGTGCACGAGGACGTGTTCCACAGAAAGAACCGTCCTGCACGAGTCACAGATGGGAGGAGTTTCACCTCGAAGAAGGAAACCGTGAGAAAAGTGGCAATGTCCGATACGCAGACGGGCTAAAATAACTTCTTCGCGCCTAGAGGAGCGTGATGAGGAACGCCAGGGATGAAGAGAATTCTTTATCGCACTTAGTTTGAAAGTGCTATTGTGCCACTGTGTTTGCCACGCTCTAAGCACGGATCGTTTCAAGAAAGCCTTAACATCAGGCAATGGTACAGAAGAAATGGCGATACGAGTTTTACGAGTCGCTGATTTCGCCACCTGGTCGGCCAGTTCATTCCCTGTGATACTCACGAGGCCTGGGACCCAACTAAGAACCAGGTCATAGCGGCGGGACAGAAGACGATGAATCAGGCTTTGAACAAATAACGTCAGATTGTCTGACGAAGGACGGGAGACAGCTTGAAGAGAGCTGAGAGAATCAGAACAGATAACTACTCACCGCAACGTTGCTGATTCGATGTATTTTAGGGTCTCAAGAATTGCATACATTTCGGCAGTGAATATACTGCACTGGGAGTGAAGCCGAAATGATTTGGTACCCCTGATACAATAAAAACCACATGCCACCGCGTCGCTACACGATAAACCATCCTTGTATAAGAATAAATGATCCCGATAGGCTTCTCTCATACTCTGAAACTGCTTCTGGTAAACCAGAGGACTAGTAGTTTGTTTGGATAGATTGGAGAGCCTGAGGTCAATATTGGGAAGGAGGAGTTTTCAAGGGGGAATCCGGTTACTTGTGGGTTTCACAGGAGTGGGAGGATCGACATTTAGTTCCCGCAGAAGATTTCGTAATCTAATACCTGGGGGATGGGGTAACGATGTTCGAAGAATATACGAGGACTCAAAATTTGGGCGGGTGATTATTCGACGACAAGGATGGTCAAAGAGTCCTAACACGAAAGTGCACCATAAGAGGCTAATAAAATATCTCGCCTTCGGCTCAGAGATGGTTCTCCAGCTTCGGCCAAGAGGCATTCGATGCGACTCGTGTTGTAGGCGCCTATACTACTCCTTATACCGGCGTTGTGAATGGTATGTAATGGCCGGAAGATTGATGGAGACGCTAAATCCAAATACAATGCATCCATAATCCAAAATAGAGCGGATGAGGGTTCCATACAAACGCAAGAGACATACACGGTATTCTCCCCAAGAGCTGCCTGTAAGGGGGCGGAGGAGGTTCACAGGTGATACACATCGGCTTTTCAGTTTACGGAAGTGATTTCGCCAAGTTAGGCTGTTATCGAAAGTAAGCCCAAGGAAAGTTGCAGACTTCACAAAAGGAAGACGATGGTTCCTAAGAAAAAGATCGGGTGGTTATGGAGATGATGAATCCTGCAGAAGTGCATACAGTTGGTTTTTGGTGTGGAGAATTTGAAACCTGTCTTATCACTCCATTCCTACAATTTGTTAAGGGCAAGTTATAATTGTCTCTATCACTTGAATACTCTTGGAGGAGCTTGAAATGGCAAATTCATCATCGAAGAGCGATGCTTTCACCGACTCTCGGATTATCGACGCTATACTATTGATAGCGATGGCAAACCGAGTGGCACTCAGAATTGAGCCCTGAGGGACCCCGTTTTCCAGATGGTGGCTGGCGGATACCCTATCACCAAGGAGGACGCGGAAGAATCTTGACGTAACAAAGGCTATTAAAAGAAGGGGGAGCGGGCCCCTAAGACCCCAAGAATGCATGGTGCGAAGAATGCCGTACCTCCAGGTAGTATCATATGCTTTCTCCATATCGAAAAAAATTGCTCCAGGTGTTGACGTAGCCCGAAAGCATTGGAGATATGTGTGCTAAGGGTGACAAGGTGGTCTAGGTTTGACCTGTTCTTCCTGAAACCACACTGGATGGGTGTAAGTAGATTTATCTGTTTCAGAAGCTAGACCAAATGCGTGTTCACCATTTGCTCTAGAAGTTTGCATACACAGCTTGTGAGCGAGATTGGGCGGTAGGTGGACGGTTTTGTCCTGTCCTTTCCTTCTTTAGGAATTGGAATAATAATCGCTTCGCGCCAGGGCCTAGGAAAGGTAACTTCTAAACAAATCTTGTGGAAGATACGGAGGAAGATACGTGCCTCTTCCGGCAGGTGTTTTAACATTTGGTTGTGTATCTGGTCTGGTCCTGGAGCAGAATCTTTCCCGCGGGCGAGGGCACAGAAATATTCATCCTTGAAGAAAGGGACGTTATAATCTTCCTCCAGGCAAGTTGAAACGTCCAACCTGCATTTCTTCATTCTACTCTTCGTTTTCAAGAAGCCATGGGAGTAGTGTAAGGAACTGGAGGTATTTTCATAGTGACAGGCCAATTCCTCAACTACTTCTTCTGGAGAAGTAATGAGATTTCCATTTATAAGAAGTCCAGGGACAGATGGTGGGGAAAATCTTCCTCCGATCTGTCGGATCTTTCACCATACTACTTTAGGCGGGGTATGGCAAGAAAGAGAAGAAATGAAGACACTCCAGAAAGCGATCTTACTTTCCCGTATTATTAATTTATCTCTGGCCCGCTTTCTTTTGTAATCAATCAGGTCTGATGCGGTGGGGAACCTACTGAGCCTCGCGAGTGCTTGCTTTCGGTCACGCACAACGGTGGCACAGTCAGCATTCCACCAAGGCACAGGGACGCGTCGTGGCCGACACGTAGGATTGTCGGGATTGCAATGGTGGCTGCGCGAAGAAGGGCGTCGGTGAATTGGGCCACCAAGCCAACAATATTATTTGAAAAATTATCTGGCATTATAATTTTCTCGCTGAATGTATCCCAGTCGGCTCGATGGATTAGCCAGCGAGGTGGGTGGATGACGTCTAAATTAAGGATATTAAAGTGGACCAGAGTAGGGAAATAGTCACTCTGATGCAGGTCATCGAGAATAGTCCGCCCTACGATGGTAAATAGGCATGGAGTGCAGAGTGCCAAATGGATTGACGAGGTGTTTGAAGCCAAAGAGAAATTAGTGTGATTCCCGGAATTCAGAAGAATTAAGTTTTGTTGGTCAATAATACTTTCGAGGATAGAACCTCTCGGGCAGGTCCTCGTGCCACCCCAGAGGGGATTGTGGGCATTAAAGTGCCTCACAATAAGAAAAGGGGTGGGAAACTGAGACACGACTTGGCCAGGAGGAATGCATATACTACACACCGTAAGAGAGAAGGACGGTAAGTGTACCCGAACTCAAACGGTTTGAAGATCGGTTCGAACGTTATGTTCCTCAGAGTACAGGGAGTCACGGATGAGTATAGCGACGCCGCCGAGAGCACGAAGTCCGTCCTCTTGATCGAACCGACATATGCTAAATCCGCGAAGACACAGGGGACAATGAGGAACAAGTTGGGTTTCCTGAAGACAGACTATAGATGGTTTGTGGCGAGAAATTATCAATCTTAATTCTTCTGAGAGGATATGAAGACCATTTAAATTCCATGAGAGAGCCATTTTAACCCATTTGATCCCACTGTTCCATTTTTGGAACATTTTTTCTTTTATCTCAGAAACTTCATTATTCGCTCTCTTTGCCGTGCCAGTTCCCTTAACTATTAAGAGGAAGGATTAGTTGTCTGGTTTACGTGCTCACATTTCAAGAAATCTCAGTGACTAGGAAGAAAAATAGCTTAAAAATACGCCTATTTGTTGAGAAAGTGAATGAAAAGAAAGAGTAAGTATGTAATTACAGTCAGTGTGATGTATTTGCATATCAATATTCGTAAACATTGAAGAAAAGATGTATTTTGATGAAGAACCTACCGTCCTATCATTTGACTGAAACCTACCCCAGAAATTATGTAATAAAGTTTGATGTTCCATTTTTGGAACAGTGGGATCGAATGCCCTGCATGTTTTATTTTGCCTTTTTAGCCTAATTGTCGACGAGGTCATTAGCATTCTGAAAGAAGAAGACTATTATTGTACGCAAAAGTTTTTATTTCTTCTCCAGAGAATCATTTCCTTTCTGAGGAGGATTCGGTGGGGGGGGTGACGAAGATCGAAATTTTAATAACTTCAGCAGGAATCAGCTAAGAGTATGTACACAAGCTAATGTGCTCAAGATAACAGACGCCCAAATTATTATAGAAGACAGTGGAATTATAGTTTGTTTTGTTGGCACATTCTGTATGCACTTCCTCAATATTACATATTTTCAAGTTAGAATGCCACTTGGACAATGTATATCTATTGTTGCTGATGTTTCGGCCCCGAGTTCAGAACCTGAAATAACACTGAATTATAGACAGCATTATGAAACTTCAAATGGAAGACGTATACAAGTGGTAACGAAATCAGATAATTGTAATAAAAGGGAAAGATAATTCGAAAATGACTCCTCATAAACTTTCAGGAGGATCCCCCAAAAGAATGGATTTCACTCTCTTTTACGGAGGAAGAAATGATGCCTGTGCACTTGTTTGAATTTTTTATGATAATGAAGTTTTAAATATAATAGTACATCTTATTAATTTATATACCAGTCATAAGAATGGCTTTTGTTTTGAATTCACTGTTACAGAAATAATTTTCTTGAAAATTAATTTTTACGTGTCCGATAATTCACATTTATCAAGTTCAGATAAATTTGCTGAAGTTTGCTGTTTATGGAAAACGTTAAACGAGCAGTGGCTTCGTATTTTACAAACGAAAAAATGTGTTTTGAGGAAGCAGTAATATCTTATTACGGAAAAGAGGACACCAAGCAGCACATTATGGGAAAACCCATCCGTTTTACAAGGCGAATTACTACGTGTTACTTCCAGAAATATATAAGTTCTCCATTAGGACTTGTATAGGACGATCATCTCAAGATCCTTGTGCAAGAGTGTGCTTAATGATGTGAAATATGATGAGCTCGATCATTTAATTGTGGCTCATAACAAGCAGTCTAGATGTAGGCATTGTAAGAAAAACACATAGAAAAATGCAAGACGTCCAACATTCCTCTACATGCAAAATCATTTGAAATATTTCATAGCTATTTATCTTCATAAAACAATAAATAACACAATTAAAAATTATAAATCGTTTTTAAAAACGTGCTACCCATTCGATCCCACTGTTCCATTTTTGGAACATGCAATTTTTCGTAAACAACAATTGATAAATTCCCAGTTACTCTCACAATATCCTCCTCAGACCTATTTTATGTTGTTAATATATAAACAAATTCAAAAAGTTACAAAAAAATAATTTGGGATTAAATGGGTTAAGCACTTATTTCTTTGGTTGCTTTTTTTTCTTTCTCACCTTCTGAAGGGTTGTAGATGGACTCTCGTGGTGTTCCTCGTCAACAGCAGTCATCCTGACTGCTACTGGATATGGTCGCCTATGTTGGGGGGATTTTCCGTTTTTTTGCCACAGGTGACCGAGATCTACAGGGGCTGGAGGATCGTCCGATGTGAATCTCGGAAACAAGGAGGTGGACGGGAGTTTGGTGACGTATTTTTTTGGGAGGCGGCATCTGCTTGGGATCGATATCCGTAAGGGTCTCAGTGGAAGTCGTCAATGGCTGGTGGAGTTTTTTTTTAACTTTGTGGGAATGATTACTTTCCCACCTTGAATACACGCCGTATCTTCAGAGAAGTCTACCGGTGACACCTGACAACTGAAGTGTGCTACTATAGCTGGGGAACACTGAGTTTGGCAACTCGCTGTTACCGCCGGGGACTTACATTTGGAGAAAGATCATGACAGGTGCACTGGGTTCCTGTTTCGTACCTACGTTTCGCCTCAGGGAAGGAAACCTTTTCGGTCACTCTTATTTTTTGGATTTCTCTTTCCCGAAGAAAGGTGGGGAACTGGTTGTCGATGGCTGGGTGATTGCCTTCATAATTGACACAGTGTGGTGGTTTGTCGGACGGTTGTGGGTTGTGCACTGATGATCTGCACTTGCCGCAAAACGTGCTTACGGACATACATTGCTGTTGGGTATGACCAAACCTTTGGCACATGAAACAGCGCAAAGGGCACGTACTGCCGCACACGGAAGTTGTAGAAAGCAGTAATTATCCTTTCCGGGAGGGATTGTCGGTCTAACGTTAGGATCAGGGTCGAAGTAGGGATCACTTTCCCCTACTCTTTCCTTGTGATCCTATACGCCTCAGTCACGCCATATGTCTGGAAAAAGTTAAGATCTTCCTCCGTTTCTGTAGCAAATTCCTCGTGATTTACAACGCCTTTGCACAGATTCAAGGTAGGATGAACCGTGACTACTACCTGGAGACCGGCAATCATTTGGTATTGTGTATTTTATTGATTTGCTCGTCGGTACGCGCTTCAAAAAGAATCCTTCCATTCCTCTGTCTCCGGTCCCCTTGGAGCTTCCCGTAAGCTTCTTCTATGGCTCGCGCCAGACGGACAGCACTCACACATTTGAACGTTTTACCTTCCTTGCCACATGCCGTGAGGAGGAAACGGGGCTTCTTTGGTCGATCTTCTTCTTTGGAAAAGGAACTATCCAAGTCGATAGTTCTTTCTGCACATCTCTTTCTTGCGGATGAGGGCGGGGGAAAAGATGAAGTATCCATAGATGGAGTGCCAAGATTGCCACGGAGATATAGTGGGAGGACGTCACAGCGCTGCCCCGCCGTGGATTCCCCCGCTCACCCCGGAATTCAGTGCGAGACCTAGTCTGAGCCGATTGATGGGGAGTGGGTTAGCTCCCGACTGCTCGTCTAGAAGAGTCCGAGGCCAAAGTGAGTGTGTTGGAACCTACAGGGAATGTTCCCTAAAATACGTAAACAACATGCCCCTTAGTGCAAGGCAAACAGTAGTACTAGGACTAGATAAGGAAACAAACAGGTCCCTCAACTGCCAGGACACACATTCCTTCCTACACGGGTCGCCAAACATAGCAAACACATGGGTGGTCGTTCAGCATACAGAGAAGGCCAGTAAGGAAGAAAAAAGGAGTGAAAAGAATGTACGTGATATGAAATGAGAAGTAAGAAGATGAAAAAATGGAGAAAGGAACACTTGAGGGCCTTCTCTGCATCCCCCCGTCAGGACGTGGACTACCCCCACCTCGACGGGCATTTGGACGAGAAATGAGCCCTGAGACGCATTTTAAAAATCTGGGTCCAAAAGTGGCCGCCTTAGTTCTTCGCAAATTCCTGGAAAACTAACAATCTGTTGGGAAAATGTTTAACACCAGTGAACTCGCCATGCAATTCAGGGCCAGGACGCAGATTTTCAGAAGATTCGAGATTCCGTTCAAAATCGCTAATTTTCAACGATCCATGGCTCGTGGAATTTTCGTATTTTTGGCTTGCAGAAAGAATAGGCAGAAAATGCACTTTTCTGAAAAATTATGCAAACTATTTCTATTCAGGAAGTAAAATCCTCTTTCAAAATTTAGTACAGAGTTACAAAATTCCATGATTTATCGCATTTGGACGACAAATGTGCCCTGAGACGCATTTTTAAAAAATGAGGCCAAATCTGGCCAACCTACGATCACGTTTTTCGCGAATTTCTGGAAAACTAACCTCTGGATACCTCCAGAACAAGATAATGTCGTCAGTCTTCATTAAGGACTTAGATATTTGCATCATGGATTTTAGTGTTGTAAGACGAATTGATATTTTGTACATCTCCGGGGAGACGTGACGAATGGCATTTTATTTTAGTTTATTCTTGTTGATTTATGGAAATAAAATTGTTTTTAATGCTGAAACACTTGATGATTTTTTGTCCAGCTCACAACAATTTTTAGTGGCGACGAGGATAATATTTAGGTGAGAAGATGACCGCATAGCTTTTGGACATCATAATTTGTTTGTTGTATCAACAGGGACAGCTGTGCCAGTAAGAATAACAGCACCGACAAAGGTAACAACGGCAGCGACAATGGGAACAAGAGCAGCGGCTGCAGGAATAGTAGCAACACGCAACCTCTTGCAAGTTCTCACGGCGACACCCATGCCTCACGGCGGCACTCAGCGTCGTTATTTCCGAGTTTTGACGAGTGCACGAAGAAACTGCTATAAAGGCAACACTGCATGCCATGAGGTAACATGATTCCAGCATGAGAGAATGCTTTTGTATTTAAAGCGTCGGGCAGGACAAAGTGTTGCAGATGAAAAATTGCGTGAGAGCGATCCACTTCTTCTCAGAATTCGCAGCCCAATCAAACGCATACAGAACGGCCAGTGACTGACTGGGGCCACAGAATCGGGTAAGGGCACGCAGTTTACATTGCAAACGTTTAAAGCTTTTCGTAAACAATGACATTAGGCACGTCTTGGCAATCCTTATCACCCCTGCTCGAAAGGTGCAGCAGAGTGATTTGTGCAAAAGTTTAAGTCGTAGATGAAAACAAGTTACTGAGGTGTTAACAAAGACCAAGCGGCACTTCTGTCACCGACATCGTAAAGGTCTATGCCGGAGACAGATGGAGAGAGTCCGGCACAGATGTTACATGGGACACAAATTACGACACTACTGTCATTGTTGCAGCCACAAAGTGGCCAGGGGAAAACCTATCCTAACAGGTTGTCTATGTTTCATAAAAATCTTCAAGGAGAATCATAAGTGGGTGCCAGGGAAAATAGTTTAAGTAGGTCCTCGAGATTATACAGTATATACATAATGCAAGGTTAGGATGTATCAAGAGCACGTAAGAGCAAGAATTCCATAAGTACATAACCCGCAAACACCACCACCCCCTGCGGGATAGAGCAGTGAGGCAATTGACCGGGTTTCAAAATCGTGGCTGTGCTGCAGTGATCCCGCTGCAGGTACAACATCAACCGCAGAGTAGCGTTTGTCGACTTAGCACCCACAACCAACAGCGCTTCAGGACGTAGCCCTAAAGCACTATCAAAACCAACAATAAACTGGGCGCAGCCACATGGTAGAGCTTTGAAATCGGACGGCGATTACGCAGCAGGACCAACGGCTCTAGAGGTGGGAGATGTAGCAAGCGCGTCGCCCAGTGCATTAGCAATTAATAATAGGTCAGTGATTCCGGTTGCGTCAATTGTCATTAGTCCCGTTTGTGTAGAGCAAGTTTTAATCCAGAGGTGATAATTTTCCTCAGCAGAATGGCGAGATAAGGTCTACTCGTAGACTTGCAGGGTTTTCCCCATCTCCCACCAGCGGGACACTGCCCCGGCCGGGACATACTTTAATCTCCCGAAGGTCTCTCAGCTTGTTTGGTAATATTGCGTGTGTGTAAAGGGGGAGGAAAGGACAAATAAGAGGAAGGAAAGGAAGCGCGCGTTCCGCCTCCTGTTAGGGTACTGCTACGGCATTCGTCTGATATTGATGGAAAAAACCACGGAATGCTACCGATCAGAGTGGCCAGCTGCTAGAATTCTCCTCCGGACAGCGACTGAAGTCGATATAGCCAACAAGTTTGTGTCGAAAATCAGTAATAAGTGGCAACTGTGTGGTATTCCGAAACGCCTCCGAACACCATGGACCGCCAAGAGCCCATTGCCGCGCACCGAGGTTAGCAGCTAAGAGTCATTTGTTTCGGTCGGGTGTTTAATTTGTCCAGGGTTTCCCAACTTTTTTCGTTCATCGACCTTTTTCAAAAGCTTCTTGGCTCCATCAGTCCTCTTACGTTATTCTCTATAGCATACTATATATAATCAGAACACAAGGAAGTGACCATAAATATCTTCAAGATATTTTCGTACATCAATATTTTGATAAATATCTAGATTTACACTAATCGGAGACTCTTTCGCTTCGGAATAGCTGAGTTTCTAATCTTCGTTGTTGTGCAATGAAAATTTTGAACGTTTTCCCGGCAATAACGTTTCTCCTGTGCATATTAGAATTATTTTCTTCCGCGATAGAACATTATTGTCAATACACAATTATATTTTTTGAGTTTTCTAAACAACCTACGCAGTAACTATTGGAAACCCAGTTTGTTAGTTTCAAGGGGTTCCACGAAGGTAATCTTTGGCTTATTTATTCTAAATTTATAAATTGTATATGACCCCGAATGATAATCATTCTCCTGCACATATCCAAACCGAATTTCATCATGGTGTCAGTCACTCTCCTGCTCATATCCATATCGAATTTTACCATGATGTCAGTTAATTTCTCCTAAATAGTTGCATAAGATTCTCAGTGACTGCATAGAGTTTCAGGTCATCCATGTAAAGACGCGAGACACGAAGAAGGATTGAGTTGCCCTTTTTAGGATCGATGCCATAATTAGATGCATTTAGTAGAGTAGGCAGAGGATTCAAACCTAAGCAGATCAATAAAGGGCTTAAGGGATCGGCCTGGAAAATCCCTCGGCGGATATGTATAGTGTAGTCTGGACGGATTGTTTTCAATGAGAGTTTTATTTTCCATCGGTTCATCCCAGTTTTCTGGACGTTTTGGACAGACGGATGCGCCTTGTATAATTCAAACATTTAAGGAGCCAAATATGGGGCACGGTGTCGAATGCTTTAGCCTACGTAGCATACTTACAAGTTTCTTTGTTTCTCAAGCACTTGCCTCATAATTACAGAGTCTATAACGAGTTGCTCCTGCATCTATGAAATCCACGTCTTCATCCTTTCCGTTCATCCGCTAAGATATTTTGTTCCTCAATGTGCGTCATCAGCAGTTGTGTAACACATGATGTTATGAGTTTGTAGGAAGTTTGAAGGCAGGTTATAGGCCTATACTTCGAGCAAGCCCCCACAATGCCATGGACGGACGGTTCAAGACACCGGATAAATTGAAGGGAGCTGTGTCCGCCATTGTAGTGGATGACTAGCGCGCGCGTTTCAAAGTTAAGGCTGTGTTTCCACTTGTTTCAGTCGTGTTTTGAGAGTGTGGAACAGAAATAATAAGATACAATACACCACAACAAATGACCACACTGCGACCATTGTTTTCATACATGTTCTATGACATTATTCTATAACAATATGTATAGATATGAACATTTTCCATTAATTTCTTTGTCCAAATTTGTTTTAGACAGTCATATTTACAGGTGTACTATTAAATACATATTGAATATATATATATATATATATATATATATATATATATATATAGGGGGAGAAAGGGGCAACTCTTATCTGAGCAGTGACGTGGTCAGAAGAGGGGAGAAAGAGGGGTGTGCGGTACGATGTGAGAAAGTGGTTGGACACGGAGGTGTGCGGTTAGTCGGGAGAAGGGCGTACGGGACGCCAGGAGCAGAAAATTACTAGAACCGTAAGCAGTAGGTTGGAAGCTGACGGTGTGGCCGCGAACTCAAGTTAGCGAGAAAGGAGAGGCTTGTGCCAGTGGTGGCTAGAATCACACGGCAGAGGCACGATCGACGGAGGCGTCTGGTCTTGGAGTACGACGTGGTTACAGAGAGAACTCGTGCTTAGGCCCATGACAGAGCGTCGGCAGCCGCATTTTCTTCGCTGTGAGTTTTGCGCCGGTGGCGAACGCCACGGCCACCCAATTAAGGTCGGTGTTCAAGATAAAATAATTTTTGTTTATGACACTACAAAAAGTAAGGAGAATTTGGAAGCAATAGACTATGGGATGCAGGTTGATGCATTGTTCCGGTCGTTCACTGTCGGGTTGTTTTGCTTTTGGCCACTAACATTCTTGCTTAATGACTGATATACCCGTCCCATTGGTATATTTCGTAGTCACTGTGTACTGTTATCAAAAGATATTTGAATTAACGTGTCTTTCTCAGGGGAGAACATCATTGATTTGTGAGAGAATCTTGTTATGTTAATGAAATGCAAGTGCAGTTTCTGCTTCAAAGGAAAATGTTGATGATAGTGTTAAATCCAAGTCAAGTTATAAAACACATTGTGTTATTTATAAATAATTAAGAGGGTATGAAAATATATTTGCTATGAACTGTTGAAGAATTTAAGTGAACAGTAATATGTCTTTCTTAGGGGAGAACATCACTGATTTGTGAAAGAATCTTATGTTAATGAGATGCTGGTGCGGCTTTGGCCTTTAAAAAAAGAAAGAGTTTTGATGATAGTGTTAAATTCAAGTCAAGTTATAAAAAAACACCTTGTACTGTTTATGAATAATTAAAAGGGTATAAAATGTATCTGATATAAACTGTTGAAGAAGTTAAATGAACTTAAATATTTCAAAATATTTATCGAAACTGGGATGCCTGTTGAGTAGAAGTAAAACATATTTTCAATGTCAACGAAAGATGTAGGTTGTAATAAATGTTAATTTTTGCATTTATGTAATGAACAAACTCGTTTAATTTGCTTTCAAGTAACTTTTAGTAATATTCTGTGTTTCCCAAAATAATTTATTCATTTCAATTGTATGCGAAATATATCTAGGTAATTGCAATAATTTCTTGCAAGAAATTACTAATGAATGATTAAGCAGTGCATGTTGATGGACGGTTAACTGCAATTTTTGTAAACAGAAAGCGCTACGACATTTTGTCGTCCGAAATGACTGGGCTTTTCCCTCTGAAGTAACTTTATGTGCACTCATCTCCCCAGAGATCTGTTTTATACATTTTGTCACAAAAGACATTGCTAGGATTCTAATTTGTGCCAACTTTAAAATTCATAATTTTGCAGTTAATTATCCTCTTCATTTGTTTTATGCTGTTAAAGGACTTTTGTTTGTTTTCTATTTTATGGCCAATGTTGTTGTCATTCTGTAATTTTGTGTTTGCTTGCAACGTGTGTCCAATTACATGTTGTTTCTGTGGTCACGACTGTGTTTTCTTTCTTATTTTGAAATCTTCGGATGAGCCACGATCCCCCACCCCCACCCCTGAAACCGACGTCATGTTCGGTTACAATAATTATATAACTAATAAATATATATATAAGTAATAAAATAAATACTACATATTGCTGCATAAATTTTTTATAAAACTTAAATAGTTAGAGTACATAGATATTTAAAATTCGCCCTTAGAATTTTCCCCCTTCTCATTCAAATTCAAAAATTTACCAGTTTGATCCCTTCCCAATTTTTCTGCTCACACGCAACACTCACCGTGCTGGATACTCGGATTGTAATGAAATTTTACTAGCTTGTTCAGCACCTTTCAAAACCCCTACATACAAATTTTTAAGTGCTATGGAGTATTAGAAATAGTGTTTTATAGGTGTTTTGTACCAGGACCTTTCGTGACCTCCGCGCTTCCCGCAGCGGGGCAGCCGTTGCTTCGGCAGCGCATGGAACGTTACGCGGCGCCTATCAACCGGTGTCAGATTTCCAAGCGCGTTCTTTCAAGAACGATGGCAGAGGCCATCGCTGTTTGATGACACACGTTCTTTGGAGTGTGTTAGTAAGCACACGAACATTTTTTGTTAAACATGTGATTTGTTGTACATTTATTTATTTACGTATTTATTATTTAATAAGCCTTGTCTAAGTTTTAACTTAAATCCTATCTTACATATGTATAAATAATGTGAGTATGCATTTAATAGTTGCACTCGAATCTGTATGTGTTGTTTTCCTATTCGTCCTTCTGAACGTGCAATGTTAACACTCGTTTTTGTCACCCCTCCAGCCCTCCGAGGCAGCTGAGACCCTGCGGACAGATAGAGGCGGCCGGCGTGTGAGTCACGGTTGCAGATCCAGCGCCGATCAGCGATTTCCTCTCTTCCACAGGCGGTTAGGTCACGAAAGGTCTCAATACTAATTGTCGCAAAACCGCTACTTGCAATGCTCCATAGCACGTAAAAACTTGTATGTAGGGGTTTTGAAAGGTGCTGAACAAGCTGGTAAAATTTCATGTCAATCCGAGTATCCAGCACGGTGAGTGTTGCGTGTCAGTATGGATTCTGACGCCATGAAAGGTGTTGATGGTTTGTTTCTTTACAAAATGCAAGATTGTTTCAAAAACTACAAATAGATTTTAACTAAGAATAACATAGACTATCAAGGCAAGCTCATTTGTAACTGGGACATAATTATAATTTACATCAATTTCTTTTACTTAAAACATAAAAGGTAGAAAAAATGCAATTTATTTTAGTTCTTTAGTTTTACTTAAATCCTCAGTGTAAAAAAATTGTAATTTAGCTTATAAGAATTTCTTTTTAGATAAAAAAGACTCCTGAAGAAGAGGAAAAGGGCTCCTTGAAATGGTAATGTTTCACAAAGTTCAACACTACATTATAAAATTCCAAATATAAAATATTTTTATTGACCTTTTGGCTTTGAATAAGTACAAATATGACTGTCTAAAACAACACTGGACAAAGAAATCTAATTATAATCCAAAGATAGAAGATAGTGAACAAGTTGTGCTACAGAATGACACTGACTTTCCCGTATTAGTTTCCTATTTCCTTGGGTCTTCGCTAGCTATTCGGAATTGCCACATACTCTTTCTTGCCAGCTACCATCTCTCATCGCCAAAAGTACATTTTTTTGTAATTTTCTTAATTTTCTATTGGTAGAACAGAAACATTAATTTTAGAATATTAAAGAACACAAAAACCTAGTCATAAATGAGCAATTTTCTTTTAAAAAATTATGTGCCGTTTAAGAGAAAACGGCGTTTAAGCGCAACTAAAAATGCGCAATTTGAAGCTCATTTTCACAGAAAAAATTTGAGTTTTCAAAATACTTTATTTGAAGTTATTTGAAGCACTTACACTCACAAATATAATAAAGTTTACAAATTGCCGGTAATGTGCATTATAAAGATGTGAGAGATCTTTCAAAAAAATTACAATAATGTAATTTTTGAAAAAAACAAAAAAATAACTCAAAATAAACTTTACGCTATACTAAAGTGTGTAATTAGCACTATCCGCTACAAAAGTTTCAAGAAAAAAATTGCAGCTATATACGAGAAAATGGCGTTTGAGCTACTTTTCACAGAAAACAGTTGTTTTCGAGAAACTTTGACATTATTTAAAGCATATATACTCGTAAATATAATGTGAAAAAATCGCCGATAATGTAAATATTAACGACGTGAGAGACAAGTAACAACATTTACATTTTTGTAATTTTTGAAAAAACCAACCGATAGACCAAAATGGCTTTTATGTCATTGGTAGAGTACATTTACCACTATCCCTACCAAAAGTTTAAAGAAAAAAATTTGGAGCCGTTTTTGAGAAAATCTTGTTTTTGTAATTATTTAAAATTGCACATATTGCACGCAATATTGCACGAAAACTACCAAAATTTTGAAAAACATATACATGACCTTCATTAAAGAACTCAATATACAGAACAAATTTTCTTTAAAGAAAAAATCTCTATCTTCAATTTTGTACTGGGAGAAACCGCGCCGAAAAAAGTCAAACTTTCTAAATTTTCGAAAATTTAGAGCTGTACGTGAAAATTGGACCTATGCTATGTTAATAAGTGTATTTTACTCTATTCATACAAAAAATTTAAAGAAAAAATTTGGAGCCGTTTTTGAGAAAATTTTGAAAATCCCCGGGGGGCTTCATATAAAGTACCCCCAAATTTTGAAGAATCTTTTTCAAAATCTCAAAGCTTCGACTAGAATCAGATGGACCGGGGAATATCCATTTTGGAAGAAATCGTACGTACGGTTTAGGGCACTAGCAGTGTTCACAGACGGACAGACGGACGGACGTTTTCCTTTCAATTGGGTTTTCGGTATCAAGGACCTAGAAAACAGGGTTTCTGGCTAAACCACGTGTTAGGGGATGTTTTTTCTTAATTTAGCAACTGGTTTTATCCACTTATTCGCTTTCACGGCCCAGCAATTAATTTTTTTCCGCCGAAAATTGGCCATTTTTTTGCGAAGCATTACATAACTTTCCCTATACTACGTATATCACTCCGTGTATACGTACGTATACGGGAAAGTAAAAATGAACATTTTCACATAAAAGGCCTACTGACTGTGCAAAGTCATTTTTTTTCCTTTGCAAATTCAACTGAATGAAATCTAGAACAGGCTATGACTGGTTCCTTACCTTCCTGGACATGGTGGTGACAAAAACAAACATTAATCAGGATTTCATGTACATTTTTCTACATAGACATAATTAGTATTTCTGTACTCCATTTCAGAAGAAAAGGTGAAAACCTACCAAATTATTTTCCTATTATATATTCTTAAATATTTTCTGTCTTCAAGACGATTTACAACTACACAAATAGATTATTAGTTTATTAGATAGCTGTGTGGATTCCAACCTGTCCAGATCTGTGTGTACCCCTTACAACTTCTCAGAATATAGAAGAAAGGTTATTAGTTTTTTCTCAACAAAAAGAAGTCGCAACATGAATAGGGATATTATTATTCCTTTTTTGCTTATCATTATTTAAATTATAACAAGAAATTTTTTAAAAAGCTAAATTTATTTATTACATCTGATTAGTTCAATGCTAAAAATAAATACTACTACACTCACATGCTTGACTGAGCCGAGTTATTGGAGGGGGATGTTGGGGGAGGGGGACTCTTACTGTAAATTAATGATCTTAGAGTTATTATAGAGTAAGTATTAAAAGCAAACACCTGAGCATGAATGCTCATTAACGTTATTGAGCTTTAGTAACATCTTTTAAAATAAATTTTAAAAAATTCTGAATTTGAGGGTGAAACAAAAACAACAATTGTACGTTATTACAACTTTATTTGTCATGACTATAATGAATGGCCTTTTATTCTTCGTAATCAATTATTGATTTAGGAACAATACACTTTTGTTAAGGTGTTGCCTCAACATTTCTTTGTGGAGTGTCACACTGTATGAAGTTGCTACATGGTGCAACCTAATTTAAATATAAATGTTCACTATAGCTTTGATTGATAAAATAATATGTCTTTCAGGAAACAAGTTGTCACTGGCATGTATTTCTAGTTCCTGAAAGTCACAAATGTCCGGCACTTTTTCCAGTCTTACATTTGCACACTTAAACTCACATTGTCTTTGGGTGGCTTTCCATTTTTCATCACTTGCTTATAACTAACTTTTCACATAGTGAACATACTTTTCTTAACCATCTTATTTCACGAATATTTTCATGCACTGAAATAATATACTTATACTGCAGAAAACAAAGATAAACTCGCTATCAGCCGCAACGAATTCCAAGTGATACTCTCTACCCACGTTCTAGGCAGGTTTCTTCGACTACAATGGCGGCGGGCAACCCCTTCAAATTATTCCGCGACAGAAGCGCTCTCAGTGAGTCTAGTTTATTTCCAATGTCTTCGACTTCGAGCGGTCTTTAGTGTCACCCTCCTTTGATAACAACTACGCTCTACCTTCAGTGACCAAATAAGACAGATTCTCGATTATGAAGAAAATATTGAATTATAGCAGCTATACGGTGAGAGCAGGTACAATTTTTGAGTCAATAATTGTGCAGGCCATCACTACCCGGTGCCTTCCAGTAATGTGCCTTGTTCAAAGTTACTTGGACAACTTCCACAGTGATGATTGGTTCATGTATATTATTATAGAGGGGTATCTCGACGTGTGTCATATTCCATGTCAATCCACGTCATATCTGGGTTGACACAGCAGATGACCAGATAGGCTTCTATAAGTCCTCTATATGTGTCTTTGTGGGAAGCTTTGACTCTTCCATATCACTTACAAACTCTTTACCCTTTGAAAGAGAATTATTTCTGGTTCCTGTTAAAAAGAGTATTCTGTTGCTTCCTCATAGTGCAATTCCTATAGCGTCGAAGGCGTTTTGTAAACGCCAAATCTTTTGTCGTAGGGTGTCGAGATGTTCTATTATTGTTGTATTCAAGGGCTCGTGCTTCGTATGTAATTTTGTATTAAGTATTATAAATGTATAGTTCCACTATAGGCAGCGCCATCTGGATCGCTCAACCATAGCGACGAGCAATTATGTTCTTCTTCTGCACTTCAAGGGTTAGGTTCAAGAACCTCATCCGGTGTCCACTCCCTTCTGGGCCTTCCTGCATCACTTTTTCCTCTGAATCTGTAGTCCACTGCGAGTGCTGGTAAGTCTGCTATCGGGCATTCGTATAAGATGTTCATACCATCTTTTCTGATTTCTTTCCAGTTTCTCCAGCAGTGGTTCGATCTCCAGTTTATTTCTCATCTCTGTGTTTTTCTTTTTATCTAGGATGTTATAACCTAGAATGCTTCTCAAAAATTTCATTTCAGCTGCCTCGATTTTAGAGTTATCTTTTTTTGTTACTCTTGCTTCATTAACATCATACATTAACACTGGCACAGCTACTGTGTTGAAGAATTATATTGTTTCTATCCTTGTTTTATTTTTTAGATGTCTGTGTATCGTGACACAGATATTTCAAAATTTATTTAATCTTTTATCTAAATCTATATATCTTTCAAACGAGATGTGGCAACCTAGATATTTGAAATATTTTACCTGTTCTATACTTTTTCCATCTATCACAATCTTTGTTCTCACTGGGTTTTTTCCTTTATACGCCAGTTTTACTTTTTTCTATTTTCTAGGGATAGTTTATAACCATATTCTATTGCAGTTTGATTTAATCTATAATCTGCTCTATACTACTTGCATTTTGTCTTCGGTGTCCTGTCTGTCATCTGCATATAATCCTTTTATCACCTCTATCAAGTGTTTTGGATATCCCTTCTTTCCATTATGTTTCATAGTAGGCTTCTATTGATATTATCAAAAACTTTTACTATGTCCACGAATGTTAGGTGTTTCACAGTTGTGTTCATTTCGTTCTTCTGTTATTCTTTTTAATATGAAAATGGCATCTGCAGTTGATCTGCCTTTTCTAAATCCCATTTGTTCTTCAGATTCAAGATGGTCTGCTATTATTTTTAAACTTTAATTTACTATTCTTGCATACATCTTGTATGTTCGTATCCAATAACTTATTCCTCTGTAATTGTCTGGGGCTCTTCGGTTACCTTTCTTATAAAGATTACTTTTGCTTTTTGCCACTCTTTAGGAGTTTGTTTATTTCTACAGCACATATTAAAGAAATGAAGCAGGCGTAAATGAAATAACATTCCGGTGAATTTTAGTAGTGCTGTGTTCATGCCATTCATACCGGGTGCTTTTCGATTTTTGCAATGTGCTTCATGTAGTTGATCTATCATTAGGTCATGTGCATTGGTAATTGTGTATGCTTTTATTTCACATTTTTTATCGTACCATAATACTTTATAATGTTTCACCCATTTTTCCTTTTCAAATGTATTAATTTGTACATTCTCTCTTTCTTTACTACTCAATATTTGCATTACCTTGTAGGCTAATGATTGTCTCCCGTATATATCTTGTTCTATTATTCCAATAAATCTTTCCCATGAATCTGCGTGAGCTTTTCTAATATTTGTTTTTACTTTGTTCCTAGCTTTTTGTATTCTTCCTTGTTATTTTCAGTAGGGTTGCCAAGGTATGTTTTATATCTCTGCAGTTTGAGCTTAACACTTTTTTCGATATCATTCAAATTTTCAAACTTTTTCTTTTCTGAAATTTCTTTTTCCTGCCTCATCTGCGGATTCCTTATTATTTGTCATATATTTTGCCATTCTTTTTCTATCTCTTCCTCTGAGATAAGGTTTTGAAGATGTTTGTTTATTCTATTTAGATATAGGTTTCTCAGGCTTTCGTCTTCTAAAAGGTATAATTTGTATATTTCTTCTTTATCATTCGTTGTGAATCTTGAATTACATTTCACCCATCTTGTTAATAATTTTATACGGGATATTACTAGAAAGCGATCAGAGTTCATATCGCGGCTTCTTTTGACTGTTGAATCTTCTATTAATTTTGATATTCTTCGGTTTTCAATTTTATAATCAATTATGGATCTACTACCTCGTGCTGGCCATGTATATTTATGATTTTTTCTTTTTAAACGTATTTGCAATTGTACAGGTCGTTGAAAGCTGCGAATTCCCTCAATTTTTCTCCATTGTAATTCTTTTACATTTTCTCCCCTCTTTCCTATAGTCTTTGGTATACTCTCATTTCCCACTCTTGCATTTAAATCTCTATACTTTACTTCGGTTTTTCTTTCTTGGCGCACGGGGGGTGTCAATAAAATGGAATATCTCACGGTATTTCGCGTCGTTCTTGGCTAGTACCGCTAGTAGTCGCATGATCGCGACAGTATCGAGCAGTGCTGGCGATCAAGCGACTCCTGGCGGCACAACCGAGAACGACGCGAAATACCGTGATATATTGTTTTATTGACATCCCCCGTGTGCCACGAAAGAAAAACCGAAGTATAGAAGGACTTCATATCTTGAATTGCATTTGTCTAACAGTATCTGCATGTATTATTCACGTCTTCCGGGCAGATGGGCCGCGGTCCAATTGACTTTGAATTGCCAAACTTCGCCCAAGACTGCGGTGGTTATCCTCAGTGGCGAGGTCTTGGGCGAAGTGTCCGGGACAGAGCCACATAAAGCTAGCAGCGCCCAGAAACCAATCTCAACCAAACCATATCCAAAATTTTAGGCTAATTAAATGCTTTATTCCCGAATTTTAGGCTCCTCTGGATTTCCGAAAATCGTGGGCGCTGCTAGCTTTAGACTAAAGCTAGCAGCGCCCACCCAGAATCAATCTCAAAATCAATTGCAAAATCTGAAACCCTTCCCAATATTTAAGAATAATTTTAGGCTCGGAAAAAAATTATCCCCGCGTTCAAATTCCAAAAATCAGGGCTGTACAAAGCGAAACAATTAACATTGATTCTTATGGGCGAATAAACTGCAAAATCAAAAAACCTTAGGAAAAATCTGAAACGCCTCCCAAAAGTTAAGAATAATTTTAGGCTCTTGGAAAAAAATTATCCCCGCGTTCAAATTCGAAAAATCAGGACTCCAAGTGAAAATTTAACATTAATTTTTACGGGCGAATGAACACCAAAATCAAAAAGAACCTTAGGAAAAATCAGAAATCCTTCCCCATTAAGAATCATTTCAGGTTCTTAGAAAAAATAATCCCCGCGTTTATATTACAAAAATCAGGGCTCTACATTGGAAACAATTAACATTGGTTCTTACGGGCGAATAAACACCAAAATAAAAAAAAAACTTAGGAAAAATCTGAAACCTGGGCTGTAAAAAGCGAAAGAATCTGCTATAGTTTGCACGAAATTGCATGAAATACACTCATATTTTCGCAAAATTGAACATAACTATCAAAAATGTCTTTAAGAATAGATTTCATTAACGGAAAAAATCTTCAATTGTGTAATTAAAGCTAGTGATATAACATCGACAACAAAATTTCGATATTGCCTAGCATAGATGTTCAAATTGATGTTAAAAAGGAGCGACCAAAAGCCATCGATAATTTTGAACATTTATGTTTTATAGTACGTTTAGTAATTTTTCAGATTAGATTCGGGCACTTAATTTGCCAGTGGTCGTGCATATTATTTCATAATTAAAATGTATCTAAAGAGAAAGTTAAAAAACGTCTTTTCAACTGTACAAGAAAGTACAAGTACAAGAAATCAACATACAATACATGTACGTTACTTTACAACGCATAGCCAGATGACATAAAACAATTAAAGTCGGTACACAAATTTAAGTTAAAAGTAAAATCTTTTCTGCTGCAAAACTGTTTCTATACAATTAGAGACTATACTGATCGTGAAAAAGAAAAATAATGTTTAATGTAACAAAACAAAGATATATAATGATATATAATTAGTTTATGTTTGCATTGTATACATTTAAAAAAATATTTAATACGCCTGTAACAAGTAATGTACTTCAGCTTCCGGGTCAATGACCCCCATCTCGATCAGGTTTTTGTCCAGTTTCCCTGATCCATTGAGCAAATGGAGATGGCCCCTTGTTTTGCTTCTGGACGTAAATGTAGCTTCACTGTGCGCACGTTTTGTTGAGCACTCCTTTTGTTTGTAGTACATTTACAGTTGAAATTGATTTTCTATAACTCGGGGAAAAAACATTTTTCAAATATCTTTATTTTTCTAAAATAATTATTTTCTAAATTCATTTTTTTAAAATAAAATTCTGGCCCTCAAGAAAATGTGGGCAGATAAATTTCTTTCCCCACACGTCATATACAGTTTTTACTGTTTTTTTGACAAATAAATAAATAAATAAACTGCGATATGCAAGGAAAGACAAAGGAAATATCAGGGCATCATGATCATCTCCGGCGAAGTATAACAGTCTCTTAAAAGTGTGTAGTACATATCGTGTTCGTGTAAACCGAAAACAGTGGTTCTTTGAGGTTTTATTTCATATTTTCACTTTTACAAAATTGTGATTGTGAGAATTTTTCAACCACCTTCAAACATCGAAAGCATAAAATGTCGGGCATGAAACATCAATGTTCAAAAAACATCGATGGCTTCAATACATCGATGTTAAAACATCGACTATAGAAACATGGATGTTTTAAAAACATCGACCTCGACGTCGCATCCCTAGTTGCAACGAGGTGAGGGTAAGGCTTCATACTGTTTCTAAGGTTTATTGATTTTGGTGTTTCCCCATAAGAAACAATGTTAATTGTTTGTTTTTGAACAACTCAGAATTTTGGAATATAAATGCAGGAATATTTTTCTTATTGCCTAAAATATTATTAAGTTATGGGAAGAATTCCAGATTTTTCAACTTTTCCTTGAGTTTGACGTTTATTTGCCCGTAAGAACCAATGTTAATTGTTTCGCTTTGTACAGCCCTGATTTTTTGAATTTGAACGCGGGGATAATTTTTTTTCCAAGAGCCTAAAATTATTCTTAACTTTGGGGAGGGGTTTCAGTTTTTTCCTAAGGTTGTTTGATTTTGGTGTTAATTCGCCCTTAAGAACTAATGTTAATTGTTTCGCTTTATACAGCCCTGATTTTTGGAATTTGAACGCGGGGAAAATTTTTTTCCAAGAGCCTAAAATTATTCTTAACTTTTGGGAGGGGCTTCAGATTTTTTCTAAGGTTTTTTGATTTTGGAGTTTATTCGCCCATAAGAACCAATGTTAATTGTTTCTCTTTGTACAGCCCTAATTTTTGGAATTTGGACGCGGGGAAATTTTTTTCCAAGAGCCTTAATTTTGGGAGCCTTTATTCCTTAATTTTGGTTTCAGATTTTGCAATTGATTTTGAGATTGATTCTGGGTGGGCGCTGCTAGCTTTAGTCTAAAGCTAGCAGCACCCACGATTTTCGGAAATCCAGAGGAGCCTAAAATTCGGGTATAGAGCATTTAATTAGCCTAAGATTTTGGATATGGTTTGGTTGAGATTGGTTTCTGGGCGCTGCTAGCTTTAGATGGCGCCGGGACAGCGGCTTACAGGCGACTGTCAGTCATCTGGAAGCCACAAGCGCTGCACGATACATTCCTATGTTCACATCATCGAATGATGGTCTCTGTTGTAAAATCTGCGGCAGTACTTTAACATTCAATATGCTGATAGCTCTTACCAATTTCTTAAAGCAATTTTGTCTGGGAATGAGATGGCAATTCAGTGGGTCAGTTCCATCAAATTCCGCAAGTGCGACTGAAAATTCATTGCGAATCATCACTTCTTCACTACCCTCATCTTCAATAATTTCTGACATGATTGTCACATCAGTTTGTTCAGCTCCACTGTTCTGAGATTAGTGTATTCTGAAGAGTCAAGCATTTTTCTCACGTCTTCCTTGACTGCTTGCAGAACTGGTACAGAAAGGAGATTCCTCTGAACAATTGCTCGATGCTGGTACTAACTTCAAATTCAGGGAAACGGTGAAGGAATTTTGATATAATATTTGTCGATATGCCATAGAGTCAGTCTTCATTTTGGTAATGGTGTAGTATTCACGCATGATCAAGGAATTTATTTCTGTAGTCCACTTCATCTTCATGGGTGGCCCGCCTGCCGTAGTGGCCTCTGAAAGGAATAGATTGCTTCTCTGAGAAGCACTTGCGGCAGGTGCAGCTGTAAGTGGAGTTGAACGGGTGCTGCTATCTTCGACTGTGGCATAGTCGGGGTTATCCCCGATCAGGGCTCGCCTGTTCAGCTCCTGATCACCACCGGCTCGCATGCTCTCACCTCCAGCAGTGGCTCCGAAATTGCCCTGGAGCTCCCCAGCGGCTTCTTTTCCAAGGTCTTACGACGCTTATTCCGTCTCCCCATATCTTACAACAGCTCAAGTCATTGGCACCCGTGTCAAATTATTTTAAGAACAGTTCGCACTGTGAGAGTGCCAATCTAAAACATTTTTTTAAATGCAAGGTAAATAAAACTGAAAATCAACGTGGCCAATTATAAAAAAGTGTTTCTTCTCTCAGATAAGACAGTAGATGTCAGTCTTCCGTAAAAAGCTTGCAGAAAGAAGATTTGCCATTTCCAAGTATCTCTGCAAGGCAGCTAGCGAGGTGAACCTAGAACAGTATAGGAGATCATACCCCACGTCATGCAATTATATACATCCGTCTTGCAATTATCGGAAGTAGTAGGTGGATCACCGCGGAGAAGAAATCCGTAGAAGAAATAACAGAGTCCGATCCGAAGGCGTGACAAGATAATCTCCTCGCGCCTAGAGCCACGAGGTGAGGAAGACCAAGGCTTTATGGAATCTTTAATTCTTGAAAGCTTGAAATCCGAGTTCTGCCGATCTATTTGCCATGCACAGGATATACAGTGTTTAGACATGCTTTAGTGTCAGCTGAGAAGACATAAGAAATGGCAATAGATGACTTCCGAGTCGCTGTTTTCGCGGCTGGTCCGCTATATCACTCTCTGCGATTCATACGTGACCCGGTACCCAACATACTACTAGGCTTTACGGCGAGATAATAGACGGTCAAACATGTTGTGTAGTTGTAGTCAAAGACACGAAGGAGAAATAGTCAAGAGTGACTGGAGTGCACTTCAGCAATCACTGCTTATGACTACACGTCATAGCGAACCTCGTTCCATTTATTTCAGGGCTTGCAGAACTTGTCGGCAGAGAATACGCTACAGAACGGGTGAATTTTGAATGAGCGCGTGGCCTTTCTACAGTACAACGCATATGCCACAGTCACATATGGCAGAGCCGTTAGTATACACTTGGGTTTTTATTTCTTGGCGCATGAGGTCTTGTCTTCACGATGGAATATATCACGGTATTCCGCGTCGTTCTCCATCGTGCCGCCAGGAGTCGTATTATCGCGACTATCAAGCAGTGCTGGCGATGATGCGACTCCTAGCGACACAAATGAGAACAACGCGAAATACAGTGAGATATTCCATCGTGAAGACAAGACCCCACGCGCCAAGAAATAAAAACCAAGTATACAAGAAAATATGGCCAGGATAAGTTACTCTCAACTCATTAAAGAGTTTCAAATGTTATGGGTATAGTTGATTACCGGAGTTTCGACAACCTGAAGTCTATTAGAGGCCGGGAAGTTACCAGATTTTTGGTAGGTTTCACAGGGGCAGGAAGGGGCAGCAAGAAAACGGATTCCAGACGGTTTAGGTAAACATGGTCTAAGCAAGTATGATGCTTGGTGACCTGGGTACAAGAATGTTCGTCGAAATGGGACATCCAGTTGTGACACTTTCGCACCATACGAACCGATCAAAATCTCCCGTCTTCGGCTAAGAGACGGTTCCCCAACTTCGGCCAAGAGACATTCAATACGGATCGTGCGATAGGCACATGATCTAATGCGGATTCCGGCATGATGAATTGTATTTAAAGGTCGTAATGATGAAGGAGACGCTGAGCTTCTACAATGCTGCCATTAACCCGAACATATGGAATAAGTGACCTATACAACCGTAAGACATATACGGACATCACCCCTTGATGTTCCATTAAAGGTGCGAAGTAGGTTTAATGGTGATACACCACTATGTAGGTTGCGGAAATGTTTCTGCCATGACAGACTTCTGTCGAACGTCAGACCGAGAAAGTAAGTTGCTTTAACAAACGGGAGTTGTTGGTCTCCAAGGAACAGATGTGGATGATTGTGGAGGTGATATATCCTGAGGTGGGTGTACTTGGATATTGAGGTGGAGAAATTAAATCCAGTTTTTACGCTCCATTTATTCAGTCTCTTCAGGACGAGTTGCAGTTGCCTTTGAATAACGTGGATACACTTAGATGAGCAAAAATGGGAAAATCATGAACAAAGAGTGATGCCTTTACAGGCTCTTATACGATTATAAGATCTGTCGTTGATTAAGATCTGTCGTTGATCTGTCGTTGATTATAAGATCTGTCGCAGATCTGTCGTTGATTGCAATGGCAAACAGTGGCGCTCAAATTTGACCCTTAGGAACTCCATTTTCCAAAGGGAGACTGGAAGATAATTTTCCGTCAACGCCTAAAATATCTCGAAGAGAGGAATTTCGCAAGACTCGACACGAGTGCAAAGTGTGAAGTAAGCCTTGCCTCCATTTTTTGTCAAAGGCCATCTCAATGTCAAAGACGGTTACGAGGTGTTGTAGAGCGAATGAAGTGATCTAAAGTAGACAGATGCTTTCTGAAGCCACAGTGATTGGTATTAAAATGTTTCTTTGTACCAGGAGCAAGACCAGAGGGTTAACCATTTGCTCTAAAAGCTTACAAACGCAGCTAGTGAGCGAAATCGGTCGATTACTCGAGGGTATCATTCGGTTCTTTCCTTCCTTAGGAATTACTATAGCATCGCACCAGGTTTCAGGAATGGAGTGTTTTTTCCAAATGCGATTGAAGAGGCTAAGGAAGAAGGATCGCGCCTTCTCAGGTAGGTGTTTGAACATCTGATTGTGGATTTGATCAGATCCTGAAGCAGAGCACAGACGGTCAAAAGAGCGAGCACAGACAATAATTTCTCCATAGAAAAGGAGTTATAATCCTCTTCTATGCCACCTGAAAAATCTAAAACATGTTTTCCCATCTACTCTTATAATTGAGAATATCTGCAGAATGCTGCGAGGATCTGTAGACGTTCTCATAGTGAGAATCCAGTTGCTTTTGCTATGCCTTCTGAGGTGATCAGATTTCCGTTCAATAGCAACCCCTGGACGTTCGAAGGGAGGGCTTCCTCAAATTTGAAGGACCTTTCGCCACACTACTTTAAAAGGAGTACAGCAAGAAAGAGAAGTAACACAAACTCTCCAGGACGTCGTTTTCTTTTCGCATATTGCCTTTCTGGCCCTGGCTCTACAACTTTTGTATTTGATTACATTTTCGATTATAGGGGACCTCTTGATCCTTACTAATACAGGTTTCCGCTCACGGACAGCGGTGGCGCAGTGTTTCACCAGTGTACAGGAGGGGGTCGTGGTCGCCCCGTCGTTCTCAATATGGCGGTATTTCCAACTTCGAGAACGGCTTCGGTGAAGTGGGCAGCCGTACTGTTAATATCGTTGAAACACTGGTCCAGTATGCGCAGTTCTCAGTATTTGGCCCCATTGGCACGCTGGGTTGACCACTGGGGTGGACGGTCAACACCAAGATCGGGTACATCTAGTTGGACAAGGATTGGAAAATAGCTTCCATGGAGGTCCTCCAGCACAGTCCATTCTACAACCGTAGGTAATGATGGACTGTAGAAAGCGAGATCGATGTGAGAAAAGGTGTTCGACGCCGGGGAGAAATGAGTGACATGGCCAGCGTTTAGAAGAATCATGTTGAATCCGTCTATGTTTGCAAGAATGATACCTCTGGCAGGACCTTGCAGTACCCCAGACGGGACGGTGAGCATTGAAATATCCAAGAACTAGTTGAATGTGGCGACGCCGATGATGTAAACGTTTTTAAAAATATTTTCATGCATTGAAAATTCTTTCACACTTCACTTCTTTCATGCGTAGCTTTGTTCATTTATGTTCTTACAGTATCTGGCGTTAGACTTACCAATTAATCGCAGTAGCTGATTTATAATCCCCTTCAAAAATTCCCATCAAAAGGCCTTGTTCATTACCTCTATGAGGGATATGAGCTGGTATTATTGCAATTTCAAAATTACAAGCACAGTAAAAAATACTTGACGGTATTGATGATGGGAGTAGTAAGAGTTCAGTTCAGTTACATTTTTTACGTTTTTAGCTAATGTGCACAATATTGCCCAAAGATCATCAGTAAGCTGTTATATACTCTAATCCTAATATAAGATCATTCTTAATTAGTTCCGAAAATTCTGTCGCAAAATGTAATATTACGTTTGATTTTCCCCCGGATCTGCTTAACACTTCCATATTTTTGAAGAGATTAAAACTCCACAAACTCAGTCTAATTTGTGTTTAGATCAAATTTCTTCTGCTTATTTTACTTCATGGCACACCTCTGAAGGTAATTCTTGAGTTCACAGTCGCTAGATCAACAATTATGAAATACATGCATTGGCCATAGTAGTGAGCCATATCGCACAGTTTATTTTCTTCTCATCTGATTTCAGCATTACTGATTAAGACATTAACAGCAAATTTTGTCTTATTGTAAAAGCTGTCTCTGGTAGCTTTTTCGAATTGTCATAAATTTCGATATCTGAATGCTTAGTACAGTAAAGAAGAACATTTTTGTTTCGTTTTCCTTGATACCAACATTCTGGGAAGGGATGGGAAAGGAAACTTTCTCTGATTCTCGGATCTTCTGTATCTCCGTCTCCTTCAGAAAGGTAGGGCACTTCATCGAGTGAGCCACGCGGTCTCCTCGGATTTACAGTGAAGCGATGTAGCAGAAGGTTCTGAATCGTGCACTGACTAGCTACACTGCACACACCGGGCTTTCAGCCATACACCGTTCACGTTGGGGCGTGTCGCCGAATCTTTGGCATTTGAAGCAACGCAACGGGTTCGATACATACTGCCGCAAGTGAAAATTATAGTAACCTCCGCTGACCACCTCTGGGAGGGATGGGCGGTTAAACGTCAGGATCAGAGTGGGAGTGGGGATCTCTCTCCCACTCTCCTTCCTCTTGATCCTAAACACCACTGTTACGCCCTGACCCTTAAATACTGAGAAGTTCCTCCACGTTCCGAATCAAAGTAGATATGACTGATTCCTTTACAAAGATTAAGGATAGGGTGAATGGTCACTTCCATCTGGACGCCGGCAATCTGTTTAGATGTTTGAATACGTTCTATCTGATCGTCGGTAAGCGCTTCAAACAGAATGGTACCATTCCTTTGTCGCACGACTACTTGGAGTCTTCCGAAGGAATCATCGATTACTCGTGCAAGACGAACCGCGCTCACGCTCTTGAAAGTCTTTCCTTCCGCGCACGTCTTAAGACGAAACCGTGGTTTCTCCTCTTCTCTAAGAAAAACAATATTCTAGCCAATAGACTTCTCATAACATAGCCTCTTCTTTCCGGAAGAGAAGGGATTTGCTTTTTGCTCCTTACGACTGAAGTGGTTTCGTCTCCGTGTTCCCCAGCCACCATGGAGTCCTACAAGGGGACAACCCACTGGGGTGCCAGGGTTGACACGAAGAAATAGAAAGGAGATGGCACAGCGCTGCCCCGCCGTGTATCCCCCGCGCAACCTGGAGTTCAGTATAAGACCTAGACCGAACCGATTGATCGGGAGTGGGTTAGTTCCCGACCGCCGGTCTAGAAGAGTCCGAGGACAAAGCAAGAATATTGAAGCCTACTAGAAATGTTCCCCAAAATACGTAAACGTATCTCTAGGTGCAAAGCAGAATGTAGTGTACGGTGATTTGGTTGGGAAACAAACACCCCTCAACCGCCAGGACACACATTCCCTCCATAACGGGTCACCTTGCACGATAAACACATGTGTGACGTTCAGCACACAGGGGAGGGATGTGAAATAGAAGGGGAAGAAGAAAATGGGGAAGAAATGTTATAAAATAATGAACAATGGGAGAAGAAAAATGACTCGTGAGAGAAATGAATACTTGAGAGCCCTCCCTGCATTCCCCCGGCAGAACATGGACCGACCCACCTCGACGGGGGCTGGGGAGGAAAGTCCTAGAAAGTCCCTCGCTTTCCGTGTTCCAAACACGACCACATTGACGGGAGAGAGGGTTAATTGCTCAACCAGTCGCTGCTTGTGCGAGGTGGCAACCCCTCTGCCGAGGGTGCGCCTGCGCCTGAAGACTACTCCGGAGGGCGACTTGCTCCAAGAGCACGAGGAGGGGGCAACGGACGGAGGAGCAATGGGCGGCCGTGCGATGACGCAGGAGCAGAGCCGAGGGCGTCCAAAGCGCTGGTGGGGGCGCGCCGCTCACTGCGTTTGCCGCGCGCTGCTCAGCTGCGGCCGCTGAAACAATCACTGGCAGTTCACACAGCAAAGAAATGGTCGGCCAAATCACTGGTTATCATTCAGCAGAAAGTTTTACAAATCAGGCATTGACAATGATGTCCAACGAAATCAAGTTATTATTTGTTGTTTAATACATGGGTAATTTCACGTGAAATCGGCCGAAAAAAACTTGACCCTTTCCGATTGACCTACATATTTTTTGACTTCCAATGCGATATAAAAAAAGCTAGCAGCATCGTATTTAGTGCACGTTTGTCCTTTGACCTTGCTTATAGTTATACCCAATACAAATACAATTTCTGAGTATTTCGGACAAACTTTAGAAAAAATTGATATCTCACGTGAAAATCCATTCTAATGTGCTTCTCCTAATAGTAAATACTTCAAAGAAAAGATTTTTTGCATTAAGCCTCATATCATTTCTATTTTATACCAATATGTTTACTCCCGAATCCAAATGTGCAGTTTGTTTCAAACCCTATATTCCCAAAATACGTAATCTTCGATTTTCGAGTTTGCTGACCCAAAATATTATACAAACTCTAAATTTTCATGCAAAAAATAATTCGTGTGTCAAACTGGAAATTTCCAACGTTACGGGTTTTGAAGTCGATTTTTTTTAAACAATCCATGTTTTAAATAGTGTACATATTTTTCACAAAGCATAAGGATCCACATTTCTAGATCAAAATTTATTGGTTCTTAGTTGATGTAACAATAATACTAATCATAAATTCTGTATGTTACCTTCATCTAAATTCATTTTAGTAAATTTAAAATTGTTACTCTATTCATTTCCATCACACTTAATGTTCTAAAATTTCAGATTGCGATGAGAGCATGTAATATTTTATACGCTCTCCTTACAAAACATATTAACACTTAGATATTCGAAAATTATTACGAAAGTAAATGCAACAAGTAGATCTGTATCATCGATAATATGGATCGACGCTTTACCTAACCTTGCCCTTATGTTTAACGATTTCCGTATTCTTGAATGCGGGTTTGAACGCGTGACAGGCGTAAACAAAATTCATCTGGAAGGCTAAAATATTTAAAATATATGTTTAAAAAAATATGCAAATGACTATTACTACGCAAATGACTAAACTCTGAACATTACACTACCAACATATTATCGAAAAATGAGATAAAATAAGCATCCAATTCATAATGTCAAGTCTATAGTTCGAAGTGTTTGTCGTCATATATTGTTCTAATTCAACCATCAAGCTGTGTAAAATATGGTAAAAACACAACAAAACACTCAAGTTGTTTATTTCATTTTAATTACCCTCAATTATTACCCCCCCCAAAAAAAAACCTATCGATAAAATGTACAACAAAAAAAGACTTTCTTAATTCACAATCTTCAGACTCAGTGGCGGCTCGTGACATTTTTTCCTGGTGGGGCCAGATGTAAAAGCACGAATATAATCTCAGAATCAATAACTTATTTAATTAAAGAGTCATCATTTAATCAATTGTTTAATTAATATTATTTATCGGTTAATTATACATTTAAATCTATATGTTTTCTACAAAAAACAGAAGTAGGAATTTTTATTAAGTCACTTATCAAATATTGGTATGTCAATGGAAACAAAAGATTTTTTACAAAAATTACGCTAATGCCATAGCTTATCTTTCGGAATGATGAAAGTTCGAAAAGGGAACGTATCGTAAAATTAAGACAAGTTGACTTCGACTTGTTATGCCAATTGTTTAATCACTTGCAGAGAAATAAAATCAGCTACATGTCTTTTTACATTTCCTCCATATACACTTCATACATACAATTTAGCAGCTCTTTCTTTGTCATGTGTGAGTTATACTTATAAATAGAAGAATTGTTTAAATGATCATCTAACACACTATCTAGATTGCCGAGTAACTATACGTCTAAAAAATTGCCACGGTCTTTTGAATCTTCAGATTCATCATGCCCTCTCAATACTACTAGTTCATGAATGACGAGTGCCGTGGTATTTAACTAAACACTCAGTTATTCTACCTAAATGTCTATTTTTTGCGACTTGTTCGTTATGTTTCTATTGAAATTTTCATCGCCGAATCAATCGGAACAACAATGTTCACAGTTCCAAATGTTTTAAATTTGCAAGCATTTTCTAAATGCAATGCACTTTCTTCGTGTTTCTTTATCCTTTCGTTCAAATGTTTCAGATCCTTACAGCCTACTGTCGTCCACAATCCCTCACCAAATAATAAACATTAAAAGCAAAATTAGCTTTGTTTTCACTCACAGTCAACCATGATTTTTTTCTGAAACCTCGAAATACAGAATGTTTGTTTCTTCTTTCCATCAACTTGTGCAAATGATAAGTCAATCAGTTGATGTGCTCCTAACCGTTTAATATAATTTTTTTTCTTCACATCTGAGCGAAGAAAACGGAGTTCATCTTACAGCGCGCAGAACTTCACGTGCACTTTGAAAACGGCGCGCTCAGACTGCCGTTTCTCTGCGAAGGGCCCGCTGGTGCGGGCCCCTAGGACAGCTAAAATTAGCAAGCAGTGGTCGCGCCCAGTACGAAAGGGCGCTGACCTTGGAAACAGAGTGGGGTTACCGTTCCGGGGCCCAAGCAAAGCGGGCCCCTTGAGCACTACTAACGCTATCTTTGAGTGCGGCAAGGAACTATGACCCTCAATTCTTGGTTATTGGGACTTGGAATGAGTTCTAGGGACGAATTGTCGATCTTCACGAATAAAGAATTCCAATGAAGAACTACAATTATGACAAAGATATTACTGTAAAGATATATGAAAAGTTTTGTGCTTTATTAAATATTGGTGGGGCCCGGCCCCTGTGGCCCCTTAGGACGAGCCGCCCCAGTTCAGACTCAAAAACTTCAGATTATAAAAATATCATAATACCATACATTCCTAAATTTACTCGGACACTTGTTAGACAACTTCCCTTAGAGGATATACATAAAATCTTAAATAAGAAAAATATTAGAACAACAAAGACATATTCGAACTGGTGGTGCTATAATAGCACATACATTCCAGTGTTATTATGAAACTGCTACGTAGGATTGAAATATTGCACTTACTGCGCTACTAACGTCTTAGCTATTATTTGAAAATGTCCAATTCAACCAAAAAGCGAACTCACTGTTTCCATCGCAGTGTTGTCAAAACTATGTAAATTCTACAACTGCATAAAAATATAATACAAAACTTTAGTAACCTTGTATTGGAAAAAGAAGCCTGATTCCATACAGCTATATCAAGTCACAACAATGACACGTAATTCACAGAAATTCGCGATAGAGAAACGGAATTCCGTTGTTGCATTCCCTGCATTGTCGGGAGTTAGCAATTTTTATTTCAAATATTTCAATATTAATAATTTCTAAAAGATAAATGTATAAATCTATAACAAACGGTCGTATGTAAGAAACGAACAAAGAAATAATACACAAAATTGCAAATTCTAATTAACGACGCATCTGGCTGTCTGAAGCGCAGTAAATTTGCAGCGGGCTATTATGTTTGTCACGAAATTATAGAAAAACTACTCGTATTTTGAAAATAAAATAACCAGGACCCATCTATCGCCGCCCCATAAAAAATTTTACTTTCCCGTACACTATACGTACGTACATTATAGGGGAAGTTATGTGATGTTGCGCGAAAAAACTGCGGATTTTCGGCAGAAAAAAGTGCCCTGGTAACGAAAAAGTGGATAAATCCAGTTGCAAAATAAGAAAAAAATCTCCTAATACATGGTGGAGCCAGAATCCCTGTTTTGTTGGTCCTTGATACCGAAAAAACAATTGAATGCAAAACATCTGTCCGTCCGTCTGTGAACAACGCAAGCTACAAAACTGTCTGAAAGTCTGTGCCATTCTGTAGCACTAGTTTAAAAGAAAATTGCCATTTAGGACGAAGTTTTAGTGTTGGCGTTTAAGCGCTACTGTAAATTCGAAATTTGGAGCTCTTTCCACAGAAAAATTTTGAGTTTTCGTTAAAACCTTCGTAACAAGTCATTTGAAGCATTTTAACTGACAAATACAATAGTGTTTACAAATTTCTAGATATGTGCATATTACCAGTGTGAAAGCTTTCAAAAAAATTACATTTGTGCACATTACATTTCTGAGAAAACAAAAACACGCCCCAAAATGAACTTTACTTCATATTAAAAAGTACAATTAGCACTATCCGTTCGAAAAGTTTGAAGAAAAAAGGAGCCATTTATGAGAAAACGGCGTTTGAGCGTTTCTAACGATGTGGAAGTAAGTTTGAGGTCGTTTTCACAGAAAACGGTTGTGTTCGAGAAACTTGACTAGACCAGACGCGGCTCGTCATTAAAGGCTGTAAGGCGGAGCCTCTCCTAGAGAAATCGCCCTCCAAAATAAATTTAAAAATGTATTTATTTATTAATAATGGATTTCTGAGTTTTATTATGTAACAAACAAATCAAACTTTTTCTTTGTCGGTTCGTTAAGGGCCATCCGTAACGCTTTTGAAGCTGTTGACAGGGAAAAGAGAAGCGTTAGGCTCCCACTTCATTCCGCCATAAGGCCTGTGTAAAACGAGGAGGCGTGTCGACATGCATTCACTGCACATGCTTATCGGCGGACTAAGGCTGCAGTCAGGCTACTATGCAGTGCAGCGACAAGCATTGCACTTCAACTAGTTTTCCCGATATGTGGTAGGAGCGCTATACTCCCTTAATCCCTATCAGACTTAATAGAAATACAATAAAGGCAATGCAATGCACTGTAATGTAATGCAATTCTATGCATTTGCAGCCTTCCCTGTTTATAAAACCACGAGCCGCGACTGTACTAGACATTATTTAACGCACATGTGAACAAATCGCCGCTTATCGCAAATCGCTAACGCAAGAGTAAAAAAAAAATTTCATTTTTGTAATTTTTGAAAAAACGAATATAGCAGTATGGCGTTGATGTCAACACATTGAGTAATTAGGCACTATCCTTACCAACAGTTTAAAGAAAAAAGGTTGGAGCCGTTTTTGAGGAAATCCTGTTTTTGTTATTTTTTTAAAAAATGCACGCAATACTGCGCAAAAACTACTAAAATTTTCAAAAAAATGTACATGACCTGAATGAAAAAATCACTATGGAGAACAAATTTTATTTGAAGGAAAAATCTCTATTTTCAATTTTATATAGGAAGACGCCGAAAAATTTCCAAATTTTGCACGCTTAGAAAATTCAGTTAGTTGTGAAAAACGGATCTATGCCACCTTTATAAGTATTTTACTCTATTCTTACAAGAAATTTAAAGAAAAAATTTGGAGCAGTTTTACCGAAAAATTTGAAAATGTCTGGGTGGCTTCATTGTAAAATACCCCCAAATTTTGAGGAATGTTTTTCAAAATAGCAGTTCCTCGGGTCGAGCCAAATCGACTGGGGAATCCATTTTGCGAAAAAATCCTATGTACGGTTTAGGCGGTAGTCGTGTTCATGGACGGACGTTTTGCCATTAATTGATTTTTCGGTATCAAGGGCGCACGAACAGATTCGGGCTCCACCACCTGTTGGAAGGTTTTTTCTTCTTAATTAAGCAACCGGATTAATCCACTTTTTCATTACCAAGGCTCGGCAATGAGAGTTTTTCTGTCGAAAAGGCGCTCAGCATTACATAACTTTCCCTATACTATGTACATTAATCCATACATACGTATGTATACGAGAAAGTAAAAATGACATTTCATTAAAATCCACCCCTAATTATGACATACACTATTAAAACCAGCTTTAAAATAAACTACAATAGAATATATTTGTAATTAAATTATATTCTCTATCTTGTAACATTAAAATCAAAATTCAATAAATTAACCAGTGACAAAAAATATTTGCCTAGGGCAGCAAGTTATATAAATCTACCACTGCTTGTAGGGATCTGATCTTGTGAGAAGAAAGCTCTGTTGAACCATCTTACAGGAGTAGGTTGTAACAAGAAGTTGATGGCTATGTGGGACCTATCCAAAAAAATCCGATGCATGGTGAGAAGAGATAATGGATCACTTTCTGAGATAAAATGATTATATGAACAGATTGGATTTCATGGCAGCCTCAAAGAAGAGTACAGTAACCACTGGAGCTATCTCATGGCTCTACACTATTATTAATATAGTGCAGGGTTTTACTATAATATTGTATTTACTTTATTTTCATGTGCCTTCACAAAAAATTACCGTTGCTAGGCCAAATGAATTAAATGCTCACAAAAAAAACAACAACAAAAGAACTGCATCAATAGTCTGCAAGTATACTCGGAAACAATAACATTGCATGAAGATGCTGAAAAAAACTCACTGAAGAGATCCTCATGGAATTAATGTCCCAATCCATTTGCACTGTAGATTCAGGTTTCCAAACTCTATATACCAGCAAGACAAACCAAAGTGTTGAATACAATATTTTGCACACAATAATATTACTTCTACTCCCTCTATCCGACTCCACACGTCATTAGAATGAGATTTTTCTAAGTCTGCCCCTCAAGGCCCTATGGTCATGATGGAATATCACACAGTATTTGCGTCTTTCTATGTTGTATCGCTAGAAGTTGTATGATCACAATCACTGCTTGATACAGTCATGATCATATGATACCTGGCGGCATAACTAAGAATGTTGTGAAATACTGTGACATATTCCATCGTGAAGACTGACCTTGAGGGGCAAAGTTGAAAAAATCACAGTATAGCCAATACGGCAACCAAAGGTGTCAAATAATAACAACATTCATGTCATCCTACAATGTCATTGCTCCACACAATGTATTTAAAATGCTTATTATACCAGCAATCTGGTTTAGTGTAACCAAGAATGTTAAATACAACAAGCACAAATGTAATTGTGTTTCAATTTTTAACTTGCCACTCTTAAAAAGTACAAATGCTGTGAGATTAGACGTAGAATGCTGCAGTATGTTCTGCACACTGCACAACAAAACAGGTCAGATAGGATAACATTTACTGGCATAGAAACCCTTGAAAAGGAAAAAAAACTGTGGTCATATAAATAAGTACGCTTGACCCACAAGGATTGTAAAGCCTCATACAGAACACCATAATTGCAGGATTTTTTTTATTAAAAAAAGAATATACATTGAATTTTTTTCTTCATTTTCAGAGGTTTCTGATTTGGTTGTGTTCTGATGTAACATACAACTGCAAAAGTTTCTATTGCTGAACTCAAATGCTCCTGATTAAAAAAAAAAAGGAACATAGATTTTTAATATTCATTGACAACTGTAATTTTCTACCCCAGTGAAAGATCTTGATTACAAGACGGACAGAATACACCTATATACTGAATGCAATCACTATTTTTATTCTAACTCTCACCAAATCATCTCGCTGCCTGTCAGTATAAAAATGAGAAAAGTATTGTAAAGAAAGAGCATTTGGAACAATAGTAATACTCAAGACTTGATATGGATGGGTACATTTCTTCAGAAAAATTAAGCTGAGAAGCTCAATTCTATGGCACAGAGTCACAAGATGTTCTTTCAGTGACATTGTGCTTAATTACCTTTCCTCAGAACAGCACCTGACACTGAGCATCTCATTCTTACAATTACAAATGTTGGAATTCTTTCAATGGGCACAAGCTAGTTTTGAGAATGATCTTTCACATTTTCAAGAAAGTAGGGTTAAAATAATCTATTTTAGCAAAAGTATCTCAAAAATTCCATCAATGCATTGCACAGTTGTTCCATTGTAACATACAATTCTACACAGGAAATCATAGTCTTGAACCGTATTTTCGGTTTGCTTCATTTTAGATTTCGGAAGATTCTTCCATAATCTTCCTTTCCATTGGTTTTGAGTGTCACTTGAAATAAGTTTACTTGATAAGGTAAACAAATTCTTTTATAACAAAATGAAAGTCTTTAAGGCTGTCCTCATTATTTATGTTTTATTTATAGTAGTGCATTGGCATACTGAAAACTGCCAGATCAGAGGAAAAACAATGTTCATTGAATATTGACATAACTATTTTTATCCTACATGACAGCACCAGCAGACCAAAAATATCCATGCAAAATTAAGCCCACTCAGACAAAATACTTGACAGAAGGCCACTGAGCGTATTAATTTCAGTGCACCCAATTTGCTGAACATCAATAAAATGGTTGCAAGTCATGCAAATAAAGAATTAAATCTCACAAGTTTAAGAATAGGTGAGTAAAAACTTCTCTGGGCATCTACTAACTAAGAAAAATCTTTTAGGTCAGTCTTATCCATCCTTATTCACTCTAGAACGCTGCTCCCACATACAATTCTAAACTGGATGTTCACACTCAATGAATGGTGATTTGACCTGCCAATATAGAAGAACTACCTTAAGACATGTGAAATGAATGCTCCATAGTAACCTGATATGTTTACAGATGTATATGAAATACTTGGAAAGCATGTACCTGTACATCATTGCTAGTCACTCATCAGCACACTTTACTGACTTCACATTTTCTATCATTGACAGTTACATGAATTAGCATTCAACCTGGAATGGTGTCATATTAAAGATTGCTGCACATTCCTGATTGGCTTCATGCAATTTGCATGAAATTACTTGAAAAGGACTTCAGTGCATCCAAGTTGAACAAAACTTACATAATGAAAAGAACTGTAACAAAGCTTATTTTAGGTTAACTTAGTATTTAAGAACTTACCCTCATACAAAACTAAATCATTATTCTCTCTAATATGTCATAAAAGTTGTAAAATGTATGAAGGAATAATTTTGAAATGTTAACCAACACAAATAAAGTCATAAACTACTTTGAAATCAGTAGTACCAGCTTTAGCATTTTAATACATTTAGCACTTTTAGCACATTTAATACATTCAGCATTTGGCATTACAATTGAAGAAATAAAAAGAACTGCTAATAACTTTCGCAGAAACATACAATCTTCCTTATACTAAGACTTGTAATACCTACCAAATATTAATTTCTGAATAAAATTACAAAACAATTGAATTCACAATATACATGTAATCATCAAGTTATCATGTTTTGATGAACAGAATATGATACAATCTGAATAAATACACAATTCAAGTCCTTTTGAAGATAGAAGAAAAAGAGTCTCTTGAATCCACTCTCTTCTCTCCCTTCAAGAATATTCTTTTCAGGCAAAGTACAAGATTCTGATATATGAGATGTTACTCATATAGAAATACTACAATCTGGTACCAGCAATGGATAAGTACCCTTACTAACAAATAAAAAACAGCTCATTTCAATTGTAAAAATATGTCGATCAACACTTTCAAAACCCTGAAGTGTATCAGTAACAGAAAGCTCTATCAAAAAGAATCCACTTAAAATCACAACACTGGACATTTTAGTCCTATCACATTATTCAGCCTGCACACACTTCCTCTATCTTCCTGCAATTTCCTAGATCTTCGGATTGAGTGAACTTGCAAAGCCACATGCAGCCAATCAGGAACACTGATAAAACTTGTGAGCGATCGTGAGCAAGGTAGTTAGCAAGGAGGCTCCCTGTTCAATATGTATCCATAATATCAGAAATTCACGTCAACCCACACAGCACACAACTGCCTTTCCAATGCCAAGTATTTCATATCCAAGTATAACAGAATATTACTGAAGCATCCTTCCAGACCCTAAAGACGTCATTTTAAATGAAATAACTGTGGTAAAAAGGTCATTAACAAATTGATGACTTGCCCTTCTCCTATTACTACACACCTTTCCTACTAAAAAAAGTGCTATAACAAGAATTGTTTGTACTGAAACATATTGAAAAGGGAATTCCTCATGAGCTAACATAGCTCAACCTTCTCTTCACCTCATAGGTGAATCTGGCTCATACCAAGAAGCCGTTTAGTTTCAATGGCCAAAGGGCAAATTTAGTCAGCATATACAATAAACTGCTGATTATCGGTATCAGCAACTTCAACTTGAACAAACTGCGGTGGCTGTATCTGTTGTGCATGAATTGTAGGCACTGAGCGGCTCATTGCATTCCGAGATCTGAAATGAATTTCAAATAAGATTCATACAGGAAATTAAAGAATATACTACCAAACTCAAATCGTGAAAAACTTACTTCGCCTTAGCATGCGTAAGGATGTGCGATTTAAGATTGGTTGATTGGGCAAATTTCTTATTGCAGCCATCAAAAGGACAAACATATGGACGATCACCAGTATGGATGCGCACATGTGTTCGTAAATTGAAGTCTAATGAAAATCTCTTTCCGCACCCTTCAAATGTGCACTAGAAATGAACAATTTTCATTAAAAAATGTATTTGAAAGCCATCAAAAATTACAATTTGAAATTAAAATAAATCTAATATATGAAACATGTTGAGGGTACATGTCTATTTTTGTACCAAATCGAAAACAAAAATTGCACAGAATTTAAGTATTATTATAAACTTATTCTCAATTCTCAGGAATACAACACAGCTCAATACAGCATGTTCAGATCCCTATAGTTTAACATGCATGCACTATAGGCCATATCAAGCCTCAATAAGTTGGGTCTTATCAAGAAAGAGGGTAGAAACATATGTATGAGCATACTGCTGTCATCACTGCAAAAAATAACAGGAGGTATTTAATATGTAGATTAATTTTTGGTTAAATCATACCATATCATCCATATCTTAAATGGGCAACAACAAAAATTTATTTATTTAAAATAAATATAAGTCAACAGGCAATTTTCACTCTTAATTTGGTCCCTACATTAATCATCTTTACAACTAAGAAAAACGACACACAAAAATTAAAAATTATATTTCAATTCTTCACACATCTCTGCTTATCTGACCGCAAAAACCTTCATAAACTGCTTGCAAAAATTAATTTCATGTCTTATTACTAGGTAAATGTGTTTCTGATGAAATAAACTTTATTAGAGTAAATGCAAGTAGCAAGATTATTTAATAAAGAACACCAAGAATTACAATGCTAAAAATCCACTGTCCAAAACATGTTAACATTTTCTGTTTGAAACTTTTAAAAACATCAATAACACTTCATATTCATTTTGGTAGAGCTTTGCTTTCACAGGGAAAATATATTAAGTTTCAGCTAATGTCAATATCCCCTATCATGGGATCGAAGAAGAAGAAGAAGAAGAAGAAGAAGAAGAAGAAGAAAGAAAGAAAGAAAATAAATAAAATTAAAAAAAAATAATAAAAAAGTGAAGCAAAATATAAATGCATGATGTGGGATAAAAAACACCTAAATATAGTAAAGGAGCTTGAAGAGAAAGATTGGTTTGGTTTATTCAAACATGCAAATATATTGTTGCCACAATATTAAGGTGACCATATTTTGAAATCATAAAAACAAGATAGTTTAGATTTTGTCACAACGATAAAAAGGCAACAGAACACATTAAATACTACTTTATTACAAATATTTAGGTTTGGAAATTAAGATTAAATAATTGAATAAACGCATTTATATGTATAACTTTTATAATGTAGTAGCATTCAATGTACACCAATTAAAGAATCCCTTATAAAGAATTATTTATAAATTTAAAAAAAAAGTTGGTATTTCTCAATTAATATTGTATAATAAGTCGGACAAAAAGTCTCAAACACAAGAATCAAATTATTGATTTCCCCGTAATGATATCGTTAGTGATTTCATTGAGCATTTAAAAGTTGAAATGATACCATAGCTGCATTTTTTCTAGAAATCAAAGCCAATTTTCTTCACACACTTGTACATGGCACATGAGCACAATATCTTGTGGCACTTAATTTTTTATAAACAAATGCCAAGCAAACGGAATATATTATAATAAATTTAATATTGTTGATGGCATTTTATGGTGACACGTCACTGACACAAAAGAAGGGATATTTTCGTGTCTCGTTTTCCTGTCAAAAAAATACTTGACAGGGACTCAAAATAAAGAGACCGTCACGGCTAATCTGGGACGTCTGGGCACCTTACATAATATCTACGTGAAAAAAATGATCAATAGCAATCAATGTTTCTCACAATTGCAACTCAAAATAATTCTTGCATTCTCTGGCTTAAAAAAGATCCGAGTGTCCACATGAGAACACTATGAACAGAGAGTCAGTGAGAGAGAATTGCATCCATTGTTTTATATACATCTGAAGATAAATGAAGATTAACTCAAGATTTTCATTCATGCAAATAATTTAAGGTTTTAAAAACGCAAAGTTTAATATAGAAAATGTGTGTGCGTTTGAATTTATTGTGAATTTTCTTTAGGGGCAAGAGATTTGGCAAAAGTCTTTTTCAAACCCATTGACATCTAGAGTAAATTTTATCAAGTGGACTTTTTCCGTAGCTTCAATACACATTATGCCTACAAATAGGCATAGTTCAATGCACTAACCTTTATACTGCGATTTTCTTTATTCTGTGTGTGACAGAAATCAGCTGTTGACGGTTTCATCCAATCGGGAGCATGAACGTCACCATAGTGATGTCACTAGCGTCCATGTGTGTCCAATTGGATGGCAGCGAAACAGCTGATTTGTGTCACACGCAGAATAAGGAAAATCACAGTATATATAACAATACCTTCCAAACAATAAATTTGTTTTAAATTTTATAATAAGACTCTCTGCATACTGTTTAAGTTCTTTATTTTATGTCCCTTGATGTTTATAGACAATCTTACAATAACGCATCATATGAACATGTAAAAAGTCTGTTTATACTCATACTCAAAAAATGTTTAACTTGCATTGTTTCACTTCAACAGAGTTTTAGGGAAACTCTTTCCTCTTTGGAGTAACTGAATTATTTTATTGTAAATATGGCTGTTACAAAATATTTTAATCATAAGAATTTAAATAATAGTGTTTTAAATATAAGTAATTTTAACTTGATAAACTATCCAATTTTACCCACACCTCAAGACGGGAAGAAGCGTTCTCAAAACATGTGTTCAAGTGAAGCAATACAAAGTAACACTTTAACATTTTTTAATACAAGTTTAAAAATAATTTTTACAGACCATATAATGCAATATTGTACAACTGATGTGACTTCTATATACATCAAGAGATGTAAAATGGGAACTTTAATAAAAACTATAACCAGATATTCAAAGCTAAACAATTCTCTTCCTTTTTCATGTTCATTCACCTAGCAAAAGCACTGATGTGCCCTCTCACCTGGAACGGCTTCTCTCCTGTGTGCACCAGCTGATGCCTCTTCAACTTGGAACTCTCCACGAATGCCTTGCCACACTCAGCACACACATGGACTCGTGGTCCATGTGTATGCAAATGTTTTCTCATGGCTGAATTATCTCGAAACATCTTCGTACAGCCTTTATGTGGGCAAGCAATAGTGCGATCCACACCGTCACTGGATTGTTTTTTCACTTTCATTTTGTGTCCAGGTCTGACAAAGCAGGTATTAATTAACGACTTGGTAAAATAACAATGTACCAAGAATATTAAATAATGCTTACCTCGCAAACTCCGCCAACTGCTTAGGATCACTCAAATCAAGGCCAGGAATTCCTTCAGGAGGTATTCTCTTCCCAGTCATGTACTCCTCATAATCAGGATCAGGTTCAGGGTTACTAGCTTCATCTAAAATAAGATACCATAATGTAATATCATGCAAGAGAGGACAATTAACAAATCAAGTTCATTACAATTAAAACAATTATAGTTTCGTAATTTCAAAATTGTTAATATATAGTTCAGATTACTTTTGTATTTCTTGATTATAGGTAATCTTAAATCAATTTAACACTTTTGATTCTAATGAGGTAGATCATGAGTCTTCATGTTATGGCTATGACCTAAGGACTATGTCATACATTCTTCCACACTATCTTCTTGGTCAGGCTTTGTCTCTCAAATGTTCATAGGCCTTAAAATTATGCTTCTTAATATAAATACATTCAACAAATAGATAAGCAAATGGAACTATTTCTAAACTTCAACAAAATATCATAATTAAAGTGCACCAGTATTGTTGCTGAAGTTCACAGTGATTTCCGCCATACTTTCTGACATGGTTTCTTTCAGCAAAAATAAAAAATTGAAAATATGTTTTTGTATTCTATTCCCATTCCCATCTTATACTCAAATAACAACAAAATACCATCAAACTTAGAGAGGAAAGAAAATACTTCAAGAATAAATCAGTTTCAAACTGATGTGTACGACTTATTTTCTTTACGATGTTTGAATAATAGCTGAACTGCCCAGGACACAGGAGTTAACGCATAGAGTAACCCTCAGGATTGAATGTGTCAACAGTTGAAACTTCAAAATTCAATGTCTTCTAAAATGTACTAAAATTTGGCAACATGCATACACATTAATTAAAATCCAATGAAATGGTTCAAATTAGTGATGTAATTTCATGTGTCTTGAAGGGTTAGACTAAAGCTCATAGGTATTCATCATTCAAAGACAGAAGAATGGAGAGCCTTTGTAGCAGAGCTGAGTGGCCCAGACCCTGCCCAAACCTCAAGGTGGCTCTGGATGTGCTGCATGGTGAGAGCCTGCAGTGTTGCCAAGACGGTGGCCCTGAACTAAGGGAAGGAAAACTCCAATAGAAAACCAAGGGGAGGGGGAGTGAAACTAATCGCCCTTGACAACCATGACAAAAAATGATCTGCCTCCAGGATTAGGCACAGAGATTGGATGCAGGGAAAAACAACCCAGCTTGAAAAACAACAACCTTTCACATTCAAAGCAATTTAAATATGCCTCAAACCAGTTTGAAAGTAAATTTTTGACTAAGGTTACAGAAACGAACAATGAATATTGGAATATACAAGGTCTGGGAACTAAACAAAGGGACGTCATTTCAGAAATTAAAAAATTCCGTAACATAATTATTCCCATGGATACTAAGTAAAAAGGGACAGGGGAGGAGATTTTGGACAGTTATCTACACATTTGCTGTGATGTTCTCAGAAATTAGAGATAGAAGTGGAGATTCTTTCCTTATTGTAAATGAACAAAATTCATTAAACAATTAGAAATGGATACTTAATATCAACATGAAAATTTTTGACATCACAAGAATTTTAGGTTTACATGTTGTAAACGACAATTCACTTGTAAAAGAGAAGTTTCTCAAAGATGACATTTTGAAAATGACATTTTAGAGAGTATTCGTTTCAAAAACAAATAATATTAATTGGTGATTTTAATAGCAAAGTAGGCATCACAGAATGAAGTAGCAAGTACGTTCAGAGAGGAAATAGTTACAACAATGGGAAAAGATTAATAATCCTTTGTAAAGAGTATGTGTTATGTATAGGGAACATTCTTTTCAAACAAAAACATCCACAAATATACCAGAGTAGCTCCAGTAAGATATATCCAATCAGTAATCGATTTAATTCTGGTAAAGAACTTGTTGACCATATATACTGTGATACTCAAATATTTCAATTTATGGTTCTTAGATGGCTCCCATTTACAGTTATTTTTAAGCAACTCAAATTCTTTAAACCAAAATGTTGACTTGCTTATATCGCAAGAACGTTTCCATGTAGATTATCATTGTGGTACACCCAAACCTTTTTAAATAACATCAATACAGAGAAATATATGAAAACCTAGAATAACAGTTCCATCTACTCCAAGGTTCTCATAAAACTTTTTTTGTTGCTCATTTCCCCTCCTTTTAGATGTAAATCACAAAATTACAAAAAAATTTAAATGGTACTACCTCATCACAATATACTGGACACACATTCCCAAAAAAGAAAACAATTTTAAATATATTTAACACATTGGTTTATCAGAAAGCAAACTAACTAAGCTTTTCAAATATTTTCTGAAAAATATTTGGTACCATTGATGTTCCTTAATTTATGATGGTACCATTTCCCTTCAGAGTTTTAATAGTTTTCAGCATTAATGATATAGGTAACCTGACAAAAGTTGTATAAGGAACTCAGTAATTCAGATAATCACGATTGCAATGTCTACATAATTAAAGAATCATTCATAAAAACAGGTGTATAGTAAAAAATTGCCACAAAGTAAACAAGACACTTTTTCACACAATACTTTCAAGCAACAAAGTGTTTGAGAATGGTATCCTCAATCTTCATTCAATTTGTAACTGGGAAAAAAGTAATCCATAATTTTATTCAGTTTTCCATCAAATCATTGTTAGATGAGAAAAATTGTGCAATTTATTTCATCAATATTTTGTTTCCAAAATATATTTTAAATCCTGCATCACAGCATGTTTCATACAAGATGTAAACTACTCACACTAATCCAAAATGAGCAAACATTTTTGAATCTTAAAATTTTTCAACTTCTAATTAAAATGAGAAAATGTGAGCTGGAAAGAATAGGTTTAAATATCTTTTATGAACATTTAATATCGTCAAAAGAATTATTACAGATGCATTTCAAAATAGAAAGTAAGAAAAAAAAGTTTTCAAAAATGTGTCTTCTTCTAGAGAGAGAAGGAAGGGAAAAAAGAAAGGAAAACAACAACAAACAAACAAGTATGTGCTCTCTTTGATATGATGAATAAAACAAATTGGACAAGTACAAATGTGGCACTACACTACTTGGCTTCTCATATTCTTCAGCCTGAATTTTTTTGTAACCAACAGCAAGAAAATATATTACAAATTACTTTTTTTCAGAGGCTAATTTTTTTTATTCTGGAATTGTAAATGTGAGGAAACACTCAAGTCAAAGAGTGCTTAATTTATGGGTGTTTTATCAATGGATAAACTTTTGAATTGTAGATGTTTAAAAGTCGCAAGTATGTATTTATTTATTGGGATGTTAATTAAATAGTATCAATATAGGATTCAAACACTTTTTAACAATTTAAGAGCATATTTTTGTGTAAATATATACATACATGTGAACTGATTTTTTCAATACATTAATAAAAACAAAAAATGTTAAAAAAATATTTAATTTATTAATATTTCATATTCTGGTGGTAAAGTAATTTGATATTATAAAATGAAATTTTAATTTCTTAAATGAAAACCATCAAGAATTGGACTTCAAATAAATAGTAGTGGATGAATGACTGCTATTGAATTTCTGTTGACACATTTCTCCTGAGGTAATACCAGAAGCATTTCTTATACAATTTATTTCAGCTGGACTTAGCTCAACCTGCCAGATTATGTTTATGTATTTTCCATAATGGACATCTGCAATGACTTACATTCCTTTCCATCCATGATTTTTCTTTAATATATCTTTAAGTTTTGTTTGTTTTTGTTAACTTAAAGCTATCAATGACATAAGAACTTCCTGCATCCTTTCTATATGACATTTAGGAAACATGCGAGTGGAATGTAGTTTGCTCTCTGCATAATACTCATATAGTAAGTTTCCCCTGACAGTACACAGATCAATGTTGCATTGGTGTTCAATTCGAGAATCAACCCAGTGGTTATATTTTGTAACATTCAAAGGTGAACTTTGAGATATTAATTCGACAGAATCATTGGATGAAACTGGATATTTTACAAGAGAAGACCGTTTTGTAAATCACATCATATTCATTTAATACATTAGCTCCACTTATTAATATGTAGGAGCCTACATTTTGCTTTGACACAATTGAAAAAGCTGTTAAGTTAACGTTTTGTTGAAAATGAAAAATAAGTAACCGATTCCCCTAACCATTATCTATAAGTGTATGTCGTTAGAATTAGATGAATTTCTTCTGGTTGCTGAGTAATGGACACAGGAGTGTTTATGAAAATAATGTAAATTTCATAAAATCTTAAATCCTAACAAGGAAAGAAGAGTAGTCTGATAATTCACGCTACAACAATTTGAGATTATTAATTAACATCAAATAAGATAGTAGGTCCATTTCTTCATTCTTTAGTTCCAATAATCACATACTCTCTGCTTGCCAGTAAAAAATTTTACACAAAATACTCTGCTTGCCAGTAAAAAATTTGTTTAGTAAACTTTCCTAAATTTGACATCTCAGGGTACCTCAAAAGATATAACTTATTCAAATTAATAAACAATATGGTTATAGAATGCTCACCACTCCTTTTGACAAAGCACAAAGGTTCCCTGGTAACTACCATATAAACTTCAACAAAACTACCTTGTATTTGTGGAAAACCCTTTCTTTGAGTTTCTAACTGTTAGTTCAGCAAGTTTGATACTTTCTCAAAAACTAATATTTCTTTTTTAAAATCTTATCCTGGCTTCAATTTAACCATATATTATCTTTGAAAATTCAAATCATATTAGTTGATAATAGGATGTAATAGGGAAACCCCAAATTATTAAAAATTGAATTAAACAGCACAATATTTTTAGCTATTTCGCGTTTGCTTCATGGTTTGTTGCAGATCATAAGCCGTTCATGGAATCCTCTTGCAAAAAATAACCTGTAAATTAATTTCAATCAAATTTTAATGTTTTGCCAACCAAAATCTATTGTCTTGCCTATTGTTATTATCACACACAATTCATATTAGCATAAGTTTAAATTTTCAGCACAAAAAAGGCTGATGGGAGACCCCCAAAACAATTACAATTTTGGTACAACGTAACTTAACATAAAGTGTTCAATAATAACCAAAAATTCACTATTTTGGAGTAAATAATATTTTTGGAGGTGGCAACCAGGAGAGAGAGAGGGCGCAAGAAATGTAACTTCAAACACTAATTCATAGTGAATGTCTATATGAAAACAAAATTGTTATCACACATGACAATGCACCTATACTATAATTAACACATTAAATCATTTGACACTTGGTCAGCTGTGATGCTATAATCCAATCAGGAGCTTGAATGTCAATATAGTACTACTCTATTCTAATCAAAGTAAAAATTACTAGGATTTTGGTAAATCATGCAAACCAACAGCACAGATTGCTCTGATGGACTTTAATACCATTTGGGATTCAGTTCATGTACTAGATTTTTTGCAAATTAACATTTAATTTTTTTATTTCAAAATCCCTACTATGTTTTTTTTGTTGGATTGGCAGATATCAAAAAAAACTTTCTAATTCTAACTTGCAATGACACAAAGAGCAGACACATTAGTTTCTAATCTGGCTCAAAATTTACAAGAAAATAATTGTGGGACACAATTATTTAAAAATATAATATTTAAATGATGGGTATAACTTTCTATTACAATTTCATTTAAAACTACTGCCTCCTTACCATAGCACTGTATTATTCACTGAAAAAAAGGTAGAAAAATTGAAGATGAAAATTTGTTTAATATTCCAAAAATAACATCTCTTAAGTGATGAGGGAAATTAATTTAATTATATATTCAACTGCCAATTATAAGTAAAATACATTCTATTTTGTTTAGAAAAAAATGAAAAACATTGTTAGTATCACCACTATTATTGCAAATGAACCTTGTCTGTTCAAAGAATTGTTGTTATTATTATATTTTTCTCCCTTCCTTTCTTGAAAGGTTTCATTACGCTTTTTTACAAATAAGGCTGAGAAATTAATTTCATGTCCAAAATAAATATCCATACCAGTAATCCCAGGACCAACTGCATGCAACAACTCAAATTTGAAGGAGAAAACTCTAGCCTATTGATGTAAAAATTATCAATATATATTCTCATAGTTTGAAGTTTAAGTAATCAATATTGCAATTTCTTTACTTCTGTACTTATTTGTTTTGAAACAGGGCCATTTGTATGGATCACGTTACCATCGTCAGTATCTTCTAAAAAACAATCCATCCCAATACTTCCTTCAAACAGCTAGGTCAACATTTTTAAATGTGTGCAAATAACAATAGCACATACAGAACTGAGCTTTTAACAGAGGCAAACTCTTCGGTAGCAGTTCAGAATAGAGCCCTAAAGTTCAGTCATCCATAGGTGACACTGGGAATTTCAGAGTTAAATAAAAATAAAAAATGAAATTATTTATACAAAATTCAATATTCAAATGAAAAATAAGCGTTTCTTGAAATACAACTTACTAATGCAATACTTAAAGTACAACAATCAACACAAGTTTTTTTTTAATGGAACAATTTGCTGAAAACAAAAGTAATGTGCTATCTTGGAAATTTGAAATATCACAATGATAAATCATTCAGTCATGTATTTATAAAATAATATAGGCAAAGGAGCTTGTGGAATTCTTAAACAATAGTGTAAAATGTGCCTGCTACATGAAGTAAAGGAAAACTTTATTGGAAAGTTGAAAATATTACTGCTATTACACCAATATTGGTCTTCGATTTTCAAATGTCCACAAAAATGGAATAGTAAAATGACATACGGGATATATCTTATTAAAACATCGCGAAAAAGAAAAAAAAGGGGGAGCAAGAATTTCCATTCCATAAAAACTATAGTTCTAGGAATAATCACATGCAGCTAGCGCTGTCATCGATCTTTTTTCAACGAAAACTATTTTCATTATTTTAATCATTCAAATGTTTAAAAATGTATAAATCCTACACAGTGTCATAAACACGTATCTAAATTTGGCTCAATTCCATGGTGCATTGACTAATAGAGGAGTAAACAATTTCGATTTTTCCAATATAAAGCACCTTCACTACAAAAATGGCTACCATCCGCCATAGCGTTGAAGAAGCCATTTGTAAAATATGGCTGCGCCCTTGGCTCATTCATGGCCGGCAAAGTATCAAAACAAACACAAAAGCGAATTTCAATTCCACTGACTGCCACTTAAAATAAATAACATGAACACACGCCACACTTACCCAGCTACGCAGTATCGATTACCCCTCTTGCCAGTTCGTGATTACACACCCTACGCAAACTACTGAACTGAAAACTTGTCAATATCTCACTAATTTAATACACTTCATACTGTACAAATGACGTACATACCATCATCTGTGCCTGAGGCCCACATCGTCACGGAAAATTCTCCTTCCAGTGTTTTAATTTGAACTTGCTTTTGTTCCCACTTGCGTGATTTTGTTTCAGTAACTTCACCACCAATGATATGTTCATTTCCTCTAACTTTCCCACCTCTCTTGGCTTTCCGACCTCCTCTCCTCGATGGTCCTGGACTTGATTCCACATAGATATCGCCTTCAGATGGTACTGGAATCTGGTCATAAACAGATAAAGGATCTCCACTTCCTACGATTTCTTCTTGTGTTTGTAGTATAACTTCCTCGCGTCCTGGCTCAGGCAGCGGCTGAAGGGCGATCATGGGCTGTCCTTCCACACCTTCGATCGTTGTCTCCACTGTTTCACATGGAATCTCTACTGGAATTGCCTCGATTTCAACTTCCTGGATTTCAGGATGTATTTCCACTTCTGTTATTATATCAGACGACGCCATGTTCATTTCCAAAATGGCTGAAACTATCTGGTTCTGCGACAGCAGCTCTCGTGGTCACGTGACATGGAGCAGTGCTGCTCCGGGTGCTGCTTCACTGACGTTTCGTTGCTCTAGGGCATGGCATGGCCCGTGGGAAGTAGGCGGGCTTGGCGGGTATTTGATTGTGATTTGAGTGGTGGGGGTTATTCATGTTTGAGTTGTAAGAGTCGTATAATGTTTGTGTAATATCCAGTCTATGAATAAAATCCTAATTCCAAAAATATGTTTATTTTGACACTCTTTAAGAGAAACTGTTTCCTATTAGTGTAGTATTCTTGTCAGAATTGTATTAGGAGTGAGGTTAGACGAATGTGTTTCAGTTTACAGATTATTTTGCTTTTTACTAATAAATATTATAAGCAGTAAATACCACAAATGGATGAACGAGAGACACTAATGGAGGTGTTTCCTCACCTAATTGCATGCTGCAATTTTACTCATTACAAAGGGTTTATTAGTGTGGGGGTAAGAGCATGAAAAGTTTTGAAAATTGTAATTTGCATATGTACTTGTGTGTGTGAGTTTGAGCAGTGGTAAAAATACTTACCTTCTGCAGGATACCGATTTCCAGACATCTATTCATGTCCCAAATTATCCTTGTTTGGCAAAGATGACGCTTAAGTGTTCTTGGCCTGTTAGCCAATTACTTTCAGGACATGACAGAGAGTTAAAAGAGGTATGAGTTTGCATCATTACTGGAATTATATTTTATGGATTCCTTTAAAATCATAGTTTTTTTGTTGTTTTTTTTACAGTGGCTCCAAAGCGATACATTAACTTCATTTCTAAAAAAATTGAAAAACCTATTGGTGAGTATCATTCATTGTGGTTATAAAAGTTACATAAAAATAAAAACCAACCTAAAGTAAGCAGATTTGGTTGGATTAAAATCTTGTTACTGCTTGAAAAAGTATAATTATTTCAAGATATTTAAAATTTTATTTTCTCAACATCTTTCATACTTTGGAAGATATTTTTCCTCACTAGATCCTGCTTGGTGACATGTTTGAGTGCCTTCTGGCACCTTTATTTTCTGTTCTTGTTTCACATTCTTTCATGTTCACAGCATTTTTTGTTTGCAGGTATTTCTTAATTTTTTGTTTCAGCTAACAGAAGTTTAAATTAGTTATTTTGTATGCAGGGAGTACATTTCCAAAAGTGGACAAGTGAAATAATCATCATTATAAATTATTAAGATTTAGGCAGAAAGGCCTGTTCCTTTGATCCAATTTTCCCTTATTTGCTGCTAATGAGTTCCTTGGCCTGCCTGGTTCTCTTTTTGCCCTTGGTCTGTATTTCAGGATCTGTTTTGGTTGTTTGTTTGATTTCATTCTTCTTATATGATCTTGCCATTTCCTTTGGTATCTTTTCTATCTCATTTACTGTGTTTTTAATTTTCCAACTTTTTCTTGTGTCTTTATTTCTTATTCTTTCTCTTTTTAACACTCCTATTAGAGATCTCATATGGGCTGCTTCTTATGTTCTTCTGTCTTTTTGTTTTAAGATCCACATTTCTCTTCCATAAAATAGGGTTGGTTTCATTGGCAATGCTATGGAATGTAATTTTTGTTTCTTTTGTCATGTTTTGAATTTTACTTTTTATTATTTCATTGATTTTATTGTAGCTTGCGAATTGAATACCTATGACTTCTTTCAACAAAACTGCCATATTTCCTAGATAAGTATGGGTTGCCACTCGAGTGTTCTTTAAATTTGAAACCTGTTGTTTTTGTTTTCGTTACTGAAATGTTCAAGTCATATGCCTTGCTTTGACATATTTATCAAAATTGAGCTGCAATGTGTCTTCATCTTTTGGGGTTGAATTGCTTATAAACCTTCCAAATATTCCAAATCTCATTATTCCATAGAGAAATAAGTACATACGCCAAGTCTCAGGAAATTTCCAAAACCCAACATACTTTTGGGTGTGTTTGCTTCAAAATTCAATATGTTTATTTTTCTTAGGTGGCGATATAACACCTCCCTAAATAGCATCCTGTCTATTTAAACTAGTGGTGCTACAGAATGGCACAGACTTTCCCGTATTAGTTTTCTATTTTCCTGGGTCTTCGCTAGCTATTTGGAATTGCCACATACTCTTTCTTGCCAGCTACCATCTATCATCGCCAAAAGTACATTTTTTTGTCATTTTCTTAATTTTTCGGTTTCCTATTGGTAGAACAGAAACATTAATTTTAGAATATTAAAGAACACAAAAACCTAGCCGTAAATGGCAATTTTCTTTTAAAAATTATGTGCCGTTTAAGAGAAAATGGCGTTTTAGCACTACTAAAAATGCGAAATTTGAAGCTCATTTTCACAGAAAAGTTTTGAGTTTTCAAAATACTTTATTTGAAGTTATTTGAAGCACTTACACTCACAAATATAATCATCTTTACAAATTGCGGATAATGTGCATATTAAAGATGTGAGAGATTTTTCAAAAATTATATAAATGTAAATTTTTTGAAAGAACTCTCAAACTCTCAAAAAAAAACTCAAAATAAACTTCACGCTATACTAATGAGTGTAATTAGCACTATCCGTTACAAAAGTTTCGAGAAAAAAATTGCAGCCATATACGAGAAAATGACGTTTGAGCATTTCTGAAAATGCCGAAATTTGAGCTACTTTTCACAGAAAACGGTAGTGTTTTCGAGAAACTTTACTTGACATTATTTAAAGCATATATACTCGTAAATATAATAATGTGAAAAAATCGCAGATAATGTAAATATTAACGACGTGAGAGACAAGTAAAAAAATTTACATTTTTGTAATTTTTGAAAAAAACCAACCGATAGACCAAAATGGCTTTTATGTCATTGGTAGAGTACATTTACCACTATCCCTACCAAAAGTTTAAAGAAAAAATTTGGAGCCGTTTTTGAGAAAATCTTGTTTTTGTAATTTTTTAAAATTGCACATATTGCACGCAATATTGCAGGAAAACTATTAAAATTTTGAAAAACATTTACATGACCTTTATTAAAGAACTCAATATGCAGAACATATTTTATTTGAAGAAAAAATCTCAATCTTCAATTTTGTAGTTGGAGAAAGACGCCGAAAAAACGTCAAACTTTCACAATTTTCGAAAATTCAGAGCTGTACGTGAAAATCGGACCTATGCCATGTTAAAAAGTGTATTTTCCTCTATTCATACAAGAAATTTAAAGAAAAAATTTGGAGCCGTTTTTGAGAAAATTTTGAAAATCCCCGGGGGGCTTCATATAAAGTACCCCCAAATTTTAAAGAATCTTTTTCAAAATCACAAAGCTTCGACTAGAATCAGATCGACTGGGGAATATCAATTTTGAAGAAAATCGACCGAACGGTTTAGGCGCTAGCGTTGACCACAGACGGACAGACGGACGGAATGCCGTCAATCGATTTTTAAGTATAAAGAAGCAACAAATCATGGATTTTGACCACACCACGAGATAGAGGATTTTTTTTTCTTAATTTAGCAACTGGTTTTATCCACTTATTCGTTTTCACGGCCCGGCAATTAATTTTTTTCCGCCGAAAATTGGCCATTTTTTCGCGCAGCATTACAGAACTTTCCCTATACTACATATATCACTCCGTGTATACGTACGTATACGGGAAAGTAAAAACATGTGGTACAAGGAGTATTTCACATGTTGTTCATGTTGTTCACATGTTGTTGAAACTTTTCATGCAATTAGAGCATCCACAGCAGTGTAAGGAAGCTTGAAAATGAATGCCTAGTTTATGACTGGAAAACTAGTGCTCAATCTGTATTCAAGCCATGTAGCATGTTGCATTTTTGAAAAAAATTCTGCAAAAGTATAATATTCTAATATTTCTTCATAACATCAGTTCCAATGAGGGGGCAGATAATTATAGAAGTGATATGGTTGGATTTAAAGGTTTTCAAAAAGGAGGCAAAAGTTATTCTTTCTCTAGAAAAAACAGAGCCAAAGGTGGTTGTTAGTAAGAGAGAACAAAAAAGAAAAATTCTGTGATCAGTTGAAGCAGCATTAAGAGAATCTTAGGAAGAGATTGAAAATTTAAAATAGGAGTTCTATAGTACGTAAGTTGTATAGTAATAAATTTTATAACAAAATAAGATGATTTACCAGCTTTAAGAATTCAACAGCTTAATTCTATAACATACAATGATTTATACCTTCCTATTTTCATTCTCATTACCTTCCAATCAGATAGCTAATATTTGTCTAAATTTTTCAGCAGACTCTGATTGCTTTATTTCTTCATTATACATTGTCAGATGTCCATGACATGATGTTCTTTATTCTGTGCTGTTGTGTATGTTTTTTTAATGGAATTGAATTTAGGGTCTTGTTGCAACTGTTGGACATCACTATTTTTTTTCCTTAACAGTCCAAATATTCTGGTCATAGTTGCTTTCTAATCTATAAATAAAAGTTAGTACATCTCCTTTTACTTCCTTTTCAACTAATAAATATCCTAATTCATTTAACATATTGTTGACATTTACACTATGCACTGTATTTAAAATGGCTCTCATACTCTTGTTGAAGTTTCTTTCCAATTTTTTAAAATTTACCATAGTAAGAACAGTCAAACAGAATTGCAAATGAGGCATTAAAATTCACATAAATAATTATTACTTTTCTGTTCTTGAAATAACTTTTCTCAATTTATATAACAAATTTCCTTTCTTGATTATTTTGTTGTTAATGTATTCAAAATGATCTTTAAAATTTATATGGTTATCAATATTCATTCTAAGATATTTGTATTTGTTCACCCACTCCAGGTTTGTACCTGAAAGTAAAATTGATTGTCTTGATTCTACTTCATTCCCAAGTCTGTGTTGCCTCCTTACCATACATTTTGTTTTATGAACATTAACACAAAAAATTCATGCTTACCCATTCACTAAGCAAAAAGAAGTCAATATTTATTCTATTTAACACATTTATTTTACATTTTGCCATATAAATAAAGTACTATCAGCAGAGACATGGAGTTTACATTGCTTTACCACCCTGGTAAATCATTTGTATATAATGTCAACAGTAGAGGTCCCAATTTACTCCCTTGTGGCACTCCATGTATTACTTTCTTTTCATCTGAAACTCCATTATAAATTCTAACTTTCTGATTTGTGTCCTCCAGATAATCCTGTAACCATTCATTCACACAACTATTTTTATTATAAATTGCATTTTCAATAGTATTCCTCTTAATTGTTTCAAATGCCTGTCACTAGTTCAAGAATACCACCACTACCCTGTCACCCCTATCAATAGCTCTTAACCAATCTTCAATTACCATTTCCAGTGCTGTCTTAAATATCCTCCTCTCTAAATCCTGATTGGTGTTCTGTTAAAAGATAGTTTTCTTTAATATATGTATTTCATTAATGTGCTACTGCTTCCTTGATTTTTTGAATTACTGGAAGAGTACCTATATTGGCCTAAGGTATTTGCATTTTGCACTATTTATTTAACAATAGGAATAATCATTGATGTCTTTGGGTTAGCGATTGTTTAACAATTTAAGTAACTTTAATTCCAATCACTGACCACGATTTTTTCACTAATTTACTACTTATTCCATGCCTTGAAATATACTATGTGAGCAGTATGCGAAAAAGTAAAAAAAATACAAGTTCATAAATAATGCGATCCGCACGCGGTGGCGATGACGGCGGCGTCTTTCGCTCGAGCGCGTTCTTGCCAGCGCGCATTGAAAACAACAAAAGACGATTCGTTTGGCACATTTCACTAGGCATCAAAAGTGCAGCGTTGGCAAGCAAATGCAAATGCTTCGAAAATATATAATAGTAATTATTGAAATACTATAGTATTGTAATACTATTCTCCAAATGTGCTCGTTTTAACACGAATTACACGTTACTCGTGTGAATGTATAATGCTGAATGCTCCACTCGTTTTCACACCTAAGAAAATTCTCTTAAATTCTCATTATAAATTGCAGAACCAATGCCCGTTTCCATCTATTCAGAATTAAACATGTATATAGGTTAGGGTAGGGATCTCAGAATTTAAGAAAACGTTCACACAATACATTTCTCCTCATAGTACGCCACACATCGTTTTCAACTGTTTTGATGTTAAATAATTAAAACCAAAACAGCCTCGTAATGGTTCCATGCCCAACAAAGAAAGAATTTAAAAGATTCACACCGACAACTCTTGAAGCAAAGCGCGGGAAATTCAAAAATGCAGTATAAAAATTTAAAATTACCCAAAATACTCGTATTTTAAAACAATAGTACATGACTTTTTAAGAACAGATTTTTACTTTCCCGTTTACGTACGTATACACGGAGTGATATACGTAGTATAGGGAAAGTTATGTAATGCTGCGCGAAAAAATGGCCAATTTTCGGCGGAAACAAATTAATTGCCGGGCCATGAAAACGAATAAGTGGATAAAACCACTTGCTAAATTAAGAAAAAAAATCCCCTAACACGTGGTGTAGCCAGAAACTCTGTTTTCTAGGTCCTTGATACCGAAAACCCAATTGAAAGGAAAACGTCCGTCCGTCCGTCTGTCTGTCCGTCTGTGAACACTGCTAGCGCCTAAACCATTCCTACGATTTCTTACAAAATGGATATTCCCCGGTCGATCTGATTCTAGTCGAAGCTTTGAGATTTTGAAAAAGATTCTTCAAAATTTGGGGGTACTTTATATGAAGCCCCCCGGGGATTTTCAAAATTTTCTCAAAAACGGCTCCAAATTTTTTCTTTAAATTTCTTGTATGAAGAGTAAAATACACTTATTAACATGGCATAGGTCCGATTTTCACGTACAGCTCTGAATTTTCGAAAATTGTGAAAGTTTGAATTTTTTTTCGGCGTCTTTCTCCATCTACAAAATTGAGGATTGAGATTTTTTCTTTAAATAAAATTTGTTCTGCATATTGAGTTCTTTAATAAAGGTCATGTAAATGTTTTTCAAAATTTTAATAGTTTTCCTGCAATATTGCGTGCAATATGTGCAATTTTAAAAAATTACAAAAACAAGATTTTCTCAAAAACGGCTCCAAATTTTTTCTTTAAACTTTTGGTAGGGATAGTGGTAAATGTACTCTACCAATGACATAAAAGCCATTTTGGTCTATCGATTGGTTTTTTCAAAAATTACAAAAATGTAAATGTTGTTACTTGTCTCTCACGTCGTTAATATTTACATTATCTGCGATTTTTTCACATTATTATATTTACGAGTATACATGCTTTAAATAATGTTAAGTAAAGTTTCTCGAAAACACTACCGTTTTCTGTGAAAAGTAGCACAAATTTCGGCATTTTCAGAAATGCTCAAACGCCATTTTCTCTTATATGGCTGCAATTTTTTTCTTGAAACTTTTGAAACGGATAGTGCTAATTACACTATTTAGTATAGTGTAAAGTTTATTTTGAGTTATTTTTTTGTTTTTTCAAAAATTATATAAACGTAAATTTTTTGAAAGATCTCTCACATCTTTAATATGCACATTATCCGCAATTTGTAAACATTATTATATTTGTGAGTGTAAGTGCTTCAAATAACTTCAAATAAAGTATTTTGAAAACTCAAAACTTTTCTGTGAAAATGAGCTTCAAATTTCGCATTTTTAGTAGTGCTAAAACGCTATTTTCTCTTAAACGGCACATAATTTTTAAAAGAAAATTGCCATTTATGACTAGGTTTTTGTGTTCTTTAATATTCTAAAATTAATGTTTCTGTTCTACCAATAGGAAACCGAAAAATTAAAAAAATGACCCAAAAAATGTACTTTTGGCGATGATAGATGGTAGCTGGCAAGAAAGAGTATGTGGCAATTCTGAATAGCTAGCGAAGACCCAAGAAAATAGAAAACTAATACGGGAAAGTCTGTGCCAGTCTGTAGCACCACTAGTTGAGAACAAATTTAATGTAACAAAAAATATCTGCTTGTATTGTACTTTTACAATGTTAATTTTTTGTTGGCAAATTTTGAAAATACAGAGAGTGCGCCAAAATTGTACCAGCATATAATTTATCTTACATTGCTAAATACAAGGAAAAATAAAGAATCAATTTTGTGACTTTTTTTAGAAAAATTGTTTACAGTGGCTTAAAAGCGCGTTTCACGCACAGAGGCGGATCCAGAAACGAATTTTGGGAGGGGAAATTTTTTTATTCAATATGTTTTGGTCGAATGTGTCATATTACAGATTATGTAGAATGACGTAGGCTAAACTCAGCTCATCATGCGATACATTGTTATTTGTTTTAATGTTTATACGAACATATTTTTGCTTGAAAGGTTCGGGACAAATTAAAATTAATAGTTACTGACACATTTTGGGAGGGGAAATTTCCCTCATTTCCCTCCCCGTGGATCTGCGCCTGCACGCAAAATTACACAATACGTACTAATTTTCGGAAAATTGAACATAAATAGAAGAGAATGGACAATTGAAAATTATAGAGCTGATTCTGATGAACACATTTCATTAATATAAATCTGTATCTTAAATATTGCACATGTAAGAAGACGCAAAACAAATTTAAAATTTTTGCAATTTTAGGAAAATTAGGGATTTCAACGAAAATGAGACTTGCACCACTCTCATCAGCGTACGTTTTTCACTATCCGCCAACAAAGTTTAATCAAAAACATTGGTGCCATTTTACTTTTCCGTTTACGTACGTATATATGGAGTAATATACGTAGTATAGGAAAAGTTATGTAACGCTGCGGGAAAAACCGGCGGATTTTCGGCAGAAAAAATTCATTACCGGGCCCTGATTACGAAAAAGTGGATAAAACCAGTTGCAAAATTGAGAAAAAACTAGTGCTTCCAAAGCACATACTTTCTCGCACTGCTTTTACATGGTCCTAAATGGACCTATTACACTACTACATAAACACATGTATTTTCCGTTCCGAAAGCCGAAATCTGATCCTTAAAAGTTCGCGAGCAGGCACTTATACCACGACGCCACATTAGAACCCTATGGGCCGAACAGAGCAATAAAAAGAATCGAACCGTGCCATAAAATGGTAAATGCATGATAGGAAAACAATAAATATGATGGTCCCTAGAAGAGATGTGAAAGATTATTAAAAAACTGAAAATTGGAAAATTACATAGACACTTCCAGTTCATGTGTCGTAATTATCAACATTTGTGATTCGAATGGCTTCACATGGTTTTCAGTCATGTTTGTGGAATTCTTAATTATTTCCTGTGGCAACAGAGAATTTTGACAAATAACACAAATTGACCAGGACTCGAACCAGCGAAGCTTCCCTCGGAAGCGCTGGGCCGATGTTCGCCAATTAACGACCACGGCTACCTTCGCTGTGCATGACTCTTACACTTATATAATAATAATAATAATAATAATAATAATAACAATAACAACAACAACTCCACCTAGGGAGTACACGACCTTGCAGTTGGTGGTGGAGCTTGAGCACCCCCATGAGCCTTAAAGCTATGTCAGTGGTAGCCTAGCTACCGGTAGGGCCTCCCTTGCTGAATAGGTTGAAGGTGAGGGGTCCGACAAAGAAGTACTCCATTTTGAGGAGAGTGGGAAGTAAGTAGAGAGGTCATGAACCTTTGGACTTCTGCTGTCGGCCCATGGAGGGTACAGGAGAGAAACTGGGTTGGCACACCAGGCCACTGATTCGAGTGGAGGCCCGAACCTTGCATTAGCCAGCGAAGGAGGCTGCCTTCAGCAGTCAGTGAAAATCCCGTAGGGTTTAGTAATGCCGACTGACGATCGGAGGGACCCTTGCTGGGCCCTGCGGGGGGATGCCCCGAGGCCACTGTGGGTCGCAGTAACGGATGGCAGGAAACAACCCGAGGGTTAAGTGTGATCTGTGAACTCGAACTTGCGTCCTGCGAATCTTCAATTCAAACCAATGAGCAAAATGGATAGAACAAGAAATGTAATGACTCTTAACGTGCCTTGTTCTACCAATGTCCCGTACCTGCTCAGAAACCGAGCTAATGTCTCCTTGTCGACGTCTGGCCATCCCACGGATGTTAATCCAAGGGACCCAGAGCCGGCAGTAGCTCGAAGCCATCGTCAGAGATGGGATGAATTAAAGGAGGTGATGCGGTGCTTTTACTACGCAAAAGCGAAAAATGGGGGCTCAGAAATAGAAGTTTTCAAGGTATGGAGAGAGCGGAACCCAGATGAGACCTACCCTAGACTCAAAGAAGCTTGCCAGTCAACGACGATACATACTCAGCAGTGGAAAATTCACAGCAGAACAACTTGCTGACATAGAGAGAAATGCGGAGTATGTACTTCGCTCGAACGATCCACATGACGAACATGTAGAACTTGAAAATGATGACCCCGTGGAAGGTTCATCTCTTTCCAGTGAAACACACGTCAGTGGTGAAAATTCATCTGGCAATGAATTACACGATAAGGACATGATGCAAAATCTCCTTCGGCGCGAGATAGAAAGAGTTAGTCAACTTCCGTTTGGATCTCGCGAACCCTTGAGGAGAATATGTGAAAATGCCAAAGCTAAAAGAGTGATAGAAACAGTGAATTCTGTCTTAAATGAGGTGGTAGAGACCCCAGGCAGAGATGTAGATATTACTGAATCAATCACATCATATATGCAACTGGACATCTAGTATCTCAGATAATTTTGGGGCCAGCCAAAAATACCGACGGCCGACAGCAAAACAGAGTAAACAGCTCTGTACCCCCATGGATGAAGAGAATTAGGAAACGGTTAGCCGACACCCGGCGCGAAATATCACTCTTAGCTGAGGCATCTTCTAAATCAACGCACACCTCTAAAGTTCAACGAAAAATATTCAATGTTGAACAAAAATACCAAATTGAAAATGACACCAGCAGGCTAATGGTAGTTGAGAAGCTAAAAGAGAAAATTCAAGCATGGGCTCAAAGAATTAGACGTTACAAACGTAGAATAGATTTCCGTGTACAGAACCGGTTGTTTGAAACAGACGCGAAGAGATTCTATCGCAATCTGACTCAAAAACCGAATGGCAAAGCTGTTACTCCTTCAAAAGATGACGTCGAAGCATTTTGGGCAGGAATCTGGGAGGAGAGCAGATCCTACAACAAAGACGCATCTTGGCTTCAATCTAAAGTTGATGCTACCGATGAACTTGTAGAAACAGTGGAAGATGTTCACCAATTCTCGGAAGAGGACCTCTTCCAAGCAATTAAGAACATGGGAAACTGGAAGTCCACCGGGATTGATAAGATCCAGATTTATTGGATTAAGAAATTAACAGCAATACATTCTCATCTAGCAAAGGCTGTTAATAAAATTTTAGAAAACCCAAAGGAACTCCCGGAATGGCTCACACGCGGCATCACGTATTTGCTACCCCAAGCGGGAGACAGCTCTTTGGCGGAGAACTACAGGCCAATTACTTGTCTGCCAGTACTGTACAAAGTTATTACTGCAGCCATAGCTGACAAAATGTACAGACATCTAGAGAAGAATCATCTAATGCCAGCTGAACAAAAAGGATGTCGTAAAGGTTTTTATGGCTGTAAGGAAATCTTGCTACTGAATAAAGTCATCTTGAATGATGTAAAGAAACGGAAACGTAATTTTAGCATGGCTTGGATTGACTACTAAAAGCCTTTGATAGTGTACCACACGATTGGATTTTGAAGTCCCTGAAGATCTATCGATTTCATCCTAGACTTATTGAATTTTGCAAGGCTAGCATGAAGTCGCGGAGTACCAGATTACTAATACAGAGCAGAAAGGAAGCAGTAGAAACCAGAAGTATTCAGATTAACAGGGGTATTTTTCAAGGAGATTCACTATCCCCTCTGCTGTTTTGCATTAGTTTGATCCCACTATCGAGACAGTTATCGCAAGCTGACTTTGGTTTTAAGCTCCATGGTGATGAAAGGCCAGTATCACATTTGTTTTATATGGATGATCTGAAAGTATTTGCTAAGATTGAAGCGATTCTCTCCCAAATGCTGTCTGTCGTGAATGACTTTAGCAATGACATCTGCATGAAGTTTGGTCTTGACAAGTGTGCAAAAATCAATTTAAAAAGAGGGAAACTCACAACGTCTGAGAACATTGAAATTGATACGCACACTGTGATTCCAGATCTTGAGCCCGGTAAAACTTACAAATATCTGGGCATTGAAGAATGTGAAACCATCTCGAACGACCGAATGAAAGAGAGAATTCATAGGGAGTATTATAGGAGAGTGAGACTGGTCCTGCAGTCCGCTCTGAATTCCAGGAATAAAATATCTGCAATAGGTAGTTTGGCGGTACCTGTAGCCGAATACAGTTTTGGACTAGTGGACTGGACTGAGAAAGAAATTCGCACCATGGATCGAAAAACCAGAAAACTGCTAACAATGCATCATGTTTCCCACCCTCGAGTCTATGATGTACATAGACTTTGTGTCTCGTAAGGAAGGAGGAAGAGGCCTGAGACAGGTTGAAGCCTCCTGGCACAACGCAATAGTCGGGTTGGGGAAGTATGTAGTCAGCCATCAAGATGACCCTATAATGAGGCAAGTCATGAAATCTGACCGAAGAATGGGAAACAGAGGCATTGTTAGTGTAGCAAGAAGCATTGTGAAGAAAACTAGGCAAGGCACAATAACACAGACACTGAACTTCTGATGCTGCTAAACATGAAGTGTGAGACACAAAAAATGTTAAAGAAATCGTGGAGAGACAAACCACTCCACGGAAAATACCTAAAAAGAATGGACAAGGTGCAGATCAATAAAAATCAATCATTTATGTGGCTTAAAAGGGGAAGAATGAAGCCAGAATCGGAAGCAGTTCTAGTAGCTGCTCAAGATCAGGCGTTGAGAACACGACATTATGATAAAGCGGTTCTCAAAATTTCCCATGATGATAAATGCCGCATTTGTCAGGATCAAGTAGAAACCATTGATGATATTGTCTCAGCTTGTCCAATCCTAGCAAAGACCGAATACCTGAAAAGACATGATAGGGTGTGTAGCTACCTCCACTGGCAGATCTGTACCGCCCTCGAAGTTCCAAACACATGCCCCAAGTGGTACGAACACTCACCAAGACCGGTGACGTCTGTTCGATTGTGTACGATATTCTTGTTTCAGAATTCAAACTGATCGCACGATAGCGGCAAACAAACTGGATACAGTTAACCGGGATTTGGCGAAAAAGTCGTGTTTACTTATCGATGTTTCTGTACCTTGCGATCAAAACGTCGTTACCAAGGAGGCAGAGAAACGTCTTAAATACAAGAGTTTGGAAATCGAGATCAGCCGAATGTGGGGCGTAAAAGCACAGGTCGTCCCGATAGTTATCGGAGCTCTGGGATTTGTTCCGCAAAATTTGAGTAAGAACCTGTCTAAACTCTGTTTTTTTTTCAAAAATTGTACATGACCTTTTTTAACGATCTGATCTTTAATTTTAAATATTATTTAACGCAGAACTAAAATATACATTTGTTTTACTTTAAGACAATTTGATCGCTCATTTTGGAATTCAGAAATTGTTAGGTCACATCGATGTAATCATGGCAAGCTTGTGAGATATATTAGTCTTTCTTTTCTGTACAATGTCCTGGAAATACTGTAATAGTCCATTTTATTCATGTTTTTTCGTTCGTTAAAGTTAGAAATGACTACGGATCGTGGCCGTCAAAATAAACGCAGATATGCACCGTATGCGTTTCATTTGATTTAGACTTTTTCAAGTTATAACTGAGTTTTTAGTATGACAGATAATATATTAATATTACGCAACAATTTCCAATAAAGCGAGAAAGTATGTTCTGTTTTGGCTCTAGTTTTAAAAGTATTCCACGTCGTTAGTATTTACATTACAGGCATTTCATATGCATTATTGCATTTGTGAGTATAATTGCTTCAAATAATTCCTGATGAAGTTTCTCGAAAACTGGAAAGTTTGAGAGCAAATTAGAATCAAAAATCGCATTTTCAGAAATGCTCAAACGACATTTTCTGGAAAACTTCTCCAAAATTTTCAACGAAAATTTGCATGATCATGTTTTGCACTTCTGTAAGTTTTGTAAAGTGATATTTTAATTCTACTTGTGGTAAAAATGGTTAAAATGTGAAAATATGTCGTTTAAGTGCCAATAGATTGCAGCTGAGAAAAGTGTGACAAAACCGAATACATAGCCCAGACGAGATAAAGAAATTTAACGTACAAATATGAGAAAGTCTGTGCCAATCTATAGCGCCGCTAGTTATTGTGTCTGATTGGTTTTTGTTTCATATTGTAGCCTTCAGTGCTTATGGATACTAACTTATTTTGAAATGTTTCTACAGGAATTAGAAGTGAAGAGAAAACCAATGGTTCATGAATGCCAGGAAGATTTTATAGTGGCGGATAGCTTTAAATTGTTAATTTCTGACTTGAAGAAGATAGAGTTTCATAATGTAGTATCCTTTTCTTCTTGCTTGAAGAAAATTCAATTGCAAAAAGTGGATGCTGCTAACAGAGTGCATATTATTGACATCACTGTTGGAGAAGCATATCCTCTTGATGTTGTACAGATTCAAGCAATGTTGCCAGATGCAGCTCTTGAAATAATACGCAAGGTTTGTTGTTGACCAATCCACATTTTATGCATTTTTCAACAGTTTTGAATGATTTAATCAGGCATTTCTTGTTTCAGAATTCAAGAGTGGATAAGATATACAACAGTTTCGTTGAGCAAGTTTTTTATCTGCAGAGAACATGGGATGATCTTGATTTATTAGATTCAAATTGTTGCATTTTGGATCCAGAACATCCAACTAGAAAAGATATGGGACGAAGAATATTAATTGGTAATAAGTAGTAGTAGTAGTAGTGGTGGTGGTGGTGGTGGTAGTAGTATGAATCTTCGTAAGAAGAGAAAGTTATGTAATCGTGCGCCGGAAAACGGCTAATTTTCGCCAGAAAAAATCTTATAGCTGGAGTCTGGTGAGGAAAAATTTGGTAAAACCTGTTGCTAAATTTAGGGGGAAAATCCTCTACCTCGTGGTGGAGTCAAAATCCATGTTTTGTTGCTTCTTGATACTGTAAAATCGACTGACGGTAAAACGTCCGTCTGTCTGTCCGTGGTCAACGCTAGTGCCTAAACCGTTCAGCCGATTTTCTTCAAAATTGATATTCCCTGATCGTTTTTACTCGTTTCAAGGCCCCTGGAATTTGAAACGGATATTTTAATATTTGTGGGTACTTTACATGAAGCCCGTCGGAGATTTTCAAAGTTAAAAAGAAACTGGCTCCAATTTTTTGATTATATTTTATTGTTGAATAGTGCAAAGGACATTTAAGGAAATTATGTAGGTATCATTTTCGTTGATATTCCCAATTTTTCGAAAATTGCAAAAAACTTTTTAAAAACTGCAAAATTGAAGATAGAGATTTTTACCTCTAACAAAGTCGGTTGTACAAAATTAGCACTTTAAATAAGGTCATATACCATTTTTTGAAAAAACGAGCAGGTTTTGAGAAAATTGTGATTCAAATTTAGAAAAAAGTGTTTCTCAAAAACCGCTGCAAATTTTTTCTTTAAATTTTCTTCACTTATGTAATGAAGGACGATAAAAAATATGGTCTTAGTCCTACTTCTGAGAAATACTTGGTTTTTTGAAAATTGCAAAATAATATTTTTTAAACTACAAAATTGTAGATAGCGATTTTTACTTCAAACAAAGTATCTTGTACAAAATTAGATCTTTAAAAAAGGTTATGTAGAATTTTCTGAAAAAGAACGAGTCGTTTTTGCGTAATCTTCGCTTCAAAATTACAAAAAGAAATTTTTCAAAAACTGCTCCAAATTTTTTCTTTAAATTTTTTTCCACGTGTGTAATAATGGACGGTAAATAAATACATAAACTAATGGTGCTATAGAATGGCACAGACTTTCTCGTAGAACGTAGTTTTCTAATCTATAGTTTGAACCAGTTTTTTCGTTATGAATGATAATCTTCCGAGATACGTTCTTTGGGCGCCCAAAGGACATTTTGTTTCACATTCTCTGGATTTTTCGTCTTCCTAATGCTAATTTGAAACCACCATACACTATTACTTTTATATAAGTGTAAGAGCCACGCTTTGGAAAGAAGCTGTGCTCGTTAATTGGGTGCATCGGCCCAGCGCTTCCGAGGGAAGCTTGGCTGGTTCGAGTCCTGGTCGGGGAATATTATTTATCAAAATTCTCTGTTGTCACAGGAAATAATTGAGAATTCCAGAAACCTGATTAAAAACCATGTGAAGTCATTCGAATCACAAATATTGATAATTATGATAAATGAACCGGAAGTGTCTATGTAATTTTCCAATTTTCAACTTTTTAACATTTCTTCTTGGAGTTGTAAAGCGTATGTACCATCAAATCAATTGTTCGTCGTTCTGTGCATCAGTATAAACCGATTTCAGTACAAAAGGAATATATCAACATTAAATGCAAACAAAATATAATAATTACGCATAAGAACAAGTTAGATATCCCTAATGGTTCCAAAATCGTTATTAATTTTTCTACTTTCTCGCCTTACGAATCTTCGTAAGAAGAGAAAGTTATGTAATCGTGCGCTGGAAAACTGCTAATTTTCGCCAGAAAAACTCTTATAGTTCGATTCTTGTGAGGAAAAAGTGGATGAAACGTGTTTCTTAATTAAGGAAACTAGTTGTGCAATAGAATGGCACATACTTTCTCACAGAACATAGTTTTCTAATCTCTATAGTTTGAAACAGTATTTCTGTTATGAGTCATAATCTTCCGAGATACCTTCTTTGGGCGCCCAAAGGACATTTTGTTTCACATTCTCTGGATTTTTCAGCTTCCTAATGCTAGAATGAAACCACCATACGCTATTACTATTATACAAGTGTAAACGTCATGCAGAGCAATTTTGGCCGCAGTCGTTAATCAGCGAGAATTGGCACAGCTTTTAGGAGGGAAGCTGCGCCGGTTCGAGTTCTGATCGGGGCATATTTTTCGTCAAAATTCTCTATTGTCACAGGAAATAATTGTGAATACTAAAAACTTTATTGAAAACCATGTGAAGCCATTTGAATCAAATATTGATAATTACGATAAATGAACTGGAAATGTCTGCATATATTTTTTCGAGTTTTTAACATTGATCAATTTTTCACGTTTCTTCTTGGATTTGTAAATCGTATTTTACCATCGTATCAATTGTTTGTTTATCATGCATTTACCATTTTAGAGCTCGGTTCGATTCGTTTTATGGCTCTGTTCGACCTATACGGTGCTAGTTTGGCGTAGTGGTATAAGTGCCGGTTCGTTAACTTTGAGGGTCGGATTTCGGGTCTCGGAACGGAAAAAGTTTTCTGGTAGAAAACACGTTTGCTGGTTTATGAAGTAGTGGAGTAGCATTTAGGACCATATAGAAGCACTGCGAGAAAGTATGTGCGTTGGAAGCACCACTAGTTTTTATTTCTAATGTCAGCAATAGCACGACCGATATTGAGAATGAAGTACAGGGCCTTATGGGCTTTTCCGGTAAATAAACATTCTCCCATTTTTAAGATTTCAAAACTGTTTTAAATCCTCATTAACATAATTGTTTATAACAATTGCATTAGTAAAATATGTCGAATGCATTATATATTTACCACAAATCGTTGTGTATATCTTTAGATCTTATTAATTTTTGTAGGAAGGGAACGTTCGGCTGTTGGATCAGCCGCAGCTGTGATGCTACGTGCTTTGGTTGCCGTATCATACTGTGCTCAGAAAGTGCGCGTTCCATTTGTTTACCTATGCTTAGTTGTTTTTGAGATTTATGTTAATACTCCAAAGTTAAATGTAATTTCGTTTACTTTTCTTCATTGTGATTTTACTTTCTCTCCTTAAGAATAGTTTGTAAGATGAGAAAGTTATGTTATCGTGCGCCAGAAAACGATGAATTTTCGCCAGAAAATCTCTCATTGCCGAGCTCTTTAATTAAAAAAAATCAGAAATTCTGTTGCTAAATTTAGAAAAAATCCTCTATCTCGTGGTGTAGCTAGAATACATGCTTTGATGGTTCTTGATTCCAAAAATTCGATTGATGACAAAACGTCCGTTCTTCTGTGGTGAACGCTAGCACCTACACCGTTCAGCCAACTTTCTTCAAAATTGATATTCCCCAATCGTTCTATCTGATGTCGCGACTCCTGGAATTTGAAACCAATATTTTAATTTTACGTAAAACTGCTAATTAATTATTTACACAGTTTCACAAGAATGTATTCTGTCTTCAGGCATTCAATTACTTTGAGAATCTAGTTAAGTTTTTCAACTTCGTGTAATTTTCACCCCCCAAACAACATAAATATTTCTTTTTATTCTTTCAATCTACGTCGGCCTTAATGAGTTCGGTTGCACGCGACGACGCGACGCCGTAAATGCTGATTGTGAACGTTGACCTTACGCTAGCATTGCACTCCACTGGCACGCTGCGAAATCTTGCCCATTACATCTTTCAGCGACACAGCTCGCAGCCCGAGAGGAGATGATACGACCTTGCTGGTTTTACATTAGCAATACGTTTCCGCAATATCTTTCAGCAATTTGTTTCTGCTTCTTGCGGTCACCTTTACACTAGCAAGAGCAAGGAGGAGCAATATATTGCCATAAAGGTCTGAGCAAGATCTTTCCGGCAAGAAGTTGCCGATCGTTTTACATTAGAACCTCCTGTTGCCGTATTTGGCGACGTCTCGAGGAAAACTGCGCGAGAACTTTGAGGTCATACCTCACTTTCCGGCATGGCTAGTAGACGGCAGAAGATGCGAGTTGCGGTCGCACTTACTGTGTTAAATGAAGAGACGCCTGCGATTAATGAGGACGTATGACTGGATTTTAAGAAGAAAGGAGAAGGGAGTTTGTGCCATTTCGGTACAGAAGTCTCAACATTTTTCATAAAACAAAATGTTTTCGTGGACGTCGATTCACGTGGGAGCAAAGTAATTTTCTTTTTATAAAACGTTCAATTGTTAATTCGGTAAAAAGTTTTAAAATAGTATAACCTACAATTGATATATTATTGATTAAACTTAAAATGTATTTCAATTAGATTAATACCTTAATAATTGTTTACGTAAAAAAATAATAATCAGAGAGCATCCTTATCTGAACCAAAATTTGAACCCCATTCGATAATCAACCATAGAGAGTTTAGAATATTTATTACTACTTCTTTTATTGTATTAAACATTTTTCACACACCCATTTTTCGAAAAAACTTGTATTACAATGCAAAATAATACGTCAGTGTACTACCTTAACCGTACTTCCTGCGAAAGTGACCGTGGTCATCACTGGCTTCGTCCAGCAATATCTTGCTCAAACTTCAATCCAATTCTAGATCCAGCAACAGCTGGCAATATCTTTCCGAGGACGGAAACATACGAGTTTACATTAAGACCGGAATATCTAGCAACAAATGTTGCCAACATCAGAAATATTTATTGCCGCAATGTTTACATTGGCAACTTTTCTTGAGAAATAATATTGCTCGCCATTAGTGTAAAGCCAGCTTTACATAGGGCGCGGCGGCGCGCTCGCTCGTGGCTTCAGGAGATCGTGGTGACCACCACCTCAGCTATTTCCACCGACCACCGACGTTTCGCCGTCCTCTGTTTCGTTCCTCAGCGCCCGTCTTCCTTCTGCTTCTTTCTTGAAAACTTCGGTTCCGCTCGCATCTGCTTCTCTCTTCTTTCCCGTTCACGTCGTATACACCCTCGTGCGAAAATTCTCTTGCACTCCGCAATTGATTTATTGCGTTTTGAAAAAAATCAGGCGTAAAATACAGCACTTGTTTATTCACCTCTACCTTTACGATTTCGCAGTTTGTTCTGGCTACTTCAGATAAGCAAATACTGGTCGAATTCGCCGTCTGCGGACTTCACTTTGAATTATCATTCAAAATCAAATCAACTTAACTATTCTCACATTTTCTATCAAATCACTACTCTTAACAAAATGGCTGCTTGCTCGTAACTTCAGCTCCCTAAGCGAATGCTAATTTCGACGACTACGACGTCTCCAACTTAGAAGCGGCGATCCAGACAACTCGCGGTCAGTAATCCGCAGTATTCGCATTTATGCCACTGCCCTCCACAGTAGGGGAGAAAGACGTCATGCCTCTTTCTCCAACTGGCTCAGCGTGCGTACCAGCTTCTCAAAGTTCGCCGTGTTGTTGCGGTCAACGGATACTAGGCCTCGCTTTTATTGACCATCGCGGTTGGCTCTCTTGCGATTTTCGCGTTCTCGTCACATAACAGTTGAGTGGGCGGCTGAGACGTGCGGTGGGGGATACCGGACGTTGCAGTTTACAAATCGCTGGAACTATGCATATTAATGGAGTGAGAGATTTAAAAACAAATATTGTGTAAAGTTTGAAAAAAACAAAAGATACACCAAAATTATTTTTATGCCATCTTAAACAGTGCATTTACCACTATACGTACAAAAACTTTTAAGAAAAAATTTTGGAGCCCATTTTGAGAAAATGGCGTTTCAGCGCTGAAAAAGTGGAATTTGGAGCTCGTTTTCATAGAAACCTTTTGAGTTTTCAAGAAACTTAATGAGTAACTTTAAGAAACTTATTACATAATTTAAAGTAGATGTACTCATTAATGCAATAATGTGATCAAATCGCCGCAAATGTATATATTAACGTGAGAGACAAGTCAAAACTACATTTTTCTAATTTTTGAAAAGGAAAAGAATATAGGAAAATTACTTTTATGCCATCTTACAGAGTACATTTAGCATTATCCCCACCAAAAGTTTAAAGAAACAATTTGGAGCTATTTTCGAGAAAATCTTGTTTTCGATTTTTTAACTCTTGCTTTTAGACGCTCTAAACTCGTACGTATTCACCGCACTAATCACATTGGCAGTCGAGACGTAGAACTACTTACGAAAAATATAGTTAAAAAAATACAAATCTCTCTCTGTGGCAACTCGCCGTAGAGCGCCACGCCATGACACTCCCCTGCTCGTTCAAATCATGGTGGAGATTTTCACGATTGGGTCAGTCAAGTGCCACCTCGCTTCGCCCCACCATACCACGCCACTCCACATCCAACTGTCCGGCCGTTCCACGGGCCCTGCTCGAGCCCTCCGAAAACGCCTCTCTCCGCACACACCGCAACTTAAGGCCCATTCACAATGCAGACTCAAACATAAGCATAGCGTTAATATAAAAGTTAGGACAACGTTTATAAGCGGACTCATTCACAATGCATTCGCATAAGCATAACGCATAAGACGTTAACTTAAAAGCTTGCAAGCTTCAAGCTTCTGTGCTTATGTTTAGGTCACAAATAAGAAATGAACCAATCACAGTACGTTTAACTCAAAATCGAGTATCGAAGTCAATAAATCGAACAAAAGACTTGTTTTCCAAATTGCTCGGTTGATTTTCGACGGTTTTCTGCGTTGTTTTGTAGCGTACGATCTTTCTGTAGTTTAGTTTAGTTGTAATATTCATAGTAGTACCATTTAGTTTGATTTTTTATTGAAATTAAAATACCTAACCTAACCCAACTCATGGCCGCAAGGCCGAGACGCCGCTGGTAGGCCTTGGCTCGCAAAGAGTTGTTGTGCCACAGTACATACGTACATGTTTGTATGTTTATATAAACATGCATATTTTAAACAAAATTTCAGTATATATAAAATATAGGTTCTCACATCCAACCAGTAGTAACTAGAATGGCCCACAGAAAATAGAAAATCTTTGCTTACACTTATGTTGGACATTGTGAATGCTTCAGTCTATCACTTATGTGCAATCACATATGATTATGTCTGTGCGTTACGCTTATGTTCACGTCTGCATTGTGAATGGGCCTTTAGTGTTCTTTGTCGTCCTTTAGTGTTCTGTGCCGCAACTCGTCCCGCTGGCGGCCAGCCCACCTTCCAGGGTTGAGGGAGGGGGCGGCGGTGGCAGCGCAGATCAGCCTCACTTGCTGCTTGGGCAAGAGAGAGTGCGCCTTCGGCCGGCGGATGTCTTCACCTAGGGAGGCGGCGACAAAGTGACTCGACTGAGACAGCCAGGGGCGACAAAATCAAATTTGTCTTCTACTTTTTAAGTTGGACGCGCGAAATTCATATGCTGGTCCCCATAATCCGTTGCAAACACCTTGGAGCGCCCTGCGGGCGGGAAATTAATAGTCTATGGTCTGCGCCGGCACAAATGTGTTTTCACGGAAATCCATATGAATGGGTATAATAAGTTATCTTCGACAATGAAATGTATTTACAGCAAATTCAGATCTTACATTCCAATGTGTATGTTTAACCTTATGTTCTGTGCCTGTAAGACAAATAAAGAATGTGTGTATAAGGCATAGAGGATAATAATGTAAATTCAGAGAGGGATAAAATTAATTAATAAAAAATATAAAATTATACACTAACCTAAGTAACGTTTTAAATATAAAAAATTGGGGAAAAATCCTATCTCGTGCCCACAAGACCAAACCATTGTAAAATACAATCCATTATTAAATATCCTCAACCCGCCCGCCCATCCTTTCCAACGCTGCTCAGTGCCCAAAATGGCGCCAGCAAGGGTGCCTGTGTAATAGCTATGTATGGTACCACGTTACTTGAATAAGTGTATAGTTTTATTTTATTTAACTGTATTAATTCATTTTATCCTCATCTGAATGTACATTATTCCGTACATAACCTGTTATAGTTTCTTCTATGTATCTCGAAGACAGTGAAGATAAGTATAAGTAAAAGTCCTCGATAAGTGAAGATAAGTATAAGTCCTCGATACTTGCAGGCCTAAGCGGGAATGTAAGATCTGAATGTAGTGTAAATACTCATACATTTTTATTGTCGAAGATTACTTCTTTTTACCCATCCATTTATCATTTTAGTGACAATCTTTATATTAAACTATTGTTTTATGTATTATTTTTTCTGCCTTTTACGTATTATTTTTTCTGCCTTTTACTATTTATGTTTAAGACTGCATTTCTCTTTTTTAGGAAAAAATGTTTCCATTTATTTGAATATGAATTATGAAGATGTCAACGCTGTGCCAAGTATTACGGTTCTTGGGCCTGAGCAGACTATTCAACAGTTCCAAACCACTCTAGCGAGAAACGAAATGGTACAATATTCATGTTGCCTTCTAATGCTTATGTAAAATGTGGCGAAACTGTTTTATGAAATGGAATCACACAAGACAAGTCGTAAAAAATAAAAACAGTTTTTTGGCCTTGTAACTATGTTCCAAAATCTTACACGTACAATGCCAAAGTAACGGAAACACAGGGAGAGAATAATTAAGTTCAAATGCTAGTAACCGTCCACCAGAAGAAGTTCAAAAATGTAGCCAAAACACCAGTGTCCAGAAAGAGTATCAACTGTGGACGTAAGCGCGGTCGGCGTAGCAGGCACTGAATCACAAACGATACAACTCGCAATCACTCCAAAAACGAATCTCTTTTCTGAGGCGCCGGCTAGCTCTTTATTCTTGTAGTCGGCACCGCTGCCAGCTCAGACTCGCTCCATAGCTCGGCACTTGTTGGAGCATGTACCACCATGTCGACTTACGTCGTGCGCGAACTTCAACGTTCGCCACGCGTACAGCATTGTGCTTATTCATATGTAGTTTTTTAGGGGTAGCTATTTTAAAAAGTCGGTCTTCTGTATAATTTCATCGCTCTTCCAATCATCTTCTGAGGTGAGACAGTTCCGAAATTAAGTTTTCAGCAGTTGGGATAAATCCGATCATTGTAATTTAATTTCTTAACATCTGTAATTTTGCTTACTCTAATTCATGAAAGGGAATTGTTGGCAACTTGGTCAAGAATCTTGAGTTGTTTTAAAGCCTTTGCCCAGGTTTTGCTTTTGCCCACAAGCCTTTTCAACTCTAGATTCATTAATATGGTGACATACTTTTTTTTGTTCAGTGCAATTTTACTTTCCCGTATACTATACGCACGTACGTACAGTACAGGGAAAGTTCTGTAATGCTGCGCGAAAAAACGGCGGATTTTCGGCAGAAAAACTCTTAGGACAGGACCCTGGTAAAGAAAAAGGGAATAAATCCAGTTGCTAAATTAAGAAAAAAAATCTCCTAACACGTGATGCAGCCAGAATCCCTATTTTGTGGGTCCTTGATTCCGAAAAACCAATTGAGAGCAAAACGTCTGTCCGTCCGTCCGTCCCTCCGTGTGTCTGCCTGTCGGTGAACAACGCTAGCGACTAAACCGTTCAGCCGATTTTCTCCAAAATCGATACTCCCCGATCGATCTGAATGATTTCGCGGCCCCTTCAATTTGAAACCGATATTTTAGTTTTGGAGGGTACTTTATATGAAGCCTCTGGGACATTTTCAAAAAAAAAGGCGCTACCAATTTTGACTAAATTTTGTTGTTGGATAGTCTGAAGGTCATTTAAGAGAATGGGGTAGGTCTCATGTTGGTTGAAAACTCTGATTTTTCGAAAATTGGAAATTTTCGGCATCTTCCTACAACTATAATTATGAAGATACAATTTTTGTTCTTATTGAAATGTGTTCATAAAAAGCAGGTCTTCAAATAAGGTCGTGTTCAATTTTCAAATACAAGTTTGTTTTTTTTTTCGAAAAGTTGTGTCATAGACAATTTTCTTTAAACCATTTTTTCTTAAAAAACCGCACGTTTTTTGAATAAATTGGGACTTGAGATAGCATAAAGGAAGCTTAAGAGAATGGTCCGTACGAAAAGTTAAAAAAAAAATGTTTGAGCCGTTTTTGAGAAAATCTTGTTTTTGCAATTTTTAAAATTGCACATATTGCACGCAACATTGTGCAAAAACTACTAAAATTTTCAAAAAAATGTACATTATCTTAATGAAAGAACTCACTCTGGAGAAGAAATTTTATTTGGAGGGAAAATCTCTATCTGCAACTTTATAGTTGGAGGAAGACGCCGACAAAAATTCAAACTTTTGCAATTTTCGAAAATTCAGAGTTTTCAACCGACATGAGACCTACTCCATTCTCTTAAATGACCTTCAGACTATGCAACAACAAAATTTAGTCAAAATTGTTGGCGCCATTTTTCATGAAAATTTTGAAAATGTCCCAGAGGCTTCATATAAAGTGCTCTCGAAAATTAAAATATCGATTTCAAATTCAAGGGGCCATGAGATCATTCAGATCGATCGGGGAGTATCGATTTTGGAGAAAATCGGCTGAACGGTTTAGTCACTAGCGTTGTTCACCGACAGACGGACAGATGTTTTGATTTCAATTGGTTTTTCGGTATCAAGGACCCACAAAATAGGGATTCTGGCTTCACCACGTGTTAGGAGATTTTTTTTCTGAATTTAGCAGCTGGATTTATCCACTTTTTCGTTACCAAGGCCCTGTAATAATAGTTTTTCTGCCGAAAATCTGCCTTTTTTTTCTTTTTCGGACAGCATTAAAAATCTTTCTCTCTACTCCAAAGCAAGAAAGTAAAAACGACGTAAATGACACTTATGTTAAATTAACGTTTTTATCAGACTAATGCCCTATTACATAAATAAGAACAAAAATCCTGACGCATTTATTGTTAAGTGTTAGGAGTGATTATAAACAGCGGGAATTGTACGTGCCAATTGGTATAATGTATATGTAAACTCAATTTTTCTCGAAAGTATGAAAATGGCACTTACGTCCTTTTTATTGCAAGCCTTCAATTCTGTTAATGAATTGGGGGAGGAGGGATTTTTTGTTCGAAAAAGGAACCTCTAAGGATTAACTGCCTCAGGACTCTGCTTTTCTTTGGCCACCCCTGTGTGTAAAACTTTTTTTTTTCAGCTGTGGGATCCTAACTCTTCATCTGTAGACAATTTGAAGAAGGTGTTGGATTTATCTTCATTTCCTGCCAGAGAAAATAGTTGTGCAGACATTTCCCTGGTACACCAAGAAGAATGCTTGATATGTTTCGCACTCTGGATGGATGGGGAAATGCCTAATTTAGTGTGTGAAAATACTCGCTGTGGAACTGCTTTTCACACCACGTGCTTATTCCAGGTGTGGCCTCATAGTTTTAGTAGGAATGGGTGATTTCGATTATCACCACTTGCTCATTATCCTGCAATAACCAATTATTTTCAGTTTATAATATTTAGTAATTATTTGATAGTTTTGTACGAGTAGATCCTTTGAATTGCGAATACCGCATTGCACTAAAATAATTATTTTCAGTTGCTACTTCAATGTCTCCAGAAAAGTATTTTTCTGTAGCAAAATTGATTTCAAATGACTTGCAAAGTCCTTGACAGTTTGACATTTGAGTCTATGAATATCAACGTTCAGTGCGCGATTGAGGCAAAACGTTAATATTTACTTCTTTTGCTGTTGCTTACACTGTATAGAGAAAGTATGATAATTCTGCAGGACAAAAACTGAATTTTTGTCAGAAAAATTAATTGATGGGCCCTGATAACGAAAAAGTGGATAAACTAAGTCCCTGTATGTAGTAAATTGCTTCCTCTAACACATTGTATAGTTAGAATCCATTTTTCGCCATAAACCGAAAAATCAATTGTCAAAAAAACTGCCCTTCTGTCCGTGAACAATGCTTGTGGGTAATCCATAAGCAGGATTTAAATAAACTACAAATAATTCAAAACAAGTATCTATGCTGGATAGTAAATGTACCTTGGTTTATCCGCAAAGCTCTAATTCAAAAAGAACTCTTTATATGCCCAATAAAACAATGGATAGACAAACTATCCACCTGATTCTAAATGAACCTACCATCTTACCCTGCAACCCAAAAATTTCAATTAGGTTCAACTTCATACCCGTATCTAAGAATCAAAAGTCAGCATTCCAAAGACTTACTTAGACCTCTGTAAAATAGCAGTAAAGAAAGCAGTTAATAACAACAACTAATAAATTCGAGATGTAGAGGTCCCTACCTGGACACACCTCTCTAATTTATTAATGTTAATTGTAAGTTAAAAAATATCTGAAAAATGCCTTGTGTTGTTATATTTGTATTGCTGTGTACGATTTGAAAGGCTTAACAAGTCAATGTGCAGTTATAGCTTGTAATTTTTGTTGTTGTTTGTTTGTATCTAGTGGCTGCAAACTGTCTCTGGAAATTATCAGAGTTTTAATCAAGTGCATGGAGACTGTCCAAATTGTGGCATGGTAATGAATACTTATTGGAATGGATACTGATCATAATTACATGTTTTACAAATGAAGCGAACAGTTTTAATTGTTTTAATTTTCAATTCTTAGGCAATATCATGTCCAGTACCAAAATAATTATATCTAATGTAAGATTTCAAATTTCTCATCAATTTGAAATGCCAATTACTGAAAGAAGAAGATAAATGGCAACAGAAAAATGTCTTGAAGATATCTTACACTGGATTGAATCAAGATCATTGAAATATACTCCATTGTTTATCTCCACTTTTAGATGTTGAAATAGTTTTTTTTATTTGTTGTGTGGTACAAGCAGATCAGTCATTGAAAAATTTGTTGCAGTTTTTAATACATTGTAATTGAAATTATTTTTCTATTAAAAGATACCATATGTAGTAGTGTTTTTTATTTTTATACCTTATATTTATTAATCCACTGTGTATATTTGGTCAGAGATATCTCATGGTATTAATGCTAAAAGGTTTTTGAGAATAAAAAATGTGATGATAGCAAATGATATTAAAGTTTTTTTGGCATTTCCAGTCATCACAGCATTATAATATCAAAGATGTCTATGATCTTCATCAGAGATCTCTATCATTTGATTAACACTTTTGTTCCCCAAGTTTGAAATTAATAGTAGTTGAGTCAATTGTATTTTTGACACAGTGAACCTTTGAACACTTCAACATTTAGGCCATATCGTAGGCACTGCTAGACCATGTCTGATGGTTTATGTTAATGTTCCTTTGTCAAGAATCTGCTGGAAGGGACTAATGTGCTGATATGTATTAAGAAGCTAGTTGTTACTCTCCGCCAAGTTTTTGCTTTTTGGCACTGAAAAAAGGTTTTTCTTGTTTTAGTTTTAATTTATTTGAGCTTTTGTTCTCTGAAATGGAACAAATCTAAATATGCATGTTGCTTACTCTTAATTCTCTCCTCCATATTAACTTTTAGTTTTAATATAACTCACTAGCGTACCCGTGCGAGAACTCTCGCATGTTAAATCCCACCCTTTCCCTATCCATTTGTCTATCCGTTCCATAAAGGAGAGTAACTACTAATGTACTTACAGAATATCAAACAAAATAACAATGCAATTGATGTTTGCAACAAATTTTCAATTAAAGTTTATTCAACATTATAGAGAGATGTTCTTGGAACAATTCGTACGCTTCTTTAAAAACAACATTTGAAGACATTTTTCAATCTTCCTTGAGAGTGAGCTTTTCGCTTTCCTTGATAGTAAAATAATAGAAAAGGTTTTTACTCTTGAGAAAGCCGAGTAAAGTAGTGCGAAAATACCTGATCGGGCAAGAACAGACCTACTCATTGCAATATTATTTAACTTTCCGTGATTTCTAAAGAAGAACCGAGTGAGTTTTGGAGAGTCAGGGTGCCAGCTTGCTGGAGTGAGAAAATTGAAAAATTTTTTGTTTACTAAAAAATAATTGAATTATTTTCTGTGGCCTTACGTACCTCAAGAAAAACAATTCCGAGCCAAAAAATAATCAAAGTAATGTTTTCATCTTTGAGTACTAAATACCATTTGTTACCATTAGAAACAATTTAGTAGGCATTAGTAAGCCCACTTCGGTACATGGGAATGTTGCTCAAACTATGTTTGCATTTTTAATATATCTTAACGAACCGACACCTTGAGTTTTATTTACAATATGAGTTTGCAGCTGGGCGTTGGTGTACATACTTCCAGATACCGCCAACATTTAAATCGTACGTTTGGACTGCAATCGCTGGCAGTTGTCGGGTGACTTTCACTATTCTTTCTATAATTTTAAATTTAGTTGTTTTTTAATTGATTCACGTAGTATTGTAGGCTAGCGCGTTTTGATTTTTGTTTTCTATTTATTTCAAGCTATTTTACTTTAGCTACTTTAAAATGTTTGTTCTTTGTGTTGTGCCATAGCACAAGTTTTCCCCCACTACCTCTGTGTACCCGTGCGAGAACTCTCGCATGTTAGACCCCACACTCATCCCTATCCTTCTATTTTCATTCTAAGAGGGAAAGTAGTTAACAAAACGTGTTTATTTGTTTAAAATCTTTAAAGGTAACTTGCAATGTACTAACACAATTACAAATAAAAATAAAAAACAATGCAATTAACATGTAAAAGAAATTTTCAATAAATATTTATTCAATATCATGGGGAATTTGCTTGGAACAATTCCAAACACTTACTTAAAGACATTTGAAGTAATTATTCAATATTCTTTGTCAATTAGGTTTTGGTTTCTCGTGATAGACACAAAAATATTAGCTTTTTACTTTTGAGAAAGCTACGTGTCTGAACCTGGTGACTTGAAAATTTCATTGAATGATAACAAAAATATTGGTACAGGTAAAACACAAACACAGTCTTCACTCTTCACTGAACATCCACATCCCTCCACAAGTAAGTACACAGCCCTTATAGACCATGAAAAAACGTTAATTGAATAGTTTCACTACACGCATAAGAAACAATCTTCATAGGTGTAGGTATCAAGCAACTATAATAGTACTTTTAGTTGCAGGAGAGCAAATCTTGAATTAATGATTATGCAAATAAACCTCGTCAGACTGCACAAACTACGGTGTTAACAGAAAGCGTAAATAAAGATTGTCGAATCTAAGCCTTCTAAGCGTGTCGCCACAAAAATTGCTACCAGCAGGAAGGACTGAAATATTAAGGTGGTCTTGATAGTATTGAAGCATGGAAACGAAAAGTTAATTGAATGGATTGGAGAATGTGTCATCTTCTTGATTATGGTGTGAAAAACGTTTCTTTGAGGCCTTCGGCCTCCGAGGCCTTCGCCCTTCGGCCTTCGGCCTCAAAAATTTACTTTTTAAGGCTCTAAGGTTTCGCTCCGTATATTTCAAGTGTTGTGTACCTGTTTCGTTGTTCCTGAGTGTTCAAATTGGTTCAAAAGTTTTTCTTGATACCTGGTTGATAAGTGAGAATAAGAGTAGTGTTTAGCTTTGAGTCGTTTAGTAAATTTTCTATTGGGAGTGTGTTCTGGGAGCGCAGCCGCCACGCTTGGAAGACCTAACCTAGATCTTGCTTTGCGTGTTTTGTGTTATTTGTTTCTGTATTGGTTGGGTGTAAGTGTGTGAAGTGTTTTCGTGAAATATTCCAAATCATGGCCCTATACTGCGCAGCCAAAAATTGTAAAAAGGAAATCAAGATACGTAAACAACTAAATCAAGCAGACTATGTTGAATGTGATATTTGCTCTTCGAAATTCCATCCAGAATGTACAACCCTCACAGCCACTGAGATAAGAGTATTCGCATTGAGAGGTGAGAAAAAGAGATCGATGACTTACAGTTGTTTGGAGTGTGGAGGGAGTATTGCAAACATTAATCTTATGCATACATTAACAAGTCTCTTGGATAAAATCGAAAAATTAACAGCAGAAGTAAAGAGTTTAAAAGAAAATAAATCTGAAGTACTACCATTAGGCGATAATATAGAACCAAATTTTGAACTTTTGTATTCAGAATTCATAGAACGAGAAAAGCGTTCAAAGAACTTGATTATATACAATGTTCCCGAGGACGCTAGTTTATCAACAGCTCAGAGCCTAGTTACGGATAAGCAAACAGTGATCTCGATGCTTTCCAAAATAAATACCATAAATTCTGACCAAGTTCAAATTGTTCGATTGGGTAAAGTTTCTTCATCGAATGATGAATCAATTCCTAACGATGCCAAATGTAATCCTAGACCAATTAGAGTGACACTGCAAAATTCATCTCAGGTTCTCGATATTTTGCGTGGTAAAAAGAAGTATCAGGGACCTGCAAAAATAACTCCTGATCGTACTTTACGGCAACGAAATCATCTGAAAAAACTGATGTCCCAGTTGAAACTTGATGTAGAGGCTGGAATTACTGATAAAAAGATAAAATATATTAATGGAGTACCTACAATAGTCAATGAACGTCTGAACCAAACAACATCCTCAAATCACCGGAAGACCCAGGAAAACTGAAACCAAGGCAATCCCCTACAAACTTTTCAGCATATTATCAAAATGTACGTGGTTTACGAATAAAAATTGGCAAGATCATCGTCTCAACTAGACAACTTCGACGTCATTTTATTGACAGAAACCTGGCTACATGATGGTATCTTGAACGCGGAACTTGGACTATATAACCACGCTATTTATAGGATGGACAGATCACCAACTACAAGCAATTATCAAAGAGGTGGAGGCGTTCTCATAGGTGTACACCATAAGTATTCCAGCACTACCATTGATTATTTTGAAAATAACGTAGAACAAATATTTGTTAAAATAGACTCTCCCTCGACGAAATTGATAGTTGGCACAGTGTATTTTCCTCCTAAATCTCCGTTAGACGCTTATATAAAATTTTCTGAAATCTTAGAAATGTTGTCTGAAAAATACAATGACTTTGAATTTTTTATTGCTGGTGACTTCAATCTTCCAAACACAAATTGGATAAATAGAGAAGGCTATGTTGATTGCATTTTTCAAAATGCAACTCAAGTAGAAATTCAATCAAGCACTACAATATTAAATTCTGTTAATTATCTAAATTTATGTCAAATTAATGACATTTATAATAAATCTTATAAGATATTAGATCTAATATTTATTCAAAACAGTAATCATAATATTAAAAATTCCGCAAGTCCTATAGTGCCATGTGATACTCATCACCCGGCTTTAGATATTGTTTTTAGTTTGCAAAAAGGATTTTCTGCTCTTAAGTCATATGAATGGAGATATAATTTTAAATTAGCTGATTATATAACTATAAATGAGAAATTGTCTACAATAAATTGGTTAGAATATTTTCAAATGAATTCTTTAGAATCATCTATTAATTTCATGTACCACATCTTGTATTATCTTATTGAGTTACACGTACCAAAATTTAAATATATTACAGCAGTATCTAAATATCCTGAGTGGTACACAGCTGAATTAAAAGCACTCATCAAAGAGAAAAATAGAACTCATAAAGTTTTTAAAAAGACACTATTAGATAAAGATTATAAAAAATTTTCCGACCTTCGAAAGCAAACTAAAAATAAAGCGAAAATAGATTATAAACATTTTATAAATAAAACAGAAAATGCAATAAAGCAAGATATGAAGTCCTTTTGGAAGTATTCTAACACAAAGAGAAATGTAAAAGGATTACCAGGTATACTGTTTAGTGGAAAAAAGTCTGTTAATTCTGGTCAGGATATTGTAAATATGTTTGCGGATTACTTCGAAATGGTTTATAAACCAAATGATGTAAATGTATGGACCAACGAAAATTTATGTGAAACTGGTGTGAACTTGAGCTATCTGTCACTGGAGCAAAATGAAGTTTTTGTAGAAATCGGAAAATTGGATAAAAATTGTGGACCGGGGCCTGATGGAATACCACCTCTATTTTTGATAAACTGTATAGCTAATTTAACACCGGTATTACATTTGTTATTTGTAAGATCATTGCGAGAAGGTTATTTTCCCGATATATGGAAAACTAGTTACATAACTCCCATATTCAAAAGCGGTAATAGATCGGATGTAAAAAACTATAGACCAATCTCAAAATTGAGTATAATTCCGAAATTGTTTGAATCATTGATCACAGATAAGATATACAGTAATGTAAAACTATATTTGATTGATGAGCAACACGGTTTTCGGAGAAATAAATCTACAACCACAAATTTACTAACATTACATAATTTCATTTCTGAAAAATTAGAAAAAAGGTCACAAGTCGATGTGATATACACCGATTTTGCAAAGGCGTTCGATACGGTGGATCATAAAATCTTAATTAAAAAACTATTCGATATGGGTATTCATGGTGTATTGCTGCTTTGGATTGAGAGCTATCTTACGGCCAGAAAGCAATTCGTTAAATTTAAATCATTTTTATCGCATGAAATTTTAGCTACATCCGGCGTTCCACAAGGTTCCCACTTAGGTCCACTTTTATTTCTGATCTTTATAAATGACGTGAAAAATTATTTACCATCATGCTCGTTTTTATTATTTGCGGATGATCTTAAAATATATAATGAAATTGAATGTCTAGATGATTGTAAAATGCTCCAGCATAGTTTAGACTCATTATCACTCTGGTGCAAGACTAATAGATTATCATTTAATATACAGAAATGCAAACTAATGTCATACCGAAAAACAAAATCATTCCATAATTTTTCATACACAATAAATGGAGAAACTATTGAACCAGTCACAAACATTAAAGATCTGGGCATAATTTTTGATACAAATTTAAAATTTGATGCACACATAGATTGTATATCAAACAAGGCACTAAAGACATTAGGATTTATTATGAGAATGGCCTCAGATTTTTCTGATAAAAATACGTTTAGATTATTATATTTATCTTTAGTAAGACCAATTTTATTATATGCGTCACCGGTTTGGTCACCTTATTACCAAAACAAAATTAGTAAAATTGAAAAAATTCAACACAAATTTTTGAATTTTGCTGCCTGGAAACTATATCTCCCATCTCCATATGTGAATCATGATTATACCCAAATTGCATATTTTATGAACTTGAGCTCACTAGAATCTCATAGACAGTTAAATGATATAACTTTCTTGTTTAATCTTATAAATAACAAAATTGATAGTATACAACTATTATCAAAAATATCATGGAAAATTCCACAACGTGGACTCAGAAACACAAAGGTCGAAACATTTTTTATACCACATGCAAAAACAAATTTATATTTTCATCAACCCTTATGGAGAATGTGCCGTTTAGCGAACACTACAAACATTGATATAACCGATAAAAATGTTAAGCAATTTTCAAACACAGCGAGAGAAAAGTTTTGTACTGATTTTAGATGATAAGAAATATTAATTTATATTTATTGTATATATTGGGCGATTGCCTGTCAAGAGAAGAAATAAATAAATAAATAAATAAATAAAACGCTTAGTTTATGAGTTATTTGCCGATATAGGTTGACATGTGATGCGGGTTGCATTTTACATGAATACTTCGATGCGTTTTTTTAAAGAAATCATCCATATTTTTAAAGTCAAAATGGAATTCGTCAAGTCTCCGTGAAATTCTCTTTCTTTAGAGCCCTCATTTATAAAGATTGGTTGCGTGTGAGAGCCGGAACCCAAAGGTATACTACTGAAATAATACAGGAGACAATAACCAAGCAGGATGGCTTTTTCTGAACTAGACCTCATCTTGTATACCTATGGACAGTGTTTAAAGGTACACAACATTGTAAAGGCAGAACTTCAGAATTATTTTGATATTTATGAAGTTTCAATCTATCAAGATTGCATCAATGTTGATGATGAAGAGGAGGAGGATTTTGATAATTGATGAAAATTTATTGAGTTTTGTGAGGATTTTGATGGAATTGTGATTAAAGGAGAAAGTAATAATTTTGAAGTTCCGTCTTTAGTGTTTGTTTAGTTTTAAACCAGAATATCAATGCCAATTACATAGTAGAAATTACAGATGTAGATTAAGGAAAACACTGAATATCAAGTGAATTATTTGAAATGGCTTATTAAAGGAAAATTCTTTATCAATGAGAGAGTAGTTGACATTTCTGAAACTAAACATTGTAGTTTTGAAACTACCAAAATCAATTAAATATGGCTATAGTGAACAACTTGTTCTTTCTGTTAATATCTGCAATAGTCTGAAATATAATATGAAATAAATATTTGATGTACGCAACTATAATTTTTTGTGTTTTAAATTCTGTTAAATTGAAGGTTAATAATTATAATGGTGAGACAGAACCTTGATTTTCAGAAACCTTAAGTATTGATGTGTAGTGAACAATTTTATTATATTCCTTTAAACTCATTAAAAAAAATGTGTATTTACTGGTGTGCAAGGTAGTGTTCAGTGGTAAAAGTCCATAATGTTCCTCTGAGAACATTTACAGATTTTGGTTTTTCATTCAATAAACGAATGTGCGTTGCATGTAGCTCGTGTAAAGAAAATAGTTTGATACTATGTTATTTTTTGCTTCTTTATATAATTATACATTCTAGAAACATGAAAAAATTAAATAAAAGTGATTTGTTCTTAAATTGTAATGATGTATGGTGGTTGGCCAAGCCCCGAAGTAGCACGGCATGCGAGCAAAAATCCGTATCGCAGCAGGATGCGAACCCACGACCTCCGGACCGAGACGCTGGTGCGCGCCAGACTCAAACGATCTTCAAGTTCGTAGTGTTTTGTCGTGAAGAGAATCAGAAAGACTCATTCGGTCGAGAGGTGGTGATGCCTTTGCTGAGAGGGCGCTTCACTGAATTGATCTTTCGAAATGTTCGTAGCGCAAGAAGTGGGCAAAAAGGTACCGGTGGTTATTCCCATCTTAGCTGTCACTCAGGCCAACGCCGTGACGTGACGTCAGAGTAGGCATCCCACCCGACACGCGTGCTTTGAGAGGCCGTCGCAAGTTCCTCTCCCGAGTGTCGCCCTGTCGTCCCATGAAGAAAGTTGGTGGTTGATAGTATGGCGTAAGGATATCTTTGGCGTTTCAAGTGACCAATAAGAAAGCGTAAACGCCAATGATGTATACATATACTTCTAGATGGATGACTGTCGCCTTGGCGGTGAGGCCACCCAAGGCGCCATTTTGCACGGCAAAAACCTTGTTCGTATCGCCGAAAGCGGTGTGTTGTAGTGTGTTTTCTCTTGAGTGATTAGTGAAACATTTTTTGTTTTGATTTTTTATGTTTTCATTTTGATCTTTACTTAATGTAATCGTTATTTTGAAAATTGGCCCAGGAAATCAATAATTTTTGCCTCTGTTTTATCCATGTTTTACCACTAAAACGTGGGTTTCACAACATTATCGTGTAGTGGAATCTTAGTCTTAAGTGTTCGTGTTTTGAACATGTATTTTAATATATTCATTTATTCTCTAAATGCATGTTTTGTTCTATTTCCTGTTATGTAAAATTAAAAGAAACATTATTTATTATTTGAATATTTTCTTTCAATGGTGAAAGGTATCATTTGAATGTTTGTTCCTGCAAAAAAGTTTTGTATTCATATGCAAATAAAAATGTCAGCGCATAAAAGTACATATGTACTATATTTATCTACGTGTTTTCATTTTAAATCTCTCTGCCACCTCCTAAATCCAGCAGTTATTTACAACCATCCATTAAGAGCGGAAAAAAGGGATATTTGAAGTGAAACGCAGTTTTTCTAATCACATGAACAATAAGTACGTCTTATTCTTATATTTGAAAACGGAATATTGAAACAGAGAAAGAATCCTTAATAATAAAGTTGCCGTAGTAATAATAATTTACTGTCACGTGCAGTATTAACATATAAATTGATCTCTTCTGAAGCAGTATAAGAAGTTTGTACCTGTATGTCATCATAACAAGTCCTCATTTTTGCAAGTCTCCGGTAACACTATGTCAATGCTGTTCGTAGTTTTATGTAAATTATACAATATATTTCGACAATTTGTTGTTGCCTACAGCTTTACTTTCTTATGATGGAACAGAACCATGTTAATAAATACAATGTATACGTGTTACACTCGTAAAAATCTACCGAACTGTCATGGGCTGCATTTGACATTCGAAGCTTTTGCCGTGCAACATGGCTCCCTGTACGGCCTCACCTCCGCCAATTGGGAAAGGGCGGAGTCAGCCATCTAGTGGTATTTATATACATCATTGGTAAACGCATCCCGGCTGGTCTCTGAGGGCGCTGACGAACTGGAAGCGTCGTGGCGGGAATCCCTCCGCCGCTCGCCTTCTGCGCGTTCCTCATGTTTGGTGTATCGAGATTTTTTTTTACTGATCCTGACTGTGATCGTCCTTTTTAACTGAATTTACTTTGAACTTCCTAAATGAACGTCGTTTATTTAGCGCTAACAATCTTTCATTCATTAATACACATTCGACTGTACTAATACATAATACATTACTACTTACAATACAATAATACTTAATCAATAAATACATTGATACTACAATACTACATACATTAACATTAAAAACATTCGACAAACGCGTTAATTTCTGTATTCTAGAAATTAAAAATAGGTACTTGCACAGAATAAAATTAGAATCCCTTCATATACAGTACATAACAACCTGCAAAACCAGAATATGAGTTGTCTTAACTAGCAAATCCTTAAACTCTCGTCACCTCCGCTAAAATTAGTCCAATGTGTACACCCCTAACACCACCTGCCTTCGCCCGCCCGAGCCTTCCTCACGCCTGCACCAGAAGCCGCCCCTACCCCGAAATGTTCACTCAATTAAGAAAGGATTAGTTGTAAAGAAGCACACTGTTTAGGATTTGCCTTATCTTGGTGGGTTCTAATTCTTCAAAAGAACTTTTCCACTTACAACTCTCTCTCTGGGTGGCCGAGTAAACTAGTCCCCAAGTGAACACTGCGAAAGCAATACTTAATCAAAGAGAGGGGCTTCGTGCTCGTAATTCTATGATTTAATCTCCAAAACCTGAAGAAGACCTCACTTATCTGAGAGACGTTTTGTAGCAATGAAAATTAAGCCCCAACGCGAAGTACCAGTAAAGTGTTGATTGACAGAATATGTATTTCACTTGTTACTAATATTTCAACTTGATAATTCTTTCTTGAATTGAACGTGCACCCTATTCATATAACTTCACATTTCCTATAATCCCTCAGTACATGTTCCGATTTTATTCTTTAAAAATAAGGAAGCCTAAAATTTAAATCAATTACATTTTAATAAACACTCACATACGTACAAATGTTTTCATCTGATATACTGCAGTTAGAATGATGAGGATGGTCGTTTTTCTGAACCAGTAGGTTCAGAAAAGAAACTGCCCCTTCACTTCTCAATTAATAATTACAACACCCGACATGCGTACTTTGAAAGTTCCTTAAAGGTAGTGTTAGAAACAAAGCTTTATGATTTGAATCTACTGGAATGTTAGCATCACAAAATATACCTTCTGCAAAGGTAGGTCCTCATACAGGTCCTAAAGCTGGGCAACGAAATTATATACAGACCATGAGCATTTGCGTGACTCACAGTGCATTTATCTGCATTCCCCTGTATTTATAGAACATAATTTTTTTAAATTTGGGTATAAAATTAAACTTTTAATTACATTGAATTACATTTTTTGTATTTCGTAGCGCGTTGCAATGTGCCGTAGTTGCTGATCAACACATACTGGACAAAAGCAACGACAAGAGTTTTTCGTTCAAGGAAACCAAAAGGTCAAAGAGAAATCCCATCAGGAGATAACTGCTTTCTACATCTTAGTTTGTTTCTATTTTAGTCTTCAAATGCATTCTTTTATAGGAAAAAATTGGTCATAAAATTATATCCGAATGCAAAATATATAAAATTGAACACAATGCAGTCAAGTTTTATTTAAGTTCTCATTTATACAGTCACCCCTAGTTTACTCATCTACTTCTATTGATAGATATTTACTATTAATTCATTTTGGAAAATTTTGAATTTGTGAAACCTATTTCCATGGCTGACTTTTGAGCTAGAGAGCTCCTGATGCCGTACGTGCAAATGAAGATGATAGGGGCGTCAGGTAGCGGACGTGCAATGCCATACTTCATTTTGAATTCATCTTCTGTGAACTGATTTAGAGCTTGAACGACTTCGTTTAAGGGAATGTTGATGCTCCCTGGGATGTATTTACCTTCTACTTCATATCTATGCCTTACGTCAATCAATATTATTCCTTCGTCTTTCATTAAGGATATAGCTTGATCATAAGGCACACAGTTTGATTCAGCCTTCTGTCGATGATATTTTTTTAACGAAATATCCGAAATACTCCCAGACACGTATGGTCCAGTGCGGACATTTCGAGCAATTAATTTCGGATAAGTTAGCTGTAGGCAGGACGACATTGCACTGAAACATCGTCGTAACATTTTGAGTCACCAAGGTTTAAATTAGACAAACACAACTTCTTTACAGAGGCTCCTGTTATACACTGGCACTGTCGTACAAGCAACCATTTCCTTCATTATTAATAAAACTGTACTTGAGGAATGTGTGGAGAGATTTTTCGAGAAAATAACTTCATTTTAACTAATATTTCTATACTTCCATTATGAAAGATTTGAAATAATGTTTCGTACAGCCGGCAAGCTTACCCTGTTATCTTGATGTTCTTCTTTTCTTACTTAAGTTGGTATGTGTTCAGTTTCTTCACATAATTTTTTTCAATCATACTGCTTGTGCTTCGCAGTTCTGACGTCAGACATTTCCCCGAATTAACATAGCAACGACTGATCAAAGAGTTGCAACAGTGTTTTATGAGTCGAGCAACGCCGAGCGATGGGCCCTGGATTTATCTCATAATTTATCAAGAGTTATTATACCCTTCAAATTCAAACTCTGCCACCTTGGCCATGGCCATGATTCTATGGCCATGATTCAAAACTAGTAAGTTAATTGAAAAGCAAGATGATTACAATGTACACTTACATTTGTTTCCTTGGACTTTTTTTATATATATAATTTTATTGGAGATTGTTAAAAAAGTACATGTAGAATACGTATTTTCACAAAACATGTGTAATATCGGTATAATATGGCAGATAATTCCTTGCTACATGTCTAATAGTGAAGTAAAACCTTCACATAATAAAACTAGTGGTGCTACAGAGTGGCAGACTTTCCTGTATTAGATTTCTGTTTCTTTGGGTCTGGGGTAGCTATTCCGATTTGCCACATACTCTGGTCAGCTGCCATTTATCATCGCCCAAAGATTTTTTAATTTTTTAAAAAAAAATTTCGGTTTCCTAATAATAGAATGGAAATATTAATTTTAGAACATTAAAGAACACTATAGCCTCGTCCTAAATGATCATTTGCTTGAAAAAATTTGGAGCAGTTTTTAAGAAAAAGACGTTTAAGCTCTACTAAAAAAATATCAAGCCCTTTTTCACAGAAACTTTTTGAGTCACTTGAAGCACTTTAACTCACAAAACCCTATATAGTATTTGAGTAAACTCCTATACCGTGCGTGTGTGAAGATTTCCGCGCCACACGGCGAGACCACTTCCCGTGCACCAATCGAGACACACGAGGTGTCATTGAACGTGTCTCGGTCCTCTGTTGGGGAACTGATAATTTGTTTTTCGATCCGGCCATAAGATTCCAAGAAATTGTCAAAAACGTGTTTTTGATCTACGATCCTTGTGAGTATGACGGGAATTAAACCAAAGCTACCTAAATAGATCTATGCAGGTGACGTTGATTAAACCCCATTATTCCGTGGTTATTTTCAGGCCATGACACCATAATTTTGTTCCACGAGGATGGCAACACTGATTTTTGAAATTGATGTAGATTTTTCCTGTTGATCCTGGTATAATTGGATGCGTAGATGGTACGAATAAATATATATTTTGACCATAAAGGATCAATCAAAATTGACTTCAGGAATTAAAACTCAAATACATTTATATTTCGCTCAACATTTCGCATGTTTCGTACGTGCCTTGTCAAGAGCAATACACTGGCAACGGTTGACAATGGTATACAAATTAACATAAAACAATAGAATTTGAAATTATTGAGATAAATATTTACATTGCTTTTACATCAAAGCATTACATATCACAAAAACGTTGAAGGCTTGTCAAATCAAGTATTACTTATTGCAATTATGGAGAGCAGCACATTTAGATACATTAAGGAATTATATAAATTATAAATATTTCAAATAATAGAATGAACATGTGGGATTGGCAAAAAAATACAAGCCTTTGGGGGGGGGTACTTTACATGAAGCCCCTGGGACATTTAAAAAATTTTCAAAAAAATGGCGCCAACAATTTTGACTAAAATTTGTTGTTGGATAGTTTTTTAAAATAGGATAGGATTTTAAAATAATGGCGTAGATCTCATGTTGGTTGAAAACTCTGATTTTTTGAAAATTGAAAAAATTCAATATTTTTTCGGCGTCTTCAATTATGAAGATTCAATTTTTACTTTCCCGTATACGTACGTATACACGGAGTGATATACGTAGTATAGGGAAAGTTATGTAATGCGCGAAAAAATGGCCAATTTTCGGCGGAAAAAAATTAATTGCCGGGCCGTGAAAACGAATAAGTGGATAAAACCAGTTGCTAAATTAAGAAAAAAAATCCCCTAACACGTGGTGTAGCCAGAAACCCTGTTTTCTAGGTCCTTGATACCGAAAACCCAATTGAAAGGAAAACGTCCGTCTGTCCGTCCGTCTGTCTGTCCGTCTGTGAACACTGCTAGCGCCTAAACCATTCCTACGATTTCTTACAAAATGGATATTCCCCGGTCGATCTGATTCTAGTCGAAGCTTTGAGATTTTGAAAAAGATTCTTCAAAATTTGGGGGTACTTTATATTAAGCTCCCCGGGGATTTTCAAAATTTTCTCAAAAACGGCTCCAATTTTTTTCTTTAAATGTCTTGTATGAAGAGTAAAATACACTTATTAACATGGCATAGGTCCAATTTTCACGTACAGAACTGAATTTTTTCGGCGTCTTTCTCCAACTACAAAATTGAAGATAGAGATTTTTTTCTTCAAATAAAATTTGTTCTGCATATTGAGTTCTTTAATAAAGGTTATGTAAATGTTTTTCAAAATTTTAACAGTTTTCCTGCAATATTGCGTGCAATATGTGCAATTTTAAAAATTACAAAAACAAAATTTTCTCAAAAACGGCTCCAAATTTTTTCTTTAAACTTTTGGTAGGGATAGTGGTTAATGTACTCTACCAATGACATAAAAGCCATTTTGGTCTATCGGTTGGTTTTTTCAAAAATTACAAAAATGTACATTTTTTTACTTGTCTCCCACGTCGTTAATATTTACATTATCGGCGATTTTTTCACATTATTATATTTACGAGTATATATGCTTTAAATAATGTCAAGTAAAGTTTCTCGAAAACACAACCGTTTTCTGTGAAAAGTAGCTCAAATTTCGGCATTTTCAGAAATGCTCAAACGCCATTTTCTCGTATATGGCTGCAATTTTTTTCTTGAAACTTTTGTAACGGATAGTGCTAATTACACTCTTTAGTATAGCGTAAAGTTTATTTTGAGTATTTTTTTTGTTTTTTCAAAAATTACATAATTGTAATTTTTTTGAAAGATCTCTCACATCTTTAATATGCACATTACCAACAATTTGTAAACATTATTATATTTGTGAGTGTAAGTGCTTCAAATAACTTTAAATAAAGTATTTTGAAAACTCAAAAATTTTCTGTGAAAATGAGCTTCAAATTTCGCATTTTTAGTAGTGCTAAAACGCCATTTTCTCTTAAACGGCACATAATTTTTAAAAGAAAATTGCCATTTATGGGTAGGTTTTTCTGTTCTTTAATATTCTAAATTAATGTTTCTGTTCTACCAATAGGAAACCGAAAAATTAAGAAAATGACAAAAAAAATGTACTTTTGGCGGTGATAGATGGTAGCTAGCAAGAAAGAGTATGTCGCAATTCCGAATAGCTAGCGAAGACCCAAGGAAAAACCAATACGGGAAAGTCTGAGCCATTCTGTAGCACCACTAGTTTCCTTAATGAAATGTGTTCATAAAAACAGGTCTTCAAGTAAAGTCATGTTCAATTTTTCAAAAACATAAGTATTTTTTGCAAAAACTTGTGTCAAACAGATAATTTTTTTCTTTTCTTTAAACCATTTTTTCTTAAAAACCGCACAACGTTTTTCTATTAAATTGGAACCTGAGATAGCATAAAGAAAGCTTAAAAGAATGGTGCGGGTTTCATGTTCGTTAAAATGCCTGATTTTGCAAACTTTTTTAAAAATTAAAAACTTTTCGCTGTATTTTTACATTTACAATTGTGCAGTTACAATTGTTTTTCTTAATGAAATATGCTCATCAAAAACAGATCTTTAAATAAGATTACGTTGAATTGTTTGAAAATATTAGTAGTTTTTCTGTAATTTCCTGATAAACATAATAGCGCGCTGCAATTTTACTGCGCTTCAGACAGCTGGGTGCGGGTAAATTGGAATTTGCAGTTTGTATATTATTTCTTTGTTCGTTTCTTCCATTCGACCTTTTGCTATTCATTTTCAATAAATTATTTATTTTGAAATATTTGAAATAAAAATTAATAGCTCTGAGAATAGCGACAATGCAGGGAATACAACAATGGAATTCCGTTTCGCGCTCGCGAATTTCTGTGAATTACGTGTCATTGTTGTGACCTGATGGAGCTGAATGAAAGGAGTTATAATTGTCAAATTTATGTTGATATTTGCATAAAAATATTTAATTTTCGCACCAAATGCTGTACTATTTGTAGTGAGTAGAATTTTTATTGCATGGTTTTAGAATACTCTTCTCTAATCATGGCCCTATAAAATGCATTTCTATATTGTGCAGGGTATCAGTCTTCTTTTTCCAAGACAGGTTTACAAAACTTTTGTATTCTATTTTTATGCAGTTGTAGAATTCACATTGTTTTGACAACACTGCGATGGAAACAGTGAGTGGTTCGCTTCTTAGTTGAATTGGGCGTTTTCAAATGATATCGAAGATGTTAGTAGCGCAGAAAGTGCAATATTTTAATATTACGTTGCGGTTTCTAATTACGCGGAAAATTATGTGCTGTTGTAACACTACTAGTTTTTCGGAAGTAGTATTTATAGAATTGCAAATATTAAATCTGTAATGTTACAAAATTTACTCGCCTTTCACTATTTTCTTAGCTTAAATCATTACCACTGTTATTTCTAAGTTTTAATTTTAGATGCCACATTTTGGGAAATGGCACGCGGTCCGTTTTCTAATTTATGTGTAGAAAAGATTATGACAATGTGTAGAAGATTTTTTTATTAAAACAGTCTATTAAACGGTAATTTTATATTCACAGTATATTTCAATTTCCGGTCCACTTAACCTTACCGGTTAGGTTAACTGGTCATATTGCAAGTTTATAAAACATTCCATATTTGACAATAACTGTAAGTACAATGATGTTGTTTGTTACCACAATACAAAGGAGAAAGCCTCTCTCAAATATCACGCGAAATTTCACCCCTATTAGTCAGGTAAATAATATTTTAGAGCTAGATGAAAAAGTAGACCAGTTAACCTAACTCTACTGCAGTATTGCTATATAAATTGATAACTAGAATTCTTCAATTTTTTAAAACAAAACATCTCCAAGATACGTTTTTTATTGATCTGATTCCAATACCGTACTGCATTGTATCAGTTCCTCCCCACTTAAAAGCAATATATTTGCCAAAACAGCAAACTTCATGAGAGAACTCACTTGAGGAAAACTTTATTCTTTTGACAATCCTGCTGATATTCTCACAAGGGGTGTACTGCCTTCTGATTTAAATGACTGTTTTATTTGGTGGATGATACCTACTTTCTTAGTTGATGAATCTAGTTCTTGGAACATCTTCCAAAGAGCCATTATTCCAAAACTTTAAATGTGTTAGCATGCTTTAAACCCTCCATTCACTTAAAATAAAGACTAACAAAATGTTAAATCTGCTATTTAAAGGTAATACGTACGGCCCCTTGTGCTTTAAAGAATGCCATTTTTTCCCCTTACTGCCACACAAGCAAACCCCTCGTGACATCAGGAAAAATATTAACTGTAAAATAATACTACCTTGGTCTTCTACTTTGTGTCAAATTAGTGCAATCAATGTATGGCATTTCTTTCTGAATACAAGGCGCTCCTTGAATTACCTCACAGCAGCAATTTAATTGAATTAAAACATTCCTTACACTTAGAAAACAACCTGAGAATGGATGGAAGATTATCTAAATCCAACTTACCTTTTGATTCTAAGCATCCTATAATTCTGCCTGACAAGCACCACCTTTCCTCCCTATTAATAAAGAACAATCATATTTTACTGTGTCAGGTAGGTATTCAACAAATAATGGCACATTTATAAAGGAATTACTGGATAATATTCATGCAAAGATGTGTTAAAATATGTTATGCACATACAGACATGTAACTTCAAACATAAACCTACACCTGCTAAACAAACAGTTGATGGTTTACTTGCCTTCTTTCAGAGTTCTTCCGGCCACTCTCTTCTCCTCAGTCAATGTTATACAAAACATTTTTCCTCACACAAGTAGGCCCTAGATGAAAATCAACTTACAAAGCGTCTTTGGCCTTGTTTGGCCTTGGCCATCTTTGGCACCTCTACTCGGGCAGTGTTCACAGAGATTGTAAGCTCGCTAACAACAGAAACCCTTATAATGGCATGTTCGGGCATGATAATTTATATTTGGTCCAAAAATGTAAACAAGCGATTGTCCAATTCACGCTAGGCATTTAAACTTGGTCTACTGTTGTCTCTTGAAATCAATCTGGTCTAATCCCTTTAAGTTTCACAGAACTGGACTGCTCAGTGTTGTCAAAGTGGAAGCACGTACATTCCCTGGATCCAATTCATATATGACCAACGAGCACCACCTACTGGGTATCTACGACAACAGCGCTAAATACGAAGAATAACATCTGATCCCTAACATTTAACAGAAAGCATTTTATTTACATTCAAGTTTCGTACATAACAAGAGACATTTAAAATTATTCCACTTAACTTGCCAAAGCCTATCAAATTTACACCTTTAAAATTCTAATTATTATACCACGAATTCCTTGTGCTACGCGCAAAAAGGAGACAGTTTCCGGATGTCGCTCACTCACACGCCCAGCAGACTCCGAGAGGGTCGGGTGTGCGGCCACGTTCCTACATGTTTCTACATGGGCTGCAACGCAAGTATGTGAATTGTAATTCACGCTGCAATTATGTAACTTTGCAGCCTTTGCTCATATTTTGAGCATAATATTGAGCTTAATATTAATTCTACTTCTTGCTTCATTTTGGCAAGGTATCGTTTCTCTGAATTGTTAGAGCAAAATTGACCGCTACCGAAATATATTGGTGGTTATCACAAATTAAGGCTCTTCAATTTATCTTGTAATCGATTTCTTAGACAATTATGTATGACAATTGTTTTTATAATCATTGTACGCACTGCCGGCGCTACCTATAGACAAACTAGGCGACCGCCTAGGGCGCAAACCTCAGGGGGGCGCAAATTTGGTACATTTTTGTAATAAATATTATTGTTCTATCATTTTTCTTATATTTGTGGTACACCTAAATATGTAATTTAAAATAATTTGTGTTTTATGTATGCACGTATATATACATATATATATATATATATATATATATATATATATATATATACACATATATTGAAATGTACCGACAACGTCTCGTCATAGACTCTTACGAGATCGTTGGCATCATTCATCTAAGATGGTTATAATCGTGACCCGTTCCGAATTTAAATTAAAATTTTGGGCGCCAGGAACAGGTTACGTTAATTAAAAATGACCAATGCTTCCAGAGCTAATTTCAACCAATGTATAAATGTCCGGCTAGCTGGGTCAATGGGTCCTGTTATGGATAATCGCTATCGCCTAGATAGCCGATTACTTGATCTGCCAACTGTACAGTATGGCGAGGAATCTGAAAGGGAATAATTATCTATTTCTAACTATTTAACAATTTTGATTGACTAAATGAAAATCTTTTCATTTCCAAAAGAAAAAAAAATTCAACAATTTATTTAACAATATTTACAATTGTTTAGTCCTTAGGTCATGACCTCGTTTTAAGATATATATCTTTTGTACTGCCGTAATTATTTACCGTCTTGGTCGCCGACGCCCCGCAGTCTCTTCTCACTTGAATGTAGGCGATCCCAAGTTCCGCTTCTCTCCTCTAATCTTGCGACGCTGCCGCCGCATCCGGAGTTCCTAGTCTTCCCCAACTAGTGGTAAAATATTAAAGTCCCAAACCGCAATATATATAAAACTTTCAATGTCCTAATCGAAGTCCCCGTTGCACATCAACTTCCAGAGTCCGAAAAACTATTGAGTCTCACTCGAAAGTTGCAAGTCCTACTTCACTAACGTTGATCTCGCGAGCGATCTTTACTACTCGACGACAACTATCAGAATGTCCAGTTCTCCCTGTTCTTTCGCCCTCAACGCTTCGGTATCCGTCCTTCGTTCCTCTTTTTTAAAACAAAACGACAAAACTAGACAGTCTATTCTCCCTTAGCCAATCCATTCATCTCTTATCAAACCAAGTAGCCACGCCCGCGACAGTCATTCCTTTTCAGACCAATCACACATTATTTTATTTTTCTATCTAGCCAGCGCCCCCATCTCTTCAAGGCCTGAATGCAGTTTGTTGACCTTGCCAACCACTGCGCCGGCGTTGCTAAGGCTGTATATCGCCATTTGCATACCCTTTTGTCCACCCCATTTACAACCAATATTATTAACAAAATATTATATATTTTGGTATATCACAATATATATATATATATATGTGTGTGTGTGTGTGTATAATAAATCATATTTTACTTTAAAAAATATTTCTTAACATTATAATTATTATTGGGGGGCGCAAACATCTAATTTTGCCTGAGGCGCAAAATAACATAGCGCCAGATTGTACGCTTAATATGGCAACATCATTATCTTCGCTGCGCTGACTAAATTTTAGATATATGTTTGTATTATTATATTTTGTATTTTTGCCATTGTATTTATCACACATTTAACGAATTTTCTTAACACTGAATTCCATTTTATGTGACAAATTCGCTACTTTCACTAGGCTGATGAGTTTGAATTGTAATACTTTTTTAGTATTATCTATTGTGGGTTACAACGTTCTTGCATTCGCAACAAGCAGTCCGTTGCAAAAATATTCGGTTCCAAGACTAATGAAATCTGATTGTGTACTTGCCCGTTTAAGAAATAATACAGAATTGTACTAGTTACTTAAAGCCTTGTCATTGTCTAATATTTTCATAGTGGCACCTTGCCGATATAATGTATTAGTTAATAAATAGACCACGGGGTATTCAAAGAACGAGCATCCAGAATGCATACAGCCCTCCTTAACTTAATTTCTTTATTTAACTGCTTTATTTAAACGCCCATGGCGCTTAAAGATTCATTGCCAGGAGAGGTCTATCCTCTCTAATTACATCTGGTATTGCTTTCGCGGTGCTCATTCTCACTTGTAAGCTTTACACAAATTAATACAATTATCTGCATTTCAACAGGAGATCCTAACTTTTGCTTCATCACCCCACATTGAATGGATATTTAATTCGCCCAAATCTCCTCATTGTGAAAGCTTGCACGAGGCAAGTATTCGTTACCTAAAGTACCATTTAAAAAGAGTCATGAATAATGACCCCTCCTCTTATCAACTAATAACAATGTATTATCAAATAGAAGCGGTTCTCAATTCGAGTCAGTGATATGCGTCTTCGCGTAAGTCTACCTAAGTGGATTGATAAGTCTGGTAAATTTCCATGAAAATTGGGAAATTTTATTATTTTGCATCAATGTTGCTAAGAGTGATTCTTGAAACGGCTCTGTTAAAATTTATAATCAAATACAATGAGCATCTGTTAATGGGCGTCCATCTTAATTGACCGTGGTGACAAAGAGTGAAAAAATGGAGAAAGAAGAGATTCTTGGGATAATAAAAAAATATATTTAAAGAAGTAGACTGCGATCCAGATACAAGCTAAGCTGAAAGAAGTTCATGGGGACTCTGCAACAGTACTTAAGACTCTTTATTACTGGATTAATGGCCGTACGAGCACCGAAGTCGCAGAACGTTCGGGGCGTCCGACTGAGGTTAGTTCTCAAGAAATGGTGGACAAAATTCACAATATCGTAATGGCAGACCGTCGGGTGACAAAGCGTGAGATTTCTAAGATTGTAAACATTTCGTATGAAAGGGTACGGAATATCCTACATAGAATTCTGCACATGAAGAAGCTGAGTGCCCGATGGGTGCCGCGGGTGTTAACTCCGGACCAAAAACACACAAGAAGGGATATTTCAAGATCGTGTTTGGAGCAGTCGCAGCGCAATCCAAAGGATTCCTGGCGTCTTTTTGTGCCTGTAGACAAAACATGGATCCACCACTACACGCGCAAGATAAAACGACAGTCCAAACAGTGGGTTTACGGGAGTGAAAGAGACCCGAAGAAAGCAAAAACAGTTTTGTCAGCTGGGAAAACGAAGGCAACGGATTTTTGGGACACAGGAAATCAATGATTGACTGTTTACATAAGGAAATGACAGTGACGAGCACGTATTTTGCAACATTATTGGACCGCCTCCGTTGTGCGTTGAAGCAGAAGCGGCCCAGAATGGCACCAAAAAAAGTGCTCCTCCACCACAACACTGCATCTGCTCACACGTCAATTGTTGCAATGGCAGAAGTGCACGAGACAGTCTTCGAAATTGTTCCCCATTCATTATATTCTCCAGATTTAGCACTAAGTGACTTTTTCTTATTCCGTAATCTCAAAATTTGGCTTGGGGAAAAAAGTTTTCGTCAAATGAAGAGGTAATTTGTGTTGTAAATGAGTACTTCGCAGAGTTGGACACAATCTATATTTCTGAGGGAATGAAAACACAAATGTATTTTGCTACAGGGAGATTATGTTGAAAAATAAATCGTTTGTTTCCAAAAAACATTTTTTGCTACTTTTTTACAAGACTTATCAATCCACCCTCCTACGTCTACATGTGAACAACGCGTAGACAACGTACATTGCGTAAAGACACCTGAAATCTACATTTTTGTGGGGCAGCGGTGAATCTACGATGGCCATGCTCCGACCTCCAAAGCCAACATTTATTTCTAATTATACTCAATTTATCCAAAACAATACCACATACTGATTGGATCACATCCAAAGGAGTATTACCATTATGAATAAACTTTTTTTTTAATGTTAACGTTGTTTTGCTTCAAAAATGTTTATGGAGCGGATGAGTCATAACTGGAATTGCCATCCTCCCCTGTGAAATAGTTATTGGGTCCACCTTTCTTGCAAGGGGCGAAGACGTTTGCGACACGATCATAGATTTTCACAATTTTCTCGCGCACCAGGATGATGGCTCTGCACTTGAAGGGAAAGCTTCTGATGCAGTGTGGTCTGATGTGCAAATTGAAACTTATTAACTATTACTACTTATTAAAAAATATTCTGCATATTGCAACATTATCTATGAAGTCTAAAAGTAAAAGGAATCATGTAGACTACATGCAGATTACATGTAAAAAACATGCGTAGACGTAAAATTATAGTCTATGACACGACTCTTATTCGAGTCCTCTTTCCCAATTATGTTGGCCCACCAGTATTTGGTTACCCGAGGACATTTTTCAGTGGGAAAACCACCCACTTCTTTGCCAGACCTCGCAAATGTAGATTTGATCAAATAAAAATTATCCCATTGGCAAGGTCAAACATGGCTTATTTCACTTTGGAGACGTTGGCCTACAGATTATTTGCACTGTCTGCAACAAAAGTTAATTGGACAACACCTCTTTAAATATTCAAATTGGCTCTCTGGTGCTCTTAGTTAAACGAGAACTCACCCTCACCTGGCTGACAGCTAGGCATCATCTCGCAAATTTGCCTAGGTCGTGATGACCGTGTTCGAACAACGTAAGGACTGCGTCAAGAATTTACTTCCGTCACATAAATAAATTGTGCATCCCTTCCACAAGACACCCAACCCTTAGGGGGTGCTCATTTCTTTCTTTCACTTGAGTTGTTTTGTTTCAGTTTTCAAATTTACATTTATACATACATATATATGTAGCCGCGCTTGCTTAGTGGTAGGGCACAGGCTTCCTGACCTGAAGGATACGGGTTCGAATCTCGGCTTAGGCTGGTGCTTTCCATTCAGAGCGGCTTTCCAAGTGAGTACCAGGATCTTTCCTGGGAGTAAAGACGGCCGGAGAGTTGTGCTCACCACACAATCTCCACCTTGTTATTTGTTTCACATATCACTAATTTCTGGTATTTACCTTTGCATTTAGGGTCAATATTAGTACATTTTTACTTTCTCAAGCTGTTACTGTTTCCATATTTGGCACATTACTCCACACCAGATTACTCGTCTCATTTTTAAATTTAAATTTTACTTTGACCTATTTTTTCGCTTTAGCCAACCTTCTTTGTAAAACGTCCCGTTTTGAGGGGGAGCCTGCGTTGGATAAAGTACAAGCGACGTATCTTCGACCAACTGCGTTTCCATCACTGACGACCCGCCACCGCTCATCTCGTCTGCTTCCGACGGCAGTTGCAGATAAACCTTCATTGTTAAATTCAAAAGGGGCAGTCGCAGGCACTGTTATGTGCTGCTCGGTGTGGGTCGCTGCTATTTCGTGGAGGACATAGTGTGATGTTTCGTCTCTCTCAATGGGAATACATACGAATTGTGCACATTGCATACATGCAACAACTCCGTCTACCCTAGAACTGTGTTTTGATATTTCTTGGCTAAAACAAGCTTATACTGCACTTGAATCACAATGTGTGTTTGACTTTTGCGTCTTCAAAGCAGCAGCAAGCAAAAAGAAAAGGCCGCAATGGATTTTAACAATAAAAATTCAATGTTTATGTGTGTTTGTGTTTTTGGATATATAATTCGTAAGCCTGCTTGATTAATGGTGCAAGGTAAGCATTTAATGCGAGTGTTTCTTTCCCCAAGAGCCCTACTATTCAAACACTTACATCCCAGCTGCCAGAATTACTTTGCATCACAGCCACCCTCCAGTCCAGATTATTATTTGGAGTCCGCTGCTAACTAGGCTATTGGTTAACATACATACATTTCGCTAGTGTCAATGTTTACATTGTAAACAATTAAGAAAAAATATTACAATTGGGAGAACGATTGATAGATAGAACTTTATTTTATACTTAAAGTCACAAACTAAATGCGACACTTTTATTTAGATATGTACAATATTTACGTATAATACGAAAAGGCACTGCAATACGAAAAAGGCACATATTGTTTTATAACATCTGTACAATTAATTGGTTTGTTTCATATTAAAATATTCTGATAACGCTAAATGTATGGCCTTTATATAAAAAGAACCAAAAAGAATTTTAAGCTTGTTGGTCCATTACGTGAAGTGTTCTTCTGGGGTAATTTTGGTACACAATTTGAACAGGTGGCATTAAAATTACATTGACCTTGCAAATTCTGTTAAGTGGTCTCTGCTAGTAGCAATCAATGTAACCAAACAATATGCCTTTAGGCACATTACTTTTTTACTTCATGATTGATTCGTTTCATATAAAAGCCAACTAATTCGATCATATTTATAATGTTTTTTTTCATTCACACATTTGAACATTTGAAGAACAATGAGAGAAGAGAGAATGCAAAGCATGCCCTTGACATTCACTCACATTATTAAGAGGTGATTGTTGTTCAGAACCAGCAGTGCTCAACCTACTTGATGCTGAGGGTCCGTGAGACCCAACAAAACAAAGGCTCGAGTATTACTACTCGCGAACTGAATGATACTCTCCCCGTAATTTTTAAATTTGAAAGCTTTTTGTGTTAGTTCGTTCGCAATGATATAACGATTCGGCTTCCTTTGCTCTGCCAGAGATGATTATCTGGAAATCAGTTCAGAATATAAGAGGTTGATTGAAATACTTTTGGTGTATTTTAAAATTTTAAGGAAAAAATACAATCGTCTCATTTTCAGCAACACATTTTATTTTGGAATACATAAAATTGTAGTAAAGAATAATAATTAATGAACTAATGCTGTTGCCACACAATCGTATTCCCTCAGCGCAGTGTTGGGCAGTCGGGCTCAGCTGATCGGGATGCAATCGGGCTGTACTTTCCAAGGAAATCAAAAATGAAAGAACTCGAACCGGGTGCGAAGTAAACTTCAACGCAGATGCAATCGGACGTTTGAGAGAATTTCTGGTTAATTTTCCTCTTAAATACCTTTCGTGGTAATATACATAAATCGCAATTCCGCTTTTAGTACAAAAACAATAAACATGCTTTTCATTGCACGATAAAATTTACTAAGTACCCTTCAGATTACAATAGGTTGAGCACATCTGTTATAAATAAATTGTCAATCTGATATTTGCATTAATGAACTAGAAGATAGTACAACAGATTATTGTTTACTTTTGAAACAAAAAAAATTTTTTTTGAACAAAAAATGTTTGTTTCAAAAAGAAATGACGTTGGTTAAAATGTACAAAATAGTAAATATAGCGTAAAAACTAATTTGTTTGGACATGTATTGTTAGTAGTATCAAAAAGTATTTTATTTCTCTCGAATCTATAGATTCGTAGTTTTAAAATATAGTTCCTAGTGTGGTAATGAAAAAGTAAAGACTGCATTTTTAGTATTACTTTCTTGTTTTTTAATATGATTTTTTATTAAGACGTAGTTGTAAGTATCAGCTCGATGATAGTTAAGATTTTAAATTTAATATTGCTAAATTGTTTCCGCAGTTCAAAGAATGAATACCATTTATGTTTCAGTCAGATACTTTCTATTATAATTTTCATAAAATTCTTATACTTTTTTTAACAATACTCTCAATTGTTAATAACAATAACATTCACGTAGGGCATACTGGTTTCTTCATAAAATATGTTATCATTTTGAAAAGTATCTTAAAATTCAGATGGAATATAAATTGTTTATTGTTAAAATATGAGTGATCAATATCACATGAAGTGGTCCCGTGATATAATACTAGCATGAGCATGCTTGAAAAATTAAAATATTTTGAAACACTTTTATAAATTATGTGATGTAAATGATGTATTCAAAGTAAATTTGCATTTATCTAAAAATTTATAAAATTACTAGATCTTATAGTTTATACTCGTAGATTTATTTTTCATTCTTTTCAATTCAATTCAATTATGCCTTATTTTCCGTGTCGAGGCTCAGGCCATGAGGCCTGTTCTTCTGCCTTTCTATGCAAATTCCACTATGCTCCTTTCACCGTCTGGCAGAGAAAGAATGTACCACTCAAGCGACAGATCTGACGATTTTTAATTTTGTTCAGAGGCTTTACTGTAGACTATTCAGTAAATCTACAACATAGGACATCCAGATTTACTTTCCCTCCGAAGGAAGGCTTCCGATGTTCTTTTTTTGCCCTTAAAAATCTACGACTCCGATCGGCTTTGATCTCTCAATCTTGGGTATATCTGTCCTATACGCTAACCGTTACACCACCAAAGCCGCTCATATGTTTAGTACAAATCAGAAAATAACATCCGCAGTATGTATAAAGACCAGAAATACCTCTCTGAATTGAAGCCGTGAATGCGAAGGCGCGTTCACGCCGCCTCCTCCTCGAGCACGGCGGAGGCGAGGCTGGCCCTGCGGCGGTCGCGCTCGCGCTCCAGGTGCAGGCTGTCCGACACCTTGCTGAGGCGGCGCCCCCACCAGCCGCGCCCGGTCGTCGCCGTGGAGCTGGCCTCGCGCAGCGCCGCCAGGGCGTCCCGCTTGCCGCCCGCGCCGCGCCCCGCGCCGCCGCCCGCGCCCGCCGCCGCCGCCGCCTCCTCGCGCCGCAGCCCGCTCTCGTACTTGGCCTCCTTCTCCAGCAGCTTCTCGCGCTGGATCTGCGTGCGCACCTCGCTCGGCACGTCCGGGATGGCGTACGCCATCACGCCCGTCAGCGCGAACACGATGTGCTGCACACACGCACGCACGCACGCGCGCCGTTCGTTAGGGTTCCCGAGCGCGTCAACGGCGAAGGTCATTAGTCCCATAAGTGCTGTGCGTGTTTTGTATCGCTGGAGGTGGCGGTGATCTTCCCCGTGCCGACATACATGTCAGCTTGTACGATATACATGACATACAAGGTCCATTGAAAAAGTTCCGGGATTAATTTTGAATAAAACCTACAACGAGCGCCTTATATTATCCAACGGCGAAAGTGCCGACTGTCATTCCTTAGTTACTCACAAGAGTTATTTAAGCGCTGTATATGTATTGGGTAGCAGACTGTGCTCGTTTGAAGTAAATGTGTTTTATAGAAATACATTCGAAGCATTGGTTTTACATCGTATGTTTTGTTCAGAGACTTTACTGTAGACTTTACAGTAAATCTACAACATGGGACATCCAGATTATGCTGAAATGCTGAAATAAAAACATACGACGTAAAACCAATGCCTCAAATGTATTTCTATAATGAAAACATCGTTAACTCCACACCATTTCCTATCAAATGTGTTTTAGTTACTACCAAAATTTGCGCGAAGTGGCGGGTTCAAATTCTGTTTCAAATTCGAAACGAAATACCAAAAAGTAGTTCGGAAACTTTCGAAATGTTAAAAACTGCTTATGGCCATGATTACTGAAGCCGTAGCAAGGTTTTAGAGTGGTATCCGCTGTTCAGGAATGGTTGACAGTCGCTGGAAGACGATGCACGAGAGGGGCGTCCTTCAACCTCGACGACGATGAGAATGTCGAACGTGTTTGTGCAATCGGGACAAACAGTAACCACAGAATTCTACAAAGATGTCCCTGATCGACTTTTGAAGAGGATTCGACGCGTGAGACCAGAATTGTACCGAGCACGTGACTAGTTTCGTTTGCACAACAATGAACCAGCCCTCTCTAGTATACTCGTCACACAATTTTTGGCCAAAACGTCAGCTACAACGATTCGCTACTATTTCAGGCTGTTCGCCCTATTTGCCAAATATAGCTCAAGCAGCCATTCCCAGTTAAAAATCGCGATGAAGAGGCAACTTTTTGAAGATGTTCAGGCGATTAAAACGAACGTAACCAAAGTTCTGAAAGCCTTCCCAGAAGAGGAATTCTCCAGGTCATTCCAGCGGCTACACGAGCGCAGCAAAATGTGAATACGAGGAGGGGTTAAATGAAAAATTAAGTAAAAGCTTGTGACTATACTACTTTTTATTTTCGAAAATATATTGGTCTCGGAACTTTCTGACTGGATGGGAACGTGTCTGTTCACAACCACGTATCTTCCACCAGTGGGGCCCCGCCCCAGTCTCTAAGCTCTCGGCTGGTCTCTCGGCGTGGGTGGTAGTGTAGTGCATGCAAGTGAAAGTGTAAGTAAGGGGTGATGATAGGAGAAGGAAGAGGAAGGAAAGATGGTGTGGTCCGTGGCCCGTTTGTTAGGGTGTTCGCCTGGTGTTGATGGGAGAAACCAGGGAAAACTATCAAACTTCTGAGACGCCAGTCGCTAGAATTCTCCTCCAGGCAGCGGCTGAATTCGACCTAGGTATCTAGCTAGTGTCTAAAACGCTGCCGCCGTCAGGACTGGAATCCTAGGACCTCCCGGTCACAGACACTCAAATGACATGAGCCACCTAAGCCGGTGGGCGTCATCGGCCTCATCCCCTCTGAGTGAAGCCCTCGCATAAACTCACTTCAAAGACCACAACGAAGGCGAGTCGAGCAGCGAACACGTGCCAGTACTGCGGACTCAGCTCGTACCAATCCTCTTCCAAAGGCTCCCTGAAGCTTTTGCGGTACCCGCGATACTGGCACACCTCGGGGTCCTTGGTGCCGTTCTTGTTCTTTGCGCCCATGTCTTGCTCGTAATGGGAAGTATTGAAGTCTGTAAAAATCGTTCCAACAAGGAATGCTTCAAAATCGAAGCATTGATTTCATTAAAATGCAGTATCTCAGAATAAATTTTAAAATATTATAGACTTCTAGAGCTTGTGATCACTTTTTGTCAATGTCCCTCTCACGCTTTCGCAGAATAGGAGTTGCGAAGTATTTGGTTTCATATAATAATTGAACAATAGATGAAGACAATGAAATGAATTGTATCTTAATTTAATTTCAAACAGATTTGTAGGGAAAATTTATTTTTTGTATACCAGCATTATAAACTACCTTTTTTGTTGCAAGAAATTGTTCATAAAATGCCCTTTTACGGCACAAATGAAGACGTATTTGCTTTTTACGGCAGGGATGATTGCGTCATCACACATTCAGCCAGTCGCAGCGAGATAATCGAGGAAGGTAGCAGAAAAATGGAACAGCCGACCACCGTTTTTTTGCACAGATGTCAAATATCCGAGTCGCCACAACAAAGTTGTCTCGCAAAATTAAGTTTGAATCTCTCACACGTTTATAATGCTGTTATACAAAAAATAAATTTTAGCGTATGCAATTCGTTTATAATATTAAGCTTTATTGCATTCATATAAATTTGAAAACTCGGTCCGAACGTCGCTCGTTTTCAAAACAAGGTACGCATGCAAACATGGTACTCAAACTAATTGCATAAACTACGATTATGCTGCGATGAAAACCCCTGTCCAGTTTAAGAATTCTCCTCTCCTCCTCCCAGATCGCAGATACTACGTAATTTGTGGCCGAGAAATTCAAGAACGACGAAAGCACAGAATAGATACTATTCTGTAGTATCTATTCTGTGACGAAAGAATGGAGGAAGGATTTGGACGCGGCTGTGCGAGTTCGGCGTAGTCACTAGCGCACACCTAAATCGTGGAGTCAGAGAAAAAAATCTTATTTTGGAAACACCCCCACATACATTCACGAGCGCTTTCACTGGTCTTGCGGCGACATTTGTTTGAGCTAAGCTAATTCATAATCCCACTTCCTCATAATGGCTACCCGGACAATTTAATTGGATGAGGAGGAAAGAGTATTACAATACGTACTTTCATTAGGCAAGCAATAAATATTGGAGGCTGGATGACGCGAATACAAAAATAAATGTGTTTCATAACTGTAAATTACATAGCACTAGCGAAATGGAAAAATAATCCTAAATTAATCGTTTATGTTTTCAATGTATCTTTTTTATGAATACTTGCACATTACAAATTAGAAATGCGTAAATGCTTGTTGTTATAGCGTCGCGTTTTGCTTGCAAGCTTCTCCCTGAAGAACTTACCTGAAAGCGACGAATCAATGTATCCTATCAAGTCAGAGTTATTTGAATACCCGAACTTGTAGACCATCCTCGGAATGAAGTCACTTGTATAACCAATCACAAACGCCTGAGAAAAAAAACATCAATCAGAGATGGACGCAGTGGTAGATTTCATAACTCTCAATCACAATGGTGCTAACAGGCCGATTTAAACATTTTTTTATGAACGAAGGAACAATGGTCGGGATTTCTTATTCGGTGAACAATCTCAATATACAGGGTAAGTCACGTAACTTTAGCACCTCCTGTAACTTCTGAGCGGTTGAAGTTATTGCAATGCAGTTTTCACGGAAGTGCATGAGGGGAAGGGGCTAATATATACGTGCATTAATTTATATTTTATCACTTGTATTTTAAGAGATTTTTTAGGTAACTTTGTTTTCTCAAATGGAACTATACGTATTTTTTCAGTCTACCATGACGAGCGTAAAAAGACGAATTCAATGATGTACATATTGTTATATGTTAGATAAGCATTTTTTTGATTAATTTTGATTTTTGCGACTGGGGTTTAACGGACATTTTGAATAGTCCACCACACAAGGTCACGCAGCGCTCCACCAGAAACGCGCGCCCGGGCAAGGGAAGGGAGATTTGAAGATACGAAACATATTCCAAATATTCACAAAACCATGCAGTTTTTTCCTGAACTGTACTTTCCATCCTTCCGCATTTTCAGATTTTCGACTTTCTTTGATTGAAGGAATTAAAGGATGGAAAATAAGGATTTGTCATAAGTTTGTATCGTAATAAAATTGTTTATAACTTCATCTCCATTTAATGGGGTTTCATAAGATACGTACTAATGGGATCTTGAAACAAAGCACAATAAGAATAAATAATTAAAACTGTACAAAAAATATTGCGTATTTTGATAAAACAATTTCAATGTTCATAAGAATATAATAATAACTTAGGGATAGAAATAATCGTATTTCAATAAATACTACTTAAGACAAATCCGTATTTTCAATCCCTAAGAAACACAAAATAACTGAAAATGGATCAGGATGGAAAGGAGAGTTCAGGAAAAAATGCAACAGTTTTGTGAATATTTTTCGTATCCTCAACTACTAAACTCCCTTCCCTTTCCCGACCCCGCGTTTGCTGGGGGAGCGCTGCGTGACCTTGTGGGGCTGACAGTTTCAATGAAAATATCCGTTAAACACTAGTCGCAAAAAAATCACAATTACTCAAAAAAATGCTTATCTAACATATGAAAAAATATGTATAGTCCCATTTGAAAAAACAAAGTTACCTCAAATATCTCGTAAAATACAAGTGATAAAAGAGAAATCAATACACATATCAATTAGCCCCATTCCCTCATTCACTTCCGTGAAAACTGCATTGTAATATCTTCAACCGTTCAAAAGTTACAGGAGGTGCTAAAGTTACGTGACTCACTCTGTATATTAATTTTTCTACAAAAAATAAATTGTTCTCATGTTCCCATACATTACCAGGAATGTAGTCATGGAATATTTCATTTCCTCGAAACTTGCCTTGAAGTAAAAAATACAACTCAAATTTCGCCAATTTAAGAAAATAGGAAACTATGAATGTATTGTAAGATTCAAATATACTGTTTTGAGCAATATGAAAAAATAAGAAAGCTACAATAAATAACTTCGTTACACTAAAATTGTAATACAAACGTTTTTGGTACGCTTGAACATTCATCCGAATTATTTTTCACTCAAATTGCTTCCAATTTCAACATGTTATTGCAGAGGAACTTTCTCAAGTCCAGATTTAATAAACAAAGATGTTTGGCCGAGTTTTTTCCAATGTTGTCCATTATTAGGGACAATTATCTGTTGGAAAAATAACTTATTTAATCTGTTTTAACCACTTATTAACATTATTAACCAAACCGACTAAATAACTGATACTAAATAACTTCCACTATGTAATTAAAGGAGACCATTGGAATAAATATTTAACATTCTACAATCACATAAAATCATGTTACATTTAAACACGTTTGGCTCGAATTTCTTTTCGAAAGAATCAGTGCGAAAAGATCCACAAATACCGTAGTGTGAACATCGCGATGACGGCAAACTTTTTCATTCACGTAAATAAAAACTAGCGGTGCCACAACAAAACATATTTTCTCGCAGTATTTGAAACTTAGAATTTTGAAAAAACATGGAACTATCTGTATTCGCTATGGACGTTTTGAAAAAACACTTTTTCGGTATCAGGGGACCCCAAAACGAGAATTTCTGTTGGAATCTCGAAATCGATTTTCCGCAGCATTATACATCTTTCTCTAAACTACTTAGTACTCTGTATATACGTATGTATACAATTTAACTTCACCAGGTTTTAGCTCACCTGGTAAGTTCTTTTTTGTAAGCTACCCCACCAGAGAGTGGGAAGCTTTTGCCCTGGAAGTGTTATTAAAGTTCAAATAACAATATGGGTATACGAGAAAGTAATAATAATTCAAGAAACGCGGCACACATATAATACCTAGGTAATTATTGCGTATAAATTATTTCGCGCATGCCCCTTATTCTCACAGTTTCACACATTCGTTTTTATTCATTCACCCTAACTCTAAAAGCGTGACGATACAAAACTAAAATGTCAGTGAGGAGCGCGACTGACGTTGGAGACGACGGCGAGGTAGGTGACGCCCTGCAGGATGCCGAACCAGGCGCCGATGTCCTCGACGCGCTCGGCCAGCGGGCGGCGCGCCTGCGTCAGCATCTTGTACGCGTCCAGGCGGATCTCGCCCACGTTGTTGATGAGCGCGAACAGCGGCGCCAGCGGGAACGCGGCCACGAACAGCGTCACGAAGCCGTACTGCAGCACTGCGCACACAGCAACGCCCAGCATCACCCTCGCGGCAACCCATAACATTGCCCACAAGGCGACACAACATTGCTCTCAAAGCCATAAAAAGTGTGGCTTAAACGACAACACAGCATGGACCAGATGTCAACACAAAACACGGCCCACGCCGTAATACGCAGCATGGCCCACAGGGCAACACACGACCTCGTGGCAACAAGCAAAATTATCTTCATTGCAACACACTTAATAGCCCACATGGCAATACAGAACATGGCTCTTAACGCGATAAACATGGCCTAAAAAGCGACACACAACATGGCCCACATTGCTACACAGCATGATCCACAAAGTAACACACAAAGCTTCACATGTACTCCACGGCAACACACAACTTGGTCCTTGGCTTAGTTACACTCAGCACTGTCATAACAGCATCATTCGTGACCCACATGGTAACAAACATCATGACCGTCATTGCTACACAGCAGAGTCCACAAGGCAACACATAAAATGGGCTTCTTGGTAACACAAAGGACCCATATGTTACCCCATAACATGGACCACTTCGAAACTCTCGATGGATCTAAAAGCGACACACAACAAGGCCCTAATGACAATACCCAAAATGCTTCAAATGGTCACACACTTGGCCGATACGTCTACGCACAACATGGCTCACATGCAACACACAACACTGCTCACATGACAACACAAGGTCCTCATGACAACACAATTTGGTCCATGTGCCCACATGGCTCACATGGCAACACCCATTGGTCCACGTAGCAACACACAGCTCGGCTGTCATTACACACACATAGTCCACATGGCAGCTCACACAATAACTCGTAAAGCGAAACAAGCATGACCCACATGACAATACAATGTGTCCTACATAACAACAAACGACATGGATCTCATGACACAACACAGCACGGTTGACAAGACAACACAAGATGGCCAACCTAGCAACATTCATTCTAGCTTCATTCTCATTACAATATGGCACGACTCACATTGTAGCACACAACAAAATTCATATGGCAACACACGACATGGCCCTCATGGTAACACCCAGCACTGCTCGCATTACAACATGACATCGCCCCGTGGCGACACACATGACCCATATGGTGACACACTGCATATTTTACATGGCAACATACAGAATGACTCATATGGCACTCATCATGCACGGCAACACAGAGAAAAGACCTCATGCAACACAACATGGCCCACACGGCAACACAGCTTGGCTATCTCGGAAACATACCACACTGCTCATATTGCAACACACAGCAAGGCGCACATGGCAACCTACACTATTGCCTATTTGACAACACAACAGAATGGTCCACATACCAAAACAGCACAATCTACGTGGCCACACACATCATTCGCTTGGAAACACACAACATGGCCCATATGGCGGCACACAGCATGGCACATATTGCTCACAAAGCAACATACAGCATGGACCACACGGAAATACACATGGCCCATTAGGCGACACACAGCATCCTCCACTTGGCCACACACAGGCTGAATCACATTCCCAATAGCCGTCACAAACTTTGGCCGTCATGGCAGCACAAATTTCTCACATGGCAAAACAACCTCATAGATACACTCAGTACTGTCCAAATAGCAGCATACATGACCCACATGGCAACAAATATCATGGCCATCATTCCAATGCATCCAAGCCCCCACGGCAATACACAAAATGGGCTTCTTGGTAACACAAATTACCCATCTGTCACCACACAACATGGACACACCACATCACATCGCAACTCCCAACATGGCCCTAAAAGCAACACACAACACGGTCTTAAAGACAACACCCAAAATGGGTCAAATGATCATAGACAATGATCTACATACAATATGGCTCACATGAAACACACATCACTGCCCACGTTGCATCACAGAAGGTCCTCATGGCAACACAGTTTGGCTCGTGTGCCAATATGACTCACATGGCAACACACAACATACCCCATGTGACGACCACAAGGCCCTCATTGTAACTCAGTATGGTCCACGTGGCAACACATTACATAATCCTCATTGCATCTGAATACGGCTCACATCGCAACACACAATATGGCGCTCATTGCATCTCAAACATTTATAACTCACACGACAACACATATGGCCTAAAGGCAATACCCAAAATAGCCCTTATGACAACACACAATCAATTCCACATGGTATTTCATGCGTGCTTGCCCCGTTGGACTGACCGATTATTTTGCTTCTATCACACAAGTGGGCGCGCTGTGAACCCCAGTACCTCTCGGGAGGAATAAAGTCCCTAGATACAGAGAGCAACGCATTCCATTGTTCCACCGATCCTGCCATTTTATATTCAGTTATCAGGAGAATAGGAACTGTGGGATATTCTTTGTGCTGAGAACCATGAATCTTGCCCAAATCAATATTAATAATGTTAAACATCTCCATAGCGTCACCAATTGTTACAATTTTCCTTCAGCTTCTGAATACTGCCTGACGGGGATTTCGGGTGAGAGGATATTAAATGGCAGCGGTTGTGCTACTCTGTGTATCTTGGGACTCTAGGGAGGAATCTCGGCGAGCGCCTCGCAGGGGAAACCAACGCGAGGAGCCCCCGACCTTTCCACACGTTGCGTCGGGGTATTGTAAGTGTAATCGTGTGTCGCTTCAACTTTTAAAAAAATAATTAAATTTTTTTGTGTTTTTAAAATCTTTGATGGTGTGCATGGTCTTAACCAGGGGAAAATAATTTTTATATATTAACTAGGAAAATCCGGCAGACGTTCTTCCCTTTCCCCTCCCATCATCATCTCACTGTCTCTCCCTCCTTCCCTCACCCTGTTCGTGTCTGTCTCTCTCTGTGTGTCTCTGTCTCTACCGCTCTCTGGCCCTCTCATTCACATTTAATTGCAAATTCTGCACATCTTTGAGCATGTGAGGAAATATCAGAAAGCGCCGGACCAGCAAAAATGTAACAGAATGTTCAAGAAGGTTTCATCCTCTAGATTGTGTGTGTGTGTATTGTGCAACGAGCTCCACAGCTCGCGCTGACCCAAATCTGGGTCCACTCCTGTCGCGCCAAATTAGGAACCCTTACAATTCGTCACAGCTCCGGCGAAAGGCGCGCGCGCTAGCACTCGTGCCTTCCCCCCTTCAACCCCGTCTTCAAATAACAAATACAGACAGTAAGCTATGCCTCCAGGGATCTCCCCGGACAAGCCGCCCCGCCGAAGGGTCCAGCATTGTTAGCAAAAGAACTGGAACTATTGAATTAAGAGGTGCCAGCGTCCGCGTAGGAAAATTCCCCCAAGACATCATAAGTCGTCACCAGGGCGGCTGGGTGGTCTTGCTTTGCCCGTCTCTGCGATACTGGCAAAATATCACATAACAAAGAGAGCCAATGAGGTGCCCAGAAAATGACATCACACTTAGAAGTGCCCTATTAGCTTCCGACTTGAGTCGAATCTTCTAGAACTCAAAATTTCGGCCAATCACATTAGAAATTATAATCACGTGATGTGTCAATGCAACCATGTAGGAAAAGAGTGTGGATACGTAGCAGAGGCTGGCGAGAGAAGCGGATTTTGGCTGAATAGAATTTTTCGGAGAACAGAGAACATCTTCAGACAGAACAGATTTTGTTCGAGAACATAAACTTTTTGGGAACATAGAACATCTTCAGAGAAAATATTCGGAGAGAGCAATTGTAAAATTTAACTTGTAAAATTCACGTCGAGGAGTGGTTGACAGCCAGTGTTGGTCGACCAACTCCGTACTGGCCGTCCGAATATCATCCATGGGAATTTATTCCAATGGGCGGACCAGCAGAGATCCAGAGGAATCTAATCAATCAGCCGAGATATCGTGGCTGCATTGATACGGGTAAAGTGGCGTTTGACGGCATTAACCCGCAATTCAACGCGCGTGGCTCCTCTCAACAACTTCCGATAGGTGAGAGGCGGAATCCCGTGTACGCGAGCTGTGATTTCTGCGACGCACGTACTGATAGCGACATCTCGGACGGCGGAACTGGCCGTTATCCTGCCTGGGAAAGCGCTTGCCGGAAAGACAACAGGTGTGCAATTCGTCGACTGGAGGTACGGATCTACCACTTGCCTATGTCATTTGCACTAGTAATGTTAAAGACAATTTTAAGAAACAAACATAAACCCGAGCAAGTGTCAAATTAGATTAAAATTTAAAAAAATAGGTGGTCTAAGAAAAAAGAAGAAAGTAAATTGTAATTTAAAAGTGAAAATAAACGTGTTTTCGGTTTTCAAGCGAATAACACATTGAAGGAAATATAAAAACTTGTTTCTGTCAACCCTGTGCATGCCCTCATTGTGACAGAGTACTCACCCCTGAGACGCTCATAAGCTGGTGCCGGATGTCAGGTAAGTGCCCGGTTGGCGCCCATTCACTTATACATTTAACGAGCACACCTGTCATCCGAATACCGACACACCTCGATGTGACAGTGCTTTTCTCCCCCTTTTTTGTGTATTACCGTGGGTTCATCACGTGACACACACACACACACTCATCGTCATAAAAAAAGCTGCACCCAGAAGGACGAGGCGGATTGCGATCATTGTTGGCAGGCAGGTAGAGGGTACTACGCATACAAAATAATTACATTTTCACGTTTGTAGGACCAATATTTACTGCGCTACACGCCCCCAGACTGTACATGTTAGTTTGGCGTGAGGTTGCCATGTTGGCAAACACACGCGTTCAGACGTCGTGGCATGGAGTTGTACAGGTCTCTAATGGAGTCCTGTGATAGTCCATGCCGTGCAGCCTGCATCTGAGCGCGCAGTTCTTGCAGATTGGTGGGTAGGGGTGGAGTCCTGATCGCACGCTTCGTAGCACCCCCAACATTCTCGATCGGGGAAAGGTCTGGCAATGCGGCTAGCCATGGCAGAGTATCCACGGCTGCAAGGTATGCTCGGGAGATGGCTGTAGTATGCGGACGTGCGTTTTCCTGTTCAAATAGGGCATGGGCGTGGGCGTTCACGAACGGCAGGTCCGCCGGTTGAAGGATCTCCTGAACATACTTTGCGGCTAGCCATGGCAGAGTTTCCACGGCTGCAAGGTATGCTCGGGAGATGGCTGTAGTATGCGGACGTGCGTTTTCCTGTTCAAATAGGGCATGGGCGTGGGCGTTCACGAACGGCAGGTCCGCCGGTTGAAGGATCTCCTGAACATACTTTGCGGCTGTCACGGTGCCCCTGAGGAACACTGACAGTGAACGGGCACCATAGGATATCACCCCACACTATCACACCAGGCTGACGGAACTTGTGATGGGATACCACAAACCGCTCGTCGTGGCTCTCCCCACTCCGCCTTCAGACAAGGACCCAGTGGTCTACGCCATTAAGACAGAACCAGGACTCGTAGCTGATGATGACCCACTGCGAGTCTGCATAGCCCCAGGTCCGTCGTTCTTGCCAGGCGAGACTGTAGCGACGTTGCTGGGGTGTGAGGGGCAGACGTCGTAACAGTCAGCGTACGGCGAGCCCTGCGTTGTGCAACCGCCTGCCAGTGGTACTGGCACTTACAGGACGTGACAGTGCAGGCTTCACTGCCCGCTGAATCATCGCTGAAGCACCAATCGTTGCCGTTGGATCTGGTTGCCCGTGGCGGACCATCCATCGGTCCTCCCTCCTCGTGGTGCGTGGCAGACGTCCAAATCCTACATGTCGTGTGTGCGTGCCTTCCTCAATCCATTGTCGCCAACAGCGGGCGATGGTGGTGTCCGTACGACCGGTGTGGCGCGCAATACGGCAACAAGACCAACCAGCCTCTCTCACACCCACGGTGCGGCCCCTCTCGAAAGCTTCTATCTGGACAACCGGCTGTCGAACGCGTCGCCTAGGCATAGTGTACGTGCAGATGACGCTCTGGCGACGTTACTGATGTCGCAATGGCCGGCGCGGCCGTCTGAAACCCTCCTTTTCTCTGCCGGTGGGCGCGACGTCACGCCCTTACCCCCGACCCCCCCCAGTACGCGGCAGACCGTGAAAACGAAATCATTGGCTTAGTGAATGGTGTGCAAAATTCCCACAAAGTTTGCAGCGGATCAGTAGGGTCCTTCAGTGTGCATGATTTTTTATGACGATGAGTGTGTGTATGTATATGTATGTGTGTGTCTGTATATATATATATATATATATATTGTGATTTACCAATATATTATATATTTTGACAGTAACATTTGCTGTAAATGGGTTGGGTTAAAAGGGTCTGCAAATGGCAATATACAGCCTTAGCAACGCCGGCGTAGTGGTTGGCAAGGCCAATAAATTGCATTCAGGCCTTGAATAGGTGGGGGCGCTGGCTAGATAGAAATATAAGATAATTTGGGATTCGTCTAGAAAGGAATGACTATCGAGAGCGTGGCTACTTGATTTGGTAAGAAATGAATGGATTGGCTAAGGGAGAATATACTGTCAACTCCTGAGAATAGACTGTCGAAGTTTGTCGTTTTGTTTAAAAAAAATAAGAATGAAGGATGGATACCGAGGCGTTACGGGCTAAAAACGGAGGAGTAAATGACATTCTGATAGAGGCCGTCAAGTGGTACAGATCGCTCGCGAGTTTAATATTAGGGGAGTGAGACTTGTAAGTTTGACGTGAGAATCAATAGTTTTCGGACTCTGAAAGTTGATGTGCAGCAGTTAAATTTGCTTAGGACTTTGAAAGTTTTTTATATTGCGGTTTTGGACTTTAATGTTCTACCACGTAGTTGGGGAGAACTAGGAACTGTGAATATTAAGTAAGAAACGGTAGATATTCTAGGCAGTGAGGGCTGGATTCGTCGGCAGCGTCGCAAGATTAGAAGAGAGAAGCTGGACTTGGGATTATCAGCATTCAAGTGAGAAGATACTGCAGGGCGCCGTCGGTCAAGATCACGTTTAGATAAGTACTGCAGTACAAAGGTTTTCTTTTAAAACGAGGTCATGACCTAAAAGCAGAGTAATTGTTCACAGGTCAATAAATTGTTAAATTTTCTTTTGGAAATGACAAGATGATTTTCATTTAGTCAATCACAACTGATAAGTAGTTAGAGATATATTTAATTATTTCCTTTCAGATTCCTCGCCATACAGTGTAGTTGGCAGATCAAATAATCGGCTATCTAGGCGATAGCGATTATCCATTACGTAACCCAATGACCCAGCTAGCCGGACATTTATCCATTCGTTAAGATTAGCTGAGGAAGTATTGCTTTCAAGTATCAATTATCGTAACCTGTTCCTGGAGCCCGTAGTTTTCTATAAATTCGGAACGGGTCACGAATATAACAGTTCTAAGGCAAATGATATCAGTTAAAACGGCACGATCTCGTAATAATTCACGACGAGACATTGTTGGTACATTTCAATATACATATATATATATATATATTGACCGTGTGGTCAAAACGTAAATATTAGGCACACCACAACGTTCAAATGTGGTGCGTCAGTTGATGAATCGTTGCGGGATGAATCGGGCCGAGCCGTGAACGAGCGCCCGGAAGGTGGGGGATTGGTCGGTCGGACCGCGCGGATGCGTTAGTTGGGGAGCGAGCAGCGAGCAGTGAGGAGAGAGGCGTGATGGCGACAAGAGAGCGAGGTGGTAATGTACGGATAAATCGAGAATAATCGGGACGGCTGGTGTTAAAGGAAGGAGAATGGTGATAGACTTAATGAAGATTGCGAGTAAGGATTACGGTAAACGTGTTTGGAAGGAATAATCACGAAATTTGACAAGAGAAGAGAACATTGCACGGACACGTGGACGATGCTGTTCGGTGGTAGTCGGTGTAGCTGTGCGGATGCGGGATTACATGGTGGAGCCGTGTGAGCTGGGACAGTAAATTCGTCGGGTGGAGAAGGAAATTATGGTGAAACTACGCCGGTGTACGAGAACGGGCCGTCGGCGACGCGTGGGCAGGCAGAACATCCTTGGCGCCAAGGTCACCTCTCGGTAACGAGTCGGGGCACGCGGTCGCGCCGCGTGGAAGACGACGGTAGTGGATGGGAGATAAGTAACAATAATTATGAACAGGAATAGATGGGTAATCGAATATAAAATGCCGGTTCAGGGTGCTCTCTGAGTAGTAAGGAGAGCAACAGTGTCTGTAGTGGTTCACGAATGGCATATAGTTTTCAGAGAAATGGACGTTATATAAATGGAAATAATAAATGTAAAGATGATAGGAATAGTCGGAGATGTATAGTGTAAACCATTTAATCTGTATTCAGTAAGGAGTTGCGACCAGGTCAATGATGTAAATTATGTTATTAATGTGAAGACTTTTTTCTTTCTTAATAAATCCTGTTTATGTGATGATAAATTCTTTGAACTCAGATAATGATGATTAGGAACATTTCGAACTGATAAGGGTAAGTACGGGCACAATATATATATATATATATATATATATATATAATTCCATTCCAGTTCCGAAAGCCTTCGTCTTGGCCCTGACGTTGGTCCGATTTTGTGGCGCACTGACACTAGCGACGGGTTGCGACTCTTACATTTGTGCCTAGGCGAGGGAGGAGGCTTTGCGTTTGTCCAGGTGTCTCAGAATAAATGTTACAAACTTGTAGGGCTTGTAACAGTGGTTAATGGTGATCATGAAATGATTGTTAATGTCAGTGATCATAAAATGATTATTAATTTGGTGGATTTGCACTAGTGGTCCTTTAGAAAAGTGCAAAGAAAACACTGTGGTGATACGAACGAACGTCTGACGTCTCGCATAGTGTGAATGATTGCAACTTGCCATGAATTCGTATGAAAAATAAAGTACTTTACTCGTCGGAAAGCACCTACATGCACCAGCCCTTGCATGAAAATTCGTACTTCCCTTCATTGTTCATTGATCGCAAAGTAATACTTGCGAGACCAAAATAGGCTTTGCCGTACGGGTACCACAAAGACATCATGGCCTTCTGAAACAACTAGCTAATGCAAAGAAAAGAAAACTGGGGCAATATGAATTAACATAGCTGACATCTTGCATATTGAGAATGTCACTATGCCTAAGTTTCCGTGAATTTGTGCTAAAACGGGTCCGTAACACGTATAAAAGTGTATTTGGCGTGCGTTTCAAAATGCATTTCATTAGTACGCCAAGGTCTCACTTTCTGGACTAGTTACGTAAATAGGGAGTTTTAGCGCTAGGCGTAAAGAGATTTCCTTTAGTGTTGATCACGAGTCTAACGTCTTTATGCGGCCGTAAGAAACAACTTTCAGGAGATCTTTAACAATTGCAACATTGCGGTAGGCACTACACCAAAAGCAGCATTTCAAGCGTTGAACAAAGAAGTTTCATAACATATTAAAGAGTGTAGTAAAGCGTAAAGACATTTGAACCACGATACGAGTCAAGAGTAAAACACATCTCCATTAAGCAAGGAGTTTTGGACTTTTTTGGGCCCTGAGTGATGAGTGTGCAGTCTTGGATTTTGAATAGTCTTTTTTTAAAATGTAAGGAATACCTAATAACAGCATTCTTTGTGAACATAAAACATAACCTAACCCAAAGTTACGATTTCCACTTTTTCGCGAATTTCTTACCAGTTACCGTCCCAATATTTTTTGTTAATTCTTGCAGAGTTCTGTTCGTAAGGAATAATTGTAACTGCATCACTTGCGAGAATTAGATTAACAGAGTTTGAAAATTGCAACCTTTCCGGTTTAAAGACGGGCATTTTGCCGTTTGTAAGGTGATTGTAAAGAGTTCTACAGGCATGCTCTATTTATGAAGGTATACGTTCGTGTCTTAGGCCTAAGGTGAGACGTTATGACTTCAAGGTCCGTCACGTGACTGCAAGTGCACGCTGCACTGTGATTTTCGCAATTCTGCCCCTGACAGAAATCATCTGTTTCGCTGCCATCCAATCAGGAGCTTGTATGTCGCTACAGTGACCTCACTATGGTGGCGTTCAAGCTCCCGAATGGATGAAACTGATTCCTGTCAGGGACAGAATTGCGAAAATCGCAGTATCCGCGTCATGCTATACTTCGATTTTTCTTTCTTGGCGCGTGGGGGTGCGTGTTATCAAAATGGAATATCTCACGGTATTTGTCGTCGTTCTCGGTTGTGCCGCTAGGAGTCGGATGTATCGAGCAATGGTGGCGATCATGCGACTCCTAGCGGCACAACCGAGAACGACGCGAAATACCATGAGATATTCCATTTTGATGACACCCCGCCAACGCGCCAAGAAAGAAAAACCGAAGTATAAAACTGCCTACAACGTATCAGCATCTCCCTTTCGGTTTCCGCTCGCGCGCCGACGAGTGTCGGTGTGCGCCGGTGGGGGCGGGGCACGCACCCATCTCCAGGTACTCCTCGAAGAGCGCGAGGCGGCCGCCGTCCTCCAGGTGGTAGTCCTCCTCCCAGCGCGTGTACTTGCGCTGCAGGTCCTGCGTCTTGGAGCGGTGCACGCGCAGCCGCCACCAGTTGCGCAGCTTCCTACGGACAACCACCCGCGCACCCGCTTGCGTTCATTGGCGAGCTCGGGCGCGGCAGCTGCTAAGGTCATTAGTTCCGGAAGTGTGGGGCGTGTTTTTATCGCGAGAGGTGACTGTGATCGTTCCCCGCTGAATGGTGATATCCGGTGCCGATATACACATCAGCTAGCGGTGCTTTTCCCAACCAGGTATCTCCCATCAGCGGGGCACCGGCCCAACCAGGACGAACTCAAAGAACCCGACCAATCGCGCCGCATGTGTGGTTGTGAGGTGCATGTAGATGTGTGTGCAAGTAAAGGATTGAGGATTGGACAAGGCAGAGGAAAGAAAGATCGCATGCGGTCCGTGCCCTGTTTATTAGAGTAGTGCTCCGGCATTCGGCTGGTGTTAATCGGAGAAACCATGGAAAACTATAGAACAGAGCAGCCGGCCGCTATAATTCTCCTCCAGACAGCAATGGATTCGACCTTCCTACGAAATATGTAGCTAGAGACGAAAATCTTGTCACACTCGGGACGTGAACCCTACGACATTCCCATCGTAGGCATTGAAGTGACATCAGTGGACGCTTGAAATTATTGTCCCTTCTAATCTCCATAGATGATTTTGAATGGTCCCCATTTCACTCTAGTGTATTTTTTTTCTAGAAAGGCTAAATGCCTCGTTACAAGAATGTATAATAATGTGTCACAAACTGCAACGAGAACATGGATTGGCGGGTCCTGCCTTCGCAGAAGGGGGTTGACGGGAAGCACGCGAGGAGAGGGGAAGGAGCTCAAACATAAAACGCGTACTCACGGGAAAAGGATTTCCAGAAAATTGTTGAAGAACTGCTTGCCCACCATGATGATGGCCAGTTGAATGCACAGCTCCGATAAGCAGCCGGCAGGGTCGCACACGTCGGTTTTGATTCGTAGAAACTCCGTTTTGCGCGCTTCTTTGTCTCCTGGGTGTTTGAAAAAGCGCCCCTAATGAGACAGGAAGCAAGGAAGAGCAATGAAATTTTTAGAAGAATTCTGAACAATATTTCAACACAAACTACTGAAGAAGGAAGTGAATATTACAGAGATATTCGTGAGAAAGTGAGTGATAATATTGTGGAGGAATCACAAGTGATATTTTTGTTTGCAAAAATAAATAAACACCGCGCGATGGTTACCTATGCTCAACATTTGGTTATATGAACTGGAAGTTATATGAACTGGAAGTTATATGAATTGGAAGAATGAACCCAATTAGGGGCAGTTAAAACAATAAGCTATCATTTAATCAAAATTTATCGCTTTCTTTACCGTTACTAATTGCGGCAGGGTGAGTTCGCCGTTTTATTTCTGTTTTGAAAAGGGGTTGTCTACGAGGAAAATGTTTGGAACTACTGCCCTTTGCAATTATTTTAGACAAAGTTTAGACGAGCTTCAAAAATTACGCGAACTTTCTCCACAAATGCATAAAACACTGTCTCTGAGGCTGAAATAGAAAATGAATAATTTATTGGTAACATTACAAAAAAATGGTATTTACTTTTCACTAGTTAACTAGTTTGTCTCGACTAATATGGACAGGTGTCGATTACAAGACACTTGGCAGTCCGTTATCATATTGGCTTTGGGGCATCGATACAATACTATCCCATTCCAATCGAACTGTTAGCGGCCCTTCACACGTCAACACTCAGCAGCACTTCCGAATGGCGCGTCTGCTGCCAAAGCGTTGGTTTAAAAGGAGATAATCACACGAGCGGGGAAGTCGCGCTGCTGTGGCGCTCGGAGGCGAACTCCGCTACCAGCAGCGCAGACGCGCGTCCGCGCCACCGCCAATAGAACACAGTTCTAAATGGCAGCCTTCGCACTAGACCTCACGGACGCGCCACTGAACCAGTTTTTACCTGCTGGCTGCCTTTCGGCCGGCGGAACCCACAGCAGTGTGAATCCGAAACCTTCCTCTCTCGCGGTCATTGGGGGTCGGCGATGGCTGCTTGTAAAAGTATCTGCCTAAAGGGCTGCTCTGCTTGTAAATAGGGAACTTTAGCGCCAGGCGTAAGGATACATCCTTAAACTCTGTTGATCACGTGACTGACGACTTTATACGGTCGTAATGAACAGCGTTCAGAAGAGTTTTAGCAAAGAGCGTCATTGCGCTGTACATTATGACAAAAGAAGTATTTCAAGCATTGAACAAAGAAGTTGCATAATATATCAAAGACCATTTCAACCACGATTTTGTGGCCCTCCACGATGAGTATGCAGTTGGAATTTCGAATCAACTTTTCTTGAGAATGTTGGAAGAATCTTAAAACAGCGTTCGTTATGAGTAGAAGACACAACCTAACCCGAAGATATGATTTCAACTTAATTTTCGTGAATTGCTTTCCTGCCACCTCTCCAAAATTTCCCGTTCATTCTTGTCAGTATTGTGGAGTTGGTAAGGAATAGGCCTAATTGTAACTGCCACACGAGAATCGGTCCGTCAGCGTTGGAAAAATGCAACCTTTCCTGGTTTTAGGCGGCCATTTTGCCGCTTGTAAGGTGATCGTAGAGACTCCTACAGGCGTGCCCTATTTATGAAGGTATAAGGTCGTACCTTAAGCCTAACGTAAGATGTTAAGACTTCAAGGCCCGCCACGTGACTGTTAGTGCATAACGCCGCTACCATACGCGTGGCGCTAAAACTTCCTAATGGCTTCCTAGAGTGAACTGAAGGCTCTGCCGCTTCTCGGTGGCTCCGTGTCAAGGCACCTTTGTGCAGCCGTTTAATGTCTTCTGGTAATTACCCCCTCCCCCGCCACAGGCCCCCCACTACGCCCATGTGCTGCATACCAATAGGACCTTTCTCAATTCGCATGAAGCTAAGGTTCAAGAAATTAAGGCTTACGTTATACTCACTTTAAAAAATGCTATGTAAATCAAGGATGAATAAAAGTTAACGAACTGGAACACAAATATCTTGAATGTGTAACTATCTTCATACTCCGTTTGCGTTCGAGGGTTTTCAAGATTTGTTAAATACAAAGCCAATCTTTTATACAACTGAAAAAGAAAAGTTTCTAGATTATTGAATTAAATAACATGTCAAAGAATAATGTTCCAAAATGAAATAAATTTTCACATTTTGCTTAAGCAAAGAGCTTACATTTGTGAGGATCATGATAATTACAAGATTGATAATAGCTGCAGTTACAGAGGTAAATATTTTCGCTTTTTCAATCAGAAATTTATCTTGACTACTGCCGATTACTGTAACCAGTGATATTCGATACACAATGGTGCCCAAAACTGCACCCATGACCACCATGACCTGTAAAAAGAAAATAATAATTAGTGTGCAGTTAAAACAAACATGATTATGCATGAAGATAAAGAAATTTAAATATCATTAATTGAAAATAGATTGGAGAGTCCTCACCATAAAGAGTACCATAGATGTCGTGGCAAGAAGTCTCCATGCTTTACTCCACGCAGGCAAATATGGTTCTTTCTCGCGAGTCACGGGATTGATTCTGAACGTTTTCACCGACATTTCGAACTCGGGTCTCGGCTCCTCGTCTTCCTCCGTGTTCTGGAGATCCCACTCCCACACAATGACTGCCTGACGCCGCTTCCACAGTTCCAGAAACGTCGTGGCTTCAAACGGAAAGAGCAACACAGATAGTTTTCATCTACTCAAATAGCGTATTCACAGTAGGTATGTTTCAAGATTCTAAAATCATAGTTTGACTTACTGAACATTCATGCAATGTTTGGAAAAATGCTTGTTCTCTATTTTTAGACTAATACAGCCTTGATTATTGGGCTCATATATTGCATTGATTATTACTTATTAATTTTACACTAATACTGAAAATATTTATTAATAATGATACATTTTATATAATTTCAAATTATTTATATTTCACAATAAATTACTAAAACATTGAATCTAAAGTCAAATTTATAAAAATATTAATATTAATGGGAATATTGGCACACATGTATAAACGTACCCCAAAAAGACATAAATATTGCAAAAAATACTGTTGCTGGATTGTCGAAGAGATAAGTGAGTTTGGCGAAGACGCAAGAATTGCCCAAGAGGACGTAGTCACACGCTTTGTCACACAACGGGCAAAGAATTATTTTTCCTGGCCCCGACATATTACAAATTTCCTTGCTGTCAACAAATCACAAAAAATTGGGAAAGGTATATTGTATTCCGAAAACTTACGTCTAAACAGGTATATTTTAGTAACTTTGCCTATTTAAAAACTATAATGTAGGATTTAATCCCATTAATATTATCACACATCTTCATACACATTAGAATAACATTTATGGTAGCTAAATTACAATTTGAACATTAATTTGCTTACTTAATATTAGAACTACTAAACTATTTAAAACATATTAGAGGTTAGCAGATACAAATGTGTTTTATTTATTTATACACATTACCTTGGCATATTAGCATCAGTGTCGATAGTGCAGAGGCCGTAGAAAAAGCATAATACACCAACTATTGCGGCAGGAATCAACATTTTTGTGTAAAAGCCCAGCCAGGCAAAATAGAGTCCGATTTTATCTCCAAAATATTTCTTAACAAGCCAAAGTGGCTGCTTTTTGTACCAACATGATAACTGGCCCCATTCCAAGTATAATAGCTAAAAAATAAAGCATTTTGAAAAACAGTTAAATATCATGTATTGTTTGTTTAGCAGTTCTGCAAATGTTAGTCAGTCATTACAAAACTGCATTTGTAACGACAAATCGATTTTTTGGCACAATAAATACTTCACGTCTCAAACCATCAAAAGAATAGCTCTTCCTTATTTCTTTGTCTCGTAAAAAAAGTAATTTGCAACGTGTACTCGCTCTCGTTTGAATGATGCAATGAAAATGTCGCTGTTAGATGAATGTAAATGTAATACGCGAGGTACTATTTATTTTCTGACATTTATGAAATACACCAATTATAAAGAAAGTGGATGAAAGTTTGACAATGTTCGAACTAAGTCGAAACAGTTATGTAGAATTTACAAAAGGTCTAACAATGTTACGCAGTGGCCTAAATGCACAGGTTTCTCTGAATTATATAGACAAAAAACTAGTACACTGAAAAGGCCGCTCCACAATACCCCACAAGGAACGGAAACGCGAAGGCCAGGCCAGGAACGGGAACGCGAGATAAGAGATGAAGAACAGGAAGAGGAATAGTGCTATGAACCTGGAGCGGCAAAAAAGAAAACTTCAAGAACCAGTAGCCGAAACCAATGCAATTCTAGCTTCACGGCTCTATTCACTCTTTCATTTCCCATTTAAGAATAAAAAATGTAAAAACTACTGCGAACTTTCGGAAAATACAACTACAATTTTCTCAAACAAGTGGTACTCAACAGCACATCCTTTCTCGCATTATTGGAAGATGTTACGTAAAATCGAAACATTGCAAATTTTTAAGCTACCATAATCATCAGAGCATTATACAGAAGTTTTTTTTATTATTACGCAAGTTTCCCTCAATTACATCGAACCATGATTGCAGCTAGCGTTGGCATTATTTCTAGCGCGACGTTGTTAAAAAATGGGCGATTCGCATGGGGTATGCACTAGGTGTATATTTTCTTATCAATTCTTGTCAAAAACACTTATTGCAAAATTCAACTTGTTTATGGATTTAGGTAGTGATCCTAGAATTTAAGAAAACGCGAACAGAATACACTTCTCTTCATAGTTCTACACACACAGTTGAATATTAAATAAAACTGTTAAATGAAAAAATGTCTAAACACGCATTGTGCATGAATTTCTCAAAAAACTACTAACACACGCAAACATGCATGGAAAAAGTATGCACTTTTAAAATGAGTTTGCCAAGAAAGATATAATTAAGTTTTAATATAATTAAGTACAACAGAGTTTCGAAGCTCTGTTTGAAAAATATGTATGTCTTATGTAAAGAATTTATATAAGACATACATATACATACATACATACATACATTTAAGAAGATACAATTGCATGGAAATCCTCTCTATACGCATCTCATCTTAGGACATTAGGTACCCAAAATAAGTATTTTAAAGCAAATATCAACACAAATTCGACAATTAAATTTTGATTAAACTATTGCGTTGTATTATCTATCACTACAATATTACGTAAGTGCGTGCACCATTTTGTGCGGTGAAGGCGAGTGCAGAGCAGCGGGCGACTCACGCGTCGGTCGAAGACGTATCCGCTGTTGGAGTCTGCGTCGTAGCGGCCCTCGTGCAGCGGGAAGGCGGCCAGGAAGGTGCGGTCGTTGAGCAGCCTCCGCACGCCCACCTGTGCACGCCAGCGACACGCCCTCGCACGCGCTCTCATCACACCCCCCGCTCACGCGCACGCCCCCACTAATACCTTCGCTCATGACTTTACCCCCGCTCACGTCCTCCCTCACACCCTCGCACATGCCCCCATTTACGCCCAAACTTACGCCCTCTCTCACTCTCACGCCCTCACTCACGCTCATGCCTACACTCACGCTCACGCCCTCGCTCACTCACGCTCGCATTTGCGCTCACGTCCTCCCTCACACCCTCGCTTCCATCCACGCACACGCCCCCATTTACGCCCAAACTTATGCCCTCTCTCACACTCACGCTCACGCCCTTGTTTATGCCTTCACTCACGCTCACATCTCCGTTCACACTTCTCTCACGCCCTCGCTCACGCTCACGCCCTCGCTCACACTCACGCCCTCGCTAGCTCCCCCACCCACGCTCACGCCATCGCTGGCGCTCACTCCCCCTCACGCTTACATCAACGCTCACGCTCTCGTTCACTCCCTCGCACACGCCATCGCTAACACTCACGGCCTTTCTTACGCACACGCTCACGTCCTCTTTCACGCCACCACTCACACTCACACCCCCGCACACGTTCTCCTTCACACCCTCGCTTGCATCCTCGTACATGCCCCTATTTACGCCCACACTTATGCCCTCGATCACGTCACAACTCACGGCATTGTTCACGCTCCCACTCAACCCCTTGTTTAGGCACAAGCTCACGTCCTCGCTCAGGCCTTCGCTCGCGTCTTCACTCCCGCCCCTGCTCACGCCGTGCCCACCCGCCCAACGCACAGTCGCTGTTGATCTAAGGTTCCATGTATATGCCTTTTCAACATGAAAATAATTTGATTCTTATGATTTGTAATATCTAGTTAGATCTAATGGGATATGCCTATTGATTGAATTGTTATAATCAATTTCATTTACAACCGAGCGAAGTGGCTGAGGGCGGAGCAAGCTGACTTCGCATTCGGGTGGCCCGGGTTCAATCCCCGTGCCGGCCATCCTGACCAGAGTTTTTGTGGTTTCCCTCGGCAATCCGCGCGAATGCTGGGATGGTTCTACTGAAAGGTCACGACCGCGAAACCAGCATCGCTAGCTGAATTCTTTAACCACTTGAAGTCACGAAGGTTCAGTGAATTCGAGACATTGCGGGTTCCTGGTTGGGTGACCGACTAAGAACTCAGGGATCTGACGGCGCCGAGGCCAATTGTCCTTTACGGGACATATAATGGCTAAATGTCGGTACAATTTTATTTACATATTATGTTTTCTAACACAAGGATGAATAGTTATTTACGGTCGGATAGAAAATGCAGGAAGATAAGTCAAGAAATTAATTGATAATATTGAGATCAGTCATAGAAATGGAACAAATTAATAGAACAACTTCCAACCCTTAAACGGATTGAAGATTTGGAAGAATACGTCTCTCTTCAAAAGAAATAGGCAGAAATGTTCTATTACTCGTCTTACAGTAAAAACATTCCTTCAACTGCAGCACGCATTAAACTCTTCGCCAGTCAAATGGTCTTCCTGCTATAAGAGACGATAATAATTCAGGAATCGTTGGGGAACCATAATAATCGGTGCCGAGATTGAGTGAGATAATTAAAGGGCGATTCCATCCAGCATTAGCTATTCATGCGAAGTACCTTGCCACTCTCGTCGAATTTCGCTCTCAACAGAACTTGCCAAACGACGAGACTCCGCTGCGAAGACGTGTAAAAGAGCTCTCGATCTTTCACGAGGAACCTGCGTCAGAGAAGAAATGGTTGCCAGAATTCATTCTTTACAATTTACACCATATAGTGTGCGACTAAGGAATTAGAACTGGTAAGTTAATTACACCAAATACGCATTTCAAACATGATACAATAATTACACACGTTAATCAGCTTCATAAGAGTATTTAGAGAGAGAGAGAGAGAGAGAATTACATTTGTGTAATGTCTGAAAAAACAAAATGATAAAGCAAAATGGCGTTTAAAAGCCCGAAGTGCCCACGCGAGGTACTTTTTCAACGTGCCCAGCGGAAAGTAAAGTCTTACAGTGCATTTAGCATAAACCCTACGAAAAGTCTGAAGAAAAATTTAGAGCCGTTCAGGAGAAAATCTTGCTTTTAACAATGTTTCATATGTCATTAAAAATTTCATGAAAATTAAAATTTTCAAAAATAAATGTACGTAACATTAATTAAAGAACAAATTGTAGAAAACTAATTTCATTTCAAAAAGAAATTGCTATGTTCAATGTTATAGTTTTAGGAAGAGGCCGAAAAAATCAAACTTTTGTAATTATTGAAAATTCAGTTAACAGTGAAAATCGGACTTATGCCATCTTTGCAAGGGTATTTCACTCTGTTTTTACAAGAAATTTAAAGAAAATCTTTCGAGATATTTTTGAGAATATTTTGAAAATTCTTTTCAAAATCAGCGGACTTCGATTCGAGCCAGATAGGCCAGGGAAAATTCATTTTGGAAAAAATCTTAAGAATAGTTTAGGCGCTAGTGTAGTCCCCACAGACAGTCGGACAGATAGGCGTACGGGCAGGCGTGAAAGGACGGGCGGATTGAAAAGAAACAAGTTTTTGGTATCAGGGGACGCCAAAACGTGAATTTCCGATAAAATATCAAAACCGATTTTCCGTAGCATTAGATTACATTCTACGCAAATTACTCCGTGAATACATACGTACGTTTGTATACACGATGTACGAAAATACGCTTCTATGTGCAGAATTTGATAACTCTACTTTGTAGCGAGAAAGTAAACATGGAGCATCTTTTAGAATAATTTGAATATGCCGTAGAGGCGTCCTGTAAATTATCCTCCAAAATCAAAATATCAACTTCAAATTCACAGGGCCTCGAGTTCGGACAGATCGATCGTGAATATCAACTTTGGAGAGAATCCTGTGTATGGGTGATGCGCTAGTGTGGTCCAATGACAAACATTTTGCCGCAAATCCAATTTTCAGGCATCAAAGACCAACAAAATGTGGATTCGGACTACACAACGTAATTCAGGTAGTAATTTACTACTTATGGATGCAAGAATTATTCACCTTTTCGGTATCAGGGCCACACAATACAATTTTTCTGTGTTCTGCAGAATGTAACATTGAAAATTATCAAATACAAATACAAATACTACGTGCGGATTAATTTATTGGAAGACCCAGATTGTAAATGGGATATTCAATGGCGGTTTCTCAGGGGAGAGAATTGAGAAATGACCTCTTCACATATCGTGTTCTTGTGAATGTAATTACCAAATAACATATTTACTTTGATATATGAGGACATATTATTCATAATTATCAGAAAACTGCAGACTTTGATCGACTTTAAACTGTTCGCTCCTTGTAAGCGATGCGAAAACTCGATATCGCTTGGAGGATGAGTTCTCAGCGATTCCGTCTTTCGTATAGTATGACGCAGCGCTGCTTCGACCAGATAAGACGTTCTCAACGCTATTTTACTCCCTGTGGGAAGGAGTTCTTCCTTAAAGAGCTATTGCCTGATGGGCGACCACATGCGCACGTCATGTGAAATCGAAGGGCCAGTACACAGAGACGGCGAAGTCTCACCTCATTGTGGCAGCATCATGGGCTGGCGGAAACCAGGATGAGAGGGCAATTCGAACCGACATATATTTCCCTCTCTTTTTCAATACCAAAACAAAGAACAATGCGGTTACTATTTTTAATTCATTCAATGAAGAGGGTTTGGCTAGAGAAAGTGTATACTTCTTGCGGTCCCTTTACAACTTGATTCGCTTGATGATAGTGTGAGATAAAATATGCTGAATTGTTCTCGGTTTGCTTCTCAAAATTGTTTTCATCGTGTAAAAATGAGCAAAAGTGATGTGTTTTTTTCTTTTTGGGCAAGTTAAAAGTCAGTTCATAAGAACTGATTGCTGTGATATACACAGAAAGCATTCTGACACTACCGAACTTTTACGCGGCATCAGCAAAGGGAGGAGCTGCAGTTTTCCAAGAAGTGACATAGGAATACTCGTAATAAAGCGTTCTGGTTAACAAGATGCGAACAAAGACAAATTCTTCTTGAAGTTTTCCGTGGGTTCTATTTTCAAATTTGAGGATTTTCAGTCTTGTACTGGTTTCAGTGATATTAAATATTTAGGTCGTTGAAGTTGGTTTTTGTTAAAAAAAACATCGCATTGACTTAGCATTTTGCGAAACAACCAGTTTCTCTTGCAAAGCACAATGAACAAGTTAAGCAAAATCGACTATTTGGTCCAGTGTAATTGACACTGTATTCGCATTCAAATGACACTACTAATTTGTTCCATGTACTCGTGTAATTTCACGATAGTTCCTAATTTATTGGTCACTAATAACATGTTATTAGGGTGGAACCTCGATAATATGCAGTACTTGAAATTTCAATTTTCTCTTAATTTTCCTTCACCTTTTATAACTACACGTTGTATAATTATGTTTAATATTATAGTAGAAAAATCTCCAATTCCCTACTTTGCTGTTTGTGGGAGTGTCATTGTCCCATTGTAGAGCTATGACGAGTGCCAGTTGCATCTCCTTTTTGGGCTAAGAGCCTGAGTGTCGCCCTCAGCTGCCGATGACAGACTCGTGGGTTAAGGTGCTTTCCTCCCTTTGTCTCATTGCCAGGGATTTGCTGCATTGCAGCGTTGGAGAATGATCACATGCAACTAAGTTTAAGTCCGATAAGCAGATTTAAATAGCAGACAAGTCAGAAAACTGAAGTGTCTCCTAACATTTGATCTCTTACTCTAATCTAACTTTTTTATCCTCTCATTTATGTGTTATACTTTGTAGTATTCGTTGATTCCATGTATCAAAACATTTGATCTCTCTTATTTTCCCGCCTGCTTCCCTTTCAGATGCACGTTATCCAAGTTCCACTATTTTTCCTTACCTGTCATCGTTATCTATTGTGAAACCGTCGGTGTAAAACGACGGTTCGTGGGCGATTCTGCTTTGGTTATATTCAAACATTTTTCGGAAATTGAACGGAAACCAAACTTTTTCCGTTCCATCGTCAGCGGTAACTCCTCCCTGCGGACAAAAGTAAATACTTTTATGCATTTGAAGTTCACTCAAGAAAACGTAGTGGATTGATATGCCATTCCAACTTTTTCAGATTTCTCTATATCAAAGAAATTTTAAAATTATAAATAAATTTTAATCGAGGAATTTGGTTTCAGAACTGAATTTATCAGGTAACTTTTGCACGTGTTGAAATTTAGATAAGGTTGCCAGAGTGGGGAATTGTGTTCCCAAAATGGGAAAAAAATTTTGTTGTGGGGAAATAATGGAGAACGTAAATGGACAGGGAAATGCTTGGGGACTTTTTGGGGAAAATATTTTCATACGAAGTTGAGATAGAAACATTATTCTCTCAATTGTTATGAATAAAAAAGGAACAACAGAAGTGATTCTCACTCATTTTTATAGGGGAAGATCGGGTGATATCGGACAGCGGGTGATATCGGACAAAAGTAGTTTAGGGAACTGGGCACTTGTCGTAGCACGTGCTGCACTGTCAGTTTGTTCCTGGACACGAATTAGCTTTGCATACGCCGTATGAGGTGAGTACACCAATCAGTTTGGTTATTGTGACACGCATTACGTTTTTTTCATGCTGACCGGTGTACGAAGATAACTTTAGAGCAATGAAACTTTTCTTAGGATAAGTTTAAATACATTCTACTGTGACTAGTATGTTTACTTAGGTGTATTTGTTACGTTACAGCAGTAAAAGGTTGTTTGTACAATTTATATCTGTGTTGTATTCTTCTGAAGAATGAGCGTCGTTCGGGTGGTATCGGACAAAGTAGAATCGGATGGTACCGGAGAGTTACTTCTTCGCCTTCTCTTCATTTTTCCGTATTTCTTGCGTGTAGGTTGTTAGGAGGTAATATTCGAATACTAATGTGGATTTTGTCCGTGTATCAGGAAACTATAGGTAAAATTCGCGGGAAATGGGAAGAAATAATAGGAAGATAGCCATTATGAAGGTCATTTCAAAAGAAGAACTCTTCAATAATGATAGTTGTGAACCTATAAATTGAACTTAATAGTTTAGTTTTTCTTTTTTAATTCAAGAACTTATTTTCCCATGTAACCAAATACTCATTTTTTCTTTGTATTAAGCAATCAAATATTTGTCTCAATAGTGAGCGTATCTTTGATGAATTGCTGTAAAAAACTCCATTAAAATTATTTTACCATTATTTACTTAGTTGTCCGATACCACCCTCCACTCTTCAGACGTGTAAATTGTCAACGATTTTTACTATTCTCAAATAATCATATTATTTTACTTTCAAACCAAACGGCTTTGATAGAGTATGTGAATAAGAGAATGAAGTTTCATATTCTATATTTTAAGAATAATTTTAACTAACCTTAATTGAGAAATCATATTTAAAGCTAAGGTGGCCGATACCACCCAACCTTCCCCTATATCAAAAAGAGAAAAATAAACTACAGACATAGAGAAAGAAAAACGAAGTTAGTATAGGGTTTCGAGCATTGAGCACAAATATCCCTGTTCTATAGTTTCGAACAGCTCAAAGGGCGATGACTGGTTGATTTGAATCTAAGGGAACAGCGAAAGGAATCGCCAGGGTCAGTTCATGATTTGGACAATGTTTTTCGTTTCAAAGTTGAGGAATTTTGTTTCATTGGCGAGGTTATTTGTGGAAATTCCGTAGTAGTGATGGGAAAAGAGCTCGCAACGTACCTGGCAACCCTGGTAAAGTGAGATCACATTTTAACACAAGATTGTGTTGTTTTCCCTCAACGCACCTATCGCCCCGCTGCTCACACACCGCCCATCCTTTTCATTCCGAAAGCAAACAAAACTTATAGGCTAGGTGTGTATCTACTTTTAGTCATTGGCAACGCTAACACGTTGAAGGATGCCTAGACAGATGTCTCAGAATGAATGTTTCACGCCTCTTAAGGCATGTAGAGGGGTAGAAAACGATTACTCTTCGACAATGAACATACAGACGGAAACTGTAAATAACGGAGTTATGAGCATTGACGTGACGCATTTGAGCCTAATTGTTGGGCAACCCCGTATGCGCGGACGCTCGGCAGGTAGGATGAAATCTCCTTGATTACGCCAAAACGTGTCCTGGCACAGGATGTACATCAGGATGTGAAAAAAATCAGGAGAAAATGTCATACGTCGCTTTTCCATGGTGACTTAAGACAAAAAGTCTGTTTTGTACAGGAAAGTGTGATTGAAATTCCCCGCAACTTCGTTTATTTTCCATTAATGAACAACATTCAAATGTTATCAGGATATGTCCTGTTTTTTTAATGTTATCAAAAATTGTTTGTGTTCTTTTAATTTACGAAATTGGGTTTATAAAACTCTCAATTTTTTTATATTATTCCACAAAATTTAAAGGCGATCTTTGTCCATGAAATGGCGATGCATCTGCCTAACAAGCGGCAAGTGGTATAATGTCAGAGATATAGACTTATTCCATAAAAAATCTTTTATATTAATTTACCTTAAAATCTCAATTTCCGATTTTTTGTGTCACAACAGAATTCCGGTAAAGCGACGATGTGTAATTTCGTTGTATGATTTTTTTTCACTGCATGTTCATTGCCAAAAACGGATCATTTTCGAATCCTCTAAAAGCTCTAAAAATAAAATGTAAATAGATAAAATATTTTTTCACATGAATTCAATTATTATGCATAAAGATTCACAATGATTACTTACAAACGGCGCCCTGGCAACGGGTTGAGGCACTTTCTTCTCTTTACTTTCACCTTCATTTTCCTGAAACATTATGCAACGTGAACTGGAAATTTTTTTGAGAGTATCATATATTATTATTTAAAGAGCAACCAACTGACTATCAAACGAAAATAATAAAAGAAAATAATAGTGAGTTGGAAATTTAATTTTCAAGTATTCAAGATATCTTTAAATTCTTACAAGTCATATTTTAAGTGCAATTGCCGCAAAATAGCCTCCTGGAATGATGTTCGTAGTCATTATTTTTGATTCAAACAAAAACAGATTATTTGCAACATGTGATCGAATATTAAGTACATTTTTCATTTTTGATATTGTTGCATACAAGATTTTATTTCTATAACCGCTGTCTAACCGTGCGTTTATCTTCAACATTCTAACAGGAAAATAATCCTATAAAAATAAATAATTTTAGCCGCTTTAACGATCGTTGGGAGAATTTACAGTACCAGTTGAGATTATGACTTAAGAAAAACAAAATGATATGGAAAGTTATGTTCGACTAAAAAAATTGCATTAAATCTCCACGAAGTGCAAAATTTGAAAGAAGTGTGTCTTCATGATCAATGAGTTTCTTCATTTCAAAACCATACAACGGATATTCAAGCGGCTCTCGGTGAATGGATTCGTACCCCGATTACGTGATCAACAGAGCACAGTAAACGTATCAACTACCAATATTCTGAAGTCCGAGCGAGGCGCGATGTATAGTTGTGGAAGGACGATAATAAAAAAGGGGAAAAGAAGGGACTGAGGTAAAAAGCAATACTATTAGTATAAATGCTCCTAAAATAATCAAGTTAAGAAGAGGGAATAATGTTGAATCGATTTTGGCGACAATTCGGTGTATTTACCAGAACATGAATTACAAAATAATGCGCTGAGTGCAGTTGAGAGAAGTTGAGTTTGTGCGCATCAAGACAGGTACCCACCTTTGTTCGCTTGATATTTGCCTTTGTCCTCTACATATTATTTAATAAACATTAAATATCAACACCACAAGAACATTAACATTCCTCCAGTGGAGTGAATAATAGTGCACTTGGAATAATTAAACATTTCAAAATGTGAACATTAACATACAAAAGTGTGAAAAATACAAACTGCAAACAAAGTGAGTATATATATATATATATATATATATATATATATATATATATATATATATTTGTATCAATTTTCCCTTGGGGTGTTTAGATATATTCTTAGAAATATATACACATATATAATGAAAAATTGATACAAATATAGTAGACCAATAACTTATTTTACGACTTTTAAATCCGGAAATGACAATATTCGAGTGGGATAACATATTTACAAGGAGGACGTATGGTAGCCAAATTGGACTCGACGAAAATAAAACGCCGATATTCGAAAACAAATTTCAGGACTCAGGAATGTTCGAGGCTGCAATAGATTTTAAATATTGGACACTGGATACTCATAATAGAAAATAAACACATTTGTGACGTGGCTGAGTTTAAATATAAATGTTTATTAGATTGCGACATATAGTGAATTCGATAAAGAAATAGACAACCAATGGTGACACATTTTAATACAGGTGTAGGTGTCAGTATAGAATAAGTGATTGTCTGCAGACGGGTTACGGCCAATTATAAAATGTTGTGGAAAGTTTAAAGACTAGTGAAAACAGAGGTGACATTTATTTTGTAGAACCGTTGTCACACTGAATTCAGTTTCGGTAGCGAAGCTTGCTGATATTTTAAACAAGGAGAGTGATGATCGAAGGAAATATTCAGATACGGGAGATAGAATAATTATCAGAAGTTCAAATAGAGTATGTTGCAGGATAAATTTCATATTCAGTTTTTCTGTTTTTGTGTGATAGAAATATTATAAGTGATAGAATTTATTTTATGGAATCAGGACGTTTAGCCAACGCGAGCGTAAAAAACAGTCGAAATAGAAGTGTCCATCCGAGACATTTGTGGAAGTAATCAATCGTAAATAGTCTGTGTAATATTATGAGGTTTAGGAAATAAATTTTGTTTATTAATTAATTTTATCAGTATCGCGGGTAATTGATATTCACATTAGAGGGCGACAATTTTCAATTCTGATATTATGAAACAAGAACAGAAGATTCCCGGTTAACTAGAAAATTCTTCGTGGGAAAAACTTTTCGGCGGCATTGCAGTCTTCAACACTACACGAATTGTTGGCGGCGCAGAAAACGTCGAACAAACAAATTTTAAAATTATTTGCAAAGAGAATACGGCGGCATTTAAAAGGCCTTAGTAAATGAAATAAATTAATATTTCGTTCAAATGACATGTCGACCGAAGTAATTGCACAAAAGTAATATTTGTAAATAAATGACAAAAGTTTAACTAATTGATTATTGAACTCAATAAATGCTATAAATATTTTTATTGAAAAAAAGACTGATTCATTTAATAGTTAGACTCCGCAGACCTACCATTTTATTTTTGACAGAATAAGTTTTAAGAGAATAACCAGTATATACGAGATGGGTTGTCAATCCACGTATTGCTGAACCATGTAATAAATTTGGAGTCGGGCAATCGTAAAAATTATTTAAAAAAATAAATTGTTGAAAGGTTGAAATATTTTCAAACATACATAAGCTATGCTCTCAAAAGGCGTGCGAATGTTTACATCAATTAATATTACAAACGTTTCGGAAGAGTTTCAAACGCGGAGAATCCAAAGAAAACGTTTCAAAATGTGCAACGTGGGGCTGCTTATTTTCATAATGATAGGACGTTTTAATATCTACAAATAAATGTTTATATATTTGTATACATTGTATGTGTGTACATGCAATCTAATGTGTATATTAGTAAGAAGTTTCAAAAAGGAAACATAGTAGTCAATATTACAATAAGTTTTATTTTTCGACAATTCTCAGAATGAAAATTTGGGTATTACAGAAGGAAAATTGTTTTAACTTTGAGAATAAGAAAAGAGAAAAATAACGACTTTCAATAAAATAGAGGATACAGATATGGAACATTTAATTGAAAAGCTACGATAAAAGTGCAAAAGAAGAGGGTTTCAACATAGTCAAATCATAACGTTTCTAGGAAAATTTGAGGTCATATTTGGCCTCATTTGAATGTTGTGCGAAATTCAGATGCCAAATTACCTCGGTCGTAATTCAGATGCCAGTCGTTACTACGTACATAATTTCATTTCGTTCAGAAGGTTGGAGACATTTCTTAATGGTGAATCAAATGTCCCTTGATCCCGTGCGGGAGATGTCCTCAGTTCAGACCCATCCTCGCGCCGCCAGCCCTGACGATCAACCTACTAAATCGGTCAGCACTTTACACAGTCCGTTCGCGCGCAAACTGCCGGGTTAGCCAGACTTATTGGCCTCTATTCGTAGATGCCGACGCCGTTCCCCATTGGCGACCACAACCGCTGGGGGGTGTTGATTGCTTCCAACATATGCATCGCCCTGTTCTCTGACATGGCAATACATCACGAGTGAGTAATACTTTTCTCTTGTACAAAAATTTATTACTAAATTACTGTTTACCTAGTGTTATATGTACATAAGTTTGTGTGCAACTAATTCTTATATTCACACTCAGGTATCTTCGAATTTAAAAGTCATTGTCATTTAGAGTAAAGAGCTCAAATCTGAAATTCGATATGAGAATTTATTAAGAGATTTCTTAAGCGCATAAGGAGCCACAAACAACACCTTTTAGAAGATTAGATATTTACGATTAATAAAGTTTTGTTTAGGAAACTAAAAAAATTCTTATGTAAGCATCGAAGTTAAAATCTAATGTTTTCTCAATTCTTTGCGCTTCAAAACTTCTGTTAAGAACTTCCTCTAATATCAATTGAAGTAGATATATTACTCGCCATATGTGTTTTTTGGTTTTAATCTTGGTACCTGTACTCTCTGATTTCAATAGGTGCTAATGTAAATTTTGTCAACTTAGATAAATGAAATTCGCAAGTAGATGGAACAGCTTCTTGTACAGTCACTACATACAAAGTTAGGAATTACATATACATAGTTATATAGCTATACATAGTTAGAAATTAAAAACCAATTAATGATATTAAGTATAAAGTATATTTTTATATGACAGTGGTATCCTCAGGGAATTTAAAGTCAATGAAACCACTCGTATATTTTAAAACAGAATTATTTTTATGGTCATCAATACACTAATGACAACATACTTTTCAGAAAGTTCCAAATTTCCATACTCGAGTTTTGTTTATGGAACTTAAAAAACCCTCTTATGTAAGCATCAAAGTGAAAATCGAGTGAGGTACTTTCAATTCTATTGCGTTTTTTATTGTATTGATGACAACAAAAATTATTCTGTAATAAAATAAACGAGTGGTTTGGTTGTCTTTAAACATCCTGAGGATGTCACTGTCATACACAAATGTTTAAGAAATCATTAAAATACATATAAAGATTAAAATTCTGTTTTATATATTTTTGTATACAATACGAACTTAAGCTGTTTAAAAAGGAAGCGAAGCTACCTGTTCAGGTGCAATTGTAAATGTAAGGAAGTAGTGTACAACTTATCAATACTTCCAAAATGATGTATTTAAGTACATTACACAAAATAGGCATGAAATTAATGGTATAAAATGTTATTCCTAACATATTTTATTCTATTTGTTTTTGGGTTAACGTGATCATAATCGTGGAAGAGGATTAAATAGCAACTGAAATACGTCACCCTAACCTAATTTAAAAACACAATGCTAAATTCTCAGGACATTTATTTCAATTTAAATTCTTTTATGGTGGTCAGATATTTAGAACGTTTCGTATTTCGTAACATCTAAGAAAATTAATCAGAAGTAGTTTCACTTCAAATGCAAATTCACCATGACTCATGATGCATCTGCTTCAATCCAGGATATTTCTAAGATTTTCGTCTTTAGAGAGAGAGAAATTGGTATAACTTTAAAGTAATTTTATCGAAGTAATACATTTTCGTACATTCGGTTACTTTTGACTGCAATTGATTTGGTAAATGTTTCAATAACTTCTAGCCATATGCGTGCATAGCATAAAACGAGAGGGGACGAATATTTCTGGACCCCCTTTTCCATTAAACGTTTTGATGTGTGTGTGTGTGTGTATGTATATATATATATATATATATATATATATATATATATATATTACTACAAAAGAAATAAAAAAGTTTACAATGAAAATGAAATTGTACCTTTAATGATATAATAAATTGATTTGCAACTGATTTTATGTTGAACCATTGACAGGGTAGCCAGAAGGCTTTGACAGCCTCTTCCTCAAATAAAATGTATAACAAAGAATTCCTCTAATTGACAGGTTAAAAAGGAAAAAATAAGGAATTGGTTGTATTTACGGAAATAAAATGTTTTATTACGCAGAGTCCCATTTCAAAATTTTCCAGGTGCCCTTTCAAAACTTTGAGGGACAAGGGGAACTAGCGTATTGACATCTTTAGCACACTGACACAGAGTTTTTTAGATTCTTAAGGATTTATAGCCAACATCGTTTTCCCTCTCTCTTTAGTACAGTAATTGTGTCATAACCGAATATCCTTGTTTTTCCTGCAACAGAAAGATAAACTGAGGAATACTTTTTATGCATTTGCATTTACTTAACAAGAGTATGATAAAATTCATCGGAATTGCTTTCGGCAATAATTACGTTTTAATGTTATATACAGTACCTTAATACTTTACTCGCGTTGAAACCAGTGTTTATCGAAAATAATTTTCTTCAATCAGTTTTTTAGCAAAATGTTCTAACTTTGTTTGAAATGTTTTCCCAGAATTTTGAACTACATCAAAATACAGAAGAACTTCGAAATTGCCATTTACCTCTCGCACTTCTATCAATGAAAATCGTGAACAATAAACTAGACACAGAAATAAACTAAAAATAAAGCCACACAAGGAAGAGTGTGCAAAACAAATAAAGAATTACAGAAGAAACTACATAAAAGATGAACATTATTTCGTGCTGCAGACACATAAAATGATCATTCTTGGGTCACAAACATTTAACACTTAATTTTCTAATGCCAAAGTACATGTAACAATATTAATCTATCCAACTTACCCAAGTCTTGCTTGTGAGCACAATGAATTTCTTATAATCACATGGAGGGCAAAAGAAAAGAAGAAACAGGAAATAAAATCAGTAAATATTGATGTGCTATCATTACATAGAAGATTTAAAACACACGATGAATATGTCGAAGCTTGCTGAAAGTTAGAATACAAATGCTCCTTATTTACAAAGCAGAGAAGAAAAAATAAATCTCAATTCCCATGAAAAAAGTATTTTGTGCTTTTAATTAGGACGTGTTAATTGCAATATATGAGATGAGTATAATAAAATAAGCCGCTGTGGGAATTTAAAAGTTCTATGTTTTATGCATTCACTTTCAAGCTGATCAGTTGCACAAATATCGAGTCGCTTCATTGATATTTGCAATAAATGTGTCACGAATGAGGCATTTCATTGATCTCAAGTAAAACAATAATGATTCGTAATTTAACAATCTACGATTTCTTTTTTATTAGAAAAAATCGGATTGCAAAGAGCAATTATGTTATAATAATGTTAATTGTATTAATAATAATTATAATCATAATAATGCTTATTCCAAAACGAAAATTGGAAACTTTGTTATGAGAAACATACACCCCTGAATGTAAGAGATTTCTACTCTTATTTGGGAAAACAATAAAATAAGATGTTTGCACGCATTATTACACCATCAAGTAAAATAGATCGGAAAGCGAAGATGAAACGATTGAAAAAACTTTTGAAAGTTAAGTTGAACTATCAAAACCTCACAACAACTATTCACATATGTGATGTCTCAGAGCGTTTTCAAGAGAATGAAAATACCTGAAAGAGTCGAAAACTCTCGCCCTGATTCAAATGATACCCTTTCTAAGATCTCTTCAGTGGATCACATTCCCCAGAAAGATAGGACGACACTGTATTATTCAATTAATTTATGTCAATTAGAGAGTTCTTCCAAAAGAAAGCGAAAACATCCAGTTGCGCAAAGTGGTTCAAAAGAAACACGCTAGTAAGAAGATTCTTAAATTGAAACATCTTGATATCACCTCTCAGTGACCATCATTTCACCAGGAGATAAAAGCCAGGAAGCGAATAAATTCACCTGGACGGTGAATATCCTGCTGCCATCCATAGTTGACTCGAAAAGAGACGTTGGCTGTCGTGTAAGTGACTCATCAAAGGATATTTATTCCCAGAATGTGAAGGTTTCACGACAGTAATCCAAGACCACGTGGTGGATACAAGAAACTAATTTAAACACACTGTTAAAAACCCTACAACACAACAGGTTGACAGTCGTTTGTGCGGAAGCATAGCACGCTTAATAATTGATGATGGAGCTGCTAGAAAGCTCAATCCTTGCCTTATTACTGGGGAATGGAGTTTCATGTAAATAAATGAAACGAGCGTTTTTAGCAAAAATTGATAAGAAAACATTAGTTCCCGTGAAATAAGAACTATTTGTAAAGGAAAAAAAGGTACACATTTTGGCTATTATCCCTCAACATGCCTTTCGTGAAGGAATCGAGTTACTGCCGCGAGAACATGGAGAAGGTTAATTTGCATGACTATATTTTTATCACTGAACTCTAGAAAATGGGCACAGATAGTAAAGTTAAATTTATGTCCCGAAGCAAAACAAGAGTCCATCTGCGCATTCGCTCAAAGGATAAGAGAAACTGAACGAAAAACCTGATCACAATCTGAGCAAATTCAATCAAACAAAATTAAAATTACTACCACTTTCATCAATAAAAACTCCACAACACCATATAAAAGAACATAATAATTTATAAAATCATCTTAAGAGCCCCTCCTTTTAAACGCGAGCCCCATCTGATTTAAAGCAGCAAACACTAACAACAAATTACAAATTTTCCAAGACTAATACATAAGGATAGTCACCAATGCCCCTTGTTTTGTTACCAACGACCAATTCTACAAAGAACTATCAATTGAACCCATAGACAACCAAGTCAATTACTACCTTCCCATAGACTTCTATTTCTCCATACCACAAATCCCCTTGTTAAATATACTCAATCTAGGCTGAAAGTCTTATACAACCAACCCGTATTTAAAACAAATTCCTTTTCCACGTAGTTTTTGAAAAAAATTGCCAAAATTGTCTCTTAATAGTGGTGCCTATTTGGCTTCCTCGCCCTTATTAGTTTTAAGTATAATATGCCAGTAGTTAGCAGCCACAAACATACGTATAGTACATTTTACTGATCTATGTATTAATCAACAGATCATCCCGGCTACAGCTTGCGCGTGTACATTCGCCATCTGAAAAGCTCTCGAAATCAAAATCAAACAATACTATTGGCTTCTAGGCAAAAAGTCGTCTCTTTCATTGGCTAATAAACTACTGATTTATAAATCAATATTAAAACCCGTCTGGACCTACGGAATACAACTCTGGGGCACTGCAGCCAACTCAAACCTAGAAATACTGCAGCGATTTCAATCAAAAACTTTAAGATTACTTGCCAATGCCCCGTGGTTTGTTTCAAATAAAACATTGCACAATGACTTACAAATACCCACAATAGATCAGGAAGTCCAATCAAGTTCCTAAAAATATTATAAACGCCTAGAAAATCACTCAAAGTACCTAGCATTAAACTTACTCGACAATAGCCAAGACTTAAGAAGATTGTGCAGGTTTCATCCTCTGGATCTCTTAAATAGGTTCGATTGTTAAACGCAAGATATATATTGTATTGCTATAGAAAATTATATTGTAATTAACTAAAACAAATTGAAATTATTAACTTTTGTTCAAACATAATTATGTCCACGATTGCCAAAAATGTAAGTGTATTTATATACTGTCTATTGTGTTCTGTTATGATCATATTTATCTATGTCAAATTTATTGTGTTCATAGTGATCATATTTGTCTTATTATGTTATATTTGCACTTTATTATTATTATTTGTTCACAATATTTATTTGTTCATTGCTGAAAATGAATCCATGAAGGACTCTAAATGCCCAGTTCCTTCACATGCCATTGTAACTGTGTCAAAACATTTGACTATTGTTCGGATGTAACAGATTGCAAATAAAAATATATAAAACGAAAAACGAATTTGGAGGGGAAATGAGAGCGGAGCCAAGGGAAAGTAGCTCGTGCGGACGCAGTCTAACGCGCCTGTACTATGGTCACGGTGAAATTTTCCAAGATGAAATGTCCTCTTGTGAAGAAAAAGCTGTGGAGTTGTAAATTGTGTGAAAATCCCCGATAAAGAAGCGACTACTCGAAGAAATTTTTATTTTGTTGACAGAATAAAGTAGCTGACCCAGGATCATCTATGAACGAAAGGGAGACGACATTTTGACACACTACAAATGGAGCCATGTTTAAGAACACATACATTCATTCAACATAGAGATTTTAGAACTTTAAAACTTAAAAATAATTTCAACAATCTCTTCAGTTAGCTTTCATCCACATAAACAATTAATCCCAACATATAATTTTAGTAAGGACATTACAGTATTTCAAGGACGTATGTAGAAGTCGTTATACAAGTATTTGCGAGCGTTGTATGACGAGTCAGGCAATCATATTCTTAGCGAAGATTCGAGAAACGTGTAACGATGAAATGATAATTGAAAAATTCTTCATCAACTGGGTAATGTTCTTGAATACCTAAACGAGCGCTGCGCCCAAATGTACACTCTAGGTAAAGGCGAAAGTTTTGGTGAAAGCTTGATTCCTTGAAAGGGAAGTTAGTTTATTCCCCCTTCCCCCCAAAAACAACACAAATATGGGATCGAAATGTACAGGTTGTATCTGTGTTACGAGAATATATATTGGCTTGATAGTTTCGTACGCGCCAACGGCGTTATAAGGGTTCTATTGATCTCGCGCAACGAAATGTCATTGGGGCAAAGCCCTTTGGCATTTTTGTCACCGCTCGATCATTAAAACCAGTTAACGCCTATGGTACATACAATATTTTATTTTTCACCTAATTTTAATGACTGATATTTACTTATTTACGAATTTACTAGATGTTAACTTGACTCAGTTTCTCCTCATAAAAGAACACGTAGCATCATTCAACTGTTTTCATATTTCCCTCGTAACCTCGATTCTCTCGATCCAGTGGCGGATCCGATAGGGGCCATGGGGGCCATGGCCCCCTCCAAAAGGCCTAGAGTTTTCGTCTGTTACCTTCCTTTATTTGGCAAAATTGATTTAGATATGTTAGAATTATGTAATTATTTATACTAAAATACCTTATAGAACCATACATAGCAACAAAAACAATGCACAATATAATAACAAATGTTTATTATTTAACAAAAATCTATGATGCCCCTCCCCCTCAAATGATCGGCTGCATCCGCCTCTTCTCGATCTAGGTAAGTTAAGCAGTGAATATCGAGCTACGAATCAAAAGCTATTACAATCAATAACGTGTCAATAAAAAATAAAATTTACTTTGGGAAGGAAGATGATCATTTTGTAGACAGTCTGTGGTCTACCACAAATTCATGCAGTTTTGAAAATTGGGGCGATTCTAACAGGACCCTTCATCCGACAGCTACAACACGAGTGCTTACTTGAGGTTTCAGGTCGACTGTTGGTGAGTCTTTGTGTTTGAGGTTGAGTGTTTTCTTCAAACAAAAAATCTCTAAATGGCAAGCAATTTGTTGTCTGATGTTCTGACTCTGAACCTGTAGATTTTCACGAATTCAGTTTATTGAAGTCTGTCAAGTAGTGATAAACAAATCTATAATGCAATGCGAGATTAGTTATGACATCTTGAAGAGGGCCTTTCAAGAAAAGAATGCATATCGGGTAGAAGAATGCTAACTGTTGATGTCCACTCAATTTGTTTTTCGAAATATTCGAACTTTAGTAAATATGAAAAATTATTTCATGCGACTACAGCTATTTTTTGTAATCTTATATACATTATTATGATGTGGCTGAAAATAGTGACATAAAGCGTTTGAAAGCAACTATTAAAAAATTGGATTATAAATACCAAAAATATTCATATTAAATCCCATTATCATTCAGTTTCTAATTTGTTTGCACGGCTTTCAAAACTCAGTGGTTACTTTTATTTGAAAATGTGTTAACGAGTGCCAGCTACTTTTATATGAAAATGTGAGAATTGGTTTTATGTTTCAACAGAAATATGTAATCTGCTAGAAAACCTGGAAATACTTACATTTAAACAATAAAGTTGTGACTGAATATGAAATTATTTCACTCGGCAACGTTTATTCAACCAGTAAACCGATGAAACGTATGAAAGGAAAATGATTTTCGAGCGATTTAAGTGATGATGTCATCTGAGTTGTGATTTCATGATTTTATTTACAAAAATTAGAATAATGTAAAAGATAATTAGTAAATCACTTTTGTACAGGAGCCAAGGGAACGTGGCAATTTCATAACGAATTGCTCTGCGCAACTTATGGCACTTTTGAACTTTTGAACGAGGCAACCGTCGAGGACAAAAACATTTGCAACTCCCAAGACAAAAGAGAAACAAGAATCCCATACCACGAGTAAATGGGGATCACGGACACTAACAAGCCCAAGTTCCTCCCAAACCAGCTCCCACAGCAGCATTAAGAACTACGGCAGTGATGCCCCAATGCCATTCCTCAGATTCGCAGAATATTACTAGACCGAACTTCTAACGAGTAGAGGTTCATGTGAATGCCAAATCAAAGCAACTGAAGGGTCTTCTCAATAATATCAGTAAAGTATGCGTCAACATACTTCAACTCATTGATTTTACAGAAAAATTTGGAGACAAAATTTCGATTAGAAATTCTTTTACTTTTTTAAAAAATCGAAAAAAAATGGACGTACTTTGGCCTCCCACTCCCCTTTAGCCTTTAGCTCGTCCATATGAAATTCCGAGAATAAAAAAGCGCCCCCTCCCCCCCGTCCACTCGTCCCGCTGTCCGAACATCTGTAATGTCCAGATCCATTCCGGATTGCATTCAACTAGATAATAATATTTAAAATACATTTTTGTCCTTTCAACCTTTTTCTCCCCTTTGATATACTTTGAACAATTCTTTCTTATAGTGGTTACACGCTTTGTATAATCAGGTTTCACACATTTAATTGATTTGATTTATTTTGTCAAAGAACAGAAAAAAACTGAATGCGACATTTGGGGGAGAAGTACAGTGGGTGGCCACTAAATTAGGAATTTTCTTTCGATTTTACAAATGTTCTGTTCTGAATCACTTAATGGATATACGAATGCTTGAAACTTTCATAGTAAGTTAGGATAGCTTTCTTCCAATGCTGGAAAATATTTTTTTGTAATCTGTTGTCCTTTTACTTACCAAATCGACTGATAGTTCTCAGACACTGTACAATTTCCCGCTTTCAGCGCATTTCTATGTTTCAGTTGTTAAGAAGTTGTTCGATCTGACAAGTGGGAAGTTTCATATATATCTTTTTGTTTATGTTTGTGATAGTGAAAAGTACTGTTGTAGCTCAGATTCGTCATTTTAGAGGGCAATAGATCGGTGGTTTTAAAGGTAAATAAGATTAGGAGTCATATGAAAGAAAAGTGATATTTCTCCGCAAAAGACGAGGGAGATTGAGGTTACTCTGAAGCGTATGGAACTGAAAAACAATGAAATTGAAAAATGGACAAAGGTTTTGCCTCAAAGTGTGGGAAGAATAAAGACTTGATTTACGGTTGAGTGGAGATTCCACAAATCGTCAAAACTGCAAATGACCTAGGAAATCTTCCAAAAAACAAGACTTCATGGTAAAAATGCTAGTGTTAAAAAACAGAAAAGCAACAAATAAGGTACTAAAAGTCATGATTCGAAATGTAGGATGTGAAATTAGTACAAGCACATTACGACGCCGAATCAAAGCAATGGATTTCAGAACTTGTTCGCCAGTGAAACTCTCAAAGTTAACTACTGCTATGAAAAAGAAATGAATTGCTTGGGCACGTCAACACAAACGATGGACATTGGATAACTGGTCCAAAGTAAGCACTCTGAATATTAATTCACTAATTTAATTTACTTTAGATTGACATTTAATGAGTTAGGATCGATGGTAAGTTGTAAGTAATAAAATTACAAATTTCTCTTAGCTGTAATTTTTATATGTGTGATTTTCTGACGAAACCGCCATTGAAATTCTAGAAGACAGACATCAGTTTGTCAGAAGACGACCTGCCGAGAAACTGCTCCCCGAATATACGAAGAAAAAAATAAAACATCCTACAAAAGTGATGATAGGGGGTATTATTTCGCAGAAAGGATTTGGTAGACTATATCTTGTGAATGGGATAATGAACACAGAACATTATCTCAAAGTGTTAAAAAAAGTGTGTAGTCCCTCAATTAAAGAAGTAGATTTCACGAGGTGGTTATATTTTCCAACAGGATGGAATTCCATGCCACACAGCCAAGGGTGTGAAAACTTATTTTCAACGAAACAAAATTATAGTTTTAAAATGGCCAGGAAATAGTCCTGATACCAACCCAATTGAAGGAATTTGGAAGATACTAAGTGAAGTGCAGTGAAGGACAAAATTTTAGCTCATAAGGAGAATAGAAGTATGGTATCGAGACAAAGAACTGGAATTGACATGAAGTTGAAGCTGTTTACACCATACCAAGGAGAATTCAAGCTATTATAAAAGTAAAAGGATGTGCTAGAAAATACTAAGAGACAAATTTGATCCAAAATAATATTCGAAATGAAAGGGGAATCTCATATACGTAATTTTGTAAACATACCTTCCATTAAAAAGTAGATAAAATGATAGAATAATTGAAAATTAAAAAAATCCTAATTTAACGGCCACCCACAGTACAATGTGCGCACGTTTTCTTGAGTTCTGGAATATCTTCCTCACCTTTTAAACCTAAGTAGTTCAAGCATGACTAAAAGTACCAACAAAGAAGATTTATTTATAAGAAAAAAATAACCCATACCCCCGGTTCCACTCCTATCACAAAGGAGAGCCTACTCCTATCTAAAAGGAGAGCTCAACTAAACGTGTATCTAGTGAAATAACATTTAACTTTGACAGTGCAAAGACGTTAGTGAAGTTTGCATTGGTTCGCAGGCTCGCGTCAGAAGCTGCCACGTTCCCCAGCACGGGCTCAGTGTGCCACATTGCGGTTCCAGCTCAGGTCTCACTCACTATGTTCAATTGGACGTGCTGAATATTCAACAGCAGTTTCCTGAGTGCAATCACACGAAGCCTGAAATTATGTACAGCGACAAATATGATATTGTATATTACCCTTCTACCCAATATATTTGGAGAAATTGTTGGAGAATCGCTTTCACCTACAATATTGTAACTGACAGTAGTAATCTCTTCGACAGAGAGAGAACGTCTTATTATGTGTTTCATTCCCTGTAATGAAATTATTTTAAAATTCAAATAGGTCATTGTGGAGTACATATTGATAAGTATTTAAATTACTATCTAGGTTTTCTAGAATACATTTATCCAGTATTAATTATTTTAATAATGTCAATAACACTATTTCTTATGCTCCATGGCTGTCATTTGCTGTAAAGAATAAGCACTAGTACAAGCATATCATTAGAGATATAAACGACATAAAAAAGATTTACAGTATACTGTTTTACAGAAAACTACGTGATGTTATGGAAAACTTGAACAATAATCGATCTTATATCGTTACACTGTTATTTAATAAAGTTATTTTTCTAAGTAATTCTCAAAATTTAAATGTTTTGTTATAAATTTAAATTACTATTTGAATCTCATGATTGCGATATGATACTAATTATTATTATTATTATTATTAATATTATTATTATTGTTATTATTAATATTATTATTACCTTTGTAGGAAGCTTCAAGTTCATCACCTCAGCGTATCGAGTCAGAGCTTTCCAAGGCACATGAACCTTCACGAAAAATGTCTTACCATCATAGGACATCTGGAAATAAAAAAAATCATATATTTTAATGAACACTCCCATCTCACAAGACTTTCAAATAAGTGCTCAGCATTTAACACAGTCTTTAAAATAATAGTTTTGAACTATGACATAAACTAAGAGATAAAGTTCTTTTTATATTTGAGTTCTTGTGAGCATTATTTGTATGTTGTAAAAATGTACTGCACTGCATTTTTATTTATGCATTTATGTGGTTATTTTCCTATTACGATTAGTTTAATTTGTACGACTACATTGCACACATTTATTCTCTTGCTAGAAACTGCAAATTATTTTAATAAATGCAAAAAATCTTCAAAAGAATATATTTATGCCAGTATTTCGAGATTTTTAAAAGAAACGAACTAATCGAAACCCCACCTTTAACTTGCTTATCTGTGTTATTGTATGTTTTTGAAAATTTTCTAGTTTATGTATTTCGTCTGATATTTTAGTATATACATTACAGCTATAAATTGTTCACCATGATTTTAAAATATAAAAAATGAATTTGTTTACGAATTATAAAAAATGGTATGTAATTTATTATAATGATTAATTCTTATTATCCGGAAATATGAAGAAACTTTGTCACTTTCATTACTTTATCACATCAACTTAATTCAGGAAATACTACATAAAATGACGCGGGATGAATTTAAATAAAAGTAGAAACAATCGTGGTAGCACTGAAATCAGTTAAAATTGAAAAGTATTAAATGTTTCAAAACGAGACAAAAGTGCTGAAATTGTTTTGAAGGGAAAAGCATAACAGTTGTGTTGATATTTTCTGTTTAATTTGAATACGCCCAATATTGCAGTAAGTGGAGTTGCAATAAATGCAGTCTACCCAATTATGTGTTCCTAGAATGTGCTCGCTGAAAATAAACCTCACCATTACTTCCCAAATTAAAGACATTTTTTAAAGCTTAACAGTACCCCATCACGAAGAAGGATGAAATTCGCATTGTTACATTTTCTGAATCATTTTCCGAACAGAAACACAGAAGAAAGGCTTAATTTGTGTTACACATTGCCCGAGGATGTAGTTTTCGTAAAAGATTGAGGGAAGGCGAGGCGCACGCACCGACTTGTCCTCCAGCTCCAGCTCCAGCCCCTCCGCCTCCAGGTTCTCCAGGAACAGCTTGCGCCGCTCCCTGCGCAGCATCTCCATCTCCGTCATGACGCCGAAGTCCTCCTCCTCGTACACCAGCACCATGTCGATTCGGCGCCGCCCGTCACGGAACAGCAGCGTCTCCGTGTTGGGCAGCTGCGGCCAAGGCGACATGCGCCGTCAGACTTGAGGCCACAGGGCCACAGGGTATTGCAGCGCGTTGCATGGCTGGGGCCAATGAACGCGAGAGGACGAGGGCGTGTGAGAGAGGAAGGTGGAGAGGGCCGAGAAGGCGGGGGGCGTGGCGCAAGGCACGAGTGGCGGAGGAGGCGAGTGGGTGGGGCTTGGCACGTGTCGTGAGGGGGCGTGTGGGAGGAGTGCGTGGCATTGAGTGGGAAGGGCCAACGGCGTTGCGGAGGAGGTGGGAGAGTAGAGCAGAGCATGAGTGTGCGTGGGCGAGCGGGCGTGGGCGAGCGGGCGTGGGCGAGCGGGCGTGGGCGAGCGGGCGTGGGCGAGCGGGCGTGGGCGAGCGGGCGTGGGCGAGCGGGCGTGGGCGAGCGGGCGTGGGCGAGCGGGCGTGGGCGAGCGGGCGTGGGCGAGCGGGCGTGGGCGAGCGGGCGTGGACGAGCGGGCGTGGGCGAGCGGGCGTGGGCGAGCGGGCGTGGGCGTGAGCGGGCGTGGGCGTGGGCGAGTGGGTGGGGGCGTAGCACGTGTCGTGAGGACAGCATGTGGGAGGTGTGCGCGGGGTGGGCTAAGGGCGTTGGGGAGGACGTGGTGCGTGATGCGGGGAGGCGGAGGATGCGTGGCGCTAGGTTGCGAGGGGCGGGGCGTCCTCACCGTGTCCCTGTCCTCGGGCGGCTGGCGCAGGCCTTCCAGCCCTCCCGTCTCGTCCTCGTAGGAGGCGTCGTGTGCGCCCTCTTTCTCCTCCTCGGGCAGGAACTTGAGCGGGGGGTTGTCCGTGCTCATCACGTTGGCGCGGGGCCCTGTGTCCACACCAAACCATTCTCACACACTCACAATGACCTCAACTAGTCCCAGCGCGGCAGTATTGAATGATTACGGTCCCAAGTTGACGGCTACTACGTGCACCCGGCAGCGCTCTCTACTTTGTGGTGGGGAAGGTCAGACAGCGAAGAGCCGTAAGGGGAAGGAGGAAATGAAAACTTGCGCCGGAATGGCTCATCGACGTTAAAGGGCGGAAAATCGGGTTATAATTCGGAGGGGCAAAATGGTTATTCTCCGTGAAACGGGCTTGTGGAGTGATGTTCTCGCTTGTGAAAGACATGTTGCTGGAATGCGTGAGGTGGATCTGGTGAATAGTGTGTCGTACGCAACGAAAAACAACAGGATGCAGTTCCCAGGAGTAAACAACATCTTATCCAGATTATCACTACGGTCCGCAGCGTTAGCTCTGCGTGGAAACCACGTAGCCCGAATGGTTCCGCTTGCGTAGAGTTCGACATCGACAGCACCGTGCTGAACTAATCACGTTACGTTTTGGACTGCCATCACATGCCACAAGTAATCTTGCCTCCTACGATTGAGGGTAATCGCAATACTCTCATTATCAGAGAGGGTTTAGAGATCGAGTAACTGAAGCAAATCCACAGGTGTTTCAGAAGAATAGTGCCCCACCGCATGCAACGAGGAATGTCCAGGTGTTCGTAGCGTAACGACAGATAGTTGCCTTTTTACGCCTTACTACGTACTTACGTTGTAAAGACGAAGTGTAGCAATGCTGCACCAAAAATCGGCAATTTTAGAGAGAAAACGGGTGGGTAAACGAGTTTTAGAGAGAAAAATTGTGGGGCCCTGGTGTCAAAAGAGTGGATAATTCTTCTTAATTTTTGTAGTAAAGTACTTCCTCTTACACGATGTATAGTCAAAATGCACGTTTTGTGGGCATTTGATACCGACCGATAGTTCTACACCAGTACACACACATTTTCATATAATGTCTAACTTTTGCAATGTTCGAAAACTCAGAGAGGTCAACGGAAATGAAACATGCTCCATTTTTAAGTGTCATTTTCTTTATCCCTGAGAAAATTACTTGTGTTTAAACAACCCATACTTTCTAGATCTTAGTATTGGTTACGTAATATTAATATACCGCAATGTCTGACCATAGTAACACAGCCTGATTTTTAAGACTTTGAACATTCTTCGCAGCCCTGTCCCTTAAGGGATGACGGCACTCAAACCATTTTTATTTTCACTCGCTATTAAGAAAAGTAAGTGGAAGTGGACTTCCTTGGAATTAATAATGCGATGGTTTCCCTGCTTGCATTTCGTGTCGCAATTCCGTGACAGCCTCATTCACAATTTTCACGACTTATAGGAATATCCCGATGAAGCTGTTTCCAAGATCCTTTCTGGGCACCTCCACGCAGTGCTGTCGTCCCTGCTGCTTGAAGACAGGGATTGATGCCGGGGTGTCCTTCCTCTACATCCGGCGTGTAGCCATGTGTGAGGTTTTTCCTCCTCCCCTCCTATGATCGTCTTCACTTTATTTCTAGTCTGAGTTTACCAAGGAAAAAAGAACGATGCCTTTACCGCCTTCATCTGCGTTGGAATATACTCTCTTCTGCCTTCTAAGCCACAGTTGCCCAACTGGCGTCCCGCGGTGCTAATTATTGTGGCCCGCGAAAGGTTGTTAGTCAAAACTGAAAGTCCCTTGCATCCATGTCGAGAGAGAACATTGTGCACCTAGCTACCAGGGTCAAAACCCCCTTTATAAAAATAGTAGGTTGTTTAGATTAATTTTTTCTTATTATTATGGAATGATTCTTGAGTGTAGGTCATTAAACAAAACCATTTTTAACCTGCCAACGTTTCGGCTTTTATTCAGCCTTCATCAGGGCATTTTCTCTTCCGATGAAGGCTGAATAAAAGCCGAAACGTTGGCAGGTTAAAAATGGTCTTGTTTAATGACCTACACTCAAGAATCATTTCATAATATTATTAATAGAGGTCAAGAAATCAATCAGGTAACAACTTTTTTTAATAAATTCAAAAATTAAAAATCATCCCAATGTGTTTCGCTGCGTTTTGTTACCACGCATCCCCCCTCCTCCGGTTTCAGAGCAGCCAAGCAAACTGCCGAGATCAACAGAACGGGGAAGTCAGGTGTGGGTCGACAGAGTAGTTGTAAATTTGGTCCACAACCATATTAAAGGTGTTATTTGTGACCCTTGAGGCCTTGCAAGTTGGACACCCCTGTTCTAAGCCGTTGAACCTCTTTAAAAATGAGGAGTACCCAATCAGGAACATTGTCTTCCTTGATGTTTTCTTTTTTCCTCGTCAAGGACTATTCTTAACTTTCCCTCTCCTCTTACCAACAAGCAAGCCAGACAATCTGGACTTCCCAATGAGGGAAAATTATTTTAAACAATTTCTAAAACGGAACCAAATGTTACCTTTTTCTTCTCGGATAGAGCAAGAATGCTTAAAAAAATCACATCTCTCATTTTCATTGAACTGTTTGAAGTTCGGAAAATTGAGGAAGTTACAAATAATGGGACAACGTACGTGCTCTTGCAGCATCACACTTACTTTCTCTTCTTACTACGTTTAAGCAGTAAAGAGAAAGTATTGTAATGTTGCGGCGGAAATCGGAGATTTTTCGACTGAAACACTCTTATTGCCAGGTCCTGGTAACAAAAAAATGGATAAATTTGATTTCTATGGTAGTAAATTACTTCCTCTAACACGTTCTGTGGTCAGAATCTACGTTTTGTGGTTTCTTGATTACGAAGAATCGATTGACGGCAAAACGTCTCTGTCCGTCCGTCTGTGGCCAACTCTGGCGTCTAAAGTGTTCAGACGATTTTTTCCACAACTGTTATTCCCCGATTGATCTGAAGGAACTCTAGGCCCTGCGAATTTGAAACAATATTTTTATTTTTGGGGGTACTTTACATGAAGCCTCAAGAGTTTCAAAATGTTCTAAAAAATTACACATTTTTTTAAATTAAAAGGACATGGTAAAAAGTTCCCCAAAACCAAATGACATATTAGTAGTTACATTACCACTCACCTACCCCTCTATAGCTAAATGTGTTTTTTTTAAAATTTTTTCGTCAACTTAACACTATTTTATCTGATTGAAAAAATACGAATACTAAGAAAATAATTTACACTATCAGAAAAATATTTTTTGATATTTTCTCAGCGCTTAATTCAAACGAATTTTCGCTTTAAAATTTTAGCTCTAGGGTTGACCACAGACATCAATTGACTTTTCGTTAACAAGGACGTGCAAAATATAGATATAGAGATTCTGACTTCACAACGTGTTAGAGGAAATAGCAGACTCCTAGAGTATTGAAAATCATTTTTAAGTATTAACCTGCCATCTTTCTTGTACTAACATAACTTTTATGAAGCGAAAGGGTCGCTAATGAGCATTAGATAACACTTCTATCGCGATTACCTGCGAGTGGCTTCTGTGTGCGATAGTACTAGTGTTGTTTTGTGCATGTCAACACGCCACGTTGTGACGTGTCATTTCTTTTAAAATGTGAGACGTTCATCGACTTTGCATGTTGTGGTAGATCAGTTCAATGGCTTTTTGACGTGAAGACTTAGTGTAATTAAGTGGATTTAATGTATTATACGTCAACAATTCGAAGTGGGAAGGAAGAAGGATCTTTCCCCTCTTAACGTTGAGTTGTTAGATCTCTTCTGGAAGAAGGTATCACAGAGGCATATTGCCAAGATACAATTCAAAAATTCGTTAGTAGATCGAGTATTGCAGTGAGATAAAGGGAAACATATCAACAAAAAAAGGTAGGAAAATGCGCGAAAAAATCAAAGTTCTCTACTCGTGGTATACACAAACAAAATAATTTAGCTCTAGAGAACCGACAAGTTACTTCTAAAGAATTGAGTAAGGAGCACGAGTTCCTCCAGGTAAGTGTAAGAAGAATTCTCTGCGAAGAGAATTATCACGACGCATCCCTCCCCCCCAAAAAAAGCAAAAATTGGCGAAGAAGTTGTGTTTTAGAGATGAAATTCATCTTTCACGACATCTCAAAAATGTTCCAAATATGTTCGACGTCGATTTGATGAAGAGTTCAAATAAGAATGTGTACCGTAAACTGTTAAACATCCAACAATGGTTATGGTGTGGACTTCATGTCTTCCAAGGTCCTAGAGGAGAGTACATATTTTGAGGGAACGATGAAACAAAATCAATACTTAAAAGATCTTAAGGAAGAACTACTGTCATAGGCAGCAACCTGGTTTAATGAAGACCCGTAGGTGTTTATGCACGACAGCGGGTCCATTCCTAAAGTAAAACTGTCAAAAAATGTCTCATGGAAAAATATTAGCCTATTTCCATGGTGGGGAAACAATCCCGACATGAACTCCACAGAAAACCTTTGGCGCTTCATGAAGATTAAGGTGAAAGAGAAGAATATTTCAACCAAACATCAGTTGATTGAGGAAATCAATTCATTTTGGCACACTAGCGTCGATTTGAGGCTCAAGTGCATAAAACTTGCGGATAGCATGCCACAAAGACTGAATTCCTTGATAAAAAATAAAGGATTCCATGCTAAATAGTAATTTTTGTGATTATTCTTGAAAAAGAAATTAGTACGCACTATGCTTTATCACATTTAATTTAAACTGTTTAATTTATTGAATTCTAGAAATTTATGTTTTAATTATTGCAAATGTGTAACTGCTCTCTATAATTAATTTAGAGTAGGTACATACACGGTTCACAAGTCCTGTAGCTTGATAAATACAATTCTTTGAAAACCGAAAATCCAGTCTATAATTTGAACAAATCTGCATTTGAAGAGATCCTTACTAGCTGACAATGAGACGAGCTCTAAGCTCCCGCCTATTCTTCCAGCATGTGTGATAGTGAAGTGCGCGTGTTAGTAAGGGGTGAGTGTAGGACAAGGAATAAGAAAGAAAGATTGTGCGTGGTCCGTGGCCCATTTCTTAGGGTACTGCTCCGGTATTCGCCTGGTATTGATCGAAAAAACACGAAAAACTATCGACCAGAGTGTCCGACTGCTAGAATTCTCATCCAGACAGCAGCTGAATTCGACCTAGCTAGAGTCAAAACTCCTGCGACCGTCGGAACGCGAACCCTACGACCTCCCGGTCAGAGGCCCTGCAGTGCCATCAATCGATGCTCTGAGCCACCTAATCCGGTATTCTGAGTAAAATGCGCCGTTTTCCGGCTCACAATTACAATACGTACTCTTCTTACGAAGTAAGGCGAGAAAGTAAAAATTTTAATCCAAATCACGAAATAAAATTGTTAAAAATAACACGCACCGTTTCAAACATTCAAAACGAACAAAGTTATACAAAAATGTGGAATTGGAGAGCGGTTTAAGTGCAGAGGGAGGCGCGGACACCGATCGAAGACCCGTGGAGGCTCCTCCCCCCCTTCCGCCCACCGCGCTCGATGACGAGTCGCAGCGCTCCTGCCGCCCGCCCGCCCGCACGCCCGCACGCACGCACGCAGGCGACCCACACACGCCACTCCCACTCGCACTCACTGGAACCAACACAAATACTTATTTTTTTGTGCATTAATCATATTCAATCCCGTGTTTTATTTACGTATGTATCTATGTGGCATTTTGGGTTGACGGGAGTTAGGTTCCCAAAAAGTATCGCGAATGTCAAATCCGCGGAAGTTGAGTCTATTTTTTAATACAACTAGGTGCTATAACAGCACATACTTTCCCGCATTATTGGAAACCGCTACGTAGGATTGAAATATTGCACTTTCTGCCCTACTAACATGTTAGCTATTATTTAAAAACGTCCAATTTAACCAACAAGCGAACAACACATTGTTTCCATCGCAGTATTGTCAAAACTATGTGAATTCTACAATAGCATAAAAATATAATACAAAGGTTCTGTAAACTTGCGTTGGAAAAAGAAGCCTGAAACCATTCAGGTATATCAAGTCACAACAATGACGCGTAATTCATATAAATTCGCGACAGAGGAACGAAATTCAATTGTTGCATTCCCTGCATTGTCGATACTCCCTTAATGAGATAGCAATTTTTATTTCCAATATTTGAAAATAAATAATTTCTTTAAAGATTCATGTGTAAGTGTATAACAAAAGGTCGAATGTAAAAACGAACAAAGAAATAATATACAAAAATGCAAATTCTAATTTACGATGCATCACGCTGTCTGAAGCGCGGTAAATTTGCAGCGGGCTATTATGTTTGTCACGAAATTATAGAAAACTACTCGTATTTTCACAAAGTTAAGCATGACTTTATTTGAAGATGTATTTTTGATAAATATATTTCATTGAGAAACCCAGCTACCATCTATCGCCGCCCAAAGTACATTTTCTTTGACATTTTCTCAATTTTTCGGTTTCTTAATGGTAGAACGGAAATATTAATTTTAGAACATTTAAGAAACTAAAACTTCGTCCTAAATAACCATTTTCTTTGACAAATTTGGAGCCGTTTTTAAGAAAATGGCGTTTAAGCGCTACTAAAAATGCGAAATTTAAAGCTTTCTCACAGAAAATTTTTGAGTTTTCAAAAAACTTCATTTGAAACATTTTGAAGCATTTGCATTCACAAATATAATAATGTTTACAAATTGCTGGTAATGTGCGTATTACAGATTTGATAACCTTAGAAAAAAATTGCATTTGTGCAATTTTTGAAAAAAACAACCAAAATGAACTTTACGTCATATTAAAGAGTGCAATTAGCACTATCCGTTCCAAAAGTTTGAAGAAAGTAATTTGAGCCATTTATGAGAAAACGGCGTTTGAGCGTTTCTGAAAATGGATAAGTTTGAGCTAGTTTTCAGCGAAAACGGTTGAGTTCTCGAGAAACTTTACTTGACATTATTTAAAGCACATGTACTCATTCATATAATAACGTCAACAAATCGCCGATAGTGTAAATACTAACATGAGAGGCAAGTCAAAAAATTACATTTTCGCAATTTTTAAAACAACAAAGAATACAGAAATATGGCGTTTATATCATCTAATAGAAATCATTTATCACTATCCCAACCAAATGTTTAAAGAAAAAATTTGGATCCGTTTTTGAGAAAATCTTGTTTCTGTAATTATTTAAAATTGCACATATTGTACGCAATATGGCGTGAAAACTACTAAAATTTTCAAAAAAAATGTACATAACCTTAAAGAAAGAATTCACTATGAAGAACAAATTTTATTTGAAGGAAAAATCTCTATCTGCAATTTTGAAGTTGGAGAAAGACGCCGAATAAAATTCAAACTTTTGCAATTTTCGAAAAATTCAGTGTTATCCGTGAAAATAGGACCTATGCCACCTTAATATGTGTATTTTACTCCATTCTCACAACAAGTGTGAAGAAAAAAATAGAGCCGTTTTTGAGAAATTTTTCAAAATGTCCGGGGGGATTCATGTAGAGTACCTACCCCCGAAATTAAAATATCGGTTTCAAATTCAAGGGGCCACGAGGTCAGCCAGATGGATCGGAGAGTATCAATTCTGGAGAAAATCGGCTGAGCGGTTTACTCGCTAGCGTTGTTCACAGACGGACAGACATTTTGGTTTCAATTGGAATTTCAGTATCAAGGACCCACAAAGGGATTCTGGCTGCACCACGTGTTAGGAGATTTTTTTTCTTAATTAAGCAACTGGATTTATCCACTTTTTCGTTACCAGGGCCCTGTAATAGGGCCTACGACTTTTTTCTGCCGAAAACCCGCCTTTTTTTCGCGCAGCATTACATAACTAAACCTATCCTATACATACGTATAGTATATGGGAAAGTAAACAGTTGGACTAGGTTCTTGGTTATCAAAAAATTCTATTCCTGTGAATTGACACTCCAACTTTGACATTTTTGCAGTACGTGATACATTGTGCCTGCCGAGTTCGTTTCCAAGATGACGCTGATAAAGAAAATGAAATGTGCCCGTTTTCAAAAAAATGTACCAAAATCAAAAGAAGCACTCGCGAATGTCCGGTAGCACTTCTCTAATCGCGAATGTTCGGAAACTCGCGAATAGCGAATTCTCGGATGTCGAGGATTACTGAAAATGACTTTTGTAAAGAACAGATTTTATTTTTTAAAAAAGTCTATCTTCAACTACTTTTGCAATGTTAATTTTTTGCAATTTCCAAAGACTCGGAGTTCCTAAAAAACTATCAGCACCATTTTCTTTTCTGTTCTTTGCTACATTCGAGAAAAAATATTAAAAACGATTTGGTGACATTTTTGAGAAAATAATTGTTCAAAAATTGGCTATGTTTCAAGCAACTTTACACGAAAACTACTCATATTTTCGAAAAATTAAATATTTCCTTATTTAATGATTTATGTATGATGAATAGATTTCATCAAGCAAAATGTCGATCTTTATTATTGTATTTGTAGGAAGATGCCGAACAATTTTTTAACTCTTGCAATTTTCGAGAATTTATAGAGTTCAACGAAAATGCGACCAGCGCCACTTTCTTTTCCGTTCTTTCCCATAAACAAGTCAAAAAATTAAAGAAAAAATGGAGCCGCTTTGAGAAAACGTTTTTTTTAGATTGCCTGTCACGGAAAATTAAGCAAAAACTACTTATATTTTAGAAGAATTGTTCACAACCTTACTTCATGATATCTTTAAGCATTTCATGAAGAAACTAGTGGTACAACAGAATGGCACAGACTTTCCCGTACTAGTTTTCTGTTTCGTTTGATCTCGGCTAGCTATTCGGACTTGCCAATAATCTTGACAGCAGCCATCTATCCCGCCCAAACTACTTTTTTTTGACATTTTATAAATTTTTCGGTTTCTTAATACTAGAACAAAACTATTATTTTAAGAATATTAAGAAAACAGTTAAACCTTGCCCTAAATGGCGTTGCCCTAAACTTTCGCACAGTTAAACCTTGCCCTAAATTTTCGTTGACAAATTTGGAGCCGTTTTCAAGAAAATGACGTTTCAGCGCAACTGTAAATGCGAAATTTGAAGCACTTTTTCACAGAAATTTTTTGAGTTTTCGAAAAACTTTATTGGAAGTAATTTGAAGCACTTACACTTACAAATACAATAGTGTTTACCAATTGCTGAAATGTGCATATTAAAGACGTGAGAGATCTTTCAAAAAATTACATTTATGTAATTTTTGCAAAACCAAAGGAATACCCCAAATTGAACTTTACGTCATATTAGAGAATGGAATGAGCACTATCAGTTCGAAAAATTTGAAGAAAAAATTTGGAGCCATTTATAAGGAAATAGCATTTGAAAATTGAGCATTTCTGAAAATGCGGAATTTTGAGCTGGTTTTCACAGAAAACGGTGAAGTTATCGAGAAGTTTTACTTAACATTACGTAAAGCACATGTACTCTTAAATATAATAATGTGAACAAATCTCCACTAATCTAAATATTACCGACGTGGGAGACAAGTCAAAATAATTACATTTTTGTAATTTTTGAAGAAACAAAAGAATAGAGCAATGTGGTAATTATATCATTTCATAGAGTACATTTACCACCATCCCTACCAAAAGTTTTAAGAAAAAATTTGGAGCCGTTTTTGAGAAAATCTTGTTTTTGTATTTTTTTTAAATTGCAAATATTGCACGCAATATTACGCGAAAATTACTATAATTTTTTGAAAGAATGTGCACGACAATGATATAACTCACTTTGGAAAACAAATTTTATTCGGAAGAAAAATCTCTATCTTCAATTTTGTTCTTGTAGGAAGACGCTGAAAAAAATCCAAACTTTTCAAATTTTCGAAAATTCAGAGTAAACCGTGAAAATGAGACCTATGCGACATTTGTAAATGTATTATACTTTATCCTTGCAAGGAATTTAAAATTTTGGAGCGGTTTTTGAGAAAATTTTGAAAATGTCCGGGAGCTTCATGAAAAGTACCCTCGAATTTTTAAGAAAGTTTTACAAAATCGAGGCGCCTCGAGTGAAAGCAGATCGACCAGGGAATATCCACTTTGGAAAAAATTGCATGTATGGTTTACGAGCTAGTATTAATTACAGACTGACAGACGGACGGACGTTTTGAAAAGATCCACTTTTTCGATATCAGGGAACCCCAAAACGTATATTTCCCATGAAATCTCGAAATCGATTTTCTGCAGAATTACTTAACTTTCCCTATACTACATATATTACTCCGTATATACGTACGTCTACGGGAAAGTAAAAAAGGATTTTCAATATTGTAGTCGTAGGAAACGCCACAAAATTTTGAATGTTTTCATTTTTCGAAAAATAAGGCGTGATTTTAACGGAAACAAGACCCATGCCGTATTGTTAAGAATTCTTACGCTCTACAAAGACAAATTTTAATCAAAAAAATTGTTACTTTCTTTGAAAAAAGTTTGAAAATGTTGCTCAGGTGTCGTGTAAAGTAACCCCAAAATCAAAATATCAGTTTCAAACTCGCACATTATCCATTTTTTCAACACGTTTTATCCACATTTTCGATACGTTCTTAAAGTAACGATAAAGTAAAATAACGCGATTCGAGGGCTTGGCAAGAAAAAATTTGGAGCGGTTTTTAAGATTTTTTTTGTAAATTCGAAGCGAAGATTACGCAAAAACGACTCGTTTTTTCAGAAAATTCTACATAACCTTTTTTAAAGAGCTAGTTTTGTACAAGAGACTTTGTCTGAGTAAAAATCGCTATTTACAATTTTGTAGTTTTAAAATTTTTTTTTGCAATTTTCAAAAAACCAAGTATTTTCCAGATGTAGGGCTAATACCATACTATCTTCCCTCATTACAAAAGTGAAGAAAATTTAAAGAAAAAATTTGGAGCGGTTTTTGAGAATTTTTTGTGTAAAATTGAAGCGCAATTGACGCAAAAACTACTAGTTTTTCGAAAAAAAATGGCACATGACCTTAATAAAGTGCTAATTTTGCACAACCGACTTTTTCCGAGGCAAAAATCTCTACCTTCAATTTTGCAGTTTTTAAATAGTTTTTTGCAATTTTCGAAAAATAGGGGTTATCAACGAAAATGATACCTACATCATTCCCTTAAACGTTCTTCGCACTATTCAACAACAACATTTAATCAAAAAATTTGGAGCCATTTTCTTTTAACTTTGAAAATCACCGACGGGCTCCATGTAAAGTACCCCCAAAAATTAAAATATCGGTTTCAAATTCCAGGAGCCTTGGCACTAGTAAAAACGATTGGGGAATATCAATTTTGAAGAAAATTGGCTGAACGGTTTAGGCGCTAGCGTTGACCACAGGCGGACCTTTTTGCCGTCAATCGATTTTGCAGTATCAAGAAGCAACAAAACATGGATTTTGGCTACAACACGAGATAGAGGATTTTTTTCTAAATTTAGCAACAGGTTTTATCCACTTTTTCGGTACCAGACCCTGCTATAAGAGTTTTTTCTGGCGAAAATTCCCCATTTTCCGGCGCACGATTACATAAATTTCTCTTCTTATGAAATTTTCGTAAGGCGAGAAAGTGAAAATGTAAATGACCTTTTTCTAAAGAACTGATTTTTTTAAACATTTCATTTACCAAAGCAAGTCTATCAATATTGCACTATTGCATTGCTACTTTTTGTTTGCAATAATTCACGAAGTTTGCAGAAAATGGGACCAGCGCCACTTTTTAGAAGTACTTTACTACATATGAGAAAAAAATTAAAGAATAAATTTATAGCCGTTTTTGAGAAAAAAAGTTGTTTAGAAGAGTTTTAAAATTGCTAGTTTCACGCAAAATTACGCAAAACTACTCATTTTTAAAATAATTGAATTGTCTCATGTTCTTATTTGAAAATGTTTTGGATTAACACATTTTATTATGAAAAAAATTATCTTCGTCTGTAGATGTAGAAAGACGCAAAAAATCTAACATTTGCAATATTAAAAAATTAGGGAATTTAAACAAAAACTAGACCCGCACCATTTACTTAAAACTTTTTCACGCTATCCGAAGACAAGTTTAATCCGGTACGGTAATTTGGAGATATTTTCGAGAAAACTTTGAAAATGTTAAGGCTTCGTGTAAAGTACCCCCAAAAATCAAATATCCGTTTGAAACTCGCGGGCCTCAAGTTCGTTTAGATCGATCAATGAATACCAATTTTGGAAAAAATCGTCTGAAAGGTTTAGAAATTTTTTGATATTTTAAAAAAAATAGCATTTATCATGCAAAATTACGCGAAAACTACTAAAATTTTTGAAAAATCGTTGATGACCTTATTTCAAGATTTGACTTAAACAAATTCATTAAGGAAAAGAAATCTCCATCTTCAATTTTTAGTTGCAGGAAACGCCGAAAAAAACTGAACTTATGCAGTTTTCGCCGATGAGACTTGCATCATTCTCTTAAGGGACTTTTACGCTATCTGAGAAAAAGTTGAATCAACAAATTTAGTGCCATTTTTGAGAAAACTTTGAGGCTTCGTGTAACGTATCTTTAAAAATCAAAATATCCGTTTGAAATTCGCAAAGCCTGGAGTACTTTCTAATCGATCGTGGAAAAACAATTTTGGAAAAAATCGGATGAACGGTTTAAGCGCTAGCGTTGACCATAGACGAAGAGACGGACGGACGTTTTGCCGTTTTTTTTGTATAAAAAACCCACGAAACATAGATTCTGACTACACAACGGGTTAGAGAAAGTAATTTGCTTCGTTTAGGAACAAGTTAAGGGGTGGGGGAAAATTTCCGGAGCTGAAGAAAATTGCCCAGATTATTCTTCTCCAGCATACGTTACATATTATTTCTACTGTTGTTTTTTTTATGAAAATTAATTTAATTAAATTATTTAATTTTCACAGAACAATTAAGATATGTCATTGTTCATCGAGTATGAAATCATGATCATTCTTTTATCGCTCTAAAAGCAATATTTTAATCGAGCGATCAGTGTGACCGTACCAAAGTGTTCACATGACATATCAGTACGGTGGTTAAGGATTGAATCTGTTTGATGCACTCCTGCGAGGTAATTCCCTCTTCAGCAAAGGAGTATTGACGGGGTTTTGTGTTGATGGTATCTTACAAATCGTACAAAACCGTACGTTTCCTTCGGAGCATTGGATGCAGGGGAGTCACTTCACGTGAGAAGAACACCAGCGTATTTCTCAATATTAACATACATAATTATCGTTCATGTTTTTGGTCGTTTTGGTCTCAGGATAGATAATAGAATAAATCTGTAGATTAAAAAATAATAAATAAATTTTGGGCACGTTTACAAGACACAGAGTGCTGTTGAAGGCTTGTAAGGTCATTTGGATTATGCGAACAGCAAGAGCACTGTAATTGTGGCGACCGGCTGATGAGATCTGGCGCGATAGCATGGCCGTGCGTTGTACAGACTGTCGTAAAATGCATCCTCTTCACTCACAAACTTGCGTTTTTCACGGCTTGTAGCCAGAAAAAATGATTTTCTTCCAACAATACTTCGCATTATTCTCAGCGTTTCGACTACTTTAACTAACACAACCTTCTGGATGTTATAGAAGAAGAAAAAAAATAGTCAAACATGCTGTCCAGAAACAATATTTTTCTCAACAAATGCCAAAATAAATACACTCACAGTGGCTATTCTTGTTTCAATTTGTAGATGGTTGCAATTATGACCCGTATAATCGACTTTAAAAAAGAAAAACCCTAACCAGATTCTGCAGATTGAACCACAACGAAAATATAAATAAAAATACCAATGATAAGTTGTCGAATTTCAAACCGCACTTACGCCAATCACTATGACGATAGCAATAAGTTCAGTATTTCTTCACACTCGCCATTATACCCGCACTGACCGCAATGAGGTTTGCAGGCCTAGAGATAGAAATACAAAAATGAATGGCGATGCGCAATTGCTACGATTTTTCCTGATGTAGCCGAACATTGTACAAGGCGCTGGACATTCACTCTAGATATACAGTGTAAATAAATTGTTTCAAATTTGAAATGAACCATTCGAAGAAAAAAAATCATTCTTCACAAAAATTTGGACATTTTCTTCCTGTAAAATACAATACAGCAATATATTACGCAGACATTTTAACGATTCCAACGTCACTGTTGAAGTGCAAAGCTTGTGAACGTCCGGCACCTCCCGCAACGCTTCACACACGAAGTCTACAGGACAGTCCTGTAAACTTCGTGGTTTCACAATATAGAATTGCGCAATGCCATTCATTCGTCGATTTCTGTCTCCATCAATAACCAGCAACATCGCAAAGCCGCTGTCATTTTGTACTCTATGCGATACGCCAAGAAATGAAATATTATTTTGGCAATATGAGGGACATCAACAAACAAATGCGTATCGTCATTTTCCCATTGTTGCTGTATTCTGCAACAATAAAACTTCGCTCGCATATAACAGCGTCACCAGACGCGTGGGGAAATTGAGAGATACTCACGCCCAAGTACGAGGGGATTTGATCACAACTCCGTTTGCCGGTTAGTGTTGCCACACGTAGGATATTTATCGTACAACATTCAACATAATGTACAGGCGTATATATAGGATAGTACATTATGTTGTATGATTTATAATTTTCGTACAAAAAGGTACGATAAATGTACCATAATGAGACCAATTTGCGCATTTTTTTCATTGCAATAAATAATGTTACTGTTTACCGTTTTGGCAAGTTCGGAAATGTATTGATATATTTTATTTCAACCAAGCCGCAAGGAATCCTTATTTATAATTGAAGTTAGGTTTTGCCCTTTAGAAATATGATTTAATATAAAGCTAATGAACAAAAAATTATACAATCATTTTGTACAATAACAAGACACGGCATGGCCAGCCCCGACAACAAACCTTGCCGGCATGCGGAAAGCTCTACACGAATAATAATAATAATAATAATAATAATAATAATAATAATAATAATAATAATAATAATAATAGTAGTAATCATAGTAATGGAAGAAATAATAAAAATGGAAGATCGGGCCGACCAATTCTTTGAACAAATTTAATTATAAAAATGGAAGAAATGATCATTTACAATCAATTCATTTAATATAAACTGTCAATTTGAGAATCTATGAAATGAATAAAAGCAGCAGTTGCACAAACTTTCAACCAAACCAGAAAACGCCATTGTTCATCTTATCGAGGGGGAGACGATGCCCCCCCCCCCCTACGAAATCACTAACCTGTATAAAAAATATTGTTTTTTTCAATTAATGTGTTTAACAAATAAGTTAATATCCCTTTCATTTCAGAACGTTTGAGATTCTATGATGTTGAAATTTTGTTTCCCAAAGTATATACATTTCAGGGATTTTACCACTAACCAAAAATAATTGGCTGTGGAAGAAAGAAAAAAAACAACCACCCGGAGAAACATTGATGTTTGTTCTGGTGTCTGAGAAAAGGAACCGCAATGGGGCACACTTACCGAAGGCTTCCCTCACGTTGGGCCCAGTGCCCATCATTGGATGCACCGTGCCCCTTGGAAGAGTGAAGCGATGAGGCATATCTTGAGACATATAGCTCGTTGGAGTCATTGTTGTAGCTTGAGATTCACGTGATACAGGTCGAGAACTGCTGGCATTACTGCTTCGAGATACAACTGTTACATATAACACAATAAGAAAAAGTGCTGGCCTCCAGGACTTCACGTAACTGCAAATTCACAAAATGATTTTATGTTTAAAGTTTTGTTGAAACTTAAGTGTTGAACTTATACAGAAGTGAAAAGATGTGTTAATACATTCTAACAAGAAAAGAAAATAATGAATTATGTGTCACATTTGCTATAGACATTTTTGTCAACGTAATTCTGGTAAAATAAAGGGTCCTTTCCGTTAAGTAATATTTGAATCAGTTGCACCATTTAAACAATTTGTATCCAAGTAAAATGAATTATTCATGTAACTTATTATGCACATTATTTCAAAAATTACAAATGTCGATACATATTCCTCAAAACAATCATTTATATATAATATTTTCAAACATACAAGTTATTATTACTTTCATTTAGTTTTCTTCCTTTCTATCAAAAGATGGACAGATGGATTTCAATCAAAAGATAGACACAAATACTGGAATTTACAAGTTGAAGATAAAAGAATTTAATTCAAATTCCCAATTAGGGTTCTCTACAAGTCAACATCTCCGGCTTTCTCATTCAACCTTTACCACCATAAATGAAAAAATATGATTTTTCACAACATTCTGCCTCAGAAGAAAATTGAAACAATAGACGCAAACCACAAAGAGAAAAACATGAAATTTATCTTTTAATATACAAACAACTTAGGTGAAAAGTGATTTTTTCAAACATTTTCAGTGGAAGGTAGCACCAGTAACAAAACATAATCAAATAAATTGCAAAACGTAAAGTTTAATGACTCACCTTCTTCCACAGGTGTTCGTGTGTCTGTGCACTCTTCTAGTCTACTCACACTGCGACTTTTAGGAGAATTCATTCTTCTTTTCAACGTTGAATGAAAATAGACATGCATTTCTCTACAAAAGCCTTCATAGTTATGTACACTAGACTATCAGGAAATACATGAAGGGACACAAAAAGCTTCAAAACCCATTAAAATATTTGCCCTGTAATAAAATATATTTCTCGTTGTGCATCCTTTGGTAAGAATGATGGGGAACATATTTAATGTCTTAAATATGTAGAGATATATCAATTTGTATTTTTATATTTTCTTGAGCATTGCTTTCTTACAAATTCTTCATATTTAGAATTTTTGTAGCCCAAACACTTGCTACAAATATAAGAAAAATTGAAATTTAGCAACATTTTCACTCAAATTTTAAAATTCTTCCATGCATTAAAAAAATTCTCTACACTTCCACCTGGGCCAACACATCAAAAATAATTCAGAAACCAATGTTCACAATGCCACTGAAAAGAATTTTGAACTGACAATCTTGTAACTTGATCTCCACACTGAACTGTTAAATTGATCCACTCATCCTATTAGTCTAAATGAACATGTGTGCAACACTACTTGGAGTTCACTATACCTTGCTGTTTAACCTGTTACTTACAGACCTTTGCCTCCCCTCTCCTCCTCCCCCCCCATTTTTGTACTACCCACACAGGAATCAATGGTAGAGTCTCCGACCTGCTTCAGTCAGCTACTGTCAGTTAATAATTGATGAGGAGCCAATAGTTGCCTGGACAACGGGCTGCTATGCTACACAAACAGCCTTTCAAGGTGTGTCAAGGATTTGTAACATTTAGTATTCCTCTCTCCTGGCCTACTTGCCCTTTTAAACAATTTGGTTTCCACTGTAGCTTTAACACATATTATTGCTTGACGCAATAACTTCATATGATGTTGTTTGTATTTTCTTGTCTTCCTCTTTGCAAAAAAAAAGAAAGAAAGAAAAAATACTACTGAAATAATACAAACTTAAAATTACATCATTTAAAAATCAATAAGGCTTTGAACTTGAGAAGGCTGAAGCACCTTTCCTTACTTTCCAATTCTCTTTGAGGCACAATGACTGGCTCTACCACATGACATATGAAAAATAAAATAATCCTTTCTTACATACATTAGATATCATTTTTAGGCTGCAGAAGCAGCTGTAATTCACAAAGCTATCCCTATAACTTTTCTATTTCAAAGAGAACTCTTAATTGTTCTCTTAACCTTCTATTATACTTTGAAGATGCATAGGGCAAATTACTAAATTTTGACAAATATTTTCTTACTCTTCTTTTTTCCCCTCCAGGCCAAACACACATTACATAATGAAAATAAATAAGCATTATAAATCACCCAAAAACATTTATGCACATAAAATATTCACGTACTTAATTTGTTAATTCCAAATTAAATAAATGTTATAAAATCATTTCACATGTCAATTTATAATGCACTTACCTTTGAAAAGAATATCACAAATAAATTCCCGAATACTTGGAGGAGGGTCTTGAATATATTTCTTGGATGTCTGGTCTCCTTTGAAATTAGGTTTCTTCATGGTGTTAGATTTGATCCTGTGATGCATTGTGAACAACACAATACGGGTGAGAGTTTAATTTCATGCTTTAGGTGCACCAACTTTGGTTTACTGTGTGAATATGAACTTCTCTTTATGATGAAGGGATGTTCAAGCTGGCAGAGAAGTGGACTCAGTGAAATATTGATCTACGTAGCTCACGTAGTAGCTATTCAGACTGGTTTGTTTATACAAGATAGCAGATCTCATCATTAAAAGTACAGTCAAAATAATGAGAGCAACAACTCTTAATGTACAAGAGAGAATCTAAATTTGAATGTTTAGTAATATTAACTTATTTGAATCATAATAATTTTTTGGGGAGATGTATGGCTATTCAGTTCAAATATAAAATGTATAACATTCCTCTTAAATTTGAATTCTTTGGAGAATCAGTTTATTCTTCAAATTTTATTCAAATCATGCTCGAAGACTTCACTCTTAAAAAACATTTTAGTTCTGACATTATTGTATGCATCTATAAATAAAAAATATAGATTTACAAAACATTTTGTAATACCAATCCAGAGAAATGCTTAGAAATTAACTACAAAAGTTTTTATTTTCATAATACTTTTGATTTATAGATAATTATTATATCTAAATGTTTCTATTCATCTCCAGTCCCTATTAACTGGACAATATATCAAGGTATTTATTATTAGAAAAAAACCTGTATCTGGCACATTGGAGAACACATTCCCTACAAAAGAAATGTATATATTTCATTCACAAAGAATAATTATTTGAATATTTACTGTATACAATTTTGTAGCATTTTAAATTTGAATATCTGTATGTTAATACTAGTATTGGATACTGAATCAGAATTCTGAAGAGAAAGAAAAAGCTAGGGGAAATGCAGCAGGTGGTGATGCCCTTAATCCCCACCACTGAGTGCAGGAAGCTAAGGGAAGGGGAACAGGAGGGGATGGTAGGGGACGGGGGGTGGCCAGGTGGGGGGAGGGGAGGGAGGGAAGGAAGACTCAATAATGTGTGTCCTCCCCATAGTGTTTTCTCTTCTCTGTCATGGAAACCATTGCTAATCAATAACACCACACCAACATACATGGCCCATTTATTGATGTACATCCAGCAATGATTAGTGTAAGTGAAAAAGGGTATTATCTTCTATTCCCATTTTCAAAGGAAAATATGTTGGAAAAATAACATATACATATTAGAAAGTGCATTCAATTTTATTATAATTATGAATGTACAGTGAAATGTTAATTATCAACATTCCTATAGGTATAAGTCATTACTCTTAAAAAATGGCTGCTCTCAAGTAACTTCCTCTGATATAACAGTATGATTCTTAAGAATATCTTGTGCTTCTTACACACAAATAAAGGCCACAGCAATTAAAAAGGGAACATACAATGACAGCAGTTTTGTCATTTGTTCTAAAGTTACAATAGCATGGATTAAATCACTTAATAACAACATTCACAAATGCATTTTTATTTATATATACTTTTTTCTTTGCTTATAGTCAACAAAAACTCACTTAAAATTGGCTATGATTCATAAGCTCTTTTGGACAGTAGGATCTGTTTAACAATTGCAATAGCAAATAGCTTAGGCAATGATTTCATTCTAAAAAAGAACAAGCATTTATTTACTATTTACATACTACATTTTCATACTTTACAACTGGACCTGATTGAAAACTTTCTATAAAACTGTTATACATAACACTGTGCATTGGATTGGCACTGTTTAAAACTTTTAATACTCTTTTTCTGCAAGTCATGATTAGTTATTACAACCACTTAATGCTGCCTTACATATAAACAAAAACTTTAAAACAATTATATTCTAAGCAATATTAATTTTGGCAAACAAATTCGCATATCACATAATGAACAAAAAAAAAAAAAAAAAAAAAAAAAAGAGAGAGAGAGAGAGAATACCACACGTATGTTTAAATTCAGTTAGTCATTTTAAAGAAGTGCACTGCGAAAATGGAAGATAATAAAGTGTAATGTTGAAAAAAAAGAACAACAAGACAGCATTCATGGTTGCTCTTGCTATTAACTTTATAGTCTGCTTACACTATAAAACCACTATTTTGCAAAATAAACTTTAGCACCCACCTGATTCTTAAATATGTCTTCCACTATGCACTGCAACCACATGCAAACTTAAAGCCTACCTGAATTGTTATCCTTATATCATTTGGAAGGTAGGCTAGAAAGGTTTGTGGATAAAGTTTGATAGTCCAGAAGAATCTATGTACGAAATGTTATCTAAGGACAGGATTCCTGTCCAAAACCATATACCTGAAATTTCAATACAATATATACACTATGAATCATAGAAACACTTGGTACTTTATTCTTTGCACAGGATCTAATAAAAAGTATCCTTGCTTACACTAGCAATCAACCAGTCATAATGATACTTTTACTTCAGACCTAAAGCAGTCAATGCTACAAAGGAAGGAAAGGGAAGAGCAGGTATACTTTTTGATTTAATGAATGAAATATCTTTATAATATGAATTTAAGTCATGGTGAAATTATGAAATGAGGCAATATCAATTACTTGGAGTTACAAATTTCTTGACACAGCTTTCTCATGCGACACTGCCTCTGATTTGAGTAGAATGAGATTTTTCTCAAGGAAGAAACTTTCAAGGAAGATACTCTCGTAAAGCTGCAATGAGTATCTCAAGTTATTTACATAATATAGCATCTATTATGAAGTATAATAGGTACTCTACAGTGCATGATCAAGTTGTGTGTTAGTGATTTCTCCCCCGAGAATGAACACCACAAATAATGACCTTTTAGGAATTTGCGCCAAGGTAACATAATTCCAGAGAAACCTATTAATACACACACATACACATATCTGAAAGGAGGAGAATTTTAGGTTACTAAAAAACATTTTCTAGAAATGAAAACAAGGGAAGAAAATGCAATCATATCCTTTAAGAACATTGGAACAGATTTCTGAAACTGATTGGAGGGCAAATATTAATATTTCTATTTAACAATTGACTAATTTTATAAGACATAAAAATTTGACAAATATACATTTTTAGTTGCAATATACATCCAGAAATAATGCATGTAAAAATAATATTCTCTCAGAAATAATGTGCAGATTCACAAGAAATTTGTTGGTTTTTCTCTGCTAATTCATTTCACTACATCCTAAAATATTCCAAAGAGATATGAAGAGCCTTCAGTAGTAAAAGGTAGTAGAATAGGAAAGATTCAAGAGAAGTATAAGAATTTCATAAAGATGAACACACTGTTATGGAACATTTCATTCCATTCGACAATATACATATCACCTAATAACTAACCTATTTTCAAAAGTGTTCTTCAAACTTCGGGAATTTATTCTTTGAACATACAAAATCATCATTAATAATTTAATATGGTCAAACAATTATTCCAACACATAAGCCAAATAGTGAAGGAAAAAATTGTTCACCCCCTTTATCTAATATTATTTTCATGTTCTTTGCATAAATTACTTTGGAAAGATACAACAGTCAATGCAAAAAGGGTTTCAAACTCCATCTGAACATTAAAAAAGAGGCTAACGTTAATGTACAAAATTCTGTAACTTGTTTTCATATAAAATGAACTGTTTCATACAATTCTGCTCTCTTTAAATAAACTGATTTTTGTATAACTTTTCAGTATTAAAAAAACACACCTTAATTTAAGTAATATAGGTTTTTAGACTGACACATGTAAAGAAGAATGTCAGAATTAAACCAATTTAATTCAGACAACTAAACACAATAGAATAAAACAAAATACAATACTGAGAAAGATGATATGTTGAACGAGAAGAGAGATGTATGAAACATATATGATAGGTTAATACAAAAGAAATCATTTTTAACATTGAAAATTAACATATTTAGCAGAAATATTTCATCAGATTTAGCACAGAAAAATTTAATTAAATGTTAAAAACAACTTCACAAAAATGTTTAAAAGACATTCTGCTCTGATTCACAATTTTTTTTATTTATTTGTTTGTTTATTTATTTTTTTACTTTTAACCTTTTGGTAAATGGAATTTTTGAAATTTCTGCACACAACATGAAGCTTAAAATTCATCAATTGTAAAGCTTCATTTCTGGGTAAGATTAATTTTTAAATATACAAGTGAGCAAAAAACTAAAACAAACAAATTTAAGCCTATAACTTCATAACACATTTTAAACTAAATCAATCCAATATAGTGAAATATTTTAAGAAACTTAAGAATTAAATTTATAATGGTAAACAATTGGGTAAAAAGAAATACCAAAATACAAAAACCAGAAGCAATAGAAAATCCAGCAATGTACTACAACACCAATGGGAATTAAAAACACCCCAATGTCATTTACAGTTTGTTGGGAATTAAAACTTTACTAACATGAAATGTTATTTTGCAAATAAAATATGTTAATAACAGTAATATCAAAAATGCAGAATAATCATAAGTGCAAGTGACAGGTATGGGCAAGTTTATTACTTGAGGTGAGAGAAAAGTGTAGGCTCTTGTAAGTAGGAAAACAAGAAAAAAGATTGAAGAGATAGTTTTGAAAAAAACAAACAAACATGAATGACCTAGGTATCCAGTGCATTTCACTATTATTTCTCAGGATTCCAACCTATAATAAGCTAAACAACATAAGCAATAACAAAACAATCTTGAACAGTAAAAAAAGAAATATTGTGCATTTATAGAGGAACCTTCATTGGATTGTCAAAGGGATCTGTATAAATTAACCAACAAAGCCCATTTTTTAAAAACATCCACATAAATAATTGTTTATAACAACATAATTAGTAAGCAGTCATTTTTCCTCTTAGCTGTCGTTTATGACCTTTATGGTCAAGAGGAAGAAGAGTAGTCAATTAAAGAGAGATGAAATGAAAATTAGAAAATTAAAAGTCATATTTATGAGCTTCGCCTAAGCTATCCTTTTATCTTGAGCCCTCTTTCCACTTCCCTTTTCCCCCTTTCATTACTTCTACTTCCCCTTTAAAGTCTGATGCCACCACCCACACACCAATATCACCACTGCAAACACCCTACAAGAACATTACTTTCAGTTCAGCACTGAAACCTTATTTCTTTTCTGGCAATACAGTCTCTTCCAGTCCACAATAAAAGCAGAAAAGAAAAACCTATTAACTGGAAGACATTCAAAACTAATAATTTCAATATGATAAATTTCCAAGATACATTGATTTAAGATAATCTTATTAATGTAACTAATGAAGATAATCTTATTAATAAAATATGATAGTTATTAGACTCACCAAAACAAATATGAACAAATTTATTTTCTAATGCTTGGCAAGATAAATCTATAGTGGGTTATCTCTTTAGATTTTTTTTCTAAAAGTGATTGTTGCAATGTAATTCATCACATTCCTAGGCCTCATTTTACATTTCTTCTACACATTTTGAAAACATGCTTTGCTTTGCCAACAATCTCTCCTTCGTTCTCATTGTTTGAAAGAATTTTATCACTTGTTTCTAAATACCAGGGACCTAAAAGCAACATGGAAAACACAAAACATTTACATTTTGCAAATATTTTATCTAGAAGAAGCACAACTCTTTCTCACATTTGTTTCAATACTAGTACATTGCACGAATACTGAAAGAGTCAAGAGGTGGATGTAAATGTGATGACAAGAGGTGAACACTGACACTACTCTTTTGTTCAAGCCAGCCGTAACTCAACTACCCATATTATTTAAAAAGAATATCAATGACAACAAAATATATAAAACCAATAACAATATAATCAACCAATAAGAATAAAATATATTTTGCACTTAAAAAAATCATTTTCCTTTCAAAACCAAATAATAATAGTAGCAGAAAAAAATACTCACAAAGGAAGATTATAAATGGAGTACATGAAAACAATCACTTTTGTAAATCTACAACAAAACATGACTTGTTTAGAGTGTAGCCTGGCCTACTTCAGTGCCACTCACTGCCCCATCAGTACAAACTACAGCAAATTCAAAAATAAGATTCAGGTTTAAAATAATATTAACAAATATACAAACTGCAGTGAGAGGTTTCATGAACATGAAAGGCAGAAGCTAGATTCCAACCTCTACGTTTTCAGACCATATCTCTCCAACTCATAAACTAAAAGTTTTGATTTATTGTGCATGTATAAATGCTTCGATGTACGCCTTTTTAGTAGTATCATCACATTATGTCACTTCTAAATCTATCCCAAACAAGTTTCTACAACCACTTAACACTGTGAAGGAAAGGATAGTGGAAAAGAATGAAAAATATTTTTCCATTCAGTGCAGTGTGCACAAAATTATATTACCCCAATAGTGAGAAAAGCATTTTGAGGATATTCAATTGTGCAGCAGTCACAGAAAAATAGTTACCTTTTCTTGGATTCCATTATAATTCAAAGAGCAATGAATATGAAATATGGGTTCATGAAATATATAACAAAGTCCCAATTTATAAGAGGACTTAATTCTCAGCAATTTTAGCATTTCATATTTCTCTGCAAATGCTCTCACAAGAGCAGCAGATCAAAATGTGCAAAATGTGCTTCTAATCAGGTTGTTTTTATAAATTACATTTTCATACAAATCAACACTCCAAATCCAGCAAATTTAAACTAGAAATCTTGAAAGTGTTTTTATCAATATATATTTAGGTACTCTATAAAATGAATTATATCAATATGAAGAAAATTATCAGTAATTCGTCATATAAATTACAATGTAACAAACTGTAATAATAACTCCAAATCTTGTCTTCTTAGAAACTCTGATATATTTACCAGTACAATATATAAATGCATAAATATTGCACAAATTTCAATGAAAATGCAATCTATATATTGCTTGCCCATTTCAATCTCCTCAGAAAGAAGAATTGAAAACAATTCTCATGCAACATTCCGCTATCCAAAGCATTAATACGAGGGCATGCTGAGACTCGCATCAATCTACAAGATGAAGAGTTAGGATTTATAGGAAGTGTAGAGATTAAAGTTTTTCTAGTCGAATTGCCCAAATTAAAGAGAGATTAGTCTTAATTCATAATCTATGTCATTCCGCAACTTGGCCTCTTACTTTTGTAAATAGTCTTGAGAAGTATTTTAAACAGACCTTTCCCAAAAATTTATTTGCAAGATCAGCATGCTAATGACCCTGCATCAACTCTATTTTAATTCTAGTTTTAAACCTATTCCTCTATTTCATATAACTGCTGTAGTAGAATTAAGATGAAACAATCTTTTGAGCATTGCACATATAATGTCAAATGACAAATAAAATGAATAAGCAAGCAAAAATAATTTCCTCATTGAAACTCATAAAGCACACACTTTTCATGTAGTGCTGTGGCTTATTACGAGCACAATTGTTAAGCATATTAGCAACTGAAGGGATGAAAATGTTTCCTTCTACAACATAGGGGCAAATTAAAATTAATTAAAAGTTCAATTAACAAAAACCAGGTGAACACTTTCAGTCAATTCAATTAATACACTATTTAAAATTAATTAAGTACTTTTCTAAAAGAAGAAAAAGAAATGCCAATTTTTACAGAAACAAGAAACCAGCCACTACCATGATCTAAACTTAGAAAATTAACATTTCAAATGAGAAATAATGAAATATTTATACACATAAATGAAACCACCTAGAAACATGCATCACCCGAGAGGAAAATTTGTTTAGTATAATTTCCATTTATCTGTACTCTTTATAATAAAGTGAATGACAAACATCATGACAACCTAAGGAACTCAAATGGAGAAAATTAGCCTGGCTTGCCATTTTGGAAACTGGTTTCAAGCCAATCATTCTCAAAATATGTATTTTCAATATGTATACAAAAACTACCATATTTATATTAACACATTAATCTTTAATTTGATAATTACACATTTCAAGAAATTTTATAATATTTTTACTTGTGTAAGTTAATGATGCAAGCACAAAAGCATCACTTATTCATGAACAGGTTTGCTTTTATTCTACAAGTTAATAATCAGCAACTTTGATTTGTTAACATTTTCTCTTGGTGTACAATTATTGAGCATAATTTCTTAAACAATACAATAAGTCTTCACTTTTTATATGTTTTCCAATTATTTATATAATTTTTTTTTAACAATTTTAGTTTGTAGAAGGTATGTTATAATTCACTTTCATACCTATGAGATTCGGGAAGGTAGTTTTGAACTTTTTATAACCTACATTCATGTATTTCTCATACAAATACTCTGCTTAATAGATGAGCACACTAGATCCAGCTCAGCCCATTCAAGGACATACCCTTTTCCTTTTATATACAATTTCCAGGTATGACAGTCACTGAAGTGTAGGTAGTTGAAGTTAATTTCAGGAAGTCAAGCTGACAAAACTAGAATCTTTACAGCAAATGAACACGTGTCTGCCTTACTTGGATATTTAGTTGTATCACACTCACTTGAATCTCAATTCCTCAGTATTAAACAGGATTCTAGTAGCACCCGTCATGCAACAAAATCAAAGTTAAGTCTGGCAGAGTACCCTGGACAGAAGTATAGGTACTGTGTGTTCACATCAGTGACTCGTCTATTTGCAAAAGTTAAATATGTACAAAAAAGGTTTAATAAGTAAGCCGGCAGTTACTATTACGATGATGAAGAGGTGGTTTTCTTTTTGAGCAGGTGCCGGATGTGGTCGAGGGTGGACTTTGGGTGGTTGGCAGACAAGCTCTTGTGCAAATGATGGGGAGGCAGATGCAGCTGCAGAGGATCACGCAATCGTTGCAAGTCTGCCTCCAGGCGGGAAACACTGTCCTTTAGCTCATTGTAGCGACTGAGGTCAAGACCTACTTTGCGTGCCCGCTTGTGTAGAACAATGAGATGCTGCCTGTCCTTCACGTCTGGCAGCACATATTCCTGAAGTCCAAAAGAAATTCATCAGTTTAGTACACATTTAAAATTTCTTTCATCTATGATTAAACAAAAATATAGTCTGATTCAAATATGCTACCTGCTTAGTAAGCACAAAGTAAGCATATGCAGCCATTGCAGTTCCATAGGTAACAAAGTATGTGACAGGCTCCATAATGTCCCAAGAATACTCCCACCAAGTAAGTCGTGCTAGAATGCCAAACTGCACAGACATGAGTCCTAATCCAACCCATGTAAGGACATTAGTTCGCCTTACTGCTACATCCTCTAATTCTTGTCTTTTCTGTAATCAGATGTAGCACATACAAATGTGAGAAAAAATATAATATTTAAAAATAAAATAATAATAATAATAATAATAATAATAATAATAATAATAATAATAACAACAACAACAACAACAACAACAACTCCATCTACGAAGTTCACAACTTTGTAGCTGGTAGAGGAGCTAGAGTACCTCTGTGAGCCTTGAGTTATGTTGACAGCAGCCTAGCTATTGGTAAGGCCTCCCTTGCTGAAGAATTTGAAGGTGTGGGGTCAGATGAAGAGGTATTCCAGAGGAGAGCCTCAATGGCATCTTCAAAGAAGAAAGGAGGATTGATGAAGAAAGCAGAAGAGATATCTCAAAGAGTTAAATGCAGCATTTGAACCACAGCATCTGATCCACAGTATCTAATGTGCAATGGGCAGCTGCAAACGTCTGCCTCAATGTTGGGCGCCTGCATTCAAGTAGAGAAGCGGGAAGTAAGTAGAGAGGGAAAGGTCATGAACCTTTGGACTTCTTGTCTGACTGATTTCAGTGGAGGTCCAAACCTTGTATTACACAGCAAAGGATGCTGCCTTCAGCAGTCAGTGAAATTTCCGTTTAGTAATGATGATTGGTGAGCAGAGGGATCCTTAATGGGTCCTACAGAGGGATGTCCTGGGGTCACTGTGGGTCACAATAATGGATGACAGGAAATAACCCATTGGTTAAGTGCAATCTGTGGACGCAAATATGCTTCCTGTGAAATGTCCCTTAACACCAAAGAGCAAAATGGATAGAACAAGAAATGTAATGAATCTTAATGTGCCTTATACTACCAATGTCCCATACCTGCTCAGAAACTGAGCTAGTTTCACCTTGTTAATGTCTGGCCATCCCACCGATGTTACTCCCTGAGACCCAGGGTCATCAGTAGATTGAAGCCATTGTCAGAGATGGACACAAGATGAACTGAAGGAGGTGATGTGGTGCTTTTACTGTGTAAAAGCGAAAAACGCAGTTTCAGAAATAAAAGTTTACAAGATATGGAGAGAGCGGAACCCAGATGTGAGACCTACTCTAGATGCAAAGAAGCTTGCCAGTCAACGACAATAGAATCTGCTGCTACTATGTGGAGGAAAATTCACAGCGGAACAACTTGCTGACATTGAGGGAAATGCGAAGTAGGTTCTTTGATCGAAATATCCATTTGACAAACATTTGAAACCATCTATTATACCAGAAAACGATGGTTCTTTTGAAAGTTCATCTCTTCTCAATGACACTTCCGTCAGTGATGAAAATTTATCTGTCTATGAATCACATGATATACACATGATGCAAATCTCTTTCAACACGAGACAGAAGGAGTTTATCTACTTTCATTTGAATCTCGTGCACTGTTGAGGAGAATATATGAAATTACTAAAACTAGTTAAGTAAATAGGATCCTATTCCAAGGATCCAAGCTAAGTAAATTGGATCCTAATAACTACAGCTTGACAATCTCGATATGCAAGGATTTTTGAGCAGATTCTGGCAGAAGAGATTTTAGATTTCACTTAGAGAACTGGATGATCCCCCCCCCCCCGCCGCCGCCAACACCACCAAAATGAATTGAATATCTACAATCTTAATATACCTATTATTAAGAAAATTTCACATCAGACAATCTTTTATGATCTATTTATATATATAACTTAACATGAAAGAACAATGTTTTCTCAGCATGAAGATACTGCAGTGTATTTTAATTAGGCAAGTATGCCTTTTTCTAAATCAAGTTAAAGAGAAATCCTATTCACCATGAGAATTCTCAACATACTGGATTGGGACTCCAAACTAAGAAGGGTGAGAGGGGTGAGAAGAAGTTTACCTTTTCCAGAGGCTCCAGCTCCACTTTGAGCTCTTCCAGGTGACCACAGATCTCACGCTCCTTATTCAGTTGATGCTCTTCAACATTCAGAGCTTCGTAGAGTTGATGAACGAGATTACGAACATCAGATAGTCTGCGCAGTTCCTCCTGAAAATCATTTCAATGCATCGTAGATTAGAAAGAAGAGCATTGATCCCATTGAGAAAGGTCTTGGGCTACAAAGAGACCTATCTCTCTCAGTATTTCACTCAACTGGACATCCAGTGAGTAGCCATTGCAGATAATTTCGAGCAACATATTCCTCATATTCTCTTCCTCTTGACAATGAATAAATACATTTAAAAGAAAGTTTTCTTAAACCTTTGCTACCATGTGTTATTTTATTGGTAAAATTATTACATTACAAATGCACCATGGTCATAATGGGTGCCTTATGAACATCTTATACAATGAAAGTCAAGCAATCAAAAGCACAGCAAGGCGTAAAGATTTCCTTTGTTAGTTTACATCAGGATCTAAGAGTGAACTGACATCATTAGGTGCCCCCACAGGAAACAAGAGGCCTCAGGCAGAAGATTCAACAAAAGTCTCCCCCCCCCCCCCGCAGAATTAATTTCTCTGTGCAACAGAAATTCTTTATAGTTGTACATTTTATTTAGGAGAGAACACATCTTTTATTTATTTTGAATGAAAAAATTTCCAGGGCTTTGAGAGAGTTACGTCCGTTGCCCTTTCCCCCTTCTGGGCACCCCTGGGTATTTAAGGCATCCAGTTTCTCACCACCGAGCTGAACAGTGGCAATTCTATGTAACTACAACTGGTGATCACAGTCCTGCTGGTTTAGAAATCACAGCTGTCGGTGCTGGATCTTCTGGGCCACGAGACAACAGAACCAATGACTTGTATTGGCAACAGTAGAGTTTTAACATTAAGCATAGTAAGGGCAAATGCAAAGGCTGATGATTTGAGTTTTGTGGTACAAAACACTTTGTGTCAAAATTAAGTAAAATTCGGAAATTGGACTCAATCAGAATTAATCAGCAGAATACCTGATTAAAATATTAATACTGCAAATTTATTTATTTAACATCAAAAATGGTTAAAAGCTGTATGTGGCGTGCTACAGGGAGAAGTGTATTTGTGTGACATGGTTAGGATAATAGATTTTAAATTGTTGTATTAGTATAGTAATGCTTTAATTATAATGATTTGTTTTGACTGTATTGTTATTGTAAAAGAAAATTAATCAATCAGCAAAATTCATGCAGGACAGAGTTACTGTTGCGAAATGAAAATATGAATTTGTTTGAGTTGTATTAACTTGTGGAAAAGAGACAACTGAGGGATGTAACATCGGTTACCATGGACGTGAGTTTGTTGAAGGACCGGAGAGAGGTCAGAAAAGAATGGAAGCCTGAACGTAGGCCGGATGTCAATGGCTGAAAACCAGACTGTTTCATGTCCAATTTTGTAATTAAATGGGATTTCTGTTTCATTGTGTTGTATTTCCATGTCTTTATGTGTGCATCAAACAAAACTTCCACACTTCAAACCAAACTTTTTTTTTTCCTGGCCCTCAAGAAAATGTGCGCAGATAAATTTCTTTCCCCACACGTCATATACAGATTTTACTGTTTTTTGACAAATAAATAAATAACTAAATAAACTTCCTAAATATTCCATTGTATTAGCATGCAACAAATTCATTCCATATTTATACAAAAACTTTAAATGGTTCTCCTGAAAAATTTAGTGAAATGGACTTAGAACAGTCTAGTTTCCATCAATATGTTAATGAAACATTCTAGTTTTAAAATTCAAATAGTAGAGATTTCTGGATATTGGAAGTTTGGCGAAACCTTGGGGAAGGTACTCCGGCAGAAATTAATCGGCGGTTTTCAAGTACGGAACAAAATATACGCGGAAGTGGAGATGGTAACATTTGCCGATTGATTTTGATTACAGGAATTCACTAATAATATATCTAATTTGTGTCTGACTTAAAGTGTTCTTATTTAAAGTACCTCAGGAGAGAGGCCAACTGACAGCGACGTTTAGTAAGTGGCAATACGGCTGCAGCTAAATTTATTGGAGTTCAAACGATCGGGGCATTCACGTACGCATACGCTATTGCGGGAACACGAGTTCAGTAGATTCGTAACAGCTATCAAAAGCGTCATTTGCCGAATAAATGTACTGTGTGTAAAAAATATGAAAAAATAATTGTTATCAGGGATAAAATAACAATTATTACTACAGATTAATATATTTTATACGGCATATTTTTGATGTATAGAGCATATGAATGCATACATATTTCATAGATATTAATGCATGTAATTCGTTCTCTGCTAAATTTCTGCTCATCGCCCCTCCCCTTGGGCTTCGGCGGGTGGAGGCGGCGGTGCAAGCCGGAAGGGTAGCACTAAGGCTGTGGCCACAGTGCAAGCAAAATATTTGTCTTTCACTACCGGACGACCTGCGAGCCAAGTCGTCCGTCAGCCGAAGCAGCATCCAAATGTTACACCCGAAATCGGCCGAATACTCCCATTATTCTGCAGTTCATTGTTAGAAGCATTTACTAGAAGCACGCTCAAGACCATCTACTTAAATTGCAGGTAGTCTTGGTATTACAGATGGCCTTGACTCTCCAGCCAGCGAATAGAACCGACAGAATCCAACAAAACGGATCTTCGTCCGACAGCAGATGTTTCCGGACGACACCGTCGGAAGAGGTCCGTTCGGGTTCAATATGCCTATTTGCACTTACTAGCACGTGTTTGAATGAATCGACTTCGGACGACCGAAAAAGGCCAAAATCGGCCCACTTCATTTTCGATTGACTGATTGATTACTGATTCCGAGCGCGTCAACTGATAAGTCCCGTAAGTGTAGGGCAAGTTTTCATCGCGGAAGGTGGCGTTCATCTTCTCCCGTAGGAGTTCCCGTTGGCTTGTGAAGTTTTCCCCAACCAGGTATCTCCCACCAGCGAGGTACAGCCAGTCGGGACAAGCTCTAAGCTTCCAACTGGTCTCCGGGCATGTGTGATAGTGTGGTGAATGTGTTGAAGAAGGGGGTGAGGAGAGGACAAGGAAGAGGAAGGAAAGATCGCGCGCGGTCCGTAGTCCGTTTATTACGGTTCTGCTCCGACATTCGGCTGGTATTTATCGGAGAAATTATGGAAAACTACCGATCAGGACAGCCGGCCTCTAGAATTCACCTTCAGATAGCGACTGAAATCACTTCAGACAGCGACACTAGCTATCGAGCTAGTGTCGAAAATTATGCCACTGGCGGGACTCGAACTCTCGAGCCTACCGATCAGGGGCACTGCAGTGACATCAACTGATGCCCTGAACCACCTGAGTCGGTTCTTTCATTTGGAGGAAAAAGAAAAAAAAATCAATGAAGTTCAGAAACTTGAATTAGAAAGTTTGTTTAAACGACTCTCTAAACGAAAACCCTCAGCGTTTTAAACAATAATTTCTCTTAACATAGCTCAACAATTCTCAAGTGACCCACCTTGGTGAGCTTCTCCTGGCGTGGCGTGTTGACGAGGTACTCGTTGTCGTTTACTATCAGCTTGAAGTCGTCCTCCATCAGGGCCTCTATAGTATTGGACGAGGCGATCCGCACGCCGTCTGAAGCACAAACAGAGCACATCGATTACTTAATTATTAATGTTTAAATTCTTGAAAACTACCCAAAATTCGGAAAGCAAGTACATTACACTAAATTGAGTTGACGACGGCATTAGAGGCCGGAAGTGGTGCAGGGAGCTCTGGCGTGTGTTGCCGAAAGTTGGAAGGCGAACGCGTTGCTTATAAAACTGCGTTGAACTTCAAAACGGCGTTCGACACGAAAGGATTAATATTCCGAAGTTCTCAGGGCTGGGGGGCGGGGGGGTAGGAGGAGCACGGTCGCCAGGCCTGAGGCTCTCGATGGAAGCGGAAACGTCCACCAAGCGCCTCCGCCCGAGCTATCTCTATTTATTTATTTATTTACGTCAAAAACAGTTAAAAACTGTGTGACGAGCTATGGGGAGAAGTGAAATTTGTGCACGTTTTCATAATTCTGTGATCTCTATCCTAAACCATATTCTAGTCGAATTTTGAATACAGAAAGAGCGTTTTTTTAGTTTTGTTGACAAAATATTCGCTCCTTTATAATAAAATATATTTTCAAAGGTAAATTAGCTGTGAATTTGTGGCCTTAACCCTCATCATGTTCTTCATGAAAGAATAATACTTTTTGCCGCGACAATATGGAAAACAATAATTTCAATAACTATATTTCCCACTGAAATTCAGAAGACGTGCACAAATAATGAAGTTACATTTATATCCAGAAGCAAAACAAGGGACCATCTCAGCACTTGCTCAAAGGATCAGGGAAACTGGACGAAAAACCTGATCGAGATGGGGGCCATCAACCCAGAAGCTGTGGTACAGTACTTGTTACAGATTCTTTAGAATTATACAGTCCAAATCATAAATAATTACATTAACTATCATTGTTAAAATTAATGTTACTTTCCTTTTGATACTCAGTATAGTCTCAAATTGTATAGAAACAGTTATGCAGCAGAAAATATTTTACTTGGGACTTTAACTTTTCTATCGAATCTCCATTCGCGATTCAGCAAGCTTGTAAAATAAATGTCTTTACTGTTCTCGGGAAGCTGAAATTCGACAGTGTTGACATGAAACATTCGGACGCAAGTATGTCGCTTTCTGGTAACATAATTTTTTAAAGGTATTTTTCACAATTACACTAATAAAAGCAATTATTTTAACACTATGCTTCACGATTTTGCATAATACAAACTTTGTGTTCCTCCACAAAAAATGCTCATTTATTTTTGCTTTCAAAATTGTACTGACTCATTACTACATATCTCCTCCCTGCGTTGGTACAATACTTCGTACAACTATCAGCAACTTTGTGAGATATTCTCTTCTTTTGTAGGAACTACACTCTCGAATGGTGTTATCGCCCGGACAGAATTATTCGAGTTCCTGTGTAGAGGAGTTGGCAGTCAGAATGTCTTGAAAGTAGAAAATAAAAATAATTTATTTAATTACATGATTACGCACTTGGGACTTGAAATCTCGAAGTCAACTAAGGAGGAAATTTACATGAAAATCTGGATATTTTGTTATAATATCACAAAGCTTTGGAATATCACCGTATAGAAACAAAGCTCTCAAGTATATTCTCTGCATGCCTAGTGATAAGTTGTGTGTATTGAAATGTTCTCAACACCCCACTACGAGACGAGGAAGGCCAAAAAAGCTCTTTCACGAAAACAGAGAAGATGAAACAGGTGAAAGGTCATTGACATGCTGTTAGAAAGAACTTCCTCTGAGCTGTCAAATGCCGCAGCGTAGTTTCCAATAAGTCGCCAAAGAAAGATTTGCCAATAGATTTGTCATAGAGCAGACCTCAACCAGTACTCCTAGAATACTGGATAGAATGAAGAGAGTAGCAGATTCCAATGTAGCACAGCCGGAGGCGGAGTGCTTATTCCCCTGAGTAAGCACTAGGTTTGATATAGGACAATTCAATGACTCGTAACGTGTACATAACTCTAAAGGAGGGTTTGTTAAAAAAAAGTACTCTCTATCATCCTTGTTAAAAATCCTGGAAGCATAAATGCATTGTTATCCGGATAAATCGGCTGTTACTGTGTATGATACTTTGGCTCAAATTAAACTTCAGGACATTCTAGACCTCACTTGAACGCATTTGTGCAAAATGGAGGAAATCGTTACAATTATTTTAAAAATGTGTATTGGGAAGACGGAGAAAAACCTGCAGATGATTTGGTAATAGGGATGTGGTGGAAGTGGAGGCCGTAACACATGCAAGCAACATTTCTTTGGAGGGAGAATTAAAAATATAAATTTTGAAGGCGCAGCACAGAGTGGTACATGGAACTACTCGCGCAATGACGCGTATAGTGAAAGTTTAATCAATAATTAAAAACTGTATATTTAGTTTTAACATCTCTCTGTGTTTTCTCAGAAAGCAAATGCAGTTGCGACGAAAAAATCTAAACTGAAAATTTTCTCGCTAAATATTGATACAATCCAACAGTCAGAATGGTAATTATACATACTTCAGTTAATTTTTATTGATAAACCAAATTTCACTTTTCTGTGCCCTCGAGATAACGATAAATTATTTTTGTCCGCTGAGCGATGCAATGTCGATCGCTGTGCGCTGTCAGAAAGCGGCGACCGTGGAGAGGGAAGCTGCCGCCGCCCCTCGCACATTGGGAAAAAAGCCCGAAAAGCTGGCCAAAAGTCCAAAACATTAATTTCAACATACATACTTGTGTCATACATCATTTAAAAGAGGACAAAATTCTGCATTAAATGTCGTAAATTTTGAAAACCTATGTTCACTGACTGCGTTTGTATATTGTTTCAAAGTTAGACAAAATTTACTTCTCTTGGGTCTGATCTCGAAGGCTTTGTGCAAGCCCGCATTCAATGACGCATAACTTTGTTCAGTGATCAGGTAATGACATTTGGTAAAATCTATGTTATTCTTGTACGTGTAATCTATATGGTGAGTAATTGTCATTTCATTTGTTTGCTTCGGTTACGAGAAATTTATATTAAGAAATTGCGATTTTTCGTTTATTTTTTATATATATTTTTTTTTATTTTACAGGGTAAAAGTTAGAAGTTCCATGCACTACCGCCGTCTTTCATGTTTTAAACTATCAAGTATTATGTCCTTTATTGATATTCATAACAATTAGCTGCTAATATCTGCTAATAAAGTTGTAGAGCAATAAAAAACATTTCAAAGCAGATGCTCGGTGGAATATACATTGGCGTATCAAACCACGACACCAATCTTAACTTTGTTCAATGAGTCTATAATTATTTCTGGAAACTCTATATTATTCTTAAAGATCTGATCGATAATTAGTGAATATTACTGAATTTGTTTAAATTGTTAATGTGCTAATTGGTATTAAAATTGCTTTCATTCTATTTACATTACAATTTTATATTCTAACAGGATAAAAATTAAGGCTACCGCCTTCTATCACGTTTTTCAGTGTTTAAAAAATTAATTATTATATTTTTTTAGATAACATCCGTAACAATTACCTGACAATATGTGCTAATACAGTTGTAGAACAACAAATAATATCACAATTTTGACGTTCATCGGAGAATGAGCTTATAGAAATTTCGAAAAAAGTGCAAAACATTAATATGATTAGTATATATTTGTTATAATTGTTTATTTTACTAATTTAATCTTCCAAATTTTTGGTTTTTGAAAAGGAACTCAAAATTTCATTATATACTAGCAGAAAACAAAAGCTTTTACGTCCGTCAACGCCACCATGTCTGCTACATACTCAATAAGTATTGAATGAAATTGATGATGAATATTCTGAATACTTACGAATGGTATGACAAATAATATAAACAAAATATATATCTTAAATATTATGTTTTTAAACTATTAGATTTTATCGAAAAACTACACTTGAAAGGATATTCTTTTCAAGAGAATTTGAAACAAAAGGGTAAGTGTAACAGTTTCAAACATCATCAGTTTCCCGATACAAGAAATATAAACAAATTAAAACATGTCAAAACAAAAAACATTGGGATTAATAGATGAACCCGGCAGTAGGCGTGCAGGGTGCACGAGTCCCCTCCATTGTTTCGGAGCTCACTGTGCATTTAGTTTTATTTATAATCTTGCGAGCTTCTCAATACCTTTCAAAGAAAGCTTTGTGCACATATCTCGACCCTTCTCTTTCAACTGCTTCCTGTTCATTCATCGAAATTGCGTCGCAAAGGCGATGGCGTGCTGCGTGGGGGCCACCGAGTCACCTAGCGCAACCATTGCTATCTCTTCCTGCCACGCTGTTCACAGTAGATTTCAGCACGATGGCACTTGCTAGCTGCCAGTACTAAACCTCCCAGGGTGTAGTGATGTCGTGATTCGTGTCTACATTTTATAGAGTGCGTTTTACTATAGTGTGTTGTATTTTGTTCAAAATACAATATAGTTGTTCTCGTAATTATTCACCAGTACGTACTTCGTGTCTAACTGGATTGGGAATCGACATTGTTCATCTGGTAAAATGGAAGCTGTTCCTGGAGGTATGTATACTATACAGATAAAATGAGAAACAAGAAGAAAATAATAGAACAACTTTCTCCAGGCGTGTCACAGAAAAGTCTATTAGCATGTTAATTTAAGTTATAATTCTTTTAACTTTAAAAATGTATTTCATTTGAAATGTTAAAATAATTATTCAACTCCAGTTTAACCAGTATTACTTTCTTCTTATTAACAAATAAATTGAGGGATAATTTGTGATAGATCAAATACTCTAAAATATTGCAAAAATACATTCTGATCTATCAATTGTTGGCTTTTACTATCATTCGAATGAGATTAGTAGTCAGACAAATAATATTTTGTAGAATACATCTGTCAATTGATTTATAAATTAATTTTCTGATGCATTATTGCCTCTATGTATTCCAATTTTTAAAAAAATACAAATATGGCTTCAGATTCGGATTCAGCGACCCCAAAAACCCCTAGATAAAATGTTTTATATGCGATTGGCATCTTATTTGACTTTTGGCCAGCTTTTCGGGCTTTTTTCCCAATGTGCCTCGGTGCGGGAGCGACCTTTTAAGGAGCCGCTTCGAGTCCCTAGATACAGAGAGAGGCGTATTCCATCCTTCCACCGATATAGTTATAGTTAGTTAGTTAAAGTTAATGCCTTATTTTACGTGGCGAGACTCGGGCCATCAGGCCACGCAAATTTCGCTACGCTCCGTTCCGGAGAAAGAAGGTATTATCTCGGGCGACGAAACAGGCGATTTGAATTTAGCGCTTGAGGCGTCATTTAGGCTTGAGGATCTTTTATATGCAAGTAAATCTACTAACATGGGCCAGCCCGCTTTACTTCCCCTCCGCGGAAGGATTTTTTCCATGGCTTCGATCGGGTTTGAACCCGCGAACATGGGTATGACAGTCCGGCACGCTAACCGTCACACCATCGAATCCGCAGAATTTTTATGTCCGGTTGTCAGGAAAATTGGAAATGTGTGGTAGTCTTCGGTTCTTTTGTATACTACACGAAACACAAGATGCAATATATAAGACACACACATTTTATTTTCCAAATCCAACAGAATAAATGTTCGTAACACAATATATTCAAAAGATGAAATCAGAGTCGTCGTAGAGTGGTTTTTACAGCAACCAGAGAGAATAACCTAAGTGCGAAGCCTTATGTGTTCAATACAACGTGAACTATTTCTGATTGATTAATCTCCAGAACTCCTGAATTATGAGAGAGGGCGGTCGGCGCTGAGCGGCTCTAGAGTCCCTAGATACCGAGAGTAGCACAACCGCCGCCATTTAATATCCTCTCACCCAGTAGTCCCGCGAGGCAACATTTAGAAGCTGAAAGGAAATTATAACAATTGATGACGTTAAGAAGATTTTTAAGATTGTCAGTATTGATTTGAGATAGATTCATGGTTCTAAACACCAAGACTACCACACATTTCCAATTTTCCGAGATGCAGCACATGTTTTCCTCCGAATACCTGAGTACCTAGACCTGATAGCCAATTGAATTTCTTGGTTTAATAGTAGTAATGTCAGCAATTGTGAGTACGTAATCTAGGGTGCTTGTGATGCCTGTCAGCGCCATTGCCGGTTCAGCCGATTTCGAGGTATTTAACAATTTGACTGCCGCGGTCCGTGGCCCGTTTGTTAGGGTACTACACCGGCATTCACCAGGTGTTGATCGGAGAAACCACGGAAAACTACGGATAAAAGCAACCGGTCGATAGAATTTTCCTCCAGACAGCCAATGAATTCGACCTAGCTGACAAGCTTGTCGCGAAAATCCTGCCGCTGTCGGTATTCAAACTTATGACCTTTCGGTCAGAGGAACTGCAGTGACTTAAGCTGATGCACCGAGCCACCTCCCCCGGTCACATTTCCAACTATCACCTCATTACGACTCCAGTACGCTAAATGACAAATACTTGCACCATACCAGATCGGCACCCTACAACGCGATTACCGAGGAATATTTTTATGGTTTACATTACTGTGTGTGAACCAATTTTCAAAACTACACCAAAACTTTCCCTTAATTTCTACCATTTGACTGGACTACGAGTAAAACAAGGTTGTTAAGCCTTGAATTACGATTTATGAGGTGATATGATGATGAAGAAGATAATGATGATGATGAGAGGTGATCGTGGCCTTTTTGAACCATCCCAGCATTCGCCTGTATGACTGAGGGGAAACCACGAAAACCGCAGTCAGGATGGCCGGCCCGAGGATCGACTCTGGACCTCCCAATTGCGAAGTAGCGCGATACGTACTGAGCTACTTCGCTCGGTTTCTTCTTCTTCTTATTCCTCTACATCACGACTAAAGACGTTATAAGTCGGCTGAATATAAAATCTACTCCAGTTTGCAACCAGCTACCTACGGAGCAGATCTAGGGACTGGCAGTGCCTCTACAATACTTTGCGTAAAATGTGAGCTGTTCCAAATAAAGCAATTTCTTGCACTTCCCAGTCTTTTGAATGACCTGGAAGTTTAGCCAAGTTCTTACACAAATTTTGCGAAACAAACCCCAGAGCTCCCATATGATCGGGACCACCTGTGCTTTTACGCCCCATACATTCGGCTGACCTCGATTTCCAAACTCTTGTATTTAAGACCTTGACTGCCTCCTTGGTTACATTTTGATCGCAAGGTACAGCAACACCTTCAAGTAGACACGATTTTTTCTCTAAATCCCGGATAACAATATCAGGTTTGTTTGCTGCGATCGTACGATCCGTTTGAATTTGGTCGAACAATATTGTATAGTCCAACAGATGTCACCGGTTTTGGTGAGAGTTCGTCCTTCTTGGGGCATGTGTATGAAATTTTGAGAGCGGTACAAATCTGCCACTGGGGGTAAGTATACGCCCTGTCAGGTCTTTTCAAGTATTAGGTCTTTGCTATAATTGGACAAGCTCAGACGATATGATCAATGGTTTCTACTTGTTTCTGGCAGATGCGGCCATTTATCATCTTGGGAAATTTTGAGAACCGCTTTATCACAATGTTGTATTCTCAACGCCTGATCTTGAGTAGCTATTAGAACTGCTTCCAATTCTGGCTTCATTCTTCCCCTTTTAAGCCACAAAATTTTAATCTTAATAGATCTGAACCATGCCCATTCTTTTTAGGTATTGTCCATGGAGAGGTTTGTCTCTCCACGATATCTTAAACATTTCTTGTTTCTCATAGTTCATGGTAAGTAGCATCAGAAGTTCAGTGTCTGTGTTAATCGGCGTGGCTTCAATGGTTTTCTTTGCAATTCTTCTTGCTACACTAACAATGCCCCTGTTTCCCAATCTTCGGTCAGATTTCATGACCTGCCTGATTAGAGGGTCATCTTGATGACTGACTTTTCCATCCCGACTATTGCATTGTGTCAGGAGGCTTCAATTTGTCTGAGGCCTCTTCCTCCTTCCTTACGTGACACAGAGTCTATGTACATCAGCTCGAGGGAGGCGACAAGATGCATTGTTAGCAGTTTTCTGTTTTTTCGACCCATAATTTGAATTTCTTGCTCAATCCAGTCCAGTAGCCCGGAACTGTACTCGACTACAGGCACTGCCAAACTACCAATTGCAGATATTTTATTCCTGGAGTTCAGAGCAGACTGCGGGACAAGTCTCACTCTTCTGAAATACTCCCTGCGAATTCTCTCTTTTAGTGTGTTGTTCGAGATGGTGTCACATTCTTCAATGTCTTGATATTTGTAAGTTTTACCTGGCTCAAGATCTTGAATCACAGTGTGCATATCAACTCCAATGATCTCTGACGTTGTCACTTCGCATCTTTTTAAATTGCTTTCTGCAAACTTGTCAAGACCAAACTTCATGCAGATGCAGCATGATAAAGTCATTAACGACAGGCAGCATTTAGTAGAGAATCCTTTCATTCTTGGCAAACACTTTAAGATCAACTATGTAAAACAAATGTGATACTGGTCTTTCATCACCATGGAGTTTGTAACCAAAGTCAGCTTGCAACAACTGTCTGGACAGTGGGATCAAACTGATGCAAAACAGCATCTCCTTGAAAAATACCGCTGTTAATCTGAATACTTCTTGTTTCTACTGCTTCCTTTATGGTGTATATTAGAAACCTGGTACTCCACGACTTCATACTAGCCTTGCAAAATTCAATAGCTCTAGGATAAAATCGATAGATATCCAGAGTCTTTAAAATCCAATCGCGTGGTACACTCTCAAAGGTCTTCTGGTAGTCAATTCAAGCCATGCTCAAATTACACTTTCCTTTCTTTACATCATTCGAGGGGACTTTATTTAGCAGCAAGAGTTCTTTACAACCATAAGAACCTTTTTGTTCAACTGGCAACAAATGGTTCTTCTCTAAGTGTCTGTACATTTTGTCGGTTATAGCTGCAGTTACGACTTTGTACAGTACTGGCATGCAAGTGATTGGCCTGTAGTGATACGGTGATGTGAATCCGTGGTGCTCGCCCATCTTACCCCGAGGCGAGGACAACAAACAAAAACAGGGCCCAGGCGAGGCAAACGTGGGATTCCTCCGACCCAACAATGCCAAACGGGGGCCACCTGAGCAGCGCGGGCGCCTGCGGGCGGCTCAAAAGTGGGTCTCCCTTGCTCAAGCGGCACTGGACGCGCGCGATAAGGATATCGCACGATCGCACGGTGCCGCTCGCCCGCCGCCATCTCATCTAATTGGTTTATGCTGAAATATGAAGTCTGCTGGATTGAGAGGAAGCTGCGGACTCCCAGTGGAAGAACGCACCACGCCTGTGGACATTTCGGCGTCTCACGAGCGACTGAGAACAGTCGTTACGGAAACGTTATAATAATTTATTCATTTTTCCCTTCGCTGAATACGAAGCCACGGATAATTTTTCTCAGCCAATGTTGCACATTTCTACAGGCTTTAAAATTTAAAAAAAATAGTTGTTTTTTTTACTTTCTCACTACTGCTCACGCAGTACAGAGAAAGTATTATAATGTTGCGGGGGAAAAAGGAGAATATTCGACATAAACTCCTACTGCGGACCGTGGAAATGAAAAAGTTAATAAATTTTATCCTAGATTTTGTAAATTACTTCCTCAAACACGCAGTGTAGTCAGAATCCCTGATACCGAAAAATCGATTGAGGGCAAAACGTCTGTCCGTCCGTGAACAACGCTAGCGGGTAAACCGTAAGCAGGATTTTCACCAAAATTGGTATTCTTAATCGCTCTGGCTGATGTCGCGTCCCCTTCAATTTCAAACTGATATTTTTTCGGGGAGAGGGTACTTTAAATGAAGCTTTCGTGGACAAAAAATCTGATTTTGTGATATAGTAACACATTCCTAGAACACTGAAAATCATTTTTATGTATTAACCTGCATTCTTCCTTCTAATTAAACAACGTTTACGACTCGGAGGTGTCGTTAATGAATTGTAACCGTACTGTCGCGATTAACTGCAAATGGCTTAGAAACTGCAGTACAGATGTTGTTTTGTGTGCGTCAACATTCCGTATAGTGGCGTTCTAACGTTTCTTTCAACTAGTGAGGCATTCACCGACTTCGCATGCTGTGGCTTATCAATTTAATGATTTGTAAACGCGAAGTCTTGTTATATTTTGATGTGATGATTTTATAGGATTATACTCAACAGTGCGAAATGGCAGAGAGGAAGGAATTTCCCCTAGTAGGATTGAAGTTGTTAAAACTCTTCTGGAAGAAGGTATCTGTACAGAAAGGCATACTCCCAATAAATTTATAAAATCCTTTAGGAGAGTCAGTGTTGCATTGAGCGAAAAATTAACAAATCAACGAAAGAGTAAGAATTGTTGGCGAAAACCAAAGCTCACTCCTCAAGCATCAAAAAACAAAAAAATTAGCCCTGATGAACAGAAAAGCTACATTAAAAGAATTAAGTATGAAGATAGTTGAATATGGAGCACGTGTTCCCGCAGGAAGTGTAAGGAGAATTCTCAGCGGAGAGAGCATATCACTACGCCCTATGGTCTAATAGTGCTGTTCAAAAAATACATATACAAGCATATGAACCAACATGTATGCAACCGGAGCACGAACCTAAGCAATAGAGTGTGGAGCGGAGATAATAAAAAAATCATACCATCACGACAAAGTAAAATCTAAATTAGTCCCATGGGTAGTGGCCGTTAATTTCATGATGGCAGATTAGGTAGTTTATGAGTTAAATTGGTTCGTACAAATAGACAGGCAACAAGTGATCTGACATGACATGCCTTTTAGTAATAGAATAAGCATGTTGAAAAAGTATTCAAAAGCTGGAAATTCGAAAATCTCAGACACACTTCTGATTTATCTTCATTATTTCTTATATCTCTCTCCTCTAACACGTTGTGTATTCAAAAACAATGTTTTCTGGGTCCTTGATAACGAAGAATCAATTGGCAGTAAAACGTCCGAATTCTCTGGTCAACGCTAGCGCTTAAACCGTTCAAACTACTTTTTCCAAAATTAATATTTCCCGATCAAGGGAAAGGAACTTGAGATTGTTTGAGTTTGATACGGATATTTTGATTTTTGAGGGATTTATATGAAAACTCTATTACATTTTCAATTTTTTTTATAAAATGGCTCCAATTTCTTTATTAAACGTTACCCTCTCATAGAGGACGCCTAAAAGAATGGAGCACGTCTCATTTTCGTCGTAATCCCTTATCTTTCGCATATCGCAAAAATTCAGTTTTTTTGTCGTTTTCTAACAACTTCGATTGAAGCTAAGAGATTCTTAATGAAATATGTTATTTAAAAATAGATCAGGGAAAAGGCCATGGACAATGCTTCAAAACTATGAGTCGTTTCCGCGTAATTTTGCGAGAAACAGGCAATATTGAAACAATTTTCAATAAATATTGTCTCAAAAAAGTCTCCTCATTTTTTTCTTTAATTTTTCCCCCCTCGTATGTAGCAAAGAACGGCAAAGAAACTGCTCCTGATCCCATTTTCGGCGAACTTCCTGTAATTTCGAAAATTGCAAAAATGAACACTGCAAAAGAACACACTTACTTCGTCAAGAGAAAGTATTGTGATCGTGCGCAGGAAAACGGCGAATTTTCGACAGAAAAGCACTTATTGCCGGGCCCTGGTAACGAAAAACAGAGTAAACATATAATAAATAATCTAAATAATAAATATAATATAGTAAATTACTTCCTCTAACACAGCTGACATACCCACTACAATTAATACACACCCAATTAGCACAATTCGTCGACGATACCGCAATCTGCAAGTCCAGCTATGCACTTAAGATCATTACCAACAGGATAGACTACATCACCTAAATAAATCAGACAACTGGCCAGCATTGTGGAAAATCAAATTTAATCCAACTAAATCAACCGCTAAAATATTCTCTCCCTAAGACCATTTGTCAACTCTCTCCATTACATATAAACAAATAAACAATTCCAAGAGTACGTCAAAACCTTGGGCTGAACGTCGACACGAGATTCAACAGGAAACACACACATAACACTAAAATAACAAGCAAAAACAAAAATAGTTGAAATAAAATCCTTTATCAACTTCAAAAGCTGTCTATCCTTAACAAAAGCCGTCACTCTTCACAAAGCCATTGTTACAAAACCCTTAATGCTATACGCATGACCATCAGCATCAATTTCCAACATTAATACGCTTTAAATTGAACAAAATTAGTTCCTCAGATAACAATACATGGCTCGTGGTTCATGTCAACCGCCCAACTGCATAAAGCGCTAAAATATATCATCGACCATCAAACATATCGCCCTCCTTTTCAATAATTTTTACTCTAATCTAAATACGGGAAACCAAGCAGTCCACTACAACCAGGACTCTTTGAAGTATTTTCCAACTAGAATTAAAAACATTCCCTTTTGGAGCCTTCTTGAAAATGTTATTCTATGAAAAATTGATGGGTTCTTGAAGTTTACAACATCATGGGTAATGTAGTTAAGGGTAAGATAAATTTAGTATAAGTTAAAATGGAAGCCACTAGAACAATGAAAAAGTACTACGATAATGAACTGAGTAATTAACAAACATTCAATAAATTAATTAATTAAAAAAAAGAATCCATGCTTTGTGGGACGTTTTTCGAATTAGGAAATTCGAATTTCCCACTTCTAGAATCTTTCAGGAATTAGAACGTTGCATGACAATGGGAACGCTGCGAGACCTGAGTTTGAAATTCTCAGATTAACTTCTCATGGTTGAGCGGTGTTTCTGGGTGTAGGGAACGTAGTTTTGCATTGTCGAAAGTGCTGATCTATGAACTTTTCGCGCCTAATGAGCTGCGATTGGTAATAACTTTTACAAGTGATGGACGACATGTATTAATACGGGCAGAAATTGCGGTAGTATAATTTTACATAACCGTTACTGATACGAGAAAGTACGTGCTGTTATAGTTCTACTAGTCTTAAAGCTGAGTAACTGTTTAGTAATAACACAAAGAGGAGGTACAGGTACGATACGTCGCGCATTTCCATTAGTTTTTGTATATTTAACGTCAAAATCACGTCATAACAAAACGTCTTAAACCAGTCATAATATACTCTTCACAAATTATAAATAAGAATTCTTCAGCACAAACACTGAAGATGTCGCGCAGTATATCAGAAACTTCCGAAATCCAATAACGTAGCTTCCCAGGAATGTTTTTCGTCGCTTCAATCGAAGGGATGAGAATGCCTTGATGTGGGCGCTTACGTTTCCCCTGAGTAAAACACCCATTTGGTATTAAAGAATTATGTCGAAGACCTTGAAAAATTCATTCAAGTGTTTTGGAGATTTTATAAATAATTTCAAATAAAATAACAAAACTAATAATTTTACGTATCCAAATACTCATTGAAACTCAAATTTAATCACAACAAACGCATACAAACAAGTGCAAAAAACAACAGATGTAGAAAATAAAGTAAACTGACAATGAAAAACAAACTTCAATTGCTAGTATGGATTGCCCCAGTTTCATCACAACCAAACCCACAAAAAGAATACAAGTACAAAATAAACTTACAGTAAAATGCGAACTTATTTAACAACTTTGCTACATGGTACGCATTTGTTACTTTATTTCCCAGACACAATAATACCAACGAGCATTTACGTTACCGGTCATGATTAAATGTGTCCAAAATGTTAAAACGGTGATTGGTAACATTGGACGCACCTGACAATACTGAATGTATTTTATTCTGACTTCCAATGATGAAAATCAGTAATTTATCAAAGTGGCTACTCATTGCCTGAAACAAATTTTCCTAACTTTTCCCGGTTTTCCAGAGCATTTTTTAAACCTTTAGTTACCAAGATTTGAAGGGTATTTCACGCTATTTAAAGAAAATATTAAACGAAGCCTTAAACCGATTTGTCAATCCTCTGATTTCGCCGTGATAAAGTGCATTAAAAAATGTCAAAAAATAGAAACTGAGCAAAGAATAATGTACTATTTTTTAGGAATAATATATAATTTTTGTAAACATCTCAAAATTTTCCGTTACTTTAATTCTTCCACAAATTCCCTGGACTTTCCAGATCAATGAAATTCCGTGATTTTTCCCGGTTTTCCCGAAAGATGCCACCCTGTTTATATCAGTGATCTCAACGTTACAACTGGTTGCACAACTGCAATGCTTTGGAGGGCTGAAAATCGTGATCATCGTTTTTCGTTAGGTTGGCTGCGGTGAACGTCTACTTACAGACTTACTTACGGAGTTAAATGTGTCCTGTGTTTTGTCAGTGATACATAAAATCGTCTCTATAAAGGAAAATCGAATGTTATTTCCCATATACTGAACTAAAGAAATTATTAAAAATACTAAACAAACAACAATACACTGCATGAATTTTAAAAAAGTCTCCAAGATATGAACGATTGGATTGTTAAAGTATTGTAAGTAAATTGCCATTTTAAACTATTAAATATTGCTTCCTTTCCAAATTTTTATTCAGTGTTCGTGAACATAAAATATAATAAATGTTTTAAATTTTAACGAGATGCCAATTCCTGCTACTTGGTTCTGAGATAGTGAGGAAAGAAAAGACGTTCACCATCATGGCGGACCGTCACGATTTCTCAGCCCTGAGTGGTGTCTCCAGTCTACACTAGAGCTCACTGGTTTATATGAACTAAATTTAAAAGTAATCAGGGTCGCCATACATTTGCAGGAACAAATTTCTCTGACTTTCCCGGTTTACCAGGGCATTTTTTTGTATTTTTCACTGTTATTTGTTGAGATTTTGTCAAATTATTTTAAAATATTGAAGGAAGCCTGATAATAATTTGTTAGCTCTTTGATTTTACCTGATTTCTTTGAACACAAACTACAAATTTTAAAAAAATACTCAAAAAATTAAAAAATTTATTCACTGTTTTTTGCTGAACTAATTTTTAAGGCTCAGTACTTAGTTACAAGACCGTCTCAAATTTTTCTCAGACTTCTTAAGATTCTTCTACAAATTCCCCTATTTTTCGCTGACTTTACCAGAGCCACGAAATTCCCTGACTTTTCTCGGTTTTCCAGACAGTGGCCACCCTGTTCACTGAACTAGACTTAAAAATAAACCCCGCGAATGGCGGGGCGAGTGCGCGCTTACCGAGGCTGCTGACGGCGACGCGGTCGATGCCGCGGTCCTCGCGGCTCAGCATGGCCAGGAAGTCGCCCACGGTGTGGCTGATGGGCTTCAGCGTGAAGCGGCAGCGCTCGCGCCGCGACGGCAGCGGCACCGTCACCTGCGGCAGCCCGCGGTAGTACTCCACCGTCACCTCTGAAACACACACGCCCAATACGGTCAATAAGTGCATCACGGGAGGAGGCAACACTCCTCTCCCTATACTGCGATTTTTCTAACTTTGCCCCTCCAGGCCCGTCTTCACGATGGAATATGTCACGATATTTCGCGACGTACTCAGACGTGCCTTCAGATATCGCATGATCACGACAGTATCAAGCAGTGCTTGCGATCATGCGACTTCTAGCGGCATGACGGAGAAAGACGCGAAATGATGTGTGATATTCCATCGTGGCCATAGGGGCTTGAGGGTCAGAGTTAGAGAAATCGTTTTATAGATTGCCAGATCCGACGCCGACCTACTCGTCGATCTGCCGGCGTTACACCAACGGGCACAAGGCGGGACAAGCTCTAATCTTCCGACCGGTCCCGCGACATGTGTGGTAGTGTAGTGCACGTAAGTGCATCTGTAAGAGAAGAAGGGACAAGGAAGAGCAAGGGAAGATCGCGCGTGATCCGCGGCTCATTTGTTAGGGTACTGCTCCGGAATTCGCCTGTATTCTGAGAAACTACGGAAAGCTACGATCAGAACAGCCGGCCCCTTCAATTCTCCTCCAGATAGCGGCTGACTTCGAATTATGTAGCTAGTGTCGAAAATCCGCCACCGTTGCTACTCGAACCGTAGGAACTGCCAGCAAGAGTCGCTACAGAGGCGGCCGTAATGAGGTAACTCCGCTAGTCGTAATCGGCCGATGCCCACGTCGGGTCTCGCCCTGCTTTCTTGACGGCGCGAGCACCCTCCCATGGCTCCATGCACCAACTCTTCTTGGATTCAAGAACGGAAATCTTAGGGTGGCGCCTGTCATCTACCCGTCACTATACAAAAATGCCATCTCCTGATTTTAACGAAAATGCATGTTTCCCAACAACTACAATGATTTCGTAAAATACGTACGTTCATGACAAATTTCGTGTGGACAGCAGTAAATATTTTGCACATCATCTGCAGCTTCCTGCATAGTAAAGCACATTTAGGGGGAAACGGCGACTTGGGGGGGGAGATGGGGTGACAGAGTTTCAAAATGTTCCTTAAAACATAAATTTTCCTAAAAATAATTCAGGAATAATTCAAAACACTCTCCAAATTGCTTCTCGATGTCATTTCTACACAAAGATATCTTCCTTTATTACATTCCAGTCATATTTCCATAAAACATAAAAGAGTCCCTTAATAATAACAAAATAAGAGAAAATTATTATTTCAAGCTAAAAATGAAATCTTCAATTTCAAAAGCAGTGTTCAAAATCGCTCCCGAGTATTAATTGTAATGTATGATAACCACTTCTCTCCATTTTCTCCTTCCTTCTTCCTCAGGAAAGTAATTACTGAAGTTTGGCGCCTAGAGCATTCCGGTGTGTAACATACAGCGTTATTAAAATATTTTGATTTTTTAATGATATTCGCTCCAAATATCTCAATTTTTTTTTGCCATGATCGGGTCTTTAAATGCATCATTCATGATAGTGAGACAAGAGAGGGAAAAGGAAAAAAATATGAATGCTACGGTCACAGTGCGGCCGAAATTTCGTTCGCTCGCTATTCATCCGAAAAGACACCCAAACGGTACTTCGTCCGACAACCGAAGTTTCCGGACGCTGTCGGAAGAGGTCGTTCGGGTTCAATAAGCTCATTTGCATCTACTAGCACGTGTTTGAACGAATCGGGCATGTCGGCCGTACGCCGTCGGCCAACCGAAATTTCGGTTCCATTGCGACCGCCGCCTAAGTGTGAGTGAGAGAGAGAAAGAATTACAATATCTTTTTAATACCGATAAGAGCATTTCATCCGCCACGCGTAAATTGGAGAAATGCAAAGAAAGACAGACCCCGCTTCCTGCCGGGGAGCGGGAGAGGGGTGGAGTGGAGTGGGGGCGTGGCGTGCGCCCTGTTATCGCGCGCCCCATAAACGCGCGGGGCGGCGCGGGCGGCCCGCATACGCGCCTGCCGTGGCGCGCACACCCGCCGCCGCCGCCGCCGCCACCACGCATTTACATTCGCGCCCGGAGCAGGGCGCACGATTCAACCGCCCACATTCCACTCACTGCCGCTTCCTCCCACGACACTCGCACTTCCAACACACCGATAAATCACTTAGTCAAAAATTGCCATTGGTCCCATTATCGGTGAACACACTGTTTGTTTGTTTGTTTGTTTGTTTGTTTGTTTGTTTTTTAAGAAAATTACAACAAAAAATTGCAGAAGTATAATGTTGACGATAGATATTTTTTCTTAGACTGTTTTAAAGAATTAGATCTTTAAACAAGGTCATACACGCTTTTTTCAAGAGAAAAAAAACGAGTAGTTTTCAGGAAATTTCTGATTGAAGTTAATACAATTTATTTTCAAATATTGTCCCAGAACGGCTCCAAATTTTGTCTTTAATTTTTGTTTCGCGGAGAGAACACGGGACGCTTAAAAGTGATGTTGGTCTCATTGCATTGTTGAACTTTTGAATTCTCGAAAATTGCCAAGTTAGAAAAATAATATTAATTCTGAGTATAGATAGAAACAGTATTGAATCATTTCAGGAACACTTTCTCGAATTTTAAGGCGTAAAATCCGTATTTCAGGTTCTTTTGAGCTGTAACTTCGCGCACCCGTCGTCATTTAAAAGACGGTTAAGATCAGTCCAGGTGTGGAGGAGATACACGCAGTTTTATACTCGAAAATACGGAGGTCTGCATGGAGGTATGTCACCCATAACCGAGTCGGATTACCACCTTTTGAGCTAAGATGCAGTTGTGCCGTTCCGGGGATCATTAGAATATTTTTATTTTTTTGGGGGGGGGTTCATCACATAAAGCATCCGTGACATTTTCAAAAACTTCCGAAAATTGTCTGAATTTTTTATTTTATTTTTTTCCTTGCGTAGATGAAAGTGCATTTTTAAAATATAAAATTTCTGATTTTCATAAAAATCTTTTGGAAAATGCAAACGTTCAAATATTTTTTGACCACGTTATATATCTCCAACATTAAAGCAAGATATTTATTTCTCCATGAAATGTATTTTTCAATTGTAGATATTTGAATGATGTCATGCATTTCTTATTTAAATGTGTGGTTGAGTAATAATAGCATTAAGAGGTGGCGAAGTTTCGGTACGATGCGCTTTCTGGTTTCTTCTGGCGCTTTCGGTACGATGAGAATTCAGTGGAAGCTTGACATCTATGTTCTGTTTTGTTTTTCATTCTTTCCTACACACCACTATACGGTAAGTCCTCGTAGTCCTCAGAAGACAAAGTTCGTTCGTCTGTGGTGATCCCTCTCGTTCCCTTCCGTTTCCGGAGAGACCGAGATGCACGAGTCCACGAGCGCCGCTCGCTTGCGATGAATGCTGGCTGGTTGGCTGCTCCCCCCAGACCCTGTTCTCGAGGTGCGCGAGCATCTGTCACAGCCTTGCGGCGCCCGCACCGGTCACGGCCATGGGCGCGCCCCTGCCACACATTGCACCAGCGTCTCCAAGCAAGCCACATTACATGTATATTGTTGATTAGAATCTCTGCCCCTATCTGTAGTCTAGTGAAAGCGATTCCCGTGCGTTTACAATAATGTTTAATGGTGTTGCGAAAATTATCGACTGTGTATGTAATTCAATAATTACAGTTTTAAAAATCATCATTCAATCAGGCTTAACAAAATGTACGTATACTTCATAGTTATGGAATCCATGCGAATTCCAAATATAGTTGTATTATTAATATTTTAGGGAGAAGTTAAGTCTGATTAAAATATGGTTTTTTTACACTACTGAAAAAGGATGATCAAAAGTGAAAATATGTTGGTAAACTGTATTTTCCTTGCGAGTAAATTGTCATGAATGCTATATTTGATAGCTCGGTTAACAGAGATGTCTTGATGACGAAAGATACTGGTATCGAGGTGGGATAAAATATTTGCACTTAGTGACAATCCACTTTCAATATGATAATGTTGTGCATTAGTAATCTCAAAATCACGACAAAAATTGTTTCTAAAAACAAACCACATATGATCGAATGTGCAAATCATTCAAATATGTTGTTCCAAAATCATTCATGCCAACTGTATCGTATGTAAAATGAATTTATGGTTTGTACAACTTGCAAAGTTGGTGGAAATAATATTATAATTGTACTAAGATAAGACACACAGATTTGAATGTGAAGACATTTTAGAATAGTGCAATGGCCTAGAATACTAGATTACTCTTTTGTACTTGTATTGTACTATATGATAAAGTAAGGTTTTTTTTCAGAATATATTTTATGAATACAATTTCAGAAAAAGTATGTTTTTATATAATTGCCAGTTGATTCTTCTCCTATTCAAATTCTTCCTGATTTTTGAAATATGCATGCAAAAAGCGGATTACGTGATATTAAGGTCATTATTGGATGCCCAAAATGTATATTTGGTACTAGCTGCTACAACGATCAAGAAGTAACCCTTCTGTCCATGAGTGCAGAACTGTCGATTTTCGCTTGTACTTCATTGTAGACTCCAGACACGAGATTCCACTTTTATTACATATGTCTCCATGCCCAGGGTCCAAAATAATACCAGACGAAACCAAAGAGCGAATTCACTGAAACTAGATTCTTGTAAGTATCAAGTACCTGAGGGGATGAATGGTAAAAGTGATCATATCGTAGGGATAATTAGGGGTGAAATGCAGTTCCCATTAGTTGACGTGTGATAGGGTCTGAAATGCTATTTGTCTATAATCCTTGAGAGGAATAGTCCTTAGGTGTCAGATGGATGGGTGATACGGAAAAATACGTAGAATGAAACTGGAAAGTATCTACGTAAATATATTATCTAAACGACAAAAATGTGCAACAAATATTTAAAAAGGAGTATAATATGTATGTAAAAATTTTGTTTTGAAACAAACAAAATGAAATTGAAATTACATTAATGAAATATTTATAAAAAGTACTTTAAAAAATAAATCTTGTTTCATCTTAAGGGTACATACATCTTTGGCAGCAATATTCTAACGTGGGAAATCAAAAATCAACCGCTAAAGCATTTTCTTTGGCAGCCGTACTTCTGTGACAAGTAATATTTCTCGGAAGTTGGAATTAAGGAACAAGAAACACCTCGCTGATACTTTCTACACATTAAAGTAATATTCTCAGCGGTCTCGTGCACTTGTCGCAACGTAGATAACTAGAGCAGAGCAGACGGAGGTCACCCACAACAGACCGCACGCATCCGCCTGCGCCTTCGAGGGGTTCCTGGTTTCTTACACAATTTCAGAATTGAGGAAGAAAGAAGTAGGCCTATTTTGGAAATACTGTTTTTGAAAATTCTTAAAATATTTTTTTAGGAAATACATTTCAAGAAAATTTGTTGAAGGAAAATATCCTTTATAAACTATATCAAATGTTAGCCAAATATGTAAAATATTCCTTGGAGTGTATAATCAGCTGAACAAAAATAATGATGAAAAAAATGAAAAATGAAGGATGAACAAAAATACGGCAGAAGAAAACCATACAAAAGGGCTTTTCGAAAGTAGCGCGCACACTGCCGAAGTACATCAAATAAGGTACTCTCGAATAACACTTCAATAAATCAAATATTTTAAAAAAAACAGTTTTTCACGAATATTGCAATAATAAAGTGTAGTATACATACGGTACCACAGTTCTTTACGTACAAATAATATGAAAAAGGTTGCTGTCCCATAGTGCAACACATGAGTGGCAAATACTTAATAGCGAGCGGGCTCTTCCTTCAAACTTAGACATAACGTTTGCTGCCATAAGGCGAGTCTGTGTTAGTGATGCGACGTGGACAACAAAACATCGATGTTGGCAAATATCGATGTCCAAAATTAAAACATGGTTATTAATAATACATCGAACAAAATATACCGATGTTTTTAAACATCGATGTTTTAAAGCTGGTTTAATAAACTAACTTCAAATCTGTGCGCAATAAACATTAATTTGACAGAGACCTAGAATATTAATTTATAATTAAAATTAAACTTAAAACAGCTAAAAACGCATACCCGTGTGTGAAATATAACGAAAATGAAGATTATCAGTAGGGGGATTTTCATGAAATATCATTTTTTCTTTTCACTTTGGAACAATGACGTTTAGTATAGAAATTCATTTTATGATATGACCAAACAAAATGACCCCTTTTTTCCCTTCATTTTTCGTCGATTTCAACAGTCATTTTTCTTTTTTTACCTTTTTACGTCATTTTTAAAGCATTTTCGCTGATTTAATCGATTTTCAAAGTACTTGCTTCAAACAATATTTACGAGATGCAACAAATGTTCACCACAGAATTTCTGAGCAGCCTTTTGGATTTCTTCGCTCATATAGTGCACTGTCAGTCGTAATATGATTCTAAGGTTCCTGAGACGCCTATTGGCATGATTGTCAGTTCGGTCGATTTCGCGATAAAGGCAGAGATTATCTTTTAAAGAACAGTCCTAACCAAAGTTTGCAAGCTGAGTTCTCTTGAACAAATTTTAAAAAAAGCCTAGATTACATCAACAACATATCAAACAGCTTGAGTTGTTCATCTGAAGTGGTTTTGCTCAAACTTTTTACGTCATTTGTCTTTGTTTTAGGTCATTTTTAAAACATTTAAAGAGCATTTTATTGATTATTTTTGGCAATGTTTTAGGTCATCAAAGTTCGCCTCCTAGTTATCAGGGTATCAGGATTATCTCGGGCGAGAAACAGTCTGCTTAACGAAGGCAGTTCAAAACATGTTCGTGAGGTTCGAACACATAAATTGTGGTGCCATCAGTTATTATTTCATATTTGAACTTTTACAAAATTGTGATAATGAGAATTTTCAGCCAGAAATGAAACATCGAAAACGTAAAAACATCAAGCACAAAACATCAATGTTCAAAAATCATCGACTTGAATACATTGATGTTTAAAAACACATCGATATTTTTTATCGAAACATCGATGTTTTGAAAACATCGACATAGATGGGGCATCCCTGGTCTGAGTAGGAGAATTCAGTCTCAGTACTCGAAGTATGAATAGGTGAGATAATAACATCAAATAAATTTATTTTCAGTCGACGTCGAAAATGCTTCCCCCCCCCCCGCGAGTTCCTGGGTCCGTAAGGAAAACAAAGTTTCACATGCCTGAGGATTAATTTTATTTTGGGAGGGGATTTCTCTCCCCGTGGATCCGCGCCTGAGAAAAATGTGGTTAGCGTTAGGAGTGCAAGATGACATTTGAGAAGTGTAGCTGGAAATGGACCCTCGTGAGCGAAGGATGAGGAGAGCCGCGCTTTCTGCGCTTTGACGCCCGGCGGCGGCGGCGGCGGCGCCCCGGAAGCGCCGGAGCGGAGTGGGGTGCGGGTGGGGTGGGGTGGGGGTGGGGGGCGGCGGCTGCTGCTGCTGCCACGAGCGCGTGCGCCCAGCGCCGCTGGCAGTGCCGCAGCGAGAGCGCGACCGCGAGCACGAGGAGCGGCGAGTGGAGAGGAGCGCAGCGGAGCGGCCGCGATGGGGAGCGCGCAGTCCTCGGAGGCGGACGACGCGGCGCGCGGCGCGCAGGGCGTGGGCGGCTTCTGGCTCGAGCAGGAGTCCCTCGAGCGCCAGCGCAGGCAGCAGCAACAGCAGCAGCAACAACAACAGCAGCAGCAGCACCACACGCTGGCGCGGTGAGCCACCCCCTCACGACTTTTCACTTTCTCGCACTTACTTCGTGACAAAAGTATTGTAATCGAGCGATGGTGAACGGCGTTCAAATGTCAAGTCCATTTTTTTCATCTTTATACAATATTACAATATTAAAAATTAGTTTTTGCTAAATGAAATCTGTTCATGAGAAACAGACCTTGAAATAAGGTCATGTGTGCAATTTTTCGAAAACATGAGTATTTTCCGCGTGAAATGTAGGCAATTTTTAAATAAGTATTTCCTAAAAAACTGCTCCACATTTTTCCTTTAAATTTTCTTGTATGAATCAGAGCATTTTTTTAAAAATTGGCGCTAGTCTTATTTCGGCGATTTTCGAAAATGACAAAATTTTAATATTTCAAAATTTTTAGAGATTTTTGCCTTGAACAAAACATATTGTAAAAACCCATTTCTTTGAAAAAAGTAATCTACAATATTTTGACAAAAAAATCGTTTCTGGGTTATTTGAGCTTAAAATTATTACCATAATAAAGAACTTCTCAAAAACCACTCCTTTGCTTCATTTATTACCGGATAGAACAAAGGAGGATTCAATGAATGACGCATGTATCGTTTTCGTTGAATTCTCAGAATTTTCGAAAATTGCAAATTTAGAAATAACGCGAGAAAGTATGTGTCGTTGAAGCGCCCCTAGTTTTTTTTTATTTTACTACTAATGACACAAGTATTTAGCAATACACTACAATCATTTTCTGTGTTTGAAATATATTCAGTTTCTGAGCAACGGCATACGCATAGCGACAGCTTCGTTTTTTGTATGTGTTTTCTTTTGTTTTTTACACTCAACAAGCTTTCAAAGTCAAAACTGTAACTCCAGAGTAGGGTAAACCTCTAATAATACAAGAACTAAATGATAAAACCCTTCCCTTAACAAAGGCTGAATGAAAAACGAGCTGAGGTCCGTCGGTGTGCTATTAACCTTACGCGACCACCACGAAATCTTTCCTTTCTTGCTCCCCTGTCGTACCGCAACCACCAGCACATGTTGACTCCAACGTGGATACTTCCTTCGCAAGCAGTCGAAGAATAACGAATACAACACATGTGACACATTCAAAAAGACGTAATGTTTAACTGCTACTAAAGTTTTTTAAGTTAGCTAACTAGTAAAATGAACGTAAAATAAAACTGAGTAGAACACTCTAAAACAAGTAAATATAATTCAAAGGATATTTGAAAGTGAATTTAATTTAACTGAATTAAGTAGAAAAACTTCAGTACTCAGACAAAATGAAGCGAGACAATTTACGCGGTGTGTTTGTATTTTGGATAAATTGCGTTGAATACTTCGCGCGCCCACACTTAAGGATGTTTTATGTAAATTGAGAAGACTGAAGGGTGCAGTATCGCCTTTGACTTGGAAATTCGCAAAGGGAAACATTCAAATTGACCTATCAAAGGAGTCATGTTTATTTTCACAAAGAACGAATTTTTCATATAAATTTTGTTTTAAAAAAGTCATAAATGGTTAATTCCAAACGCTTCAGCTCGTTGCCCCCCCCCCCAAAAAACAAACAAACAATTCGCGACCCGGGCGTCAGGAGCAAAGTAGTGTCGTTTCGCGAACTTCTTGGGGCTTCTACGCCGTTCCGCCCATTGACTGCAGTAGCAGCAGCCTCGCTCAACGTTAAAAAGGACTCAAGTTCCAGATTTATATCTCTTGTTCACTCACGTGATTCAGCTCTCTGTGGGTTACGGTTACACAACTAGCAACCTGTGAGCACAAAATAGCGAATGCTACCGAACGAAACATTGGCTTTACAAGCGTCAAGCGCTATTTAATAAGTACGATGTATGCGACACTCCACAACCTGTACCACATTCAGTTAGTTGGCCACGAGTTCGAAACTTTGACGGTTTTGTAAACACAAACTGAAGATGTATCAGAGTCAGGGATGGATGAATAACCTAGGGCGTCCCTAATAATATTGAAATATTGAACAGAGTAATCAAAATTATAACGAAATTAAAACTATACTTGCCTCTTACAAAAGCAATATTAAAATAACAAATACTATATCTGCATTTAAATGTAATTTATAAATGTTTTCTTTTACAACAGTCCTAAAATATTTTTCTTCTGTAGCAAAGGTTTTATAAAGCCGATCAGTTTTTAAAATACAAATTCAATTAATTATTTTACGCTAATAAAAATGTTAAAATTTACTTTATATATTAATAAATGAATAATGTTTTTTGTTTAAAACGTTAGTGTGGGTCCCTAACCTTATTCGTCTGCTTATGGTTCATTATCCACCACTCGAGTAAATTGTTTCCTTTCTTCCAGCAAGAAATTCAATTCACAATGACGTTTCTAGCTATCATTAGAATTTGCATGCTCATCATCGCACGAATTCACAAGGGCACTGGCAAAATCTATTGTCTACTGACTTCAATTGCTCTTCCTGTTGAAGAGAACTACCTCGTAGAATCAACAGATTGCATGTAATTTGTCGGACAAATTCTCGCCCTAATCTGCTTGCAAAGGAAGAGGGAGGCACGAAACTTCCCAAGACATTCATGCCGTAATAAGTAACCGCCGTTATGTTCTTCAACGGTGAAGATGAATGCACGAGGCAATCCAAGGGGAGCACGAGGCGAGCGTGTCCAGTGCGGGAGCGAGCGCGACAAAGGAGCAGAGCGAGAAAGTCGTTGACGCAGCGCGCGGTTTCCTCGCAAGCGGCGGGGGCGGCGGCGGCGCACGCTTTATCGGCGCCCGGCCAGGGCGGTGGCGCCACGGCCAGGAATGCGTGGGCCAACCGCCACGCGCGCCGCCCGCTCTCACGCGCACGCAGCCCGCGAGGGGGCGTTTTCCACACCACCCGCATAGCGAGGTCGAGCATTCAGCCGCTGTCTCGAGGACAATTCTAGCTGCGCGGCTGCTCTGATCGGCAGTTTTCCGTGGTTTCTCCGATCAACACCGGGTGAATTCTGGAGCAGTACCTTAACAAATGGGCCATGGATCGCATGCAATCTTTCCTTGACCTATCCTGACCCCTTATTTACACACACTTATATTGACATGCACTACACTACCACACACGTCAGGTGCATAGAGCTTGTCCCGACTGGAGGGGGGGTTGCCCAGCTGGGGGGTACCGGGGGAAAACCCCGCAAGCCGAAGTGTAGGTCGGATCTAGCGCGAGAGAAACATCGCCACCTCCATGCATAAAACATTCTCAGCAGTTGCAGTACACGAACCACGCGAGGACGAGACTCCTCGGTCTAAGAAAGAAAAGCTTCATGTAGAAAACGTAAGTGGTTACACACATTGCATCAGCTGGCGCCTTTGCGGCTAAGGCAAGCTGTTCCTCGAGGACTCTAGGCCGGCACCCTCCCTCCAAAAAAATCAATCCCGGGAAAAGTCGCACAACATAGTAACCTTACATTAAATTGACTCTGTTGACTTGTGCCTGCCGCCAGCGCACGGTTTAGGGATGAACATAATTTCCTGAGCCTGTGCAAGCCGTGGATATGATTGTACTGGTCGCGTGTGTGTTTATTAACATGTTAACCAAGCAAAGAACATCGACCTTCATCTGCGTAAATTACTTTTCTGTTTGCTTCAAATATTTTTAAAAGTCTCATCTTCTGTTAGCTCTTTTCGTAAGCTCATTCTATCTTCTGTTATGAACATGAAACTTAGCTTAGACAAGGATTAAAAACCCGTTGCTCGCAAATACGGTGAACACATCGTGAAATTGTTTTTCCTTGTTCAAGAAATATTCTGATGAGGCAAATCTGTAGGCGATTGTCCGAACACATGGTGCCCTTCCACCTCGCGACACAGCACCCACCGCATATTTGCACTATTGCAACCCGTAGTCACCTTTCCCTCACACTAGCTTCCCAGTTAATCACCTTTCACTGCTGGCTTCCTTGGACTACGATTGCAACCCGGGTAGGGGGGGGGTTTATGGGGGGGGGGGGCAATGTGAAGTTTTCATTCATGAATAACGCAAAGAGATGTTCTCGTACCAGTCGTTGGCATACCACAAACAGGTGAACGAGGAAGAATTTTCGGAACTGTGTACGTTATCAAACTAAAATATAAATATTTTAATTTTGCACGTTTTTAGGAATGCCCGTACCCCTTGCCCATGCGTCATACAGCATAATACGCATAAATACGTAAAAATCATTTCCGTTCATCCAAATTATACAATTTAATTTCATAATCATTAGCTTTCCTTACTCTTTCAATCTGGCCATTACATTACAAGAATACGACAAAATCATCGTTTCAATCAAAATTTATTTTTCTCTTTATTGTTCTTAAAAAATAAAGCGAAAGGGCGGTCTTGGAAACACCGATACAGGAGCAAGATCCTGGAGATCACGAGAAAAACTGGGCGAAATGCAAACGGACTATCCCTTTTGGGGAGGTACGTAAAGCCCTTAGGAAAAGCTAACCGCGTAATGAAATCAGGATACCGATAGGCGGGCTTGAAGAGACAGAATACTTTCGTGACTGAACTGTAATAAAATATACAGAGAGTTGGATGCTTAGGGTGTAGCCCGCGGACGGGATTCGGTCCATAACCTTTTGTTAGGAGTCCTCAGAGAGAAGTCCAGGCGGGGAGTTGGAATCTCCCTCCCGGTGCTCAGTTTCGACTTTTTGACTTCATTGTGGTAGGGCCCGATGCTAATGGTTATTGATGAGGGACATTGTCCCAAAGCAGTGAGTGGAGTTGCTAGTGCCAATCCGGAAAGCTGGTAACTCTCCAGATGAGGCAGCTCCACCCAGGTTATGGGAAGACGTGCATCGCATTCCGATGTATCCGCATAGCACACTAATACAGCCACGGGGGGAGGGCAGGATCAGAGCCACTGCTCGAGGGCCCACTCTGGGAGTGGGAATCCTCTGGAAATGTACCTGGGCCACTCGAGGGCTGTATTGCTGGAATGGTATCCGCGTCATCTCGTGCAAAAAGTTACGCAGTAATTACAATCTTGTTAACCAGATAATATGGGAATAAAATGCTCAAAACAGGGATCAACTCACGATAAGAGAATGGGATGAACTTTAACTCCGCTTCAAGCGTTTTGTAACATATCAGAGGCAGAGCGAAGTTATTAGTGAAAAAGCAAGTCGTGGAGTATCCAATTTCAATACACATACCACATCAATAATCGGCTTAGTAACCATATTTTTTCTGATGATTTCTCCTTTTTTTCACTTTGATGACGTGTTAAACCACAACACATATAAACTTCAGTTAAAACGGGCAAGAATACTTTTTGTTGAAAATTACCCGTTTGTAAAGGTGTGCAAATATGTTCGGGGTATGTATCGATTTTACTCGCCCGGCTTTTACCGACCCGGAACAGTCAGAACTGAAATTGCCCTCTCTCTTCCCTTAAATGCTTTCTGGATCCGCACCTGATGATGTTCCATGCTTAAGGAAGTGATTCATTCAGAACTTAACAAGCGTTGACGAAACTACAGAACTAACTTTTTATGAAAACATCAATGTATTTAAAACATCGATGTTTTTATACGGTTCAAAGCTTATTTTTATACAAAAAATGTTATAATAAAATACTATAATAATTTTTAGATACAGAAAACCTCACGATTCTTCACCAAAGTCACCCAGTGTGAAAAATAAGTTGAATTTTTATTGATAAATGTACAGTTTTATTTTTGTATTATCCAATACGGCAATAAATGTTTTGTTAATTAGGCTGATAATTTGTCTTCGTTTTATCAGCAAAATCTCAATTATAAATTAATTAATAAACACAACCACCGTGACATGAAATCACTCTTTCCCCCTCATGTGAACACTGATGTTGGAGGTTCGTAAAATAATTTCACAAACATCGATGGTTTGGGGCCAAAGTATTTTAATATCAATTTTTAAAATTTAAACATCGGCGTTTCGAAACATCGATATTTCGTTGTCACATACCCAGTATCGCTCATCGACTGATGGATGGCGAACCCACGCCCGCCCACGTCCTCGCCCCAGCAGCACTCCACGTGACACAACTCCGGGTGCATGGGTCGATTGGGGTAAGGAAATACGGTTATTTATGCACCAAGGCTGTTGCAAGGGTTCTAATGATCGAGCGGCGACGAAAAGACCGCGGGCCTTTGGCTCGAAAGCATTTTGTCGCAGGGATCATTAGGACCAGTTAACGCCCGAAATACACACGTAATTTTATTTTTTACCTAATTCTAATTATCAATATTTACTTAGTTACCAATTACCTTGATTCGGTTTGTCATTTCGTATTTCCCTCCCATAATTCCTTCCGTAAGAGAAGATGTAGCAACATTCAACTGTTTTATTTCCCTCGTCACCACGATCCTCTCGATCTAGGTGAATATTGAACTGTATCGAAGGCAATAACAAGCATCAGTAAACAATAAACATACACAGACGCTTCCGCCAGCGCACGATGCCACCACGTGCCAGCTGCTTTGCCCACGCCCGGACGCGTGCTCGCCCTTGCTGGCGTTCGGCGTCGTGCATGTCCCGTGAAGGGTTGGTGTAGTCGACAGAGGTACGTGGCAGTGCAGGAGAGAAGGAACTCCCCCCCCCCTTCAACCTATAACTCCATTATTAAACATTTCCTCTTGCAGCCACAGCGCTGTGAAATACGACCGATTAACACACGAGTGAAAGCTCATCCTCAGGGCCATTTCAAATGGATTTTGCATCGCTTAAAAGCGCGAGTTGCTCAAAACTGGATCAAAGCCAATTTCCTATTCGCTCTCAGAAATTAAACATTTCCACCTCAAACAGCGAAGCTACTAATGTATTATTTAGAAATTCCATTCGGAAGAAGAAGAAAATGCGTGCGTGAGAGACCGAATCGCCCGCGCACGCGTGCACCGGGCGGCGCGCGCAGCGTGACAGTCAAGGTCGTCCAGCTAACGGCGCGCGTCTGCACGCAGCGACACCGATTCCCTCCGCTTCCCGCGTGGCGCCGCGCCGCGCCGCGCCGCCCGCTCCCGTTTCCGCTCTTCCTGCGCCCGCTCTAGCTGCCCACGCACGTCATTATGTCTCTTTCTGGCACACGACGCCCCCACCCCCCACACGCACCACGCCCTTGTCTTCCTCCCTCACTCTCGTTTCTCCACTGCTTAGCTTGTTTGTTCGCCTTTCCGCCAGACCATCTCTTTGAAGAGGATCGCCTGACGTGGCTCAGGACATCAATTGATGCAAATGCAGTGCATCTGACCCAACGGTCCCAGGGTTCCAGACCAGACGGTGGCAAGATTTTCCACACTTACTTCGTAGCACGGTCCAGTTCAGCCGCTGTCTGGAGGAGAATTCTAGCGGCCGGCTGCAAGAATCGGTTGTTTTCCGTGGTTTCTCCGATCAACACCAGGCGAATCACCAAACAATCGATCTATGAAGGGATACTATTCCGAAGATCCAAATGTATCTCAACACCTTTAACTGACGCGCGCACCTACTTAATGGAGGCCTACGGCCCCCAAGGTCTAGGAACTCTTTCGGTTTAAGTGCTATCATATCGGTCATCGACTTCGTGTGTGCCCTCAACACATGCCGGGCAGAAGGACATTTGCCGGCCCATACACACTCGTCTATGCGAGCACTGACAAATGATGGGTGATACAAATGTGGAAAAAGTTGCATCAAGCGCCAGAAAACGATTTTTCATTTTACAGTGTCGTAACATTTCGTGAGTGCCGTTAGTGCACAGCACCTGCAAGGGCTCTCAGGCCGTCAGGGCGACGAAAGGCAGAGGGACTTGCCGAGGCCCCCGTCTAGGCTCATTCCAAGGCACGGAACCATTCCACTGTCACGGCCGCAATGACTCTAGGCGTTTCATCTTTGCTTCCTTAAGATAACCCGAAGTGGCGATTAGCGGTGGACTGTTGGACTACTCGGAAGACAATTCTGATGAAGTAGTCAGGTATCGAAACTTACTCTACTTAATCTGATCCAGTACGTGAGAGGATTGTGGATGTGGCGACGAAGGAGGAGGCCCGGTATGTCGCCCGCTCCGTGAACAAACGCAGTAGATGCAGGCAGAGCATTCACACATTGCATTGCGGGGCCTTTCCAACACCTTGTGCATGCATTCACAGGGAAAAATAAATGTATTTTCTTGTATTTTCTTCCACAGAATACTATTACTGCGAAAAAGAAAAACGTATAGCATAAAAATAAAACACACTAGTGGCCTGCAGTTGTCAAATGCAGCTGAACACAACAATACAAAATAGTTTACCACAAAAGTAGCACACACACTGCTCAAGAACAAATAAAATAGTCTCAAAACACTGCAGTAAATTAAATTTTGTAACGAAAACCGGCTTCGCGAATACTGCAAGATCGTAGTATAGATACACAAAGTTCAACAGTTCTTTACATATCAAGAACATGAAAGGAAATTTCACCTGTTCCATAATGCAACAGGTGAAAAGCAAATATTTATGGGTGGATGGTCTCTTCCTTTACGCCTTACTGTCGCATGTCAGCATCGTAGGGAGTGACGCTCTCAAGAGTGAGAATTCAATTGGTAGGCGCAATATGAAAATTGGTGGAATAACATAATCTGACTTTTTTCAGTCAAGATCGAAACTGTTACACTATCTTCGATTTTTTTTCGAAGTCATCTCGCACATGACCGCAATCTGCATAGTCTTCTTTAATTTAGTGCGTACATCTCGTGTCTCGTGACCTTTATTATGAATGAATCTATTGTGTATTTCTTAAATATTATCCCCTGGAATAACTTTTTACAATGGGATGGATATAATTGGCTTGGAGAAATCCATTTCTGGTCTTTAAAATTGAAAAATCGTTCTTAAGAAATCCATCGAGTACATTGGATGATGTTCTTCACAACATGAAATGAAATAGAAATTTGAAAACACACCGCTCATATCTCTCTGTATGATAAAATACGTATGTTGATGTATAGTTCTGACGATGAAAATTATTCGATATATTCCAGGCTACCTTTGCAGTGGCACTCTGAGCGCTCGCGTAACTTTGACATTATCCACCTCTTCCTTACGCCTCACAGGACCTCAACTAGCGGAGATCACGTGCCAACGGACCTGCCGCATGGAAGAGTCGCTCGCCCAATGCGAAATGACCTTTGCGTGAATGCATCGCTAACACGAGAGACAGGAAGCTCAAAGAGTGTCAATCACGGTAACGATCATTCTTGATCACCTAGCAGCTCCAATCTTTTTCTACCTTGCATTTTTTTACAATGGAGTAAATTACTTCTTCGAATACGTAGCCAAGTCAGAAACCACGTTTTGTGAGTTCTGCTTCCGAAAAATTGCTTTACGACAAAAATCAGTCTGGGTATAACACTTGCACGTAAACCGTTCAAAGGATTTTCTCCAAAACTGATATTCCCGGAACGATCGGCCCGAACTTGAGGCCCTGCGAATTTGAAACGGATATTTTTATTTTTGGGAGGTACTTTACGTGAAGCCTCAACATTTTCAAATGTTTCTAAAAAAATGGCTCCAATTTGTTTTTCTGATAAAGAGCGAAATACACTTTAAAGGACGACGCAGGTCTTCACTGAACTGTCAAAATGATAGAAAAATTACAATAGTTTAAAATTTTTTCAACGTCTTCCTGAAACTACAATCGTACAGATAAATATTTTTTTGTCTTAATGATATCTGTTTTTAAAAATTCGTTCTTTAAATAATGTTATGTAATTTCTTTTGAAAGCGTGGGGTATTTTTCGCGTAAGTTTAAGTGACCGTTACAAATAATACGAGATAGAATGTGGTTGCAGCACCACAACGTAGATTTCTTGGCATTTGCTGCTTTCCAAGGTTAAGAGAAATATGCCAAAAAGTTGCGCCTCCTGTTCTCAACGGAGGCCACCAGAAGCCAAATGCCGGACGTTCGCTTCCTCCGAGCGCCGCGGGGCGATCCCCGCGCTCCGTGGGCGCGAAAAAGCAGCGGCGCGGGCGGCGAAAGCTCCGCACTGCACAAGGGCCACCTCCTCTAAAACGCTCAAGCCATTTCTTCTTGGAACCGAGTGATGTCCCCGTAAGACACATGTAAATATTCTCTCTTAACCCTAGATTCACAACCTATGTTTGTATGCGCATATGTATGCGCGCGTGTATGTGCGCGTCGTCTCACAACCTACTATATGCACACTCATCACAACGTTTGTATGCATATTCACAACGAGGAGTCATTTTGACTCCCAAATCAAACGCGACTACAAATATGATATTTTACAAAATAAAACAATATTGTACGAACCACTCATTTTTTAAAATATATTTAACACAAAAACTTCTAATACACCAGAGTAATAGATAAAAACTACTACCATTGTTGATAACGCGTTCGAAAGCTCACGTTGAAAACCAAGTTCATCTCCTGTCGCATAATCCGGATTTAAAACTTTTTTTTTTTTAAATTTTCATTTGAGTCGGACCAAATTTCTTCAGCATTATCCGCATACAGAAAGGCGCTTTATTCCAATAATTTGGAAAATCGTCTTCATCCAAGAATCTAGATATCTTTGCACTATCTCAAAAAATATTATAATTTAACAAACACGGAGTTAAAAGACTCTCAGAGTCTAACATACACAGCGTTATAAAAAGAATGGGAATGTAGAAAATCGCGACTATTCTTTACAAAAACTCATGTATATTCTTTACAAAGACAATGTAAGCACAGCAGGTTCGTCACCACTTGATTATTGCGCAAAAATGAGCAACAAACCTTTCAATTACGACGGGAGTCAAAATGACTCCCGGTTGTGAATCTAGGGATAAGCGGTAGCCTGAACCAGCGGCTTGCGGCGAGGAACATTTCGTTGATTAATCAGAATTAAGCGCTCCCTTGTGGCGAGTTTGAAGTGTAATCGAATAGGAAGCGCCCTGTTGTCTGGAATCTTGAGTCGCCTACGTCGCTAGGGCATTCATTTCTGCTTCAGATAAATCATGATTTAAAAAATGTCTCTTTATGAAAGAGAAACGTGTTTGCTTCACCCATTATGTGGCATTCTAGTGAAGTTCACTTCGCCCCGCTCCTCCTCCGTGTTCGTCGTCTCACAAGCCTTTTTTTTTCCCTTTCCCCTCTCCAGTTTCCCTGGAGAGGCGGGAATTTATTCAATTATAGTGGCTTACAGCAATTTACTCCAGCCGGTGAGGCTTTTGGAGTAGTTGGAGGGCGGTATCTTAAATATACTATCTGTACTAACTTAAAACTATTTACAATGCCTCTTTGGGCTATGTTAGTTTATTTACAATTATTTATTTAATTGAATGTAAAGTTCATAGTAATGTTAATGGTTCTTCTTGTTTATCATTCATTCTCGCATTCATACTTAAAGCTATATTTACAGACTCATTCATTCACACATTCACAGACACTTCACTTCACTGTACACTATATACACTTTTTATTCGCCACATTTATTCGTCTCACAAGCCTCGCAAAGCGATCGCCTTTGTCCGACGGCGCCGCGCAGCCACCTGCAGCTCTGCAATTGCACCTTCGGGACCACTTTCCACGCGCGTTCACTGGGGACGGAAAGGGAGTTTCTCGAGTAAGAGAAGAACTGAACGAAGGGCGCGCTTGACATCAGCTGAGATGAGGCACGATATATCCCTTGTTTAAGTTGTATTCATGGTTTAAAGTAATTAAAGAGAGGTTAAGGATATACTTTATTTAACATCACGTCGAAAAATAATTAATGTGTGTTTCTTCTAACGTAAAACTTATTTAAGCGGACACCATATTTAACGGCCCAATTTCACAGGAACCATTAGTGACCGCTTAAGGCAGGTTTCACTGAACTCGCTTTATAAATAATCCCTATGAGCATTCATATTCACTGCTTCGCATTGCATTGGTAGCATAGTCTACAATGATCGATTACATTTGGTGTGCCAGAATTTGAACTTCACGACTTTGGAAAAGTTTAAGAAACCCAAAACTTTCATACAGCAGCAATACCAATATTAATACAAATAATAACACAACACTGTAAGAGCGTGTAGTAGAGAAATCCCACAATTACGGCATGAGATTGGGACGCCCTTGCTCTATTGACGAACTGCGTTGATGCGCTGGCAATTGCGTAATGATTAAGTAGGCCTTATGTGCGCCTGGCATTTGTGTGCACAAATACATGGACTTCGTGTACACGTTCGAATCATTCTTACCCACAAATGTTTTTGTTTTTTCTTTTGCGAATAAAACTCATAGATTACATCTGTGTGATTTATTCCGTTAATAAAGCGAATGTTTCTCTGACATGAGAACTCCAATTTCTGTGCCATGCACCGTGGTATTCCATCCGCCAGGCCGGGCGAGTAGAGCGGTCGCGAAGCTAGGGTTTCGGGCATCGTCCAGAGCATCGCAGGGGCGTGGACGCGGTGCGGTGCGGTGCGGTGCGGCGGCGCGGGCCGGTTGGCGGATGGCTTTTCTCCGTCCGCGGCGCGGCGCTGGGCGGAAGAGAGCGGGCGCGCGGGCGACAGGTGGCGGGCGGAGGTGGCTTTCCATCCCGCCCGCAAGGTCGTCGCCCCCGCCCCCGCTCCGCAGCAATACGCACTAACTGCTATTTTCAAACTTACACACACCATAAACCTGAGCGGGCCCGATACTTAAGCCTTTGAGCAAACAGAACACCAGTACTCCCGCTCATCTAGGGTTGCCATAAAGAAAAGGATGAAATTCAGGACATCCGACATATATTTCAGAGCAAACTTGTTATTTTATACAACTAAATAGTATGTCAAGTAAATCGTATAACAAGGAAATAGTGTGTGTGTGTGTGTGTGTGTGTGTGTGTGTGAGAGAGAGAGAGAGAGAGAGAGAGAGAGAGAGAGAGAGAGAGAGGGAGTGTTTGATTGAAAACACACAGTACCTTTCTTCATCAATTTTTCATGTCTGAGATTGCAACGTAAAGAGACAAAAATATTAATATTTGCTGAACACAGAAATCAGCTGCTTGTGTTTTTTTTATGTAGCGCATAGTTCTGGATGTAGTTTACAAGCGGTCCCAAAACGCAATTTGTTTGTAGGACTGTGAGAAATTATAACGAAGTATAAAAATTCAGGACATTTTGCAAAAACAAAGAAACATCTGACGGGACAGCGGGGGCATACGTCGATATTCAGGACATATCCCGCTATTTCAGGACGTATGTCACCCGCATGTCCATCGAAATTATCCGATTTCGTCTTACGTGAGTGGAGACGGCTCCTCCTGATCGACGGAGAGAGCCCGGCACGCAGGGCAGTCCTCAGAGGGCAACTTGGGAAACCTCTCTTCATTCGATTTCACATTTCCTAATCATTTTCATTTTTAACCCACGGAATCCGAAGGGGGTACATTTTATACCCCACACCATAATTTTTGCTAATACAATTACTTGTGTCGATGTTTCCTCTACCAGAATTTTTTACCATTTTGGATCGAATAAACGCCCTTTAGAAATTTTTCTATAATTTCTCAATTTAAAATGAACATTTTTGCTCTTGGGGTGTAAAATGTACCCCCATAGAACTGCGTGTTACCAATGGCCGTTTATTTATTTGTTCTTTCGTTCGTAAATATGCCACTGAGTGATATTCAAAATGGAGTCTTAACGTCGCCAGTTACCATTTTACCGCCCAAATGCCGTGCATGTCGCTTTTCTCTGATCTAAGTGAGCGGGTGAGATCACCAACACTGGTAAAATCATGTATTCAGCGGTGCGTTGTCGATCGAACATATCAATTTGCCTTTTCATGTAAAGAGAGCAATAGCTACTTTTATTGAACCAACGACAAAAGAAATGCAGCAGCATCAGGAAGCAGGCATCAGGAAGCAGCCAGAAAACGTGACAGATGCACCATTTGTGAGAGAGAAGCAGACAAGAAAACAGACTTCCAAAGCATGTTTTGTGGAAATTGGATATCCAGTAAACACTCAAAAAGATATTGTCATATCAATGTCAGAAATGCTAGGTGTACTAAAAAAATCAATAATCACTACTAAATGTATTTATGATGGTTTCAAACATATTGATTTTTGTTAACGTCATTTTTTCTTGCACATATATACCATTACATGTAACTTCTATGTTTACTGGTAGAAAACAAATTTGTAATGTATTAATTGATACTCAAGAGATCAGGGTAAGAGGTTAGTTGAAGTAACATGATTTTGAAATAAAAATAACTTTCAAAATAAAAACTTTGGGGTACAAAATGTACCCCCTTCGGACTCCGAACGAGCAATTTGGCTCCGGACTCCAAAGATTAAACAATTTCCTCATTTTACGTCCTTAATTTCACTAATATGTTCTGCAAATCAGCTTGTTTAAGAGGCTCTGCAGCGTTCTCTCTTACTATGACTTAGAGGAGATAGAGTTTTTAGGTTTCGAAAAATAAGGTTTTTTGAAAAGAATGTTAATATATCCGGTAGTTTTGCAAATAATTATTTCTGTATTTCCTGAATTTATGAACGACCGTAAAGGTGCCCTTAATATTGTTGTATATTCAAATTAGATATTCCATATTAATACCTTTGAGAATAATTTTACTGATATTAAGAAATATGCGAATCAACTATTTTCTCAATCGTAGTTATTACCTCGAAATAAATTACATATTAGGACTACTAGTTTCTCCTTAGTATTTGTATATCTTGTTATGCATTTCTTGCTCAATATTAATTCTCCACATCCTGCGCTTCTGAATAACACGATTTCCCAAAACAATAACGAAGAGCAGGCGTACGATTTCAAATCTCATCTGCAAACTCTTCGCACGTCGCGGAAACAGCAACTTCCACCGCCGATTGTCTGATATCTACGAAATATTGTTACACCTCCTTTCGCAAAACAATTTTCGTCTAGCAACTCCGCCAGAAAAGTATTTTTTTAAATGTCTTGCTCTAAAAACTCAAGATCAGATTATTAAGATTATATATCAGATTATCAGAAATGGAAGTTTCACTTTGCATAAACCAAATTAATCCATATGATTTCGTTAACGTGGAAAAAAAGTTCCTCTAGAAAAACATTAAAACGACCACCCGTCCGTCCCTGTGTGTCTACCGGACCCCCCCCCCCTCACTTCTTAAAAAATTGTATACCGATAGTGCTACGTGTACTAAATTACATCACCTCAACGCCATTGTGATATTTTTTTTTTACTTTTTAAATATTGTGGTTTGGGGACTTTTTAAAAATTGTGGGGGGGTGGGTTTGGTTGGGTGGGGGATGGGTGAGTATTGGATGGATGGATGATCGGACCGGCAGAGACAGATGGACGGAAGTTTGGAAAAAACAAACACTTTTTCGTTATTAAGGAACCAGAAAATGGGGACTCTGACTCACTAGATACTACATACAGAAGGAAGGAGAATTTTCTTTTACGGAATCGGGGAGCTTCAAGATTAATTTTTCTGACAAAATGCAGTTTTTGTCGCAGCATTATAGAACTTTCTGTATAATACGTTTATTACTTCGTGCACATTATACGCATTTTTCCGAGAAAGTAAAAATTACGAATTGGATCACTAGATTTAACATTCCATGAGCAAACATGCTTTTTCTGATGAACTGCTAAAGGCGAGCGACGATTAGAAAACCTTTCTGGAAATCCTGAAGGCTAGCGGCGGATTGATAAAAACAGGCTGAAGATGAAAGGAAACGATTAGAATGAGTGAAGTAGATTTCTAGATGTTCCAGTAAAAGGGTGTTATCCTCGGCCACAGAGGGTAATCCGAAGCGCGAACTGCTCCAGTTCTGGCAAGGAGCCAAGGATAATGCGAGAGGAGGGCTATCGGCATGTGGAGACAAGGTCACGAGGGAGCAAATTCAAGTACTTGGGCGGAGAACTTGTTGGTTCTGGCGTTGCGCGAAGTTTAATCACAAATACGTTGTTCGTACGGGGTAAAGAGTGCGGTCTACATTGTGTTGTGAAACCCGACGTTTAGCCCCAGCACGCAATTGGCGTCGGTTGTCCTTCGCGATCGGCAGCGGGCCATGCCCAAACATCAGCGTGATCAACCTGAATTCGCTCGTTTGATCACGAAACGCGATAGATCCGCGAAGTTATACAAAAGAAGCAGATTATTCCAACACATCTCACTGCGCAACTTCTTTTTTCGGAATTAATTTCCGCCGCCGGTCGTCGCGCCACTTTTCCATTCCGACTTTCAGCAGCCTGTTCCACTGCGCCGAGGGCGGGGCGCGGCGTGGCGCGGCGTGGCGGGGCGGGGCGGGGCGGGGGCGGCGGAGAGAATCGGAGCGTCCCCCTGCGCCAAGCGTGAGGGAGCATTCACGCTCCGAATGTTCCTTGCGCCCCACTTCGCCCCGCGCCCCGCAACGCCACGCCACGCCACGCCCCCCTTGGGTGCTATGCTCGACTCTTCGCACCGCCGAGCCCTAGGATCAGCCGCAGCCGATCCTCTCCCGATTGTACGATTCTTCCGACGGCTTCGACCGGGCTTCTCTCTCTCGAAGAAATGGAGCCGAGGGCAGCCACTGCCAAGTGGCGTCCTGCCCACTAGGGATGCGACATCGAAACAAAATATCGATGTTTATAAACATCGACCTAATAATTACGATAGCGATGTTATTAAAACATCGATCCAAAACCGTCCATACTATTAAAAATAGATACTGTATATATAGTATATTTGAAGCGCATAAGTAAGCACTGAAGTTCACGCGGGGGATTTAAATTGAAAGTAGTCTCGTTATTAATTTTAATGGAGATTTATCCGACAAAACAAAGTCAAAAAATATCACGACAATTAACAAAATTTTGATTATCTTATTTGATAATTAAAAAATATAGTTTGCTTCTTTATTGACGAAACACCGATTTTATTTATTTTTCACCCTTGGTCACTTTTATCTAAGGAATATTCACTTCACGCATAAGTGAAAATTATTATACAATTTTGTTATAAAAAAGAATTTTGTTATAACTGTACTTTCTAATTTAAAAATATCAATCACGTAAAAACACTGAACACACAACATCGTTGTTAAAAACGGCTTTAAAATATCAATGTCATAAAAAAATCGATGTTTTGAAAACGTCGCATTTCTCCTCACCACACAGAGGCTCTATGGCTCGAATTGCTGCCTTATCAGGGGCCGAGCGGGGAAGCCCCAAGCAGATGAATAGCGATGCGCGACCCTTGGTTGGCACTGTTCCGGATGCTGTCAAATGCAGGGGAGGCGCCGGGCAGTGTGAACCCTGCGTGGGCTAGTATCCCACACTTTATTTATTATTACCCGAGGATAAACTCCCGGAGTGGACACCTAGGCCTTTTGCCTTTATTCTCACTCCCCGCGGCCGACACACACGCTTTGGGCTATTGGGGAGGCGCCGGGTATTCGCTCGCGTGTATTCATTTAGTGGCAACATTGCCATAATTTACAACTGTGCGTGGCAGTCATACATAAATTTCCTCCATTCCCACGATTGTGTCGTGGACTTTGAGCAGCTGGAGTAAGATACAAATGAGTACTTCTTGGAGTTTTACTGCTTATGGTTTAAGGATATGCTATCAAAATAATATTTCCGTATGGGACATATCCTTAAGCAATAAAAAGTTATAAACAGACCAGGTTGTTGTAAAATCACAGGTGCTGTTGGAACGACATCTGGCGTCACATTTGGTAGCTTCCGTGGCGCGCAATTCGGTAGCCTGATTTACTTCGGGGTTGGAACGTCAAGAAATCTGATATTGCAAAATACAGCAATATCAGGTATGCTTTCCTAAATTGATTTCGATTGTCGGTGGCGCTCTTGATTTCGTGAGGCGACTCGAGACAAATAATGACAATAAGTGCTTTTTTTCTTTTTAAAATGTCTATTAATTTATTATAAATTATTTATATAGGCACTGTGCAATTGAATCCATACCTTACACTTGTTCATTTCTTTCTTCATTAACACTACAAAATTTTCAAAAAAAAATCAATTTTTCAGTTACTTAAAAATCTAATTTGTGAAACGTACGTTTCTTAAATCTCTTATAGAAATTATTTGCACTCTCAAAAGAATGTTTTTTTTTAATTAAAATGTGTCTTAACCGTTATCACGCCACCGCGCGATCCCCCACGGACCTGTTTTTAAGTAGCCGCTGAAAAATATACGAAAACGTTCGGTGATTTTTCTGTGCCTTTCCTTCAGCCTCTTCAAATTAAAAAAGCTTTTTGTGAACGAGACCGTTTACCACACTAATTTGTTGGCAGAAAATTTACATGAAAGGAACTTAAAATGATAGAGCACCAATCTTGCACAGTATTTGTTCTGCAGCTTGTAAACAAATTCACTTGAAATAAATTCCTATGAATAATGAAAATAATGAATTTCGTCCCCCTCGTCAATCCGATTTACACCTTACACGAATTGACACTTCAATGACTTGCTGACTTCAAAATCTGCCCCCCCCCAACCACTCGCAGAACCACAAGTAAAAAGAACAGAAACGATTCGGGATGTATATTATTTATTTTTTTCGGTCACAAAATACACGTGGCATGCTAGCGGCAGCCGGGCTGGGCGAGGGTCAGAGGCACCTGGACGTCGCCCCTATCCGCCTTCCCCTACCTTGACCTTTTTAAGGTAATCTACGTACCTTTGAGGGAACTAACACGGGGGTGTTTAATTTTTTGCTCTCCGATGGACGGCGCGATTATGTGCCTACATTTCCTATAACGATTCGGGACAAGAGACGATAAGAAAAACTGAGAGTATCATCCAACTTGGAATAGAACTAAGGAATTGCTGAACCTCAAGAACACTTGGGTCGAATGCCTATGGCGAAGTTCGAACACATCAACGGGTCGCAGCGAAAATTAATGGGAAGACATAACACACTAGCAACATTGGACAGCAGCTGTAGCTATTTTATTCTCTGGATAACAGACCGAGTAATAAGTCATCGCTGCAACACTAGCAATCGCGCATTGCCCAGGATCATTGCCCGTCGCCGCAGTACAGCGGAGGGGCTGGGACGAGGGCGAACTTCGCCACACGCTCTGACATGGCATCGTGCATCTCCTACGAACAGTTGTCCCCAGTCCACTGCCCCCTCTTTCCCTTTCACCCCTAAAATTACGACCACTTGTCTGTCAGCCTTGCCGGCAGGCAGGGTATACGGTACTTTTAGCTCATTACCCCACAACCCCGTGCCAGACCACACGCTCCGCACTGCAGATGGGCAGGCAGTATTCCATAGCGATTGTTTGGGAAACACGTCTATTGTTACGTTGATACACCGACAAACTCTACAGCACTAAGGTAAGGTTTGATTTTCAGCGCAGCCCTCTCAAGTAGAAGTAGCAGGCACCGCCACTGCATGGCGTTATTTGTGCTAAACGCCATCATAATCTACGTCCATGTCGACCAGTATATTTTTATATGTCGTCAGTTTTATTCTGAAAATTTGTTATTGTGAGTTTCAAAATCAGATTATTGCTTATTATGTATAGCTTGGGCTTGCACTCTCTAATGAAAAATAACGCGGGGGTCCCTAACGCGCGCGAACTCCAACAATAACTGTGCGTACCCGCCTTCCCCGCGCGCGCACATTGTAGGAGCTCTCTGACAGCATGGATTTGCAACGTTTATTGTTAAACCACTGTTATGTTTCCAAATAATAGAGCGCTCTACAGCGCCAAACGCTTTCAGAAGTAGCAAAACCTTTAGGCCTTAGCTGCCTTATGCCTCGCCATCGTCGGTGCAGACCAACCACCGTTTGCACAGGCATACAGCAGCTAAGCATGGTTTTAGATGAAGATTCCAACCGACGCAATTCATGAATACATCCTGGCCAGGAGCGTACAATACTTTAGCGACTCGGCTAAATCAACATCTGGCAATCAGGAATGAAAAAAAAATGTTTATATATTGCATTTAGGATGTCTCCATCTATTAAAGAGATAAAATTCGCAAAAGAGTATTTGAGATACGAAAAAGAAGAAGAAAAAACAACTTGAAATTGTTCCATTTTTGGGATAATGAGCTCTAATGGGTTAAGTTAGGTCCCCACGTACTCCACTCCGCCGGGGAAGGGAAGTTCCCTAACGATTGTTTTGTATCGATTGTCTGATTAATGATTCCAGGCGTGTCAACTGCTAAGGGTATTAATCCCGTACGTGTAGTGCATGTTTCTTTATCACGGGAGGTGGTGATTTTCTTCCGCGTGAGGCACTGGTGTTGGTGCTGTTGGTGGTGAGATTAAGTGCCGTTTTACACATCGATTCGCGAGGTTTTCCCCAACCATGCTTCTCCCACTAGCGGGGCACCACCCCAGCCGGGACAAGCTCTAAGCTCCCGACTGGTCTCCCGCCGATGAGTTAAAGAGTTGTGCTGACTCCCTAGACCACATAGAGAGGAACCTCATTTGCTAAGCCCCAAGCAATTTATTGATCCCCCTCACCCCTCAGCAGTAATTTATTCTTTTGATTCTTTGTACTTTCGTTATCTGTTTACCGCGAGTGAACTTCCCTTTCTATTTTTCATATTTCATCTTACCTTACCAAAACAGAAATCTTAAGAATTTTCCCAAGAGAGAACATGTCGACAATCAGATCGATACGTATCTACAAGTACTTTCCTATGGAGTTAGTGTATCGTAACTACAGCATATTGGTACGGGGCGGCATCTCAAAGGTTTAATGAACAATGTGTTTTAAGAGTGCTGTCACATCGAATTGAATTGACATAAATGCAATGATGCGTGCCTTGTTATTAGGCCCACTTATAATTTTTGTATCCATTATTCCCAAGGAAGAATGCGGGCAATCAACAGCTGTGTTATTACATCTGTTTTTTCCTTTACTCCGCAGTTATTTCAATAGCATTTTTCTTCATATATATACTTAAAACAGGAGCATACGATAACCTTTGGGCGATTTATATTCCTGGGAACCCTTTTCCACTTATTATTAACATACGGCCTATTTTTCTAGTATATAGGCGAATTACCTCACTACAAGAAGAATGAAATGAAAACTTTGACAAAATCTTACGTAATTATTAATTCAAGGTTGAACCATTAAGAAAGTATCCAGATGGCTTGGACAGTCTCTTCTCCACATGTATAATATTTCCCAACTTTTCTGCATAAAAAGGGCAAAATCAGATATTGAACATATTTCTGGAAATAAAACGTATTACGCAAGAACGCAGGGGCCCATTTCAAAATGTTCAAGAGGATCACGGCCCCTCTGCCCTCTCTCCTTAATTATGTAAATAGGGAGTTAACGTTCATGAATGAAGTAAAATTGCATTAAATATCCGAACACTTGCAGCAAATATTTTTCTTACAAGCGTTCAAACAAAGAGCCTTATCCCATCCCGTTACGAACGAATGTCCAAAGCATATTTACGAGCGAATGTCCACGCATTTTATTCCAAAATCCTTTCATTTTCACATTCTTCTTGCCCCATAAACTTTCATATCGTGACTTTTAACATATTTTTTCTCTTTCCGTAGGATGTTGAGTCCTTGAAGGAATTTAAATGCTAATTGCTCATCAAAACTAATAGAACGTAATAAGAAGATATTCATATTTGCAGCCATTGCCGCCAATTTCATTCGTGTAACAAAGTAATCTGAATGCCATCAATCCCGCCACTCGCTCTTCGCTTTCGTTCACCACAGCTGTAATCAGCTCCAACGAAAAGCGATTAGACCCACAGAAAATACAAACTTTATATATTAACACACATTAGAAGCGGAAAATACTGTACTAATTTTTATTTGTGCTTGCTGCTGCCACTTGCATCGCGGATTGAAGTTCGTATTGTAACCACTTGGTGGCGCCCCCTTCTCGGAGAACGCCAAGTTCCACCTGCTAGCGCTCCACGCGAGCGGCTTTGAACTACATTGACGGCAGCGCACCGACACAGTCGCTCTCAGAACTGCACGCTTCTCCCAACACACGCTACGCAGCGCCACTTGCGGCACAGACGACAGCGCGGCACCAGACGGCAGCAAGAACTACCTCATCGTTCAATTATATCGCTGACTCCGAGAACTCACGGATATGCTACAGGGAGCCACCACTCACTTCTCGCAAAGGTCACACGACACAAACTCTGAGAATATAATGGATTAATTTCCTCAATAAAGGACCTCAATTTACAAACAATGCAATGCGTTCAATAACATAGGTGAAAGGACCAACCTCATCCCCCTTTTATGGGGAATTAAGAATTAAACTCCTATTATATTTTCACATCATCCATATTCTTCTCATCGTAACATTTTATTTATAACTCATAACCTATTAAAAATCACGGAATGAAATAATGCGAAAGACATAAAAACATATTTACATTACACAAAAGCATATTTACAAAATGCAGTGCGAGTGATTTCTCTCTCTTTCCAGATTTCCTTAATTATAAATTTTCCCCATGAAATTGCCCCGAGTAACACTCTCATTTACAAACATTATTTTACTTTTTCGCCTTTACGAATGTACTTCGTAAGAAGAGAAAATTATGTAACCGTGCGCCGGAAAACGGCGATTTTTTTTAAACTGGAGAGGACTTCGTGAAGTTCACCATTAACAAATTAGGATTCTTTTGAAAACACATCAATTTATCGAAATACTGACCACCGCCACACAAAATCAAGAGAGCAGCCAATTCAATTAAATTTAGGGAAGGATACTAGTGTTGCCGTATTTTGCAAATCCCCCAATTCCCAAACTGGCTTTATCACCCGTCTCGTAACCTCAAACTCACAACAACAACCAACTGCGTGCCGCTAACAAACTGCATCGCCGGATGTGGTTCCAAATAGGATCAAATTCTGTCAATTGCGGGTTCAGATTGGTCGGTTTTTAATTTTTTATTGTTCATGGAATCCGAAACGCTTTTCCAATCCGAAAAACTTTTCTTTTGGCAGCATATCCTTAATCTATAAGTAAGAATATGCAAAAAATCACAGGTTTCTATCTTGCTCCAGTTAAACTTTACGATACAATCGCGGGGATGCAGGATATTATGTCGTAGATTGCATATGATTCCTGCACGATAACACCATTTTTTCCAAATTTTTCCGTGAAAGAAGATTCATATTTCGCCCAGCATGATTCTCAGATGCAGATACGCCCGTTTCTGTTGATAAATAGCTTTCACGACTTCTCAAATCTCATTCTTCGCAACATAAACAACACTTTTCATTCAAAGTGAAATACATTCTCATCACAGACCTCATCTATCTCCTTGACAATTCTATTTAAGCAAAGAATGACGAGATACCTTTGAGCCTTGCATGCACTATTTTGATATTTCACGACCAGATATCTCGCCAAGAGCTCTTTTAAAGAATTTCACTTTCGTTTATCCCGTTTAATAGATGTCACCCAAAATTTGAAATCAAATTCTACCTAATTTACAATCTTAATTTTAATAAAAGGATTTCAAGACCAGCAGCGAAAATTCTTACTAAAGTGTTTGATTTGCTGCCATTCTTGGAGTGCCCACCCTTGAGGACAAGCGGAAAATTTTCCGGGAGAAAAACAGGAATGCGTAGAATACACCAGCCGTAGGACGCTTTTCAATGGATGGACAATGCCAGTCACATTAACTAGAACTCCCTTAAAATTTCTAAGGAATCGACACTATCGAGTTACAAAGGTAGGATACTCCATTATTCAATCAGAAGCTTCAATTTTTGATGTCATCAGAATTGCCAAAGCGCACCGAAGAACACAAGTCTGCTTCACTGCGTGGGTCAATGATAGTAGACGCTGAACCCGAGCATCACTCCTGTTCCAAGTGATTGTGCTCGAATGTGTTAAATGCGGTTGGGACAGTGTATAAATTACGTTTCGCTCGTTGCTTTTGATGGGCGTTTGCTTTTCGTGGTCACTGTTTTTGCTGATAGTCTTCAGACGAGTTATTGTTTTGTAATTACATTACAAGTACCATAATTCGATTATACGTACGTCACCTTCCTATAGCAGCCTCCAACAAACCATTTTAAATGACAGTTAAGAGTTTAATACTATGCTGAGACGACTCGCTGTGGATGGATCCTAAACCTCGTAACGAGCAACCTGTTTCCCAGCCAGAGGGTCTGGCTGGGCCTGGATAGTCGCGTTCCCCCTCCCGCGATAGAATGTCAAGATATTACACGCCTTCTTGCGAGTTCCTCCTCCGGAAACCTCCTAAAGTAGGGCATCGCCAAAGACGGGACATGCTCCAAGCACCCACCCAACATCTATAGTATGGGTTTAGTGTGTGTGTGTGTGTGTGTGTGTGTGTGTGTGTGAACGTCACAAATGATCACTTTTTACCAATGAACATGTAGCAGGAAATTTCATAACACGAAATAATACTTCACACTTTTCCTTGATTTTTAGACAACTCCTTACACATCGATGTTAGTTAGATACGTAACGTTCTGACGCCGTGGAGATTTCATGTAACTGCCGAACACCAGAGCAAACGGGGTTGCCTAACAATCAGGGGCAAAGCCACATGTATTTATGCTTATAACACAGTTATAAGCAGCAAGTTATCATTTTGTATATCTACAAGAATATCAAACATTTCGATTACTAAAATTTGCTTCAAGTAAAATGTTAACGTTTATTCAATTCTATTTGCAAAACTCATTGCGGAAACAGACGCACAAATATAAATAAGCATGATCCATAATTCAGCAATTAGCTTTTGCAACAGGAAATGAAGAACTAAGTGCAAAACTTTTCATCAAACACAATCAACATTGCAAAGCCATTCTTCAGCAAAGTTTACCATTCCTTACAAACCGTTAAAGTCGACAACCACGAAGACCCTGCATATTGCATAAATAGTTAAAACCCATAGGGATTCCCAACACAAATTATTTGTGAAAAAAAACCCCCACTATTTTCATGTACATAAAAAATGTGAATACTACACAGGGGACCAATGGGGCAAACTTAGTTATGACATTTACACAATATACTAGGCGATAATCGACGAACTAGCTCTGGCTACTTAGGCGGTTTGTAGAATGTGTAGAATATGTAGAATCCCATGCCTGTGGAACTAGAGGGAGAGGGGAAATTGTGAAGACATGCAGGACGCCCCCTCCCATAACCCTCGTTACGGATGGGAGTGGATCTAATGCCAGGCTATCACTACTCCTTTAACTGACCGGAAAAACCGTTCGTCATTTTACGAATTAACCTCAAAGAATTTGACTCAACCACACCTTTCTAAATGACCAGTCGATAGTTCCTACTGGCAGTTGCCTTTGTAAAGGCTATCCAGAACTCTCAGAGATAAAGTGTAAAAAGAGCTGGCTTGTACTTGCCAAATGCTTAACAAGTTATGGGGCTTTTCAAGAGTTATTTTTAATTTTTACTTTCTCATTTTACTTCGTAAGAAGAGGTTTATACAATCGTTCGCCGGAAATAGGCGATTTTTCGACAGGAAAACTTATTGCAGGGTCTTGGTAACGAACAAGTGGATAAATCTTGTTTCTCTATATAGTAAATTACTTTCTCTAACATGTTGTGCAGTCAGAATCCATGTTTTGCCACATTATACTAGGATGCGATTCCCCCAATTACCAAAGCAATATTTTTCTCTCTCAAATTTTTCCTCGAATAAAGAGTAAGCAATAAATAGTGATTTTCATAAAAGTATGTCTTTTTAAGGCCTTAAGGCCAAAACTTTTTAAAGCCTTCGAAAATTGCGATTTCGGATATCCCGCTCTTCTATTGCGTAGGCGAATGTTTTACGAGGAGGTGGAACAATTAACACACAACAATTTTAATACAATATTATGTATCCATTTTACAGATTAAGCTGAAAGTAAGTCTGTTGTAACACTAGTTTTGAATTGGTTAACTAAGATGCAAGACAAAACTTCCAGATAATTGTAGTCTGGCATCCAAATATTCTACACAAGGAGGATTTGTGATTTCATAGAATTCATCCCTACACAATCATAGAAACCAAAAAATTCCACAGCATCAAATAAAAACAAGATTATCGTACAAACTTAACTCATTAATGCGAATCGAATTTTGTCTTCATCCTCCACTATCACGACACAACTGGGGTGCAGAGCAGAGCCAAAGTAGCGAGCACTTCACGAAGTCCCCGTCTCGGAGGAGCAGCAGCGCTCTCGCGCACGCAACTTGCACACTAAAATCACTCACTGAAAGTGCGTAAGTGTGCAAACAATGGCTCAATTTCCCCTTTCCCAAGTCGATAGTTTGAGTGTGTGCAGAGAGAGAGAGAGACAGGTAGAGAAGGAGGGAGACAGGTGGAGAGGAAGGAAGACAGAGAGAGGGGGAGAGGGAAGGAGACAAAGAGAGGGAGAGAGGGAAGGAGACAAAGAGAGGGGGAGAGGGAAGGAGACAAAGAGAGGGGAGGAGACAAAGAGAGGGGAGACAAAGAGAGAGGGAGAGGGGAGGAGACAAAGAGAGGGGGAGAGGGGAGGAGACAAAGAGGGGGAGAGGGGGGGAGACAAAGAGGGGGAGAGGGGAGGAGACAAAGAGAAGGGGAGAGGGGAGGAGACAAAGAGAGGGGGAGAGGGGAGGAGACAAAGAGAGGGGGAGAGGGAGGAGACAAAGAGAGGGGGAGAGGGAGGGAGACAAAGAGAGGGGAGAGGGAGACAGAGAGGGGAGAGGGAGGGAGACAAAGAGAGGGGAGAGGGAGACAGAGAGGGGAGAGGGAGGGAGACAGAGAGGGGAGAGGGAGGGAGACAGAGAGGGGAGAGGGAGGGAGACAGAGAGAGGAGAGGGAGGGAGACAGAGAGGGGAGAGGGAGGGAGACAGAGAGGGGAGAGGGAGGGAGACAGAGAGGGGAGAGGGAGGGAGACAGAGAGGGGAGAGGGAGGGAGACAGAGAGGGGAGAGGGAGGGAGACAGAGAGGGGAGAGGGAGGGAGACAGAGGGGGGAGAGGGAGGGAGACAGAGGGGGAGAGGGAGGGAGACAGAGAGGGGAGAGGGAGGGAGACAGAGAGGGGAGAGGGAGGGAGACAGAGAGGGGAGAGGGAGGGAGACAGAGAGGGGAGAGGGAGGGAGACAGAGGGGAGAGGGGGGGGAGACAGAGAGGGGAGAGGGAGGGAGACAGAGAGGGGAGAGGGAGGGAGACAGAGAGGGGAGAGGGAGGGAGACAGAGAGAACACGAGTGTGTCTTTCTTCAAACTAATTTTATAAGTAACTTGAGAATGTCGGTGTAAAAAAGTTATTACTTCGCCGAAATAAAGGACTCCCAGTTGCGAGGGAATTTTCTGAGAGCAATTGTGCATTACTCAGTTTCATTCAGCTCTTATTGTTAAAAAAACGCACTGGAGGAAAATATGTTATCGCGCTTTCAACTGCTGGCAACGATTTACTTGTTATTACTTTCTCTCTTTCAATTTGCTTCTTGATGCGTGGCAAGATTTAGACATTCGCGCATAGATATGCATGATAGGCAACAAAGTCAAATTTTCCCCAACCTCACGTCCAGTTACACCTAGTTTCTTTCGAGTTTTCTCTACCCCACGTTACAGGGAAGAAAAGTATTAGAATCATCACGATCTCGAAGTTTCAGTCACAAAATTCGTGTTCCATTTCGCACACGTCAGAATAAAGATCTCTTAGGGCAGTTCCAAAGATGATTATGATTTGTGCAGGTGGTGAGGAGACACGCAGTTTTGAACCCCCGAAATCGGCATGTCTTTACAGATGAAAGCCTACCGCCATGAAATTCTTTTTTGGACAATTAATTTGTGCATGCTTTTATTAGAGAAAAAATATGAAAAGGTGAATTTGAAAAAAATATTTGGAGGGAGAGGCCAAGAGAAAGAAACCACAGGAGAAAGATCCCCGGAGATGCGTGCAGTTCCCTGCGCCCTGACTGCTGACGATCCGTTAAAACGTCCATTACTACACGAGGGAAGCTACACCCCGCTTCAAAGTGAAAGTGCGACGCCCCCTTTCGTCGTAGATTGGGCTGCTCCGGGAGCGCAGGCGAGGGTTCAGGTCTTCCAAATGGGGCGGCCCGCCCCGCCCTTTAAGTACAGCAACAAACACTGGCAAACATTATTTTTCACTGGATAAAGGGGGGGTACACGTGAACAGATACGTTTACATAGTAAAAACCGTCATTCACCACTCAAATTGAAGCGAAAATTTTCAATGTATATCTTGAAAATAAGAATACAAGAGAACAATAAACATTCGTAGGTGCGCTAATGAATGCAAATAATCCACTTGCCAAAAGGCATACAACGATTCCTCTAAAATGTAAGAGTATTTATTCACAGAAATTTGCAAGTTCACAGCATATAATCAAAACGTTAAATTATATTCTAAAAAAAATGTTTATTTTTCACCATAACCAACTTTTACACGTACGCTGATTGAGACTTTTCAAGTCATAGTTATTCTAATTAAGAATCAGAATGCATTTAATTTTTCCTCGAGAAATGCATTTCATGTGCAATACACGTTGTACAGTTTTATATTAATTATTGGAAGATGTAGCGGGTTTTCACGGTAGAACGTGAGACGACGCCTCCCTTTTATTCTCCAGATCTTCACCTGAAAACATTCGCTTGCCCTCCACCCGCGACTAGGGGCTGCTTCGACTCGATGCAGACGTGTGCATCACGTGCTCGCAGGTTGACTCACAGATGACGTCGCACTCTGGACTGCGACCCCAGTACCCATGCGTGGAAAGGCAGCCTGCCGTCACCGTGACGGGCCAAAGGCCGCTCGGGCTTTTTGTCGCCGCTCCATCATCAGAACCAGTTAACGCCCGTGGTTCATATGAGATTTTATTTTTTACCTCATTTTAATGGGTCATATTTTTTTCTTATTTACTAATTAACTCGATGTTAACTTGACTCCGCTTGACTTATCATGTATCCCTCCCATAATTACCTCCACAAGAGATCATTTAGCATCATTCAACTGTTTTCACATTTCCCTTGTAACCACGATCCTCTCCATCCAAGAAAGTTTTGCATCGAGCTCCGTATCGAAGGCAATAACAAAGCGATAAGTGTCAGTAAAAATTAAAATATTTCATGAAATAGAATATGTCACGTTTTCATCACATAACCTTATGCAACAACCAATCAGCGCTGGCCAATACGGACGAGAGCAATGCAATTGGTCACAGAACCGCGAAGCACAAAGGAAAACAAACTGAAGCATTATTCTGTTTGCGTCCGGACGTAGGTTAAGTCGGGTTAGTTTCCTCGAAAGAGTAAGAACATGACGCAAGCGGTTGGCTGTGAACGGTCGGGGGAAGAACACTTCCAGATTATTATCAGAAGTACTCTCACTTGCGTATTGTCACCGATCCTTTGTCTTGTAACCGTAATGCAGGACGAGAGACCAAATATTAGTGCACGGTATTTCCCATAAGGAGCGGCCAAAAAATTCGACTGTGTACAACATGCGTGTCGTAGGAAACGTTTCATAAAACGTGTGTACTTTTCATAAACCTCGCTTTGCACAAAATCTGAGCGTGTGAAAGAGGCGTGAGGCGGAGGCTGTGGCGGCGGGGGCGGCCAAGGCCGGGAGGGAGGGGGAGGGAGAGAGGGAGGGGGGCGTGGGCGGGTGCGGCGCCCGCGGGGGCCAGTCTGCAACGCGCGCCCGCACAGAGCTGACGGCGCCATCGGAGTCACCTGTCCCCGCCCATCGCCCGTCGCCCACGCAGGTAAAGAGCCATTTCTCTATCGGGGGACCGCTCTCCCAGCTTGCAACGCAGGCCGCGTCCACGCGCTACATTCGACGATGCGTTTCTTTGCTCTCGTGAAGGGCTGGGGGACAGTACATCTTGCGACGACACCACGTTCACTGGTTTCCCGGTCCCCTGGTAGAATAACTTCTCCAACGCCGCCTCGGGCACAGCGCCTTCTCTCTGCACCGCTTCGCCAGGGCTTCCATTCCACATTCCCCTCTTGGGATTTCCTCCTTCACCGCTTTCTTCCCCCAGCTGCTAGCAGCTCCACAGCGAGGGCGCTTTGGACACGGCGCATCCACAAGTAAAATTATCTTCGTCGGTCCTATTAACTCATTGCATTTCGCTTAACGATGAGTTCATAAAGCTTCGTACCTCCACATACTATAATTAAATTTTACTAGTGCGAGTAAAAGCTGTTTTACGATTCCGCTTTTGAAACTTTTATTACAAATTTGTAAAATCATTCTGAACTAAAATATGTATCACACAAAATAAATTATTCATGCAGAGAGCACATTTGTCTAATCGCAATTGTGTGAGAGTGTATATATGTACACATCTGTGTATGTGTGTGTGTGTGTGTGTGTGTGTGTGTGTGTGTGTGAGAGAGAGAGAGAGAGAGAGAGAGAGAGAGAGAGAGAGAAAGAGAGAGGAGGATGGTCCAGTTACCCGTATCGTGGCATGCAAAGCGCGCGTACGTTTATTATCGGTAACTGTAGCGGCCAGCCGCGCCTTGGGAAAGGGCAGAGCCGGGCAGCGCAGGGCCGAGCGACCGAGCGGGCGCGAGGCGAGGCGCGTCGCCGCTGCCGGAACAGGAAGCAGCCCCCTTCCCACCCCGCGTCACGGCCCTTGCTCCTGACGCAACCCCCCCTCCCCTCTCCCGCCCGCCCAGCCGCGCGCGAGCATTTCATACCTATTCCGCTTTCGCACTGCCGTCACATGAGATACCCTGCACGCCACGGGGCCCCGCAGCTGCACACGCCATCTCTCTCGACACCACTGTTTGCCGCTTTTGTTCGACTCCACACTCACGGATTTCTGTTTCTAATTAGTAAGGAACGGATTTCCATGTAAATAGATTTTTTACAGAAACAAGATATTCGCATATATAATATTTTTAGACTTTAAAGAGTTATTCTGAATGAATTAGAAACCATTTTAACTTTACATATTTTGATTTCCATACATATTTTTGCATATTTTATTTACTACTTCGTATTTCGTTACATACTGTATTTATATGTCGAAACTGAACATTTCAGATGCGAGTTTGCAATGTAAGTAACTAGAATCTTTCTTATAAAGCAATGTAATGCTACTGCGCTTCTAATGACCACCGAAACTTCCTCACGAATTGTGCAACTTACCTTTCCTCGCGCTTCTTAAAAGCAGCATATTCGCAATGAAGGACAAGCGGACGTTTGTGAAGTAATTTCAACCAAGCGCTTAATCATGTTTCATATGGCCCATGCGTAACTCGATGGAAATCTAACAAATATTTTTAACAGATAATCGTTTTATCGTGATGTGTGTGTGTGTGTGTGTGTGTGTGTGTGTGTGTGTGTTGTATGTATGTATTGTATGTATATATGTAAGGGGAGATTATGCTCTTCCCCCCCCCCTCCTATTCAGGGTCCATCAGTCCTACACGGTTCTGCTATTCACCTCGAGCACCAGCTCCTCGTAAACAACACTATACTACGAACGTATTTTATATTTCGAATAAGACTACATGTGGCGAAGGCCAGTGGTAAATTACTTCTGTAAGGGTAATACTTTCCTTCAGCAGCGCCGAATCCATTTTAGGGTCTGATCGGCGAGTTATGTGCTCGGAGAATATTTATACAGAGTAATTTTAAACGCTATAATGAATTTTTATTTGACATGTTTTATATCTTTTCTACAAGTTTTGGGAAAAAATAAATCCCATATACATTTTCACAATTCGCTTTTTTTATTACGATAAATTACGTTCACTAATTAGCGAACAGGCTTCGTGTTTCTACAGCAAACGGCATCGACTGGCAGACTAAAGTAGCAATGTAATGTAATTTTCATGTGTGACGTGGGTGGAGGAGAGCGCCAATGGGCAAATCTCTTCGCACTGCTCCCTCCACAGCGCTGCACTTTCTCCAGCAATTAATGCTCAACACACGACACACGGCCTCTCAAAATCTCTATTCATCATTCGTTCTGGCGAGTAATTAGACTTTCTTCCAAACCAAGCCAACTGAGAATCCACCAAATGTCTCCTCGGTAGGAATGCAATATTTCAATTCGTACACACAATTTATACTTTTATTCGCGTCATCGCATGCTTACGTATCTCTTAGACGCCCCTCTGCATTTTCGAACAGCTTAAAGCATAGCCTTATTGCAAACGAATTGGCGCGGCCAATTGATAATTGATGTTTTGGAGCACGTCAACTGCTATGATCAATAGCATCGTTAGAGTGGTGAATGTTTTAGCCGGGAGGTATCGCTGGTCCTCTGCCAGTGAATAGCGACATTCCGCGCCGACCTACACGTCACGTTGCGGAGCGTTTTCCACTAGCAGGTATCTCCCCTGGCGGGGCTCTGTTCCATTGATGACATCCAAGCTCCCGACTTGGTAGAGTAGTGCATGCAAGTACGGCTGCGCGGGAGTAAGTGGGGGATAGCGCCAGGATGAGGAAGGATAGATAGCGCTGCGGTCCGTGGTCCGTTTCTGGGGGTATTTCTCCGGCATTCGTCTGGAGTTTATCAGAGAAACCACGAAAAACTACCGATCATAGCTGCCGACAGCTAGAATTCTCCTCCAGATAATGGCTAAAGAGGAAACAACTGTGTAGCTAGTGTAGCAATATCGGGACTGAAACCTTAGGACATGTGAGAGTCACTGCAGAGACAGCAGCAACACTGGCTCTGAGCTACCTCAGACGGTTTGTGTGGTCGAGCGGGATAGCTGAACCCCAGGGTTGGTGCGTTGAGGATCTCAAACAACGTTTCCAAAATAGTGGGTCAACATCTCATCAAGGTCATTCTTGAAAAATTAGAACATACATTAGTGAACATGAGGAGAGATTTTTATTTCAATGGCTAAATTACTTATATCGGATTTCAACTGCTACGTTCATTCGACCGAAAATTTGAAGTCGCATCCCGCTGTCCGGTAAAAACGCGAAATATACACCGTATTTGGAATGAAAGCGTTCTGTTCGGAGACAGGCGGCCCGCCAATCCAATGCAGTTTAACATAAAAAAGAACAAACGAATCGCCCGAGGAGCTAAAGCAATGAGGAACTTCATAAAACCAACTGGTAGTTTTTGTTGGAAGTTGTCTTCCGGTTACGATTTCATGCTCTAGTGAGGGTCGGCGTGAGGTTTTCCTAGCTTCAAATATCGAAACAGTATGAGAAGTCCCAAGTTCTACGTTTAATGTTTTGTTTTTTAGTCTGTGAGAAGATAAAAAGGCGCCGTTTCGCTAACAATACTCCAGCAGACTTAATGAAACCATGACGGATGGCAACACCATTCATCGTCGCCTAAGGCGCTCATCCAAAGCTTTAAATGGCGTCGTGCAGCGCACGCGAAGGGAGCGAGTGCATTTCGCTTTCTGTACTTGCAAGGTAACGACGTCCATCGCCCAAGGCATTCTGTAGGTGCGACGGCTGTCTTTCAAAGGCCGAGTGTCAGGTGGCAACAAACCAAACAAACCTCCGTCACGAATCGGACGGGCCGATTGCGTGCGAGTAGCAAGTAAACATGTTTTCGGAGGTGAAGACGTAATTTTCTTCTCTCGTGACTAAAGGGAAGTATGATGATACCACGGATAAGCTCTGAGGGGTAAGCTCGTCCCATTGTTGCCAAAACATTTTACCTCAAATATCACGAGGCTTCTGTCCATGATGGCTTCTTCCAAGCAACAACTTGGAAGTTGAGAATCGCGCTCCTTTCTAATTTGACCTCGCCCCAAGGGGATTCGGCGTTTCCCAATGACTGAAGACAATCCACTCCTTTTCCAGACGCCCGCTGTCACATCGACGATTTTCCAGTGCACAAAAGCGACTCAAAAAGAATTGTTCTTGACGGCCATGAAATCCCGGCATTAAGTAAAAAAAAACTTTACGTCCGAAGGGAGAAGAAGTTATCTACTGCAGTACTCAATAATTGTCAGACAAATTAGAACGTAGGACTTGAATGCACATCGCAAAGGTCAGAAAGACAATTAAAACCTCTGAAAACATTAAAGCAAAATTTTGAAAATTGTTGGGGAGTGACACCTAGATGTAATCAGATCAATCATCACACATTAGATTTAAATCCTTTATAGTGACAAACATTTTGATCGATGTTTAATATATTATTTTGTAACTTCTAAAAGCAATTTTCGCTCGTAACCTGATTTTCTACCACTAACAAAAATGCGCACGGAGCACACGCTTCGCTCTACTACAGTCTGGTGGGGAGGGGGGGATTTCTCCTGCACGACTTGCGCGTCAGTCAAATGTTTCACTTCCTCCAGAGAAAAGTTCAAAGCGACGATTTGCAGCTCGTTACTACTATGCAAGTCATTTTCACGCCGTGTTACTAATGACCATAGTTTATAGAGCTTCTTGACGGACTACTTGCTCCAACAATCATCGCAAACTATATTGATTCAACAAGCGGACACGGTTTGTCTCGAGACGCTTAGAAATGGAACGACCGCCCTATTGTCCTTCCTTTAGCTTCGCAAAACAACTGAGTGGGAGAAAATTAATCCACGAGATGGACGTGCACCCACGACATTTCTTCAAAACGTTGATTAGGGCGCTTCGACTTAACCGTCTAGTGATGCATAACTAGCCTTCAGCGGCTATGCTTTCGATTTGTTTCTATCCGTCTCTGGCGAGTGGAAATTGTCGAAATTTCCGCACCGATTCTCATAATGGCCATGGTTAAGCGTTTTTTTGCTTCGTTTGGGCGCGATTCGTTCCGTAGTTTCCACCGCCAAGCGAGTCGAGTCGAGTCGAGTCGGCGCGGAGGAGGAGGAGCGGAGGCAAGGACGCGCCAAGGGGGCGTGACGAGACGCGACGACTTTATACCGAGCCGCGGCGCGCGGCGGCCTTCGCTTCGGCAGGAAAAGGGCCTTCTGCGCCGCCCAGCCGGAACTGCACAAGGCAAGGCAAGGCAAGGCAAGGCAAGGCGCAGGCGCGGACGCAGGCTAGTGATGAGACACCAATAACTAAACATCGATGTTCAAAACTAAAACATCGATGTTAATAATACATCGACCTAAAACCATCGATGTTTTTAAACATCGAACCAGTTATTATTTCATATTTTACCTTTAAAAAATGTGATGAGACGTGTTCATTTACAAACAAAAATTTGGAAAAGTAAAAACATCTAGCATAAAACATCGACCTTAAAGCACTTTGGCTTCAATATGTTGATGTTTACAATATCGATAGATCCATAAAATATATTTTGAAAATATAGACATCGATGTCCCATCCTTAGTACAGGCTCGGTTGCTCAGGCCACTGGGATCGGGCCCTTCTGGAAAAGGTGTTTAAATTTTACTGATACTTTATTGCTGGTTATTGCCTTCGATATAAAGCTCGATATACAGTATACTGCACACTTTACCTTGATCGAAAGGATTCTGGTTATGAAGGAAATATAAAAACAGTTGAATGATTCTACTCGTTCATGTATGGAAGGAATTATGAACACCAATAATGGGAGGGGAATATGAATACAACTGGGTCAAGTTATCTAATTAAATATATTCAATAAGTAAATCTGAATAATTAAAATTAGGTAAAAAATAAAACATATTTTTTATGTACCAACTGGTTCTAATGATCGAGCGGCAACAAAAAGCCTAGGGCCAAAGTCCTTCGGACTTTTTGTCGTCACTGGATTATTTAGAACCCTTATCATGTCCATGGTGCATAAATATTATTTCCTCCTGCCAGGGATACAATTATTCCTCAATTATGATTTCCAGCCTTTGAAATCTTCCAATCAAGAAAATAGTGTAAGAAAACATTCCCACGAGTATTCTCAGCATTCACGGGACCGTGTTGCATAAGGAAAATAAGAGATTTTCTGCCGAAAATTCACCATTTTCCGGCGTAGGATTACATAACTTTCTCTTCTTACGAAGTAACATCGTAAGGGCGAGAAAGTAAATAGTTTTCCATCCGAGCCCTCTTGACGAGTTTAATGTGTCCTTCTGTCATTTCTCACCTGCGCTTAGGCGACGGCACCTGCTGTCCTCTCGGGAACAAACGCTTCGTACAGAATACAAGACGAAAGCCATCTTTTTATTGGATGCAAAATAGAAAGCTGCTTTCTCAGTGGCGTTATCTTGTATGAATTGTCGAAGCGCAGTGGATCCATGTGGCACCGGCCGGCCGAGGATCACACGAACGATATGAAGTCCTCGTGGTAGAAACTGGGCGGATTCACTCTTGTGCGACCACCCGAACCACCAAGGTTGTCCTCCCTCTCTCTCTTTCTTGCGGTTATTTGCAACATGCACGCCACAACACCTAGAGTCTATGTGGTCTAGATCCAATGATTTACTTTCTCTAGTTGCAATCTTCAGTTTCTTGTCTAGTGAAGCGATGTCCCAAATGGACAGGATACAATTACATAATCAATCGTGCCAGCTGTGTTTACATTAGGGATACATCATAGATGCGATGTTTTGAAAACATCGAAGTTGTTATAAAAATATCAATGATTTAAACCGATACATTGGAGCTAATGTTTTCGAATATCATATGTTTACATTTTCGATGTTTTTGAACGTGGATCAAAAATTCTCATAATCATAATTTGTGAAAGTTCAATCGTGAAATAATATCCGATAACACTGTTTAAGTGTTCGAATCACATGAACGCGGTTTGCAATTTCTTCTTCAATCAAGACTGTTCTTCGCCCGAGATGATTCTGATGCACTGGTATATCCTTCGCCTTTCCTCGTTTTTTTTCGCACACGCAGAGGTGTTTAATAACATTTTCAGTTAAATTTTAATTATAAATTAATATACACGGGTACTGTCAAATTAAATTTTGTTAAGCATAAATTTAATGTTTAAGGTTACTAAACCAGCTCCAAAACTGACGATTTTAGGTCGACGTATTATTAACATCGATGTTTTAATTTTGAACATCGATGTTTGGCAACACTGATGCTTTGTTGATGTCGCATCACTGGTTTGCATCTGTGGTTTCCAAGGAGATTGATAGCTTGATAATGTTGGCACGGCTCGTTCACGGCTATGGTCATTAATCCCGGGAATTGTTATCAATGTTTTTTTTTAATTCCTGGGGGTGGCAGTATTCCACCCTAGCTGGATGGTGAGATCCGGCGCTGACCTACACGTCGGCTGGTGGGTACTTTCCCCTCCAGCGGGGCAGCGCCCCTGCCAGTACATTCTCCAAGCTTCCGACACTTGCAGGAGAGAATAATTAAGGGGGGAGGATACAACGAAGATAAAGTCTGTCGGCTTGCGGTTCGTCGCCTCTTTTGTGAAGAGTACTGATCCGACATTCTCCGGGTATTGATGAGGGAAAAAGAAAAGAAAACCCGGAAAACCACGGATTGGAGAAGGCGTCCGCTAGAATTCTCCTGCAGACAGCGACTGAATCCGACGTAGCCAACTCAGCATGTGGGGAAAATCCGCCACCGTCGGGACTGGAAGCCGAGGCCCCCCCGGCCAGCGCCTGCAACGGTGTGTGTGTGTGGGCTGAGCAGAGCTGAATGAGGCGGCGTTGCCGAGGAGAGAAGTGCGCCTGCCGAAGGAAGAACGCTTTGTCAGCGCGCGGGGCGAGCGGCGCAAGAGGACGTGGGAGGTGATAAGCGTCTCGCGAAAGGAAAGCCCCCGGCCGCGGCCAGGGCGTTGCGTGCGCCGTTTCGCCACCCACAGCCTCCCGCGTGGGGCAACACTTCCCCAGCGCCACCCCTCCTCATCTCACATTCTCTGGCGCGTTTACCCTACGCTCTCACTTCTCTTGCCATTCAGTGAAAATTAATACAATTTATCATAGGTAATACCACGAGTGCTTTGGAAATTGTCGATAAATCTCCGACTCGCGAAGCGAGGAGGGAATGTATCTGAGAATTTCCAAAGCGCGAGTGGTATTTAATAGGACTATTCCACGAATGAAAGTACGTCCAACACAGTTCCAAAATGCGCCAAATATTGAAAATAACTCAAAGCATGATAAAATCACAGAGGTTATGATATAGGACATTCCCGGTTTATTGCACATCAACAAAGCGATCGATACCGCCTCCTAAGACAGATGAGCCGCAGCTTAATATTGGACAGTAGGGAGGGGAGGCAGAAAAATCGGATAGAAAAAAACATATTTTTTTAGATAAACCGCACTGTTTGGGGCATTTCAGATGTATAGTTTACCAGTTATTGGTTTTAGCACGAGTGGAATAGTCACCTGACACTGTCTTTCAAGTTTATCCTACGGAAAATTAATAAAAATATAACACAATTTGCGCGTATTCTTTTCAGTAAGACACTCTCACAGCTTCTACAGAACAGGTCATTATTTTTAATACGTTCTTTAAACCTAATTAATTACTATGAAATATCGAATGAATAAATACCGTTCAGCAACCAATTATTATTTCGTCCAATAATGCAATATTGATAAGTGAAAATGGAAGAAAGTATACATTGAAAATAGTTGCATTCTGAAACCAGCGGCACACCGTCTTAACCCAGAAACTCGCGGAGCATGAAATTATCTTCCTTGCATAACAAGATGCACTCACAACAGAACTCAGATATTTATTTTCGTTAGACGAATCTCAGAGCTTGAGACACGAAGAAACTCACAATTCCTACAAGAAAGCGCTTTTAATAAAGACATTTTGGTGCAATCAAAGTTTAATGTAACCACACTCGATACGTTCCATGAAAGACGTTGCCATAGCAACGCCGTGTACTCAACATAGCCCGCTCTTAAAGAAAATGTTAACGTCCAATATTTGGTAGTATTATACACTGCACGAAACTAACTGAACTTGTGAACCCCGCCCCCTAGCTGAACAATTTTAAGACCTCTTCGCTCTCAACATCATTCAGCTGATCGTACTTCAGAATAAAAACAGAACCTCATTCGAAAATAGAAACCTTTTTTAATTAATTGAATCATACTTCATTTTATACACGTTTAACATATTAAGAGAATGCTTATATTAATCTATATCACTGATTTCCGAAATGCGCGTAAATTGAAAAAAAAAACTTCGAAGGCTCCACCCACGTGAGAAGGGTCTATGATTTCGTTAGGTACCCAAGAACTTGTGAAAAATCCAATGACAATGAAACAGTTTCGATCTTCACCAAAAGCTGCAAGTGTTTTGTGGTGGATTCTCATAATACGCCTAAGGACTCAATTCTTATACTCAGCGAGTGTGCTTCATTGCTTACTGCTTACGTCATGCGACAGCAAGGCTCCAAGGACGAGGGCGCCCACCATTAAATATTGTTATTCACCTGTTGCATCACAGAACAGAAATTTTTTATATAACTCGTATGTAAAGAACTCTTTACAAGAAAGTATAATTTTATTGCAAGGTTACAGAGAGTATTCTGTTGATCTTGAGCAGTGTGCATGCTACTTTTTGGAAAACCATTTTGTCTGGCTTTGTTCAGTAGCATTTGTGAAGCTACAGGCGACTAGTTTCATACTAGGAGTACAATTTACTGTTATGTTGACATCTGCAAGAACATAATAATGTTATTTAAGAACAACTATCAAGTTCACATACTCTGTTCACAATATACGTTCATATACTAAATAGGTTAAAAACCATCACAAAATTTAGAAAATTGCACTGGTTGACAAAAATTATTTGTCTTTCCAAAAGTACCCGAGTCTGAAAGTATTTTTTATGTTCAATTCAAATCGACTTTGGGATTTTTTCGATCCTCCAGGGCGTATGTTACACTTTTTTGAAACATTTATAAAATTAGTATCAATTCAAAATGGTATACTATTTACAGTGGTTTATCAAGAACGTGATAGTGATTTTCCGGAATGTTTTGCTTCTGGAGCACCTCTCATGTTTGTCTAACAATGATTAGCCAGCATGTTAGAGGGACTCCACTTGCTTCGTACTATTTTTCCATGGTAGAAATTTCCCCATGAAATAGTCCGACGTGTTCAACATCTGACGCCCAGAGTCAGTTAAGAATAAACAAAATTGAAAAACTCAGTACCACTTTCTGTGGCGACGTAGAATATGAAATTTTTACTACTAAGAAATCTAGTTATTCGAGCATCCTTTTGCATTATAATCCATTGTTTGAGCTTAGAGATAAAAACTACGTAAATAGCTGTTTACACAGATTTAAGACCCGTATGATGTCATTAAGATATCGCTGATTTAGAAAGTGAGATTTTGATGAATCGCTGACTTTAATATGTAGGATCACTTCTATTTTCCGTTGCATCTCCATTAGAATCATTGTAGCAAAAGATCTTATTTGTATTTTCTGGTAAAGTGTATTCTTCACTGTTCAAGAAGGCGTAATTGCAGATGGCAAATTCTAATGTTTACCTAAATATTTTGTTTCAGATGCGATTCCTTAAACGTATTTCAAACTAAATAGCAATCGGGTACACGTTCCCTTTAAATGATGGGAATTGCAAATGGCGAATGATGTACACAATTTTTCCACCCAGTAAGCAGTCTAACTCATGCAACACAGGATTTAAGGAAAATCTCTTAGGGGCTATTCAAAAATTACGTAATGCTAGAGGAGGGAGGGAGTTCGAGGCAGCGTTAGTAAGTAAAGATCACACTTTTCACAAAGGGTGAGAAATTTACGACTTCTAGGCGTGAGGGTCACTTTACTACATTTTTACTTCCTCGCATATGTAGTGTAGAGAAAGTTATGTAATGCTGCTGGAAAAAACTGCCATTTTTCGATAGAAAAAATCGTATTGCCGTACTCTTAACAAAAAGGGAATAAATCTTGTTTCCATATCTAAGAAATTACTTCCTCTGAGACTGTGTAGTCAGAATCCATATTTTGTGAGTCCTTGACACCAAAAAATCAACTGACAGCAAAACGCCTGTCCGTTCGTCTGCCTGTGAAAAACTATCGATGAAATACCGGAATTTCCGAAAATTTCAAAAGTTCAATTTTTTTCGGCGTTTTCTTCCAACTACCATACTGAAGTTCGAGATTTTTCCTCTGAATGAAATCTTCTTTCAAAATTGGATCTTTAATTGAAACACATACTTTCTTTTTTTCAAAATGTGAATAGTTTTCGAGTTAGAGAGAAAGAAGCAGAGAATAGCAAGGTATTTATTGTACACGGGCGAAACGGAAGACCGAGGAAAAAGAAAGTTCGCAATACTCTTTATTGACATTATACAGATCGCAGCTACACAAATTGCAGATCTTAACGCTATGTTATACTGCGACTTCTCTAACTTTGTCCCTCAAGGCAACTCAAATCCCATCTTCGCGATGGAATATGTCACGGCATTTCGCGTCTTTCTCGGTCTTGCCGGTAGAAGTCGCATGATCGCAAGCATTGCTTTATACTGTCGCGATCGTGCGAAATCTAGCGGAACGATTGAGAAAGATGCGAAATACCGTGACATATTCCATCGCGAAGATGGGATTTGAGTTGCCTTGAGGGACAAAACTAGAGAAATCGCAGTATAAGGTACAACATCATACGGCGGCAGGTTTGTAAGAAAACTGGTTGGCAATTCCATTGAGAAAAAATGAAAACGGAATATTTTCTGACAATAGGACATTAAAAGATTGGTTGGAATTTTTAGAATAGGTTATAGAAGATATGGTTGGAATTTTTACGGACTTAAGGGAAATGGATTGATTTTGCAGTAAAAAAATATTTTTTTTGTATTTTATTTTTCGTAAATCTCCACAATTTTCTCTTTAAATTGGCGTTTGAATTAGGTTGATATCACTCTTAAAGGTGTTTTTATTTATATGCGAAGTCCTCCTTTCACTGGGCCTAGGTGCAGGCTCCAATACTTTTAAATACTGTTATATAATGCAGCGCATATATACAGAAAGACTTAGAGATGCAGGAAGTAAACTTTTAACTTTATGTTGACTACATAAAGAAAGTTTCAAAAGGAAGTAATTAGAAAATGTTTATTGTGATGACACGAATTATCGGAGTTCGTAGGGTAGCATCTTTAAAGGCCACTTCCCGAAAGTTGGTATTTTTCCTTTTAAAAGTACCTTTCCCAACTTACATTTGTAATAGGAAATTGAAATTTGCAGGAGTTGTTAATTAAGGTTTCCTACATTTACTGAAACAATTTTTTTCTGCTTACCTTAGTATTATCCATTCCACAGAATTTTATTTACTACAAAAAGGAAGAAATTGCTTTATTAGAAAATATTTTATCTACAAAAAAGTAAACATTTTTTAAAACCGTTTTTCCAGTGTTATTATGAGTGATATATTTGTAACACGTACAAAAATGCATAAACGTAACTTCAATAGTTTATGAGAATTAGAATCACACATTTAACATCGTATCCCGTTAAAGCACACGAATTCACTTTGAACGCTGGTCGACTTGTATGCAACTGCTACTTGCTCGTAATACGCGGATGAGAGTTTCGCGGAGAGTGCGCGAGGAGGATTGGAGGCCGATGCGGCTCCGGTGCGGCAGAGTTGGCGACGCCTGGGGCGGGGGGGATGAGGGGGGGCGCGGCGGCGCGCGCTTCCGCCCTTTTGTGCCCCCTTCCGCCCGCCAGCACGCACCGCCCCACCCCCGCCTCCGCCCCCGCCACCGCCGCCACCGCTCCCACGCACCGCCGCCCGAGCGCTCCTCCCAGTGGACGTTCGGGGGCAAAGCCAGTTTCTTTTATTGATGCAGTTGTCGTGAAAAAAAAAACGCTTGCCAGTTATGGGAGAAAAGTAGTATCATCTGCGCACATTTTCTTCGGCTCCAGAATGTTAGGCTCGCTCTTTTCTCTACACACAACTTAATTACGAAATAACGGTACCAGCAAGGAAGGTTCGTAACATTTGAAAACTATAAGTTTTCGCTTACGAGTAATAGAAAACTTATTTGCATTGGCTAAGGACTTGCTGATTTCATTTCATACTATTACTATTTAAAAAAAAATTCCCACTCTTATCGTATTTCTCCTACAAGAACATGTGCAGCACCATGGCCACGTCAGCATTTGCACAACGGGTCGTGGGAAACAACGATCGAGACGGGGGCATCCTAGCGGGTCATTTACGTGTAAAACAAAAACATTAATTTAATGTTAAATGACAATCCATGAAATAAAGAAGCACTGACGTGATTATACGTAATGTAGCGAGTCTTATAATTTTGACAATTCACTTTTTTTTGGCTTATTCAGGGAGAGCTCTTCGGAAACCTAATAGACGTTTTGTATATAAAATATAATTTAAATAAATTACATTATTTCTATAATTCAAGGTTGTTACATCTCAAACAATACACCTTTAATTGAAATTTATTCGTTCTATTCTTAGATTTTTGCTAAATAATTAAATTAACAAGCCATTGGTTATATTTCTTAAATTTACTACTTGCATAAACAGTCAAATGCACATATTCATTGTCCGTTTTCTCACAGAGAAGTCCAGTGACAAATAATGTACATTAGCTTTTGAAATGTCGAGTCCCTTAGCAATACACTTTCGGGAAATGTTCTGATCGTCTACGGCGAGCCCTCCCAATAAGCAACATTATCCGTCTGCGGTGAGCATGACCCCACCGCTTGCATCGCACCCACACGCACCAGAAAGCACCCTCGGCACGGCTTCCTGCCCTTCACCCGGAAAAGAGCACCACGCCAACGTCCGCGTGACGTCACCCAGCTTCCGTGAGCGGGGCCATTTTGCAACCAGGGATGAAACATCGATGCCGACGTGTTCAAAACAGATGTTTTTAAGAAGCCATCGATGTATTAACATAGATTTTTTTAAGCCGATGTTTTTTAACATCGACTTTTTGTGGACGATGGTTTTACGTGGTCGATATTTTAAAATGAAAAAAAAAAGGTTCATAATCTATAATCATTTTCAGACATCCGTTAATTGAATACATATACGTAAGTAACCAAGGTTGAAAAGTAAATAAAATCTAGTTTTCGTCAATAACGAAGCCTATAATATTTTTTAATTATTGAAACAGATAATCCAAGTTTTGTTAATTGTCCTAATGTTTTTTAACAGTTTTACCCGTTTAACGCCAATTAAAAAAAATTAAGAAATGATGAAACTTTCGAATTAAGACTCTCCCCCTGCATGAACTTCAAATTGCACTCATCCAGTACTCATCCACCTACTAAATATGGATGTAATAAAATCGATGGCTTTGGGTCGATGTTAACATTGATGTTTTAAATTTGGGGAATCGCTGTTTAGAAACATCGATGTATTGTTGGCGATGTCGCATCCCTACTTGCAACTCATCTGGGGAGCGTCCAACGCATGCAATATACTTGGATTTAAACATAATTGCACTTAAAGTAAATCAGCTGTTACGGTGTCATCCAATCGGGAGGATGAACGTCACCAGTGACGTCACTGTAGTGACGTGTAAGCTCTCGATTGGATGATACCGTGACAGCTGACGGCCTGTTAAATGCAGCTCTGAATAAATCGAAGTATAGGTTTCTGGAACCTTCATGGAAATTCCTACCGCACACCACCCACACAAGACCCTTTCCTATGACATCGTAGAGATGAATGTACAAGGAAATCTAATACAGAGCTATTAAGAAACTAATTCTTGGAAGGTCCATGGATTTTATAAGGTAGATATTCACAGTAAAAAACTTTAATAAACAATTTTTGTAATGACTTTGTTTTACATTTAAAATGTGATCTTCGGAATTAATATTGCGCAATTACGGTAAAAGAGGTGCGTATATTTTCGGAAGTGGAAATTCTCATTTACTACACAAACCCATCCACCAATTTCCAATAATCTATTGATTTTCCTAGCGTTTAAAAACAAGTGCCTTGCTTCAGGGATATAAAAGGTTGCGCGGCGTCCTCCTCTGCGCCGATACCCGAGGGGCGCAGCGAGGTCAACGCATCGTCGAGGGCAGGGCCCAGAGGAGCGTTGAACGGCCCTTCAGGCAAGCACCCCCCCTCCAACTCCCCCCCCCAAGTATCCCAGTGGAGGCGAAAATTTATTGTCATGGTTCGGAAAATAAATTCGATCACCCACCCACAACAGCCGCTACCAGTACGCAAGGCAACAGCCACTCTTAAACAACGTTTACCTTCCTTTATTCCTTGTATATTACACATATTCTAAAATGGTTTTGCCTGTACACTTCTCAATCACACGTAATTACCATAAATATTCTCATATTCGCTTTTCCTTGCCCGCTCTTTCCAACATACGTTGCATAAGGATCTCTGTTGAGATGTTACTGGCGATTGTGTGGCTATCTACTGGAGAGGCTTGTAACTTGGCGTAGGCAGGCAAGAGAGGAGCGTTGCGTACTTGCGCAGGTACGAAAGCACAACCTAATCCGTCAATGTGTGAATGCAATGGGCCCACACGCACGCTACAACAGAGGACTCGTGCGTATCACAACCACACCCACTTTCTCTCATTCACTCCAAGAAAGACGGCACTTTCAAAATTTTAGACTTTTCTTTGCTGAGTGAACGAGTGCGCGGACGAAAGAAGACGGCGCCCCTCTTTACAAAGTGTTACAACACTTCACTCAGAAAAAGTACCTAAAACTCGCAAACACTTTACCACAGTTGAAAAGAACTTTTTTTATAACAAAAGGGAAATATTAGTTTGGAGTGATGCCTGATGAAGTGAGTGCCTGCAGTTAAGATTAACAAGCACCTGCAGCAGTATAAATGCTACTGTGGAGTGTCAAAAATGGGTGCTGGAGCAGCACAAAAATTATGTGTTTCTGAAACACCACACGGGAATACTGAAGCTTGTTCCTTCCTCGTGACATGAGGTCAGGTGTCCCCCCCCGCAAAAAAAGCGTACTAAGTATGAGAAAATAGAAATTGCGGATTAATATAATGACATAATCGAAATTAAAAATTCATTTAAAAGAGCCGTTTGAGCGACGATGGGCGGGCGCACTCTCGCTTGGACCTTATACAGATGCGACATCGATGTCGATGTTTTCAAAACATCCATGTTTTTGTTGTAACAGCGATGTTTTAATCATTAATACATTAAAGGTCTGTTTTTAACATCAATGATTTGTGCTCGATGATGTTTTACATTTTCGATGTTTTCTTTGTGAATGAAAAATTCCCAAATCAACCATCTGGCAAAAGTTAAATTATTAAATAATAACTGATAGTAACAAAAGTTCGTTTACGCGTTCGAAACCAATGAACACAAACTTCGTACAACCCTCATGAAGCAAACTGTTTTGCTCGAGTTGACCCCTATGCCCTGGCATTTTCTACGTCTTTCTTCGTATTTCGCACATTTTGAGGCGGTCAACGCATATGTTGTGGACGTAGAGGGGCCTGCCTCTGTCCCTTCCCCTTTATTTGGCGAACAGAAGACTCACCCTTTGAGATGTCTCTCGGTGCTCAGGCTTTCGAACTGCTTTGTCTTTATTTTTTAACTTTGTTTTCACTTAATATTACTTTGTATACACAGCCACTGTCAAATTAAATTTTGCTGCGCACGAATTTAATATTACAGGACACCAAACTAGCTTTAAAACATGGATGGTTAATTAGAGGTGTTGTCTTTGCCAACAATGTTTATTGAAATAGCAGCTTTAGGTGACTTAGCCACCATCATCATCAGTTTCCTGCTGTTTGGAAGCTAGACAACGACAACAGGAAACTGATGTTGATGGCAAAGCCATCGATGCTGCTATTTCAAACAAGGACTGCTAGCAAAGACAACGCCTCTAATTATTTTATTTGGACCGCCAGCGACAAAACGACCGCTAACCGCACGTGCGTGTGTTGCAGGCGCTGCTCGGGGGCCACCGGCCGCACGCGGCCGCCGCCGCCACCGCCGGCCAGTCGCTCTCGGGGTCGCACCCGCCACCACCGCCACCACCACCATCACCATCACCACCACCACGTGCACCACCCGCTGGCACCGCTGGGCCGGCCCTACGCACGCTCGCCGCGCCGTGCCGGCGCGCGTCGCTGGCGTCGGTGGTGGGCGCCGCGGCGGCGCTGCCGGCTCTGCCCGCCCCGCCCGCGCAGCCCGCGCCGCCCGCGCCCGCCGCGGCCCCCGGCCCCGGCCCTGGCGGCCACGGCGGCCCCGGCCCCGCCCACGCGCCGTCGCTCGAGGACGTGAGCGCGCTCATCGTCAACGAGCTGCGCGCCTCGGCGCACGCGCGCCGCCGCCGGCAGCTCATCCCCGCGCGCGCGCCTCGCCCCGCGACGCGCCGCCATCGACATCGTGCGCAGGTACCGCGCTTCGCACGCGCGCTCAAGCCCCATTTTAGCATTTCGTGCATTACGCGTCATCCAAATAAAGCCGCACCCACACTGCATTTAAAATGTTCAGTAGAACCTCATTAACCCGGTTTTGAAAAAGTGTTTATGAATAATTTGGTAAATGAAGATTTGTTTCATAGACGATAAGTAGCTATTCTCAGTAGGCGAATCACTCGAATTTACTTACTAGAAACCGAGTTCAATGTCCTCACCCCACCTGCCAACCCTCTCTTCCCCCGCTCCGCATTTCCAGCGACGGATGCCCGCACAGGGCAGGAGGCGGCTCTGGCGAAGCCTCGGACATTCTCAAGGTCACCGACTAGTTTGTAGCAATGTATACTGTGCTCAATTGAAACGCATATTACATTGTGTCTTAGGTAAAATCATGCCGATAATTTTTAAACTCAATTAAACATGTTTGGTAAGTCCATGCTCTTTTCTTTCATTATTTTTCCCTCATTCACTGAATATCCTGAGTTTTCCTTAACTCGGATCGGCTCTGGCCCCCAGTTCATCGGGGTTAAGGAGGTTCTACTGTACATAAATTTCTGAGTCGCTTATTTACGGATATCGACGAGTGGTTTTGCACACGTCTAAATTTACGGTCACTGACAATAAGCCGCCGCCACTTCGCACTAGAGATTCGACATCCATGTTGATGCTTTCAAAACTTCCATGTATTTTCCAAATTACCCATATATTTAATGTCGATTTTTTTGAAGCCAAGTTTTTTTTAAACTTCTATGTTGTGTTCGATGTTTTTACATGGTTGATATTTTTTAATTGAAAAATGTACCATAATAAAAAAAATTCTATAATAATTTTCAGATGTCCATAAATTGAATATTATTTACACAATAGTGATGAAATGTAAAACAAATGGAGGTTTCGTTAATAAAGAAGCCTTTATTAATTTTGAAATATCGAATCAGATAAAGTTTCCTTAATTGTCCTGATGAATATTTGAGTTTGTTTTCTCAGATAAATTTTAATTAAAAATTAATAAACGAGACCGCTTTCCCCCCGAGCGAACCGTCGATGTTTTGTTGTCGACGTCGCATCCCTATTTCGCACAGGCGCTCTAACGAGCATTCGTGCATTTCATGGTTAACCAAACAATTATCATCCAAGCATAAGCGCAACCCTTTCACTTAACGCTTTTCTAATGTGTATACAAGTACAACTCCTCTGCCGATTATTTATTCTAAGGATATCGATGAGTGGTGGTGCTCACGTCTACGCTGACGTTCACTGTGCATGGTACGTCCGTCTCTTCTTGTTCTCTAAATAAAACATATATAGGTTTGTGAAAACAACACAGAAAACAAAATTCTTTCGTTCGAACGTATCAACTAATAATGACCTTAATGTATTAAGTGATTTGGTTACTTGACTTCATATAAAATGAATGTCAGTAATGCTGTCTAAAAATAGGGTTTGGCATATGTGGTAAAAGTGATTTTGAGAATCAAATAATGGAGGTCATTTGTGGCAACTTAGTTTTATTAAGAGAGCCGGCTATGACCGGGTTTGCCGACATCCTTTCTACAAAAGTGATTTTATTTTCCTCGTTCAAATGCGCCACCCGGCTGATCCGCCTCGTGTCGCAATCTTTCCTATTTGCAAAATGAAACATCACTTTTCCCGCTCGTTTGATACATAGCTGTTAATAATTCTGTGGTCACGGGGTAAAAGTTCTTAAGTCAAAAATCTTAGTTGCGAGAACACAAGGGCTAGATTATTGAGCCGTAAGCTATATTAAGCCGATTACGCTATACTTCCCAACGCTTTTCTTCCGTTAAGGAGGCAACATGAATTCGGTCGTTTTACTAAAATAAAATATAGATACCTAATTTGCAGTTTCAGTACTTCATCCAATTTCACCAAAAATTGACTTAAGAATTTTTACGCTGTGATCCGTGACTAACAGAATTTTGGTGTGTGTGTGTGTGTGTGTGTGTGTGTGTGTGTGTGTGTTTGTGTGTGTGTGCGTGTGTGTGTGTGTGCGTGTGTGTGTGTGCGTGTGTGTGTGTGCGTGTGTGTGTGTGTGTGCGCGTGTGTGTGAGCGAACGCAAGGGCGCGCTGGCGCGGGGAGGGCGCCGGCCGCATAACGCAGCGCAGGCTGGCCTTGCCCTGTTGCAGGATCTCGGTGAGCCCAGCCACCCTCCCGCGCTCGCATTCGCAGCTGGCTCGCACGCGCTCGGCGCCCGATCACCACCTCCACCACGCCTCTGCCCCCGCTCCGGCCCCGCCCCCGCCGCAGCCCACCTTCCCGCCCCCGCCCTCGGCCTCGCCGCCGCCCGCCTCCTCGCCGTCGCCCTCGCCCCGGCCCCCCGAGCCGCGCCCGCGCCCCGCCCCCGCCGCCGCCCAGGCCCAGCTGCTGGAGGAGAGCAACTACGGCTACGCGTCGCCGCCGCCGCCGCGCCCCGTCAGCAGCGCGGCCACCGACAGCGCCTCCCTCGCCGCTAGACTCGACTTCGACGAGGAGACAGACGCAGAGGTACGCACCCACGGCGCACGCCGCCGCTTAAGGTCTTCCCTAGACATAACTTTTTGTATTACCTAACATCTTTTCAATCACGTTCCGAACATCAGAAAAATCATAAATACAAACGAAACTTGGATTTAAACATAGGTTGAGTTAACGTAAATCAGCTGTTATGATGTCATCCAATCGGCAAGTTGAACGTCGCCATCGTGACGTGTAAGCTCCCAATTGGACGACATCGTAACACCTAATGATCTGTCAAATGAAGCTGTAAATAAATCGAAGTATATGGATCTTTCTATCTATCTACCTATCTATTTATGCATTGTATTTCTATGATTCTTGTATATACTTTCAAATTAGCTCTGATGATGAAAAGATCTTACGTAATAAAAATTGTGATACCTAGTTAACATTTTCTTCAGAATTTTTACTAAGTATCAATCTGAAGCAAATTAATTAACATTTCTAAAAATCACGGTTGTGCTCACAAAAACGAAATAACACAGCTAACAATAAATATGAATTTTCTTTCAAACAACGTTGCGAATACATTCCTTCCGCGAATTGTCTACAACCGACACAATAAAAGTGTCCTTAATATGATTTTTTAAACTTTTATAAAATTTGGAATACTTTTTCTAAACAAATGCTACCAAAAATACGATACCTAATTTGCCTACTATCCCAAATAAACATATTATGAATAAAACATATTTAAAAACCCTGACATGTTTCTAATGAAAGTGACTTATTCACAAGTTGAATTTATACTGCAGTAAAACCGTGGACACCCATCGAACGGTTTTTAAATTTCACACCAAAATGCCAGATTTCGATTTCTGTGCGCTTTTAAAGTTTGTAGCGACAGCCAAGGTTCTACTTTTGCCGTCACCACCACTTGGAAATACATGGACTTGGAAACGCGCAGATTTGGAAATACGTAGCGAAGCGTCAACTAGCACAAGTATATCGCCTTGTGAACCAAGACGAGTGGATAGTGGTCTCTTGCTAAGAACGACAAAAACGAGAAATTCGTCCGCGTTTTAGTGACAGCGCGCGCTTCTGCCGCAGGACGCGTCGGCCGCAGGCGCAGACAGCGGCGACGACAGCGACGGGCCCGACTACGTGAACGTGCAGCCGCTGCGCCTGCTGCGCCTGCCGCGCGTGGCGCCCGTGCTGCGCTCGCCGCCCCCGGAGGCCGTGGCCAAGGCCCTGGGCGGCCGCCCGGAGCCCACGCCCGCGCCCCGCTCCGCCTCGCTCACGCGGGCGCAGCCCCGCCCGCACTCGCCCACACGCAGCCCCGCCCCGCCCGCCGGCCGGCGCCTCTCGCTGCCCGCCGACGCCTGCACCATCCGCCGCGAATCGCCAGACCAGGTGACACTCAGCCCCATCGCACGCGTCTTCCCCCGCCACCCCCGCCCCGCCCCGCGCACGCGCACTCATCGCCCTCTGCGCAGGTGGTGCCGTCGGCGCCGGCCAACACGCCCGAGGCTGACCACGCCCCCGCGCGCGCGCCCTCGCCGCCGCAGCAGGCAGCCCAGCAGCAACAGCAGACCGCCACGCCACCGCTCGCCCACGGCACTTGCACTCTGGCGCGCGCCCGCCGCCAGCAGCGCCCCGACGCCCTCGCCCCCGCCACTGCTCCTTCCACCCTCACGCGCTCACTCTCCCAAACGCCCTCGCCCACCCCCTCTCCTACCCGCACCCCCACGCACGTCCCCTCCCTCGCGACCTCACCCGCCCAAACGCCCTCTCCCACACGCACCCCTGCCCACGTCCCAGCCCTCGCCCCCTCACCCGCCCAATCGCCCACTCCCTCTCCCACTCGCACCACAGCCCCCGCCCAAACGCCCTCTCCCACTCGCACCCCAGCCCCCGCCCAAACGCCCTCTCCCTCTCGCACCCCAGTCCCCGCCCAAACGCCCTCTCCCACTTGCACCCCAGTCCCCGCCCAAACTCCCTCTCCCCCTCGCATCTCAGCCCCCGCTCAAACTTCCTCCCCTACTCGCACCCCGACTCACGCTCGCACTCCCACTCCTACTCGCACCCCCACTCCCAGCTCCAGTCCCGCCCACACGCCGGCGGCTGCAGCCACTCCCGAACCTTCCGCGCCGCCTTCGCCCGCGCCCACGCCCTCGCCCGCGGCGTCGCCCTCGCGCCCGCCCGCGCCCAGGTCCCCCACGGTGCGCGCCTGCCCCGCGCGCGTCACCCCGGAGCCCCTGCACGCGCAGGCAGACGCAGACTCCGACCCAGAAGCAGACATGTCACGCAGGCCACAGGTACGTCACCCGGCACGCGACGCCGCTCGCCACGCGGCCCACGGCGCGCCTTCACCTCCCGCCCCCGCGCAGGTGCTCAAAGTGACGGACTCCGCCAACACCCTGCGGCGGCCGCGGGGTGGCCAGGCAGCCGCCACGACGACGCCGTCGCCCGCGCCCACGCCCGCGCCCTCACCGCCCATCATCGTAGCCACCATCGCGCTGGCCGACGCCGGCGCCGCCGAGGCGGCGGTGCCCGCGGTGGCGCCGACGCCCTCGCCCACGCCGTCGCCCGCGCTGTCGCCGGCGCCCGCCGCCGCCGCCGCCCCCGCCTTCCGCGCGCTCAGCTGCGCCGCCTCCGCCGCCGGCGTGGGCGTGGCCGGCGGCGCGCTGTCGCTGGACCGGCGCGCATGCCGCGGCGCGGGCGTCGGACGCTCCGTGCCCGACTACCTCAACCGCCTCTGCGCAGCGGACGCCCTGCTGCCGCCGCCCGCCACGCTCAAGATACAGAACGCACGCAAGGTACGAATCGACGCTTCGTTCCGGAAGGGGGTCATTTTTCTCTCCCGCTGACGTACAACTCAGCTTAAGGGAATTTCCCAACCCAGGTGTCTCCTCCCAGCCAGCACAAATTCTAAGCTGTCGACAAGTCCCCCGACAGGTGTGATAGTGTAGGCATGTATACTGCGATTTTTCTAACTTGGCCCCACAAGGCCCATCTTCACGATGGAACATGTCACGGTATCTCGCGACGTTCTCAGTCGTGCCGACAGATATTGTATGATCGCGTTCGTATCAAGCAGTGCCTGTAATTATGCAACTCCTAGTGGCACGATGGAGAAAGATGCGAAATGCCGTGTGATATTCCATTGTGGCTATAGGGGTTTGAGGGGCAGAGTTAGAAAAATCGCACTATAACTGTGTGAATAAGGGAAAAATATAGGACACGGAAGACTAACAAAAGGCCCGTTTGAGTTAGTACGTAGATTTTGCACCGCAATGCTTTTCAGTAATCAACAGCACTATCGATCTACTGGGCATGCGCTTTCGACCTTCTGGGCTTTCTGAGATTTCCATCACTTACATGCATCTGCGCGTGAGCAGAAGATCAAGATTGCACTCAATTACTATCGTTGCGTCAGGCTGTGCAAAAACTCCCTAGTGCTGTGGCATTTGCTCGGTATTGAGAGAGACCAGAAAAAATTAGAGAAACCCAAAAAAAGTATCGATCAGTCTGCCACTAACCTTCTTCCCCACACTAGTTGTCTTGCTAGCTATGTAGCTAGTACCGAAAATTTGCCACAACGGGGACTGGAAAACTAGTACCTGCCGCTCAGAGTGGCTGGTGCACTGTGAGCGAACTCGGCCAGTAGTGACTGAAGCATTAGTTAATGCTCACTTGTTGGGAGTGCTCCTTTGCATTGTGTCGGCCGTTGCCCGCAGGTGCGCCAGCAGCAGCAACAGGAGACGCCGCCGGCGCCTGCGGCGAGCGACGAGCAGAGCAAAGTGGCCGCGTTCGACGGGCTGCTGCAGTACTTACAAGAGTACCGCCACGGCCTGCGCGAGCTGCTCGTCAACCACAACGTCGTCATCATCGAGCCGGTGCGCGGGGACGGCGCGGGGGCCGCCTCGCAGGGCCAGGGGCACGGCGCCGGCCCCGCCACGGCCGCCTGCGCCGCGCAGGGCCACGGCCGCCTGGTGCGCAGCGCGCAGGGCTTCGCGCCCGCTTCCGCCTCCGCCGCCGCCGCCACCGCCGCCGCCTGCCGCATCGCCGGCGCCACCATCAAGCGCTCGGACGCGGGCGCCGGGGGCGGCGGGCGCGCGCTGGGCGTGTCGCCCTACGGCACGCTGCCGCGCCAGCCGCTGGGCGGGCCCGCGCCGCCCAGGCACTTCTTCTACCACCCCAAGCGCAACAACCGCGAGCTGGTGGACGCCGAGCTGCCCGACCCCGACACGGTGCGCAACGCGCGCCAGCTCTTCGAGAAGACGCTGCGCATGCGCGCGCCCTCCGACGAGTTCAACATCCGCAACGACCACCTCGACCTGCACCTGCCCCAGGACCCACCCCCGGCCCCGCCCACGCCCCCGGCCGCTGCCCCGGCCACGACCCCGCCACCGCCGCCGCCGCCACCGCCGCCAGCGCCGCCAGCGCCCACCCCGCCCCCCGCCCTACAGGCGCCGCCGCCGCTGCCGCCGCCGCCCCCGCGCCCGGACCCCAAGCCTGCCGCCGGCGCGCCCAAGAAGAAGAACCTGCCGCGCTATCTGAGCGTGGAACGCGACAGCCTGGCGCCCAAGCGCTGGTCCGACACGGGCAGCCTGTCGTCGGGCGTGAGCAGCGACCTGAGCTGCTACGACACCGACGCCGACAGCCCCGGCGGCAGCCGCGGCGGCAGCCAGCGCGCGGAGGAGGACGCCTTCAGCTCCGACGAGGAGGAGGAGCGCCTGCTGGCGGCGGCCGACGCCCACGACGGCGCCGCCTCCGCCGGCCACTACGTGCCGCCCGAGGTGCTGGAGAAGATCCGCGCCTGCGGCACCACCGTCACCTACTTCGGCGGACGCGTGGTGTCGTCCAGCCGCGGCCCGCACCTCAGCCCGCTCACGCGCGCCATCATGGACGAGATCCGCCAGAGCGGCGGCGGCGGCGGCGGGGCCGGCGAGCAGCGCCGCGCGCGGGACATCGAGGTGGTGCGCGACGACGGCACCGGCGGCCTCAAGTTCCGCCTCGTCAAGAGCAACAGCTGCGGCAGCCGCCTGGAGCTGGCGGGCACCGAGGACGAGCCCGAGGCGCTGGCGGGGGCGGGGGCCGAGGCGCGCTCGCCCGAGCCCCTGGAGACGCTGCCCGAGGCGGACGAGTCGTGCCCCGCCCCCGCGCCCGCGCCGGACACCAAGCTCTTCGCCAACGGCCTGGGCTTCTGGCGGCGCAGCGAGAGCGAGCTGGCGCTGGCGCGGGGCGCGGCGGCGAGCGCGGCCGCCGAGCGCATCCGCGCCGCCGCCACCGCCCCCGCGCCAGCCCCGCCGCGCCGCCCGCTCTTTGACGACATGGAGTTCGAGGAGTTCGAAGTGGCCGAGGACGCGTACACCTCCCCCACGGCTCCGGCGCCGCCCCCGCCGCCGCCGCCGCTCGTCTCGTGGGCCACGGGCCCCGACGCGTCCGCCCCGGCCCCCGCCGCACACAGCGTCTGCTGAGCCTACAGCCAGCGCCACTCCTGCGCCGACTTCGGAGCGGAAATCGCCTAGCGACGGCGCAGTCGCACAGTGTGTGCAAAGTGCACTGTGCCCGAAGTGCCACGCCACCCACACCCATGCATTCCAGCCGATACGAAAGCACTCGTATGGCTGAGAATTATCCAATACGGTGGAATTACATTCAATAGTGAGAAGATACTTTTTTTATAAAATGCCGAGAGTAATGCACATTTCACAGAGTAATACTCCGGGAATGTTTCACAGTGACATGCTTTTCACCCTAGGAGCAAGCAAATAAAGTTTTAACGCCTTGGGAATAATGTATTGTAATAATTAAGAAATGGGCGTCATTTTCAGATTTTGAGTGTAAATTATAGAATATTTTCAACGAAGTTCATGCAAGTAGAGGAAAAGTGTTTTCACAGGACGCGACCTATAAGAGGACTCAAATAAAATATTTTTCAATTATATTCCGTAATAAAATATGAATTATGTTATTAATAATAGTGTTTTGGTGACAAATGAAGTTATTAACAGATCTAATGATCTAAATAATAAAGGCCTAAATAGTATTTACAGATGATACGTGTAGTATGTGCTTTCAACATACAGTTTGTGCTCGCTGACCTGCCTTGTCTAGTGACGACGAATAGTGCAATGTGAAGACACTCGAAAACGTGTGAAGGTGACTTTTGGCTTCCACCGACCGGGTCAGCAAGCGCAACATCTTCAAGGCCCGATTCGCGACAGAGCAACAATAGTTACGTAAGCTACATTAACAAGGCACAGCTAAGGGGGTGGGGACCTTGAGCGGTGTGGAGGAGAGGAGAGGAAAGGAGCGAGAAGCAGATTAACGCAATTTGCCTCCGTGCTCGTGCACTGCCAGCCAGTGCCACGTGCGCTCGCGGGCGCCCCTGCGATGCAACGCGCCTGTACTCGCTTCAACCACTGTACATACTCTCAAAAGCAATAAATTTCAAATGGGATGAAAATGACATTTCCCATTCAATACGCGATTCCCTCCTCTTCCACGTCATTCCCATCCCCAACCGTCAACTCCCAATCATTCAACAACTGCAACATTCAATCACGTCGAAACATTTTCTTCGTCAATCAGGGCCAAAAAAATCTCATATCTTCCCCTGCTTAGCCCTTCAATCGATTGCGGGCTGATTCATCTCGGTTTGTCAGCAAATTAACCGAGCCTAAAACAATGCTAGCCACATTAACAACCAATAAACTTTCAATGCTTCCTCAAAATCAAGTGTGGTGCTACAACAGCACACACTCGTAAATTCTCGCATTATTTATAACTTTCGCTATTTTCGATAATTCAAAGGTCAACGAAAACGAAACCCTGTTCAAGAACAACAAATAAAATACTCTCGTTTCCTTTGTTTTTGACAGTCACAATCGCACCCAAAACATTGAAACTGGATATGTAATGAAGCGTTCTTGGATATGTAATGAACACCTCTCAAAGATTTCTCTTCATTTCTACGCGCATGGAAATGAGTAATATCGATTTGTGGGGCTTCATTGGCTTATTGATCGCGCCCACAGCTTCCGGCTTGCACCGGGTGCGGGAGGCGATGTCTCCATTTCACGACACCAACCCATCGCCGTGCCACAAGTCAGTTATCACACAATTATTTTGACTTTGCCCCTCCATTATATACATTCAGTATACAAACGAGTGCTACTAATTTTCAGCTTCATGTGAAATATCTAACCGGAACGCTGGAAAATATAGTAATAATTTGCAAAAAAGGGGGAAGAAAGTTCGGATTGATTGCAGGAGCTTTCTGCGAAGCGCCTAAGTAAAGATGAGACATCGATGGAGATATATTCAAAGCATCTATGTTTTTATAAAATCATCGATGTATTCAAAATCTATTCTTTAAAGCAGATGTTTATAACATCGATGTTTTCTGTTCCACGTTTTTAAGTGGCTGAATTTTTTTTAAATGAACTAAGTATCCTAATAATAAAATCATGTAATAATTTTGAGATCCATGAATTGGACACTTTTCACGTCAAATGACCAAGGGCGCAAAATAACTTTAATACAGGTTTCGCGGATAATGAAGTCTATATTATTTTTGCTCCAATACATAATAAAACCTTTGTTAATTGTCCTGATCACTTTTTACTTTATTTTCTCAGATATCAATGAAACTTTAATTTATGGTTACTAATGCAATATAAAGATATCGTTGTTTCAAACAACTTCGGACTCTTTCAAGCTCAAGCCTCTAGAGTAAGTATTCAGTTTTCAGATGAATTGAAGCATTGATCAAACGAGGCATGACAGTTCAGGTGAGATTATTTTCATTGTTTGTAAGATATAATTTTAGACGCGATTTTAATGATCCAATTTATTCTTTCACAGTACGTGTTGATTGGAATACATCTAGCAATTCCGGGTGATCTAGCAATTAGGGGCTATGCTCATAACTTCTAAACGGTTCAGAATATCGAAATGCAGTTTTTGCTCAACAATGCGGAATTGTGGGGCAAATAATGTGTCGAATAGATATTGTTTGTAATATTTTAAGTTTTTGAGAAATTTAAACACCTTTGAATTTAAATAGAAAGCTTTTTTATTTAAATTTTTGTTATACAGCAAGATAACGCTTTACAAGGGTAGATAGAGATTGTAACCTAGAAAGCTTAGCAGTAGCGTTTCAAAATTGAGAGTACACTCCGACTGGAGTCCTCAAATAATCAACAATAAAATACCGAAGAATTGGGAATGGAATAAATTACGTTTTCGGGTAAGAAATGTTACACGAAGAAGGTAAAGGAAAATCACGGGCTTTTCTCTAATGGAGGTTTAAACTTACCTTTGGGAAATCTAGATTGGATTCTTTTGTACCTCATGCTTATAGGTTTTTCCTACTTTGAAAATACTAGTTGCTGGAGAGGATGATAAGAAATAAAAGAATTTATTTGACAGATTCTTAATATAATGTTTCTAATAAGAGTGAGAAGATCAAACTCTCCATGTAAATGTGTGTTGGCACTCTTCTCTTACGACAATGCGAAGGATTTTATTCCGACATGTATGGAGAGTTTTTCGTACCGAAGGAGCAGCTCCACCCCATTCAGGACATGCATGTAAGTAGATGGTGAAGGGCCGTTTTGCAAAGTAAAAGGGTAAAATCTAATTTAAGAGCCGACTTGTTGTTTATTAAAGGTAAACGGTTTGACGAGTGCTGCCTGTGCCTTATTAAATTTATTCAAGATATGCGGTATTCATGCTAGTCTAATGTCAAGGAGCACTCCTAGATATTTTATTCGTTTGTAGGAGGGAGGAAGGGGTTCCAAGGCATTGTTTATATTGCCCATGAGCATATGTGTGGATTGATGCGCGGAGGGTGGTGGTGGCGGAGAGGGGTGTTCATGTAAAGGCGACTGAAAGGTGTTTAATGTAAAGTACCCCCAAAAAGAAAAATACTTGTATCCATTTCAAATACAGGGGGCAGCGTTATTAGATCAATCGGGGAATTTCTGTTTTGGTGAATATCCTAGTGACGCTTTAGTAACCAGCGTTGTTCGTAGACGGACGTACAGACAAACAGACAAAACGTTTTGCCGTAAACCAATTTTTCGGTAATGAGGACCTCAAAACATGCATTCTGAGTACACAACTTGGTAAAGGAAGTAATTTACAACACACTGAAAGAAGATTTATTTATACTGTATCAGTATCCCACAATACAAGTTTCCTTCTCGAAAAATCGCCATTTTCTCCCCGCAACATTTCTTTACTTTATATTACGTAAGCAGTGTGCGAGAAAGTAAATTCCACTTTATGGATTATAAATTATTTCTAATAAAAACACAAAACATACAATTTCATAAATCGAAATATCCATTTAAAAACATATTTAATCAAACTGTGAAGAAAACACGAACTTCATTTGCTTGTAAACAAAACACCAATTTAATCACAAGAACAAAAACAAAATAAATTAAACTCTAAAATGCAAACTTCACAATGCGACCGCGCGAACACAATGGACAGTGGATCGCATGAGTGTTTCTTTCCACCAAGCGTTCAAAACACGTATCACTGAAGACGGGGCTAGTGAGATTTACTCATTGTCCCGCGAGTAACATAGTCTAGGTGGATGGGTAAATTATGTAATAAAAATCCAGCCGGGTAAAAAAAGTAAAAACCTTCGAAAAAAACAAAAAAAAAACTGATGAATTATTTTAATGATTTTCAAATTATTTCAAAGAGGTGTCAGGGGCCATCCATAAATGAACAATAAATGAGTTTTCAATATGTTCTTCCAATCTTACAGATGCAATAAAAACTTGATGAAAAATATCTGTATTTTTGACAATTTACATCTTATAACTTTAATTTATTATTGTCTTTAAATTAATTACTTAATATTCTAATGTTTTAGTTCAAATCTCAACAAAAAAAGAGAATAATTTCAGCAAATGTTAAAAAATGAAAAAAAATCAATATTACATAACAATCAAAGAACACCCCCCTATCCCTACATAACGGAGCGTAACGCCGCCTCAAACCCCCTCCTCCCCTCTTTAGCGTTACGTAATTTATGGAAGACCCCTTACAACTACTATCGCATTATTGGAAACGCTTACGTAATATTATAATATTGCCGTTTCTGTCCTCATTTCAGCCATCACTTGAAAAAGTCCAAACAAAATCAAATGTAGCGCCTGTGGAGCACATCTACAATTATTGCGATAGTCAGGAACAGTAGCCTTTTCTTACTTCTACAAAAGAAACGAACATCAATTAATCATAACTGTACAATATTTGTAGCACACTACACAAACAAAAATATTTTCATATGTTACTCAAACATCAATAACTGAAGGCCATCCAATACATCGCCGTACATCGTACGTAACTACGGTATCATTATGTAATGTCCATCTTATGCATATACCTACATATTATTTTTATCTGTATATTCTTCCCGACTTTAATATAGTAGAATGTACCATATTATTGAACGTAGAGACATTGTAACATTAACGTTACGTAAATAAAATCTCCTTATCCTATCCCTATCCCATCCAAAAATGATAGGCTAATCCGAGCCAAGTCCCATCCTTCCCTATGTTTGGCAATGCCGCCGCATGAAAAGTTATATTAAATAACTCATCATACAACAACTATTACTAATTAACTAATTATATTACTAAGTAAATATCGCCTGAAAGATTCTAGCAAAAGGAGTGCGGGACATTCAAAAATGTAAAATTACGCTAAACTCATATTAAAAAAAAAAAATTGTAGTGATATTTTTCAAATAACTTATTTTTCTAGAACATATTTCAATGAACAAAAAATGTATAGCACCAATATTGTACATTTGCAATGTTAATTTTTTGATATTTGGAAATTTCGAAAACAGTGAGTTCGCCGAAAATTTGACCAGCACCACTTTCTTCACCGTTCTTTGCTCCAAACGCGAAAAAAAAGTCCCCCATTTTTTTTAAATAGAAAATAATGTTTAATTACCTCATTTAAAGATCTATGGTGATGAGGTCTCACTGAAGGGGAAAAAAAATCAACAATCCACAAAGTATGTATAAGCGCGGATACCCTCTTCCAGTATCCGCCCCCGATCGCTTTGTGATTCGGCGGCGTACGAGCGAAGCGGCGGCTGTGTGGGGGAGGGCTCGGCGGCCGTCCGCTGCGGCCGCCACCACAGCTGGCGCAGCCTGGCGGCGCTCCGAGCAACCGCCACCGCCAGCTTTGCAGCGCTCGGGCGGTTGACGCCGCAACTTTATGGTCGCCGTGGATCAAAGGACTGTTTTTAGCCAGTACCTGTGGCCTGTACTTCCAAGCCTTTTATTTTGTTCAAAATTTACTTTTGATGTGTCCCAAACCTAAACCACCGCAGGCTCAGATTGTACTACCTACTCGTATTATTGCGGAGCGTACGTTCATTCAACAATAATTTCTCGTATTACTAACTTCGTTTATTAGTTAAAATTCTGAGAACCAAAACACCAGGGCCAGATTTAATGCGGCGCTGTAGCCCAGGGGCCCACATAAAAACTGAGGGGGGGAGAAGGAAAAAAAAACGATACGAAAAAGAAAATTTTCGTCTTGACTTACGGCAGTGCGCAAAATGGATCAGAGTGGTATTGCTCGTTAGAAAATGTTTTACCCAAAATTAATTTAAACGATATCACTGAAAATTTGTTGAAGTGCGGAAAGTTCATATCTCATAGTTTGTAATATTTATATGTTACCTTATACAAAAAAAATGTAAGTATAAAAATGTTTACTATCTACAGGACCCCCACATTTTGTCAGTCCAGGGCCCCCCTTTTCGTTAATCCGACCCTGCATAGCACCTTGCTTGCCTGACGTGCTCTGACTGTGCTACAATATTTGACTAATTTTCACTACTTTTCTGCATCTTTCAAGTACCTTTTGTTGTTAAACCGATTTCGTTACTTCTTACACATAAGCTGAAAGATTTATATTGTTCGAAGCAGTGAAAAAGAACAAATACAAATACTAATTCAAAAGACGGCTTAACGAAGAACAGACATATATTTGAACGAGTTTAAAGACTTCCAGTACTTGTTGCTCCATATATTAATTTAGATTTGCGTGAAGTTTTAACCTATTACAGTACCGGCAGCGTGTAAGCGACTCTGACAGTTCGATGCGCTGTTGCCACACATTACTACGCGCATGGCACCACCGACGTGGCAGATAAATGAAATCTCAAAACCTTACCTCTTACCGACAGGCGACCACATGTCTTGATATGTTAATAAACCTTCGCCACAACCGAACCTTATCGCCTCCGCAACTGCGTGAGTCAGATGAGCGGCACCTGAACCCGGACTGTGAGAAAGTAAATAAATCCTCGCAAGTTGATTGCTTCAGAGAAGGTCACACGATGTACCATAGCACGTGGCGACAGAACTGTCAGTGTCGCTTATACGTCGCCGGTACTGTAGTGAAAGTGTAGTGATAATTGTGAAAAACATCAAAATTCAAACAGTTACATCTGCAATAGAACAACGCAGAACTTCGAGTATCAAATTGTCGAATACAAAAGTGGTAAATTTTATGGCCTTGCAATAGTAAAGTGTAGCCATCTAAGTATATTTGGATTAGCTTAGATCTATTACATTAAATACATTGAACTCTTTTCGCAATTAATCACATTTAAATACTAATTAGAATCTCATACCTCTTATTTTTTAAAGAATTATGCAACTTAAATTAAATTATTTAACAAAAATTAAAAAAATATTAGTTTAAGTAATAGTTTTTACAATTGTACAAGTTCTCACTTATTTACTAATGCAACTTGGACACTGGACACTAATGCAACCTGGACTAAACATGGATAGTGAGCCCATCAAAAAGGTAGTTGGCAACCAATAATGTATTAAAGGAAACTAATTTTAATGAGGTGCTGTGTAGGTTTCAATTATTGCATTAAAAAAATGTGTTCTGGTATTTGTGTCGCCTCCTTTCCTTTGTAGCAACGAAAAAGTGACAATCATAGTTTTGTAACGTAAAAAGTTGTTGATTTGTGACATTTTGTTTCTGGTCACGAAAGAGAGCACACTTTTTTTTGTCACGCCTAAAAATGGCTGATATATTCTATATTATATATTAATTGGCTTCGTCTAATGAAAATAAACATTAATTTGAAACGAATCAAATGTTATTTAAGAAATGAGCTGTTAGAAGAGAAGAAGACTGCAGCTGGGAACTTTGGACTACTACTTAACAAAAACCAATAGGTCTTTGGTTTGTAAAAACTGGCGGGGTATTCTTCAGGTACTAATTTTCGCAGATTACCATGAGCGACATTTCTCCTCCCTGCTCAGTGGGAAACTCCAAACCCATTCCGTGTCACGAGTGTGTTTTTAACCTAATGGGAGGTTTGCCGACGTGACCAGTGAGTTGGACACCCACACAAATCACTAAACGGGATACAGTGATTATAATAAAAGGGCAGAATGGTATCAATTTGGGTAGTCGCTTTCCGCCTGCGCAACATGATAACGAAGTACAACGCGCCGCCCTATAACAATGTTGTGTACTCTGCGTTTTAATTTTACAACTAAATTTGATGTATTTCCAATACTAAATCAGTTTTTTTTCTGGTTACGGCCACAGTATCAACTAATAAAGATTTAATTTAAAAAGCTTGAAGTGTTACATTGCAAAAGCACAAGTCTCTCAACATTACTCCAGAAAATGCTTCATATTTTTTCGCTGGCAAAGTAAGCAAAAACATTCCATTCCTGAAAGTAGTGTTGTGTTGTTGTGAATCTGAAAGAATGCATGTAATTACTGAAAAGTTGAAAAATAGAAAGATTTGAGGTCCTCTTCAAATAAGCGTATTTCGGTTTTCCGGATTTGTCACCCACTTTGGTTATTAATCACGTGGGTGTACTAATTAGTAGCTACTATAATAGTTTTGAGGTGGCAATATTGTTATGTTGCTCGAACGTAATATGCGGCGCCGACTAGACGACTGCTTGCTTACTTTCTTCCTCTAGGTGTATCCCCAGCGCAATACCGTCCCAGCTGGGATAAGCTCCATGATCCTGATATGTATGATAAGTGTTGTAAGAATTTGTACAAGTGAGTAGGTGTATGTTTGTGCAAAGGCAGAGTGAGGGAGGTGGGAAAATGGCACACGGTCTGTGGTATTGCTTGGGCATTCGCCTAGTGTTTTTGGGAGAAACCATGGAAAACTACTGATCAGAGCACCCGGCCGCTAGAATTCTCCTCCAGAAAGCGACTGAATTCGATGTAGAGTGGAAAATCCGCTTGTCGGGTCTTGAACCTAGGCCCTCCCAGTCGGAGATCTACAGCAGCAATAAATGCACTGAGCCAAGTCAGTCGTCTTGTGCCTCCAGAAGCAGAAATTTCCTGAGGGGAGGAGTGTTCAGGGAGGAGTGATCGGGGAGGAGTGATCGGGGAGGAGTGATCGGGGAGGAGTGATCGGGGAGGAGTGATCGGGGAGGAGTGATCGAGGAGGAGTGATCGGGGTGGAGTGTTCGGGGAGGAGTGTTCGGGGAGGAGTGTTCGGGGAGGAGTGTTCGGGGAGGAGTGTTCGGGGAGGAGTGTTCGGGGAGGAGTGTTCGGGGAGGAGTGTTCGGGGAGGAGTGTTCGGAGCGGCCCCGCCCAAGGAGAAGCCCAGAGCCCACTGTCGCTCCACGCTCCTCATGGCCACTCATCCCGAGGCACACGAATGACCAACCACCCTGCAGCGTCGGTCATAACAGAATTTCATTCTTCGTCCTCGTGGACGGACGTAGGAAATGTAATGAATAATCCACGAAAATTAACAACTTCGTTGAACATGATGCGTATTAACTTAACATTTCGGAAATGACGCAGGTCTTCGATCATTAGTGTAACTTACGCACACTTACTTGATGACATTTCCATGTGAACTTTATGGTAATGGTTGTGTTAGTATAACAACTATATATGGTCGTTAAGGGTAATCCATCAAAAATCATAAAATATATTATAATAAAATTATTATAAAATAATTTAATGATCAAATATACAAATACTTTTGCATTAAAAAAATGTAGCTTTTATTTTGAAGATGTACCACAGGTTCAAACAAATTTCAACTTTGCCTCTTTTCCCGCAATCGACTATTATTTTGAAATAATAATGTATATGAAATGTGAAAATAATGTATATGAAATATGTGGAAATAATATGTATGAAGTGATCTAGTATTCAGGATAAGATTGCATTATAAAAGAAATCTCAACCTTCAATATTTAAGAAAGTAAAAGGACGTAAAAAAATTAATTTTGCAGTTTTCAAAATTCCTAGACACAATGAAAATTGTTCCTATGGCTTATTGTAAGCAAACTTTAATCTATGTAATCAAAAAAATTTAAGAACAAATTTGGGTAAAATCCTTGTTTACGAATATTTTTAATTGAATTTATTTCACTGAAAATTGGGCGATAACTACTCGTATTTTGAACAGTTGTGCACGACATTATTTAAAAATATAATTTTGAAGAACAGACTGCTTTAAGGGAAAACCAGAATTGTAGGTGGACGAGGTCCAAAATATATAACTTAAGCAATTTTTGAAAATGCAGCAGTAACAGTGAAAATCGGACCTTCACCATTTTTATAAGCGTACATGGCTCTCATATTGCATGAACTTTAATCACAAAATTACCACTTTTGAGAAAAGTTTGAAAACGCCTTTGCATCTTTATGTAAAGTCCCCCCAAAATTACAATTTCCGTTTCAAATTCGAATAGCCGAGTCAGCAATGAGATCAACTGACGAATTCCAATTTCGGTGAAAATCCTATGCACTGATTACAATAGGTTTGCTTAACTCAGTGGCTCGCGAGCCGGCTGCGCCGATCCCAGCGCGCGAGCCCAGAACTTAGCTCGCGAGCTGCGTTATGTCGAGGGGATAGACGTTCCTTAGCGACAATGGAAGTGTTTTCGAGAGTGGAGTGCGGCACAGTTGAACGCTTACAGCCATTGGCTTCGAAGCGCATGACACACGGGCTACCCGAATTATCTTTTGCTTTCTGGACATTCGTGAGGAGCTATCAGTGCGCGAGGACATGCAAAATGGCAGGAATAGAATTCGAAAGCAATATAATAGATTTATATTTATGACCATGAATAGCGATATTGAAATTCTTGCAAATCCTTTTGCTGTGGTCATTGTAAAAGCCAAATCACAAAGCAGTGTGAAGTTGCTTACTTGCAGACTATCACGCAACTAAAACGTTTTTCGTAAAATCTACATGCTAACACTTGGTTCGGTACTCCAGAAATGTCGAATATATTGCTGAAAAAATATTTTTATCTGAAATAATGATATAATTCGTAAAAAATATTATTAAGATTTTTACCGAAAAAATGTACAAAGCATAAATAAAAACCACGTTTTTCGTAGATGAGTGGCGGAGGAAACAATTGAAAATTTATTTTGGGTCAAAAAAATGCGCAAATGTACTTTATTTATCTTGTGCTGAGTTATCCCAGCTGGAACATATTTTTAAGCTGAACAATACTTAAATAATGAAATTTGTATTTCTGTATTTTCTTGTAAATTAATATTAAACAGTTTGTATTACTAAGAAAATGACCAACGTTTTAGTCGCACCCATTTCACAGCTTCCCTCTGTGGGAACTGTCATCGGGTCGATGATACACGCGTGCGTCTAACCGTTCGGAAGGTCACTCGCTTGCCATTTCGTCAAAAGGCGCCGCCTACCCAGTTCTCTCTCTACACCTTCCCTCCTCTCTAGAAGTGAACCTCTCCTGCGTTAACTTCCGTCTCAGCTCGGAACCCCGCTCGGAGCCAGCTCAAGTGCTCGCACTCGTCTGAAGTTAGTTGAGATGGCCTCGGTTAGGTGCTATTCTCGGGTTTTTATTTCTTGGCGAGACTGTATCGAGCAGTGCTGGCGATCATGCGACTCCTAGCGGCACGATCGAGAACAACGCAAAATACCGTGAGATATTCCATCCTGAAGATAAGCCCCCACGCTCCAAGAATCCAAGTATAGTATTGTTCCCGGTAGTTTGTATTTGGCCGAAAACCAATTTGTCGGTGTCGAGAAACCACACAATGTGGATTCTCAGTTCACAATGTATTCGAGAAAGTTGTTTGTTATATACAGGAGCAAGTATTATCAACATTTGGGTATCAGGGAACCAGAAAACGGGTTTTTCTGTCAAAAATAGTAGTTTTAGCTGCAGCGTTAGAAAACTCTATACTACATAAGTAGTACACCTAAAAGTAAAAATACGTAAACAATTGTATGCCAAAAATAATTCAATCTTTAAATTGTTTGCTCGAAGTAATTGCTTAACAATATGGCGTATGGATTTTCAAACTTTTTTTTCATTTAATTTTGAAGGTAGAGATTTATTTCTCCGTACCTACAACCTACAACGTAAAATTAGATATTTACATCATTTCGTGCACACTCAAATTATTAGTTGTTTTCAATTTTGAGTTATAATGTTAGATATTATTAATTTCTGGTGGAGGTGATTGTAGGATGGAATGTGCTTAACTATAAAAGCCTTTACCAAGCACAAGTTCGTTGTATTGTGATAATTATTCGGAGATGCTTTAGGATATATCAAATTAGTCACTGGATGCATTGGGAGAATCACGCAATTTTGTGTTTGAACTTACAAACGTGAAGAGGATGTGGGTGGGGTGGGTGTGGGGACTCACCTCCGACGAGCGGCTGCCCGGCATCGCAGTCATCGCCGCCGCCGCCGCTGCTGCTGGAAGCGCTGGCGCTGGCGGACGCGGGCGGCGGCGGGGGCGGCGGAGGCGGGGGCGGGGGCGGCGCGGAGGCAGCGGCCGCCGCGAACGACGTGCCGCGCCCCGTGCACAGGCGGCGGCAGTGGCGCACCCGCCGCGACCAGCTGCCCTGCAACACACACCCACGCATTGGCCCACTCATCCTCAACAGACCAAATGGACTTTGGCAACTGCTCTCCCCCTTTCGTCCTCGTCCCCCCTTGTTCAACCAGCTGTTCGGTGCAGTATTCCTTATTCCTAGTAGGGGTGCGACATCGATAACGAAACATCAATGTTGCCAATCTTCGATATTCAAAATTAAAACATCGACGTTAAAAATACATCGTCCAAAAACCATGGTTGTTTTTAAACATTAACACCTTAAATTTGTACGCAACAAAATATAATTTAAAAGTTGCGGTGCACATTAATTTATAATTAAGATTTAGTTAAAAACAAAGTTAAAAACGTCTCCCCAAGTGCGAAACATAGTGTGGATAGTAGTCAGCTCAAAGGTAATACAAAACTGCGCTCGTTTGGTTCGAACTCAACCAGTGGTACCATCAGGTACTATTTCATATTTTAAATGAATTTAATTTTAAAATTTGTGATGAGCATTTTTTTATTCACGAACAAAATAGAGATCACGTAAAAAACGATCCCAAAACATCGATGTTTGAAAAACATCGGCTTCAAGACATCTATATATTTATAGAAACATCGATGTTTTGAAATGTCGACATCGATGCTGCATCCCTAATTCCCAGATGCAGTATGGGATTGCAAACTTCAGACTCCTCGTCCTCGCCTTCTTCGAAAGAAAATACAGTTTTGATTTTCGGGGCTACTTAAATGAAGCTTCAATTACACTTTCACAATTTTCTTAAAAATTTGGCTCCAAATTTGTTGATGAAATTTTGTCTTCGGATAGCGTAAAGAACGCTTAAAAAAGAGGGTCACGTCTGATTATCCTACTAACTCCCCGATTTTTCGGCGTCTTCCCAGAACTACAATATTAAAGATACAGATTTTTTTCTTAATAACATATGTTGTTCAAAGTAAGATCTTAAAATGAGGTCATGTACAATTTTTCGAAAATATGACTAGTTTTAGCGTCATTTTGCGTTGAATTTACGCAAATTTTAAGCAAATTTTCACAAACACGGACCCAATTTTTTTCTTCAAATTTTCTCCTCGTACGTATCAAAGAACAGTAAAAAATGTGGTACTATTAGTCCCATTGTCGACAAACACTATTTTCGAAATTTTCGAAATTTGCAAAAGTTAACATTTCAAAACTGCAAAGTTGAAGATAGTGATTTTTGTCTTCAATGAAAACTTTTCTTAAAAAAGTATCGTATATTATATAAAATGTACATGACCTTTATAAAGGTCATGTACATTTTTAAAGAAAAAAAGAGTTGTTTTCGCAAAATTGCTGAAGTTAACGTCAGTATAAAAAAAATTCAAAATTCACTCCAAATGTTTGCTTCACTTTTCACGAATAGAACAAGGGATGATTAGAAATTGCACAAGTCCTATTTTTATTGAACTCTCTGAAATTTCGAAAACTGCAAAAGTTAGAAACAACGCGAAAAAAGTATTGTGAGTGATCTCGTAGCACCACCAGTAGATCTTGTAGTAAAAACCGCGACTTAGAATACTTTTTGCGGTCGGCGTCGATGCCGAGATGTCGCGAGAAGCAAAGTTTCTCCAGTGTGTGTCCTCTTAACCTGTTTAAGCAGTACTTTACATTTTAAGACAGAATCAATGTTTTATCCGCCGATTCCCGGTGGCCGAGATCGCCAAGCCAGTAGTATCGTAGCGGTCTCGGACCGAAGGGTAACGGGCTCGAGACCCGTCTCGGGCATGGTTGTATTTGTGTTCGCCCTTTCACCCCCTATCATCATCATACCATGTCATCTTCACAGTTACCATAACGTTAAACTCAATAGTGGTCGCTAATGGCCTAGATGTTGATGCGACCTTAAATAACAAAAAAAAAAAAAGTTTTATTCCTAGTCCAACCATCTCACATAACTCAACGACATCGTTGCGACTCCGCGACATTATTTCACGGATCAATACCATGAAGAACGCCGGAGCAGGAACCTAAGAAACAGTATTTGGTTTAGTGGTGAAATGTCGTTGGCATTTAAAATTGAATGATCACCGGTGTTGTCATTGCCAACAATGTTGTTTATTACCGGTGATCATTCAATTTTAAATGCCAACGACATTTCACCACTAAACCAATATTCTAAAGCTAGTCAAGCTCATTTGGTGAACCTTTGGTACAAGCTATCACTGAAATTCTCTAAGTACGAACTCAACATCTGGTTCCTCTCCGAGTGTCTGCACAAGAAAGTAACACCAAAATTTATCAATATTGTTATCTCTTACTTTTAATTGTTTAATTAATTGTTTGCTATTTTCTTGTACTAGACAACTGAGGATGATGGCTAAGCCATCGAAAGCTGCTTTTGTAATAAACAACATTGTTGGCAATGACAACACCGGTGATCATTCAACCTAAGAAACAGGCCAAGCTCCGCACGGGACCAATCGCTTCTCAACCGTGTCCCCTTCTCTTCCCTTACACAGACGTCCACACTTCACGTCCCGCACAACATCTACCACGGCTGTCGGGAGCTTCGAGCTGGGTCGGTGCCCAGCTGGAGAGTGGTTCCTGGAGGGGGCTGGCTGCAGCGCCAAATTGTCCCTCTCCGCCCACGGGCAAGCTATACGGCCTTCCTGCGCTGCCACCGCTCCGAAGCCGTTTCCTTCCGCCCGCGACATAATTAGTTCCTTTCGTCTTCTCACGTCTCGGCGCAGCTCGCTGTGGAATCGGCTCCTTTTCCACGGACACGTCTTTCGCCATCTGGCCTAGAGGCCTTTGCGGGCAGCTGGAATTGGCTACTCAAGACTGCATATCAAAATTGTGTATGTTCTAGTCCCAGTTGCAGTATTCTAGTCCTAGTTGTAAATTTGGCGCGACGGACAGTGTTGGTGCAGAGTAGTGTTCTGTTGTGCATTCTCCAAGCAATGAAAATCAATTCGCCTTTGAACATTGTGATGCGAGTTTGTGATGCTCTGGTTCGCTTGTTTTTAGAAAGAACAAAATTATGCCCTCAAGTTTCATCATTGCAATAATTACTTGCTCTCCCACTCTTGCTACTTTGAAGTTCGTAACAAGCTCCGTTTGCTTTGGAGACACACTGTTCAACCTGATTCCGCAGAAAACTGTTTGAGGACGAAGTTCTATGTTATAAATTTACAAAGGTATCGCAAATAATATCTTCATTATTCTCATGTCTTTTATTTAATAAAACATCTTTTAATTTGTTTGCTATGCAATGTTTTAATGTTGTAATGCTTTTATAAAAGTTTCCTACAAAGTTAACCATTCGGTAAAATCAATAGCGTTGCCTCATTCACCTTCATGAGATCGAGTGTTTTATTAGAATCACATGCGTGATCGCGAGGCGGTATTTTCATCGCCAACGAAGTTCCTTCCGTGTTCATAATACGAGTATTACAGCTTCTTTTCATCGCGAGTCATGGACGGATTTATTAAATAACATCAAGTTTGTATTACATTTATTAACAACATTAAACAAGTGTTTTAATAGTTTTAGATAAGAAAAACAAAAGAGATTGTTATTTGCAAAATGAGTCTTAAAGCTCCAAAATATAATAACAACACAATGAAAAAAACTAAATGAAAACGGATGTATTAAGATCTTTTTTAGAAAATTAAATAATATGAAATAAGCGATCTTCTAAAATAATTAACTATCATCAATTCCAAACTAACAATATTTGTTCTCATTCTAGCATGCTCCCAATAACACCACACCCTTCTTTTGCGCAGAGATCATTGACGATACAAGACAAGCAAACAACAGCCCTTTGTGAATGAGTCTTACGAATATTTCTGATACGTTTTGTTCTCGTATTATTATTATTATTATTCCATTACATCACGACTAAAGATGTTACGAGTCGGCTGAATATAAAATCTACTCCAGGTTGCAACCAGCTACCTAAGGAGCAGATCCGGTGACTATCAGTGCCTCTACAATACTTTACGCAAAATGTGGGCTGTTCCAAATAAAGCAATTTCTTGCACTTCCCAGTCTTTTGAATTACCTGGGAGTTTAGACAAGTTCTTACTCAAATTTTGCGGAATAAATCCCAGAGCTCCGATAACTATCGGGACGACCTGTGCTTTTAAGCCCCACATTCGGCTGATCTCAATTTCCAAACTCTTGTATTTAAGACGTTTCTCTGCCTCCTTGGTAACGACGTTTTGATCGCAAGGTACAGCAACATCGATAAGTAAACACGATTTTTTTGACAAATCCCGGATAACTATATCCGGTTTGTTTGCCGCTATCGTGCGATCAGTTTGAATTTGTTGGTCGTACAATATCGTACAGAATCCAACAGACGTCACCGGTTTTGGTGAGTGTTCGTACCACTTGGGGCATGTGTTTGGAACTTCGAGGGCGGTAGATCTGCCAGTGGAGGTAGCTACACACCCTGTCATGTCTTTTCAAGTATTCCGTCTTTGCTAGGATTGGACAAGCTGAGACAATATGATCAATGGTTTCTACTTGCTCCAGGCAAATGCGGCATTTATCATCTTGGGAAATTTTGAGAACCGCTTTATCATAATGTCGTGTTCTCAAGGCCTGATCTTGGGCAGCTATTACAAGTGCTTCCGATTCTGGCTTCATTCTTCCCCTTTTAAGCCACATAAATGATTGATCTTTATTGATCTGCACCTTGTCCATTCTTTTTAGGTATTGTCCGTGGAGTGGTTTGTCTCTCCACGATTTCTTTAACATTTTTTGTGTTTCACACTTCATGTTTAGCAGCATCAGAAGTTCATTGTCTGTGTTATTCGACGTGTCTTGCCTAGTTTTCTTCGCAATGCTTCTAGCTACACTAACAATGCCTCTGTTTCCCATTCTTCGGTCAGATTTCATGACCTGCATCATTAGAGGGTCATCTTGATGGCTGACTACATACTTTCCCATCCCGACTATTGCGTTGTGCCAGGAGGCCTCAATTTGTCTGAGGCCTCTTCCTCCTTCCTTACGTGACACATAAAGTCTATGTATATCAGCTCGAGGGTGGGAAACATGATGCATTGTTAGCAGTTTTCTGGTTTTTCGATCCATGGTGCGAATTTCCTGCTCAGTCCAGTCCACTAGTCCAAAACTGTATTCGGCTACAGGTACCGCCAAACTACCTATTGCAGAAATTTTATTCCTGGAATTCAGAGCGGACTGCAGGACCAGTCTCACTCTCCTATAATACTCCCTACGAATTCTCTCTTTCATTCTGTCATTCGAGATGGTTTCACATTCTTCAATGCCCAGATATTTGTAAGTTTTACCTGGCTCAAGATCTTGAATCACAGTGTGCGTATCAATTTCAATATTCTCAGACGTTGTGAGTTTCCCTCTTTTTAAATTGATTTTTGCACACTTGTCAAGACCAAACTTCATGCAGATGTCATTGCTAAAGTCATTCACGACAGACAGCATTTGGGAGAGTATCGCTTCATTCTTAGCAAACAGTTTAAGATCATCCATGTAAAACAAATGTGATACTGGCCTTTCATCACCATGGAGCTTGAAACCAAAGTCAGTGTGCGACAACTGTCTCGACAGTGGGATCAAACTAATGCAAAACAGCAGAGGGGATAGTGAATCTCCTTGAAAAATACCCCTGTTAATCTGAATACTTCTGGTTTCTACTGCTTCTTTTCCGCTGTGTGTAACCTGGTACTCCACGACTTCATACTAGCCTTGCAAAATTCAATAAGTCTAGGATGAAATCGATAGATCTCCAGGGTCTTCAAAATCCAATCGTGTGGTACACTATCAAAGGCCTTTTGATAGTCAATCCAAGCCATGCTCAAATTACGTTTTCGTTTCTTTACATCATTCAAGATGACTTTATTCAGTAGCAAGATTTCCTTACAGCCATAAGAGCCTTTACGACATCCTTTTTGTTCAGCTGGCATTAGATGATTCTTATCTAGATGTCTGTACATTTTGTCAGCTATGGCTGAAGTTATAACTTTGTACAGTACTGGCAGACAAGTAATTGGCCTGTAGTTCTTCGCCAAAGAGCTGTCTCCCGCTTTGGGTAGCAAATACGTGATGCCGCGTGTGAGCCATTCCGGGATTTCCTTTGGGTTTTCAAAAATTTTATTAACAGCCTTTGCTAGATGAGAATGTATTGCTGTTAATTTCTTAATCCAATAAATCTGGATTTTATCAATCCCGGGGGACTTCCAGTTTCCCATGTTCTTAATTGCTTGGAAGAGGTCCTCTTCCGAGAATTGGTGAACATCTTCCACTGTTTCTACATGTTCATCGGCAGCATCAACTTCAGATTGAAGCCATGATGCGTCTTTGTTGTAGGATCTGCTCTCCTCCCAGATTCCTGCCCAAAACGCTTCGACGTCTTCTTTTGAAGGGTTGACAGCTTTGCCATTCGGTTTTTCAGTTAGACTGCGATAGAATCTCTTCGCGTCTGTTTCAAACAACCGGTTCTGTACACGGAAATCTATTCTACGTTTGTAACGTCTAATTCTTTGAGCCCATGCTTGAATTTTCTCTTTTAGCTTTTCAACTACCATTAGCCTGCTGGTGTCATTTACAATTTGGTATTTTTGTTCAACATTGAATATTTTTCGTTGAACTTTAGAGGTGTGCATTGATTTAGAAGATGCCTCAGCTAAGAGTGATATTTCGCGCCGGGTGTCGGCTATCCGTTTCCTAATTCTGTTCAACCATGGGGTACAGAGCTGTTTACTCTGTTTTGCTGTCGGCCGTCGGTGTTCTTGGCTGGCCCCAAAATTATCTGAGATACTAGATATCCAGTTGCATATATGATGTGATTGATTTCAGTAATATCTAGATCTCTGCCTGGGGTCTCCACCACCTAATTTAAGACAGAATTCACTGTTTCTATCACTCTTTTAGCTTTGGCATTTTCGTATATTCTCTTTAACGGTTCGCGAGATTCAAACGGAAGTTGACTAACTCTTTCTATCTCACGTCGAAGGAGATTTCGCATTATGTTCTTATCGTGTAATTCATTGCCAGATGAATTTTCACCACTGACGTGTGTTTCACCGGAAATAGATGAACCTTCCACGGGATCATCATTTTGAAGTTCTACATGTTCGTCATGTGGGTTGTTCGAGCGAAGTACATACTCCGCATTTCTCTCAATGTCAGCAAGTTGTTCTGCTGTGAATTTTCCACTGCTGAGTATGTATCGTCGTTGACTGGCAAGCTTCTTTGAGTCTAGGGTAGGTCTGATATCTGGGTTCCGCTCTCTCCATACCTTGAAAACTTCTATTTCTGAGCCCCCATTTTTCGCTTTTGCATAGTAAAAGCACCACATCACCTCCTTTAATTCATCCCGGGTCCATCTCTGACGATGGCTTCGAGCTACTGCCGGCTCTGGGTCCCTGGGACTAACATCCGTGGGATGGCCAGACGTCGACAAGGTGACATTAGCTCGGTTTCTGAGCAGGTATGGGACATTGGTAGAACAAGGCACGTTAAGGTTCATTACATTGCTTGTTCTATCCATTTTGCTCATTGGTTTGAATTGAAGATTCGCAGGATGCAAGTTCGAGTTCACAGATCACACTTAACCTTCGGGTTGTTTCCTGCCATCCGTTACTGCGACCCACAGTGGCCTCGGGGCATCCCCCCGCAGGGTCCAGCAAGGGGTCCCTCCGATCGCCAGTCGGCATTACTAAACCCTACGGGATTTTCACTGACTGCTGAAGGCAGCCTCCTTCGCTGGCTAATGCAAGGTTCGGGCCTCCACTCTAATCAGTGGCCTGGTGTGCCAACCCAGTTTCTCTCCTGTACCCTCTATGGGCCGACAACAGGAAGTCCAAAGGTTCATGACCCTTCCCTCTCTACTTACTTCCCACTCTCCTCAAAATGGAGTACTTCTTCGTCTGACCCCTCACCTTCAACCTATTCAGCAAGGGAGGCCCTACCGGTAGCTAGGCTACCACTGACATAGCTTTAAGGCTCATGGGGGTACTCAAGCTCCACCACCAACTGCAAGGTCGTGTACTCCCTAGGTGGAGTTATTATTATTATTATTATTATTATTATTATTATTATTATTATTATTATTATTATTGTGGTTATTATTATTATTATTATTGTGGTTATTATTATTATTATTATTGTGGTTATTATTATAACCACAGACATTTGCAGCATAGAATGATTACTGGTGAACGTGGTAACTTCTCACGAATGCAATTGGGTCCGAGAAAACGTTACTCCAATGTAGAATATCTGGTTTCTCCACCATGTGAGGTAAAAGCATCACGGCGTTTATTTTTAAAGGCGGCATTTTTACCGCCCACGCGATCGCATGAAGTTTAACAAAGATTAAGATAATCTACATTTGCTTCTAAAACAGTTTCAGATAGAATAATGTCAATTACACTAAGTTCTATTCTCCTTTCAATTTAAATTCTTACGTAAAATATGTAGATAACAGTTCACAAAACTGCACTGATCTTAACATCTGTGCAACGCCAACAAGGAGGTATCCATTTAAAACTAGTGGTGGACACAGCACGTACTTTCTCGTTCGTATTTTCAAGCAAAATTACAGGAAAAGTACACAAAGTTTCGAAAAATTGTAAATGACCTTGTTTCAAACTATCTGTAAGGAACTGATTTCATTAAAGGTAAAAATCTCTATCTTTAATATTTTAGTTGTAGGAAGGCACCGAACAAATTTTGAACTTCTGCAATTTTTCGAAATATAAGAGTTTTCAATGAACATGAGACCTGCACCATTCTCTTAAAGGTCATTCACACTAACCAACAACAAAATTTAATAAAAAATGATAGAGGCATTATTTTAACATTTGAAAATGTACCAGGGGCTTCATGTAAAGTACCCCCCAAAAGTAAAATATCTATTTCAAATTCAAGGGGCCGCGACTTCAGCGAAATCGATTGGGAAATATTAATTTTTTGAATGGTTTAGCAGCTACCGTTGTTCACAAACGGACGGACGGACGGACGGACGGACGGACGGACGGACGAAGAGACAGGCGCTTTGCCGTCATTCGATTTTTCGGTATCAAGAAGCCACAAAACTTGGATTTTGATTACACTATTTGTTAGAGGATTTTTTCTAAAGGTAGCAACTGGATTTATCCACGTTTTCGTTACCAGGGCCCTCTACTTCGCAGTGAGAAGAAAAAAATTGATTTCAAAATGCGGTACGCTAATAAAAGTGGGATGATATAAAACATGATTTGTAAAATTAGCAATTTATTAACAACTGACGAGCAATTTTTAGCGAGAACATCAAGTGTAATGTAGGAAGCTATTTTTGTTTGGGAATATAGCCTGAACTTCAATAACATGCATTCACCATGGACCAGACCACTCGCTTCGTTTCAAGGGATCAAGAGACGTATTGCCGCAAGTACTGTAGAAATCTAAATTGCTTTCGTATTACATCAACAACTCAATGCGCACCAGATCACATTATCATAGATCTTAGCAGGAGATTTTGATTTCAAATCAATAGTGAGAAGTCCTTTATAAAGTGAGTAGTATTTTCGCGGAACGCAACGACCATAGTAGTGGTGCTAAAACAGCACATATTTTCTCACATTATTTGAAACGGCTACACAATATCATACTACCACACAAACCTCCAAAAGTGTTTCCAACTAGAATTTTTTTTCCGCACCAAAATTCGAATTTAACTTTAGAGTCAACACGTCAAAGCACGTTACCGCTACACCACAACTCGCACGGCTGAACTCAGCTTTCCTGAGGCTTAAAAAATTAATTCCTGGTATTACTTCTAACATGCGATTTCCGAAAATTCGGAGAAATCAACGCAAATGATACATTCGTCATTTCTTTAGCCATCCTTTCCTCTAACTGAGACAAAAATTGAGAAAAAATAAATAAATAGCATAACTTCAAGCAGTAATTATGCGAAATAAAATCGCTTTTTTAAAAACATTGTACAGAACCATATATAAAGGTTCAATTTTACTTTCTCGCATTTTGTTTACGCAGTATAGAGAAGGTATTGAAATGCTGTGGGGAAAAAACTACGATTTTTCGGCAGACAAAACTCTTATTGGCAGCCCTGGTAAAGAAAATGCGAATACATGTGGCTCCCATATGTAACAACTTATTTCCTCTAACGCGTTGTGCAGTCAGAATCCATGTTTTGTGACACCTTTTTACAAAATCAGTTGTCGGCAAAACATCTGACGTTTCTTACTCTAGTGAACGCTAGCGCCTGCACCGTTCAGACTATTTTCTCCAATATCGATAAATCCTGGTTGATCTGAACTACTTCGAAGGACCGTTTGAAAAGGACATTTTCATTTTTGGGATTGAAGATTACATGAAGCATCACCATTTTCAAAATTTTCTCAAAAATAACTTTAAATTTTTACTTTTTCGCTATTGCTTACGCAGTATAGAGAAGGTGTTGAAATGCTGCGGTAAAAAACGGTGAATTTTCGACCGAAAAACTCTTATTGTCCCTGTTAGCGAAAACGTGGATAAATCTTGTCCCAATTACTTCTTCTAACACGCTGTGTAGTCAGAAGTCATGTTTCGTGAAACCTTGGTACCGAAAAATTGATTGACAGTTAAACGTCTTTCTTCTGTGTAGCGCTAGCGCCAGTGTGTTCAGCCTATTTTCTCCAAAAATTGATATTTCCCGATCCATCTGGCTGATATCGCTGTCCCGTGCATTGGAAACCGATATTTTAATTTTGGGGGTTACTTTACATGAAGCCCTTGGGACACATTAAAAAATTAAATTTTGTTCTCGGATAGGGTAAAAGTCGCTTAAGAGAATGGTTCCTTTAAATTGATCGAGGAATATCAATTTGGAGATGGCTGAATGGACAGACGTTTTAGTGTTAATCGACTTTTCGGTACCAAGGACCCACAAAACATGAATTCTGGCTACAAGACTTGTTAGAGGATTTTTTCTATACTTAGCAACAGGATGTATCTGCTTTTTCGTTACCATTGCCCGACAATGCAAGTTTCTCTATCGAAAATTCGCCGTTTTCCTGCGCCCGATTACAACACTTCCTCTTCTCACGAAGTAAGGGCGAGAAAGTAAATAGAGGCCGCGTATGCGTAAGGCGCAGCTGCCAATGTCCTCGCACACGGAACAGCGTCGCTCGGAGGGCGGCTCCACGCGGGCCGGACTCCTTCCACGAGCCCTGAGCGTGCACGCGGGAGCCTCGCGTGCCACGGGGCAGAGAGGGCGCGTGTGCGCGTGGCTTGGGCCGTGTCACGCCACTTGAGGGCACGCGCCCTCCCTCTCCTCGCAGCCGCCCTGACGCCCGAGCGGCTTTCGCTTCCTTCTTCCAGCCAGTCGGCGAGGAGCATATGCGTGAGCACGGGGGAGCCCAGCCTCCCGCTCGAAAGTTTCAAAAGGGTCCTGTAGCGTTTCACAATTAAGTATTTTATTTCCGTAAATTTGCTCAATCCCTCGTTTTCCCAAGTCCAATTCAACACACAAACGAAGCGCCTCTCGTGCATACCTGCTTTTATTTTGATTGTCACGAACAGATGTAGTTTCTTACTTCTACAAATTAAACAAATGTGAATAAATGTAACTGATACAGTATTTACTGCACATAATACAGAAAAGCAAGAATAATTTCACACAATCCTGCCTTCATTATATTGAAGTAAGCTTTCTATTTCTGAATATCACATTCAGCGATCAAAATTTCTGAATGTAAAGAAGTGTGATGGTTAGTTCTAATTAAAATGTTTACCTTACTTTAATATATTTCCTTCGATATGAATATTCTTTACATCATATAATCGCAGGCTTCGTGTGACTCGTGAGTTTGCAAAACGTCAACACACTTTTCAAAATTCTTTGAATTCATCCCATTGTGTAATGGAATGAATTCAAAGAATTTTGAAATCAATGTCTTGACATTTTGCAAACTCGCGAGTCACAGGAAGCGTGCGATTCGAATTTACAGTTCCGATTTTTGTTGTTGTTGTTATTGTTGCAAGTTTCGGAAATACATAGAGTGCGCCAAAAATGGAATCATCACCACAATTTTACTGAATGATCTCCTTTTTATCATAAAATAAATTGTAATAAAAGTTTTTGAAAGTGGTCAGGCGGACGAGCAGGCTAAATGGCCTCAGCCTCGCCACCAATAAAGACATTTATTTATTTATTTATTTATTTATTTATTTATTTTTATATTTCTTTGTTACATACGAGGGAAAAAAATCATTTAGAGCAATTTCTCAGAAAATACTTGTTTAAAATTAAAAAACTGCCTATGTTCGAAACAAAATTGCGCAAAGGTACTCACATTTTCGAAAAACTGAACCTGACGTTATTTAACGATCATTTTCCGATTAACATATTTCGTTCAGACAAAAAGGTTATCTTCATAAGTGTGGTTGCAGGATGGCGCCGAAAAAATTTGACTATTTTTCAATTTTCGAAAAATCAGACTATAGCATTAGTATACCTTCTCATTCTGCGACATTTCACGATCATTTATTTCTTTACTTCGTTACATTATGCAAATATTATCACAGAAGACTTTGTGTCGTAGGATTATTGCTAACGTCCTAACGTCAGTGTTCTTTTGAAGGAAGTTATAAATCGAAATGGTGGACATTTTGAGCATGTGCTACATTAAAACATTTCTCCAAAGAGTGTTTTCTATTGTAGTATATGTTCCTTTGAGTTGGTGTAACGAGTAACAATACATTTTTGATATAACAAAATGGAGACTCATTTCGTACTGCTGCGTCGTCAGTTTTCCTTTGTCGGCCATTGTTACATAAACTAGTCTCCTAGCGGCGGTATCGTGAATTATGCGTTATTTCATAACTCATTTGTTTCTCTCATCTACTGCTACTGCTGTTGAGATGCTCAACGAGATATCTAGTGCGACTCATAAATTATGTGAGAAACAAATGGTGACTCATTTCGTGCGCCACCCTGTAGTTTATTATTACGTTAACTAACGACTGGGTACATCCAACAAGCATATCCTTAAAAATATAAGACCGTTTTTGTTTCAGAGAAGATGTTGTGATCGACTGGACTAATTATTTATCTGACAGAAGTACTTGCAACTACTCGCTTTTTCATTCAATACGCACCCGCCTCCTCGGAATGCTAGTTAACCCAGAAATAATAATTACGATATGAGATCTATTAACTCGAAATACACTACTGTTTGTGGAAATTGCAACACCAAGAACGAATGGATCTAGGGAAATGAAATTCAATGCACTGTGCACCCATGCCACAGGCACTACTTTATTTCATTTGCAGTACCATCAAATACATGGATACATGCCAAGTCAGTAAGTTGTGAAGCCACCACGCGCATCCACAAGAACCTGTACACGGCGCGGCATTGAGCTAATAAGAGTCTGTATCGCTTCTTGTGGCAGGTCCTGCCATGCTCCTTTAAGCCACGTCCAGAGTTCGGCGGTGGAAGCTGGCGGAGGTGCCTGGCGGACCAGCCTCTGGGAAAGCAAGCTCCACACATGTTCAATTGGCGACATGTCAGGTGAACGAGCCGGCCACGGAAGGAGCTGTATCTGGTGTTCATTGAACACACGTTGCACGATGCGAGCGATGTGGGGTCGCGCACTGTCTTGCTGGAATATCGCTCCAGGCGAGCGTTGTACGAAGGGCACGACCTCCGCCCTCACGACTTCCTCGATGTACCGGTGAGCGTTGAGATTTCCCTCAATGCGGAGGAGGCGGGTCCGTGAGTGGTAGCCAATGGCACCCCATACCATTACACCGGGTGTTGGGCCGGTATGACGCTGGCGAATGCATCCCTCTAGATTGCGTTCACCGCGATGTCGTCGAACACGTATACGACCGTCGTTATTGGACAAATTGAAGCGGGACTCGTCGGAAAAGATGACTTGCTGCCTCTCAGCCCGCCAATGTCGATGTTCGACGCCCCACACATGTCGGAGGCGTCTGTTGTCGAGAGTCAGTGGAAGGCGCAACAAGGGGCGGCGAGCAATCAAGCCCCTTTGCACAAGACGGCGCCGAACACTGCTGGCTGACAATGCTGTGACTTGTCACTGTATTCCACTGCTGCGCTAACGTGGTGGATGTCGCTGTGCGATCGGTGATGGCCATACGGTAGAGTTGTCGATCTTCCCTCGCCGTAGTGTGATAGCGAGGCCCTGTCCCACGCTGGCGGTGAGTACGACCTTCCGCAGACCACTGACGCCATGTTCGCATGATGGTACTGGCGGCTCGTCCCAGACGTGTGGCAATCTGGCGGTAGGACAACCCAGCTTCTCGCATCCCAAAGACCCTGCCCCGGTCGAAGTCCGTCAAGTGTTCGTACTGCACTCGCTGTCGGCGACGAGGCATGGTGTGACTTACAACTTGTGCGAGCCAAGGGTCGACCTGTCACTGTTTGTAGCCTCTCCAAGGCGCCTCTATTTATACCCGAACATGGTGCGATAAGCCGTCCCTACGTCGCAACCACGTGACTGGCGGCGTTGTAAATGTAATCACCTGGCGATCTCAATGTCACAAACTTATCCACGCAATGCGTTCAATGCCGCTCCTTCGCGGTGTTGCAATTTCCACAAACAGTAGTGTATATACTAGAAGTGCCCCAGATAAGTTAATATAATAACAAACTACAATACCACTCTAGTTAATCAATATTATGTAAAAAATAAATTGTAATAAAATAACTAGTAATATTAAACTTGGAAGAATAAAGAACAAACGGCAGAGCGAGGTCGTGGCAGCCTCCATTACAGCATTGCAGATCTCACTAGTTGGCTTCCGCCATCAGTTCGGTACAATTATTTCCTGAAAAATATGCCCGGCAAATTATCATGATCAAGTCGAAAACCCCACAGTTTACAGGTCAAAGTATTCAGATTTTGCCATCGCCCATTTAATTTTTCTTACAACAGGCTGTCGTACACACCACAATTCTGGGGAACCGAGTGAATGAAGCTGTTTATCACGAAATGGCCCTCTAATATGCTAAATTTCAAGACGATACTGCTGCATAAAGGTTTAATGTAGCTATTACATTCGTAAGTACAGCCGGGATGCATGTATAACTTGGGAAGTTCGTTTTCAGTAATTGGAGTATTAACAAGGAGAGGAGAGCATCAATTGTTAGAAGAAAAGATAGTGAGTGGCAATTTGAGGATGTGGAGTAGCACAAGGAATAAGAAAAAGTTCCTTTCCTCTAGAGTTGATTGAAGATGAAGTTAACTCATGAATAGCTGAAACGAAGAGAAATGTAAGATAGTGGTCGTATTCTATTACTGAAGAAAATGTAATCAGATTAGCAAATGTACTTGAATGGTATGATAATTGAACAGCTGCCCGGAATATAACTGACAAAACCACAATTCTATACGTACAGTAAAAATAACACATGTTTGGAGAACATTTTATATAAAAACACATCACGCATAAAATTACTTGTCTAGAAGAGAATATAACTTTATTGAATAGCCATTCAAAATATATATTATATATCTGCGTGTGTTTGCATTATTACAGTTGAGTACGTGAGGAAAAAAGATGCATCATTTTTACAAAAATTAAATCAATTTATGGCATTATCAAAGTGAATGAAATAATAGTTCTCACCAAAATTAATTAAGAGGATCTCAAATAAAACTTTGCACTTTTATGTCTTGAAGTACAGTTCTCCAAACTAATGACCCCGGGTCAACTCAACTAGATCTTACTCCTGGTGCTCTTTATCGAACTTCAGCTCAAACGTTTCAAATCTACCCCAGATATGCGTGACACGTACGTCCTATCCATTTATCCATCCACCCTGCTTTCGGGTACAAAACTGTGTGTATTTCCTCGCCACCTCCAACAATCTTAAATCTATGAAACAGCAGTAATAGACCTTCATGCTGACGTGTGAACAAAGTTACAGCATTCAAAAGAACCTTAAACACAAATTTTAAGTTAGAAAATTCGAAATGGTACTGTTGAAATTCAAATACATTTCTGCCTACACCATGATACATTGCATGGGATATAAAATAGGGAAAAATAAAACTACAAAAGGTAGGACTGACGGTATTTAAAGTTGCAACCTTCATTTTTACAAGAAATGCCCTGCATATTAAATTATGATGTATTAATAAATTGGTATTTCCTCTTTGCGCTACTCTACACACTTTAGTTAGCAATGTCGTACTCTTGTGTACCTCGTTAGCACGCCAAGCGACAGTACTTCAGACGGTACAGTTAAATTCTTCTTAATAACTAGCGAATTATTGCACATATCGGAAAAAAATAATGCGCCATTATGTAGAGCATCGCAATTAATCCGTAACCCAACTTACATCCGACTTTAGTCACTTTTGTTGCTTACATCCTTATTTCGTTTAGTCCTTCAATTATGGGGAACAATGTTCTCACAAACATTGAAACATTGGAACTGTTAAAAACAAACGAGCTATGAAACCAAAGTATTGTGTAGGTCTCCTCAAAAACTACATGAACCCGTCACTACCAGACTGTTTGCAAGTTACACTCTAGTTGATAATTCATTACCGATAAGAAACAAGTGTCCATGAATTCGTAAGAAAGTTCTTTGAGAAAAATGAAAACAAGAGTCTGATTCTTAAAATTGATGTCAAATTACGATCAAAGCTGAAGCCATTGGGACACCTCAAAAACGGTCAATAGCCACGACGAAGACTCGAACGTTATCTCTCTCCAACCGAGCAGTATTGACAGGTTTTGTTCCGAATCTTACAAATTCATTCCACCACATCTCAGGAAAAATCACTAAAGAAGAATAATCCCAGATTTAGAAGGAACTGTGGAGAACGGAGGCGAGAAAGAAAGAGAAAGCGAACGAAGGCGAGAAAGAAAGAGAAAGCGAACGAAGGCGAGAAAGAAAGAGAAAGCGAACGAAGGCGAGAAAGAGAGAGAAAGAAAACGGAAACGAGAAAGAACGGAGGCGAGAGAGCACGGACATGAGAGAGAACGGGCGGACGGACGGAGACCCGACGGACGGCGGGACGTGTGATGGAATACCACATACCGCTCGTCGTGGCGCTCCTCACTCCGCCTCCGGACACGGACCCATTGGTCGACGCCATTAAGGGACTCGTCGCTGATGATGCCCCACTGCAGGTTTGCAGGTGCCCCAGGTCCGTCGTTCCCGACACCTGGCGAGTCTGTAGCGACGTTGCTGGGGTGTGAGAGGTAGGCGTCGTGACGGTAGGCGTACGGCCAGCCTTGCGTTGTGTCAGCTGCCAATAGTACTGGCACTTACAGGATGTGACAGGTCAGGCTGCAGAGCCAACTGAAGCACTTATCGTTGCTGTTGAATCTGTTCGCCCGTGGCGGACCATCCGTCGGTCCTCCCTCGTGGTGCGTGGCGGACGTCAAGATCTTGCATGTCGTGTGTGCATGGCTTCCTCAATCCATTGCCGCCAACAGCGGGCGACCGTGGTGTCCGTAAGACCGGTGTGGCGCGCAAGACGGCGACAGGACCAACCAGCCTCCCGCCGACCCACGATGCGGCCCCTCTCGAAAGCTTCTACCAAGCCACACAGTGCGTGGTCGACCGTGAAAACGAAATCATTGGCATAGCTAATGGTGTGCAAAATACGCACCGAGTTTGCAGCGGATCAGTAGGGCCCTTCGGGGTGCAGCTTTTTTTATGCGATGAGTGTAAATGCCTTCATTCTCTCAGTCAAGAAGTCAAAGGGCCATTTGTTTCTACGAGTGGGTGTGACTTTAGAAAAATCCTATATCGTCCGTAGTTGACGTCACGAAGAGGGGAGAATGTTCTGAGTGTTTCTCAGGGCAATTTGATGGGGAAAATGTAAAATAAAGAAAATCATGAAATGAAACAAAAACAACTCGCAATGAAGTTTTCTTAAGAATTATATATAATTTGCTTTTTATCATCATGAATAGAGGAGTTCAATCGTCCCGGCAGTTTGATGCTTTACCTCTTGGACACTAGGGTGTAGCCCGATCCTGCTGAGAAATATGCCAGTCACCAAATGTACATAATATTTCCGTCAATTGAGCAATTTTTGGTCATGGCACGTTGTAATTAAGCCCAACTGTCTGAAACGTCGAAACTTGACTGATTAGCGATTCGGGGCGCGTCAACAGATAACCAGCCCCGTAAGTGTAGTTCATGTTTTCATAGAGGCGGGTGGCGGTCATCTTCCCCCTTTGGATAGAGAGATCTAGTGCCGACCTACCCGTCGGATTGCTAGTTGTCCCCCAACCAGGCACCCACACCAGCGGGGCACCGCTCCAGCCGGGACAAGCTTTTAGCTCCCGACATGTATGGTAATTTAGTGCATGTGTGTGTAAAGTGACGACACAAGGAAGACGAAGGAAAGACCGCGCGCGGTCAGTGGCCCCATTTGCCCGAGTACTGCTCCAGCGTGGTGTTGATCGGAGAAACCACGGAAAACTACCGACCAGAGCAGACGGCCGCTAGAATTTTCCTCCAGTCAGCGGCTGAATTCGATCTAGCTCTGTAGAGTGACGAAACTCCTGCCACCTTTGGGACTCGAACCCTACGAACTCTGGTCAAGAACGCTGCAGACGCAATGATGCCGTTGAGCAATGTAAGATGGTTGGACTGTGGATAAAATATTAATTCTCTCTAGGAATGTAAAGTACGATATATGCCCATAAACATGTTAAGAGGCCAGACACTGGAGACAATAAATGTTTCCCGCACATTTCGGCACCCACGCCTACCCGAACAGTATTCTAAGTCGCGGGTTTAAGTAAACGAGTGGTGCTACAAGAGCACTCACCACCAACCCTAGAATCTCCGGTCAGAAGCACAGCAGTGACACCAATTGATGTCCTAAGCCAGCTAAGCCGGTAGATACCTCGACGTAGATGAGTTGGGCTTCTTGTTCGCCGTCCGCTTTGCGCGCCATTTGTACGGGATGCTGTCCCGTCAGCCCTACACGGCGTCTCGAGACAACTTTGCAGCGCACTTGCTCGATCGTCGGAAGTGTCGCGCGGATGTTCATCTTAGCTCCACGCGACGTTTCCCCTTCGCACTCGGCGACATCTGGAGCTCCGTCTCGCACTGCGCTGCCTCGCGGCGAAGACCTGTCTCCTTGCTCGGCGCGCACGCAGACTTCCTCCGGAATTAGGCAACTGGCACGACATTTTCGGTGCACAAGATAACTAGAGAACCTAAAATATATAATACCTGACGTTTTACCGCATTCTAATAACCCTACATGCTAAGAAAAAGGAAAACAAAAGGAAATGGAACACTTCAATTTCCAGTTGTAGATATTTTCTAAATACCACAAACAAAGAAGTTTTGTGCTTCGCAAGTTCAAATGAAAAATATTTTTTACATATTTTACAGTGGCATGTCTTTCCGATTTTAGGGCATACAAAGTTACATGAAAAAGTGTTGTTTAAAAATCCTTATTTAAATTTTGCTTCATTACAAAATTATATATAATTACCGTCATTCAGAAAATCAAGTAACGCTTAATGAAAATGCTGGAATGAAGTACAATAAATAGCGTTTCATTAATTTACTCTTACGATATTGGAATAAGCAAAACACTTTTTCTTCTTGCAGAATAACCTACACGGCATCAGTTAAGAATTGTGCATAGTCGAGAGGAATCGAGTGACCTATTCGTCACCTGTTGGGGCCGCACGTCACCCACAACGCAATTCTGTTCCTTAAAAAAACGATAACCTTGTTTTACCGAAATCTTTTACAACTTTCTGGATGGACCCGCTATTATAATAAGGTCCCCACCAGAAGAGCGAGACGCGTCATATGACAGGTCGTTTCTCACGACTGATGAACCCGAAGAGGGTCGAACCGTCGTGACGGGCGGAGGTTAATGTGCTATTATGCGAGGACAGGGCGGTGGAGAGCAAAAAGGGGATGCTGGAGCGGCGAGTGAATGAAGCCGTCGCGGAGGAGGGAAGGTCTATGGAAGAGCGAAGGTGGCTGCGCGGGAGGGGTCAAGGCTGTTCGCGCGCAGCTGCTATCGACCGGAGCGGAGCGGCGCGGCGAGGCGCGGCGCGGCGCGCAGCCCGGCCCAGCCCTGGCCCTGGCCCTCGCCATGAATAAACTGCGTCCGCGAGGCCCTGCCCGCGCGCGGAGCGCATCGACCGGGCGGGCCGGGCGCTTCATTCATATCCGCTCGCACACGCACACGCACCGCTCATTAATAAATCTGTCATTGACTCATCACGTCTCTGCCAACCACCACTTCAACCACGCAACTTTTACTCTCGCCCCACCCTTTCGCGAAACACACTTTCTCGTGCTTGGTAGAGTGCTCACTCACTCGCTCACTGCCACACACACACACACACACACACACACACACACACACACACACACACACACACACACACACACCCTTGCACACTCACTGTCGCGCGCATGCACACACACTCATTCTCGCGCACACTCAAGCCACTCACTCATTCTCGCGCACACTCAAGCCACTCACTCATTCTCGCGCACACTCAAGCCACTCACTCATTCTCGCGCACACTCAAGCCACTCACTCATTCTCGCGCACACTCAAGCCACTCACGCATTCTCGCGCACACTCAAGCCACTCACGCATTCTCGCGCACACTCAAGCCACTCACTCATTCTCGCGCACACTCAAGCCACTCACTCATTCTCGCGCACACTCAAGCCACTCACTCATTCTCGCGCACACTCAAGCCACTCACTCACTCTCGCGCACACTCAAGCCACTCACTCACTCTCGCGCACACTCAAGCCACTCACTCACTCTCGCGCACACTCAAGCCACTCACTCACTCTCGCGCACACTCAAGCCACTCACTCATTCTCGCGCACACAAGTCACTCACTCATTCTCGCGCACACTCAAGTCACTCACTCATTCTCGCGCACACTCAAGTCACTCACTCATTCTCGCGCACACTCAAGTCACTCACTCATTCTCGCGCACACTCAAGTCACTCATTAACTATGCAATGTCATTCAATAGTCTTTTAATACTTCTCGCTCTTCGTGATCGCGTCGTGCAATGCTATATTATTCTAAATTAATTCTTCGTTTCCCGCATCGTTTTGAGAATTTCGAGTATTGGGTACCTGCTTAAACCACCAGAACGGCCTTGCCGTTTCCTATTCTTCTCACCAAAAAGTTATCGGGTAGTAATGAAAAAAGTTGTGTGTTAAAAACTCGCTAAGAAAGATTTTTGAGATCACGCACGGGCAAAAGTGGCGGGTCACGTGGCGCATGGTGGCGTGGACGATGCGATGGAGGGACTTCGCCTGCTCTCGCGGCGCCGCAACATTCGACTTCCAATTGTTACTCCTTTGAAGTGCCCCTTTACACGCCATCAATTTGTTCATTGCTCATTTACTACTTCACAAGCACTGCCTCCATAAATAGCAATACGTTTAATCACTATTTCTCCCCTCAGAATTATTGTAGTGATGAATTCCTCATTAATCACGATTTTTCCCCCAGAAACATCTCCGCTGTAAAAAGTACTCTAGATGGTGTTCGTAGGTTGAAAAACTTTATTAATTATTTGGTTAAATTATCGCTTCTTTATGGTTTGAACACCAAGATAAAATTTCCACGTCTTTTATTCCAGAACAGCTAATTCCAATGACCGCCCCAATCTCCAGTGCTGCCGCGGGGGCGAGTGGCCGGCGGGATGGAAGAACCCTCGCCCGAGAATAAATAGAACGCGAGGCGATCGGGGCCCGCCCATCGATCAAGAAGCCATCCATCACGCGCCCCGCCCTCCGCCCTCCTCCCTTCGGCTGGCCAGGCAGGGGCGGCATTGGACGGGGCGAGCAAGCACCAGCACGTTTCTTCACTTTTTTTATACGTAATCAGAGAATAGCAGTTCTAATCTAAACGTAAAACATTTGTTTGCATTGCAAACTGCACTCAAGAAATGTTTAACGTTAGATTCTAATATTAATAGTTACCAATATAAATATTCCTCTTTCGGAATTACATTGCAAAATGCAATACGAAAGCAAAAGAAATCGCGTATACCTCGCTTGTTAGGCCGGTAATGGAATATGGAGCTAGTTGTTGGGATCCGTATAGAATAGGGCTAAAAAAGAACTTGGAGATGATACAAAACAGAGCGGCAAAATACACATTTTGGAGGAAAATACCTGCGCACTGGGAATCATTAGAACATTGAAGGAAAAGGGCAATTTTTGTGTAATGTATAAATCTTATGTTGATGGCGCTGCATGGCAGGAAATACGGGGAGGGCTGGATACACCAGATTATTTTAATATATTTGATCACAAATATAAAATTAGAACAAGGATTCAAAGAACGGACGTAGGCAAATTCTCCTTCGTAAACACAACAATAGTAGATTGGAACAGTTAAGTTTATGGTAAAGTGTTATGCGGTGCAGTGAAGTGAAGTGATTTCATTTCGTTCTGTATGTTTCAGCACTCCAACGCGTCTTTTAGAGGCTATTCTGACAACTTTGGTATTTATTGAATTATGTTAACGAGTGTTTTACCGGTTAGAAATGATAATTATTATACTTATATTATTATAAGTATTGTGTATTATTATACTGCAGTGTTAGGTAAAAATATTTATCCATATTTGTGTGATTATGATTACGATTGATTACGTGCAGGCTGGGATGTATGCGAGGTTTCCGAAGTCTTTGTATGATCTGTATGTACGCATGTATGTTTGTATGTATGAATATTTGTGTAATAGGTAAGTTTATTTACGTAAATGTTAGTATATATGTTGTATATATATGTAAATGCATTTGCATGTTCTAAATAATGACACAGTTAATTGTTTTTTAAAAATGATTTTCATATTGTTTTTATTTGTATTGGTGTTGGTAATTGTAAATGTACTTTCATGCTTTTATATTCTGCCACCGGCCAATATTTGCCCAATTGTGGAATAAAGCTTACATCTATATCTTTATTTACATTGAAGTCTGTCTATGTATATTAATCGTCCACCCTCACAGTAATTCCAATTCACAATCCTTGTATATGCACGACTTAGTGACTGAGCTATTGCTTGGAAATGAGTAAGCGCGAGGAATACAGTCCACGATGATTTTAAATCTTTAATACACACCCACATATCTACGACCAACAATGTCGCTCGAAAGATTACATTCCTTAACCATACTGGCAACAGAAGGCGATGTACAGACCAAACTTAACTTCGCCGATGTGATCGACACATTTACAAAATTAAAAGCTTGACATGTGCTCCTCTTTCAATTATTTTCAATAATGTAAAAATGTTGTTTAACTATTGTACTAATAAATATATTTTATCCTATTTCGTCGAGTTTATTTTTCGAGGTGGGAGGGGAGGCGCCAAACTTTATTTCGCCCTGGGCGCCAAAAGTGAGAGGGCGGCCCTGGCCTGAGCGAACGCCGAGGTGTGGAGGTGGGGCCATGACCCGAGAGAGCCCTGGGGAGGGGGGAAGTGCCGGAGGAAATTGCTTCCAGCTAGAGCCACCAGCGACGGAGCGAGAGCGTGGACGCGAATGAAGGTTATCAACGACTGCGCGTGCTCCAACTCAAGCGGGCGTCCCGCCAGCAACTCACCATACACGATGTCTCTATACGTCAGTGAGAAAGCGAAATGTGTGAAAGAGCACGTGAAAGAAAGTCGAAAACATTAGTACCGTTATGTACATTTTTTATTTTGGTTAACACGCAATCGCATGCGCAAAACTTTTCAGTCACCGTATTGGACTGAACTTTGTTATGATTTTTTCCCGCTTATCGCAGTACTTTGCATGCGACGGAAAACCGTAAAATGTATTTGTTCAGGGTGTTGCTCACAAATTACTTTCGGAGCGCGCTGAGGAATAATGAGCCAATGTTAGAGTACAGTAATCTCTCAACATTCGCGAGAGTTAGGTTTCCGAATAACATCGCGAATGTTAAATCTATCTTTTAACCCTTTCGTGGGCAAAATATATCCAGATTTAATTTGGAAAAACTGATACGAAAAAATGATTAAATAATGTAGTGTTATTTGGAATTTACATTGATGAAAGAAATCATATCATCTATGATTACATACAAGGAGGTGGGAAGTATTCTTCCCACGGCCCTTTTTGGGTACGAAAAAAATTGGCATGAACTACATAGAAATTTCAATTTTTTAACAAAATTCTTTTATTTTGCATTTATTTTCCATGATAAATTCTAAAACATGGATGTAAACAGAGGGGCCCAGAAAATGAACAAAAATAAACACGAAACTATAGTACGCAAAATGAATTCGCATATGATAACACGAATTTATATATTGGGTATTATCCTAGACATTCAGGCATCGTCGTAATCAGCATCAAAAAGTTAAATTTTTATATTTAGAGTACAAAGACTATCAATTTACCCCTCAAAACTTGTTTGTACAAAATCATAAATGCCAAGAAAATAGCAAGAGAACTACTTTTCGCACGTATAAAGTAATTATGATACATACGCAGGTTACCCCGCAAAAATGTATAGAACACAAAGTAAACATTACCCAAACATTAACGAAATGACAAAATAAACAAACACATTCTCACATACGTCAAAACAAAAAAGGACGATAATCCATAAAAACTGGTAGAAGTACGCTCATGACAATGCTAGATCAATCACACTTTACCTCCCGCGGCCTCCAAACTCAACAATGATGGAAATGGCGGGAAGTGCACTATGCAGAAACGTTTCCAATAGTCAAAGATAAATTACAGTGCATGGCATGAGCAATAAGAATGCATCAGAAGGGAACTGGAGAGATATTTGTGAAGTGGGAAGCATGCTTCCCACGGCCCACGAAAGGGTGAAGGAATGTGGGTTAAGTTCCTGGATATTGAAAAATTGTTTAAAAAAGAAAAAAATATCTGACAATTGCAGAACAACTGAGTAAGTGCTACTTCAAACACACAATTAACCTCCCAAAATGAAGAAATAAAACAATATTTGAAACAATATAAACAATATTTGAAACTTATTTCAAAGTTGAAAGTGATTGGATATAGTATTTGGCCATTTTTTTGGTTCACCCTCCGTGTTCTAATATTATTATTAGAAGTTATTTGCATGTTCGGATCACATTCGAATGGTCTTTCCACCAGAACTTGTTGAAATTTTAGAACGCTATTAACTGTTTTGACATTGATGTTGCTGCAGGACGCAGTTTCGCTTCTGTTACTTTATCATTATCTTCGGGGAGGTTTTCTTCATCAATGATTTCCGGAATCTCCTCTTCAATGTTATTATAATGAGAGTTGCACAGACCCTGAATGTTTTTTCTGTTCATGTAGCCAAAGCCCGTACCTCCTATTTGACCGAACTCAACTGAATTATTTTACAATCGTCTTTCTCTATAAATGTGAAGACATATCAACTTTGAAATTTTGCAGAAAGTGATTCTTTGAGCTCCGACGTCTGCCGAGTTCAGTTTCCTAGTTGACGCTGATAAAGGGAATTAAATGTGCTCGTTTTCAAAAAATGTCGTATGACCAAAACACGCACTCGCGAATGTTAAAACCAGTAGCATTTCTCTAATCGCGAATGTTCGGAACTCGCGAATAGCAAATTGGCGGATGTCGAGAGATTAAGTGAAAACATGATCCCGGGAAACGGCGGTGTTTCTTGTACTGCTGGATGATATTCGACGCCGACCTTTATATTGGCGTGCTCCAGGTACCATTCCCCTAGGAACACCACCCCACCCGAGACAAGCCCAACGTTCCAGTTCTACGTTCCAGGCATTTGTGGTAGTGTAGTGCACCAGTATGGCATGAGGAACGAACAAACAAGAGGAAGGAAAGATCGCGCGCGATTTGTGGCCTGTTTGTTAAGGCACTGTTCCGGCATTTCATCTAAAAAACAGGGAAAACCTCTGAACAGCGCCTGAATCCAACCGAACCAGCTGGCTAGTGTCGAAAACGGCCACCGTGGGGACTGGAACCAAAGGACCTCCCGGGGAGAGAGTGGATGAAGAGACACGGGTAATACTGGCTCTGCGGTAACTCAGCCGGTGCACTTGCACGAATCACCGAAGATTTTTGCAGTTGAGCAACTCCGCGTGATTGGGAGTCGTACGCGAAGTTCGATCAGCAGTCGTTGCGGCGCGCACGTAACAAGATCGCGTTGAAACAGTCACGCCAGTTGCAAGAATAGACCCGCTACAACGAGTTAATGACCATTTAGTTTTATGGTAGAATTTTTTGCAAAAAGAGAACAAAACGAGTTCGAGGATTCTCAAGTTTCTGGAACATTGTGGGCATGACATCACGCGCGGACGAACTAGTTTCCTGCTTGTGTCGGTCAATGTGCCAACATGGCGGAGCGCTGCGTCTCTGCGGTGAGGTTGTGAGAAATCCGCGCAAGTCATGGATATTTACCACAGGTACTTGATGGCGGATTTGAAAGAAAAAGACAATCAATATTGCACGTAAATCATGCATTTCATTTTATTCCTGTTCAGGGCAGGCAAATATTGGTTGGCAGCGATGAGACGAAAAGCGGGCAACAGCCGACTGGTAGCTGCTGGGAATCGGGGGGGAGGGGGCGAGAAGGGATTTTTTACATAATAGCTAACGCAAAGGGATAAATGGAACGCGTGGGAATGCGCTGTGCAGTGGATGGTGATTCATAAAGTTGTTAGCATTAAGGTAGCTGGGTAAAGTTAGTTGGAAAAAAATGGCCGATTTCATACGGCTGATCTGACTAGCTTTATTCGCGTCTTTCCAAGTCAACGGCGACACGGCGACCTTTGGCCTCTGCTATTAACTTAAAGCATCCTCGAGTGCAACCAAAGTATAGCTTTCTAAGCGTTTTAAACAGAAATACATCTGGACTCACTTCCTTAGTGCATAAATAACCATTTTACTTAAGTGTATTCCTCGCTTCCATTTGTTCGTACGCGTTAGTCGTTTGTCAAGAGGGGCTCGCAGGCGGGGCCGACGGCGCAGGCGGGGGCTCATAGGCGTGTGGGTGCGAGTGTCAGTGCGAGGCAGTCGCGCGGGGGCAGAGCGAGTGGCGCCATGGGCGGGCGGCTGGTGCTGGCGATGGTGCTGCTGCTGACACTGACGCTGGGGCTCCTGCTACTGCAAGTGGAGGCGGAGGCGCAGGTAGGCCAACCTCTTCAAGTACTTTCTTTAGAACCACGTAAGGTTCTCTTTCCTTCGCTATAAGCACAGACGTTCCACCACAAGCCCCGAATGAAAAAAACTTCCATCAGGGCACGATTAGAGAGGTGGAAAATTATAAGACTCAAGAACGTGTCACATAAATAGTACATATTTTCAGATCAATTATTTGTGCGTTTGAATACAAATTAACGCTTTGTGTTAATGCACTAAAACAGCACTTTCTACTCGCTTTGGAAACCTTACTATGAAAAATGAACATTTTACATTTTTATTATGCCTTATTTTATTGAGCTGGTTAACCAGCTGTAATTTCTAATATCAATTTTTAGCTTCATAAATGACAACAGATCCTTTATACGATTCCTATTCAACCCTTTTCAGACCACGGCAATACATTCAAATTCATTTTACCCAATAATTTTTGCATTGACTTAGATTAATGACGTGATACTCCATCGTACATGAAGACAAAACCTCCGTTAGGAAACCACTACTGTAAACGGAGGTAAAAATTTGTATTTGTAGAACTTATAATACTGGTGCTGATCCATGATGCTTCTCACAAACATCACACCGGTAGCCTGAACTAACATAATACTACACCACAAGGGCTTAGAAGTGAACAAAACAAAATATTGTTTTTTGTACTATATCCTAATTGTCTTTGCATAAATTCAATCAATATTCAGGCTTTTTAAAGACAACTATAATTATTATAACACAACTCACTTATACATATAGGTCTCTAAAACACTGCATTAAGTTTCTTCGTGACGTTTCAGAGACTTATCTCCATCTTCAGGCCCTATGATACACAAAAAACTCCAATAACTCATACGATCTTACGTTACGTTCACAAATCAAATCTATATTGAAGAACCCAATACAGATCTAAGAGACAGAATAGACAACTTACCTAAAAAGGTAAACATCTAAGTCGCATATTCCTTTCATGAAATAATAGTCAGGTAAGTTATCTTTTCTATGTCTTAAATCTGTATTGGGTTCCTCAACATACAACTAATTTGTGAATGTAATGAGTTATTGGACCTTTTGAATTTCATAGAGCCCGAAGATGGAGATAAGTCTCTGAAACGTCGCGACGATACTTGATGCAGTGTTGTAAAGACTTGCATGCATAAGTGAGTTGTTTTATAATAAATATAGTTATCTTTAAAAATATTGAAGCCTGAATGTTGATTAAAACAAAATATTCTATATACATCTGCTTTTGAGTCTAATAATGTGCCCACCTCTATAAAAATAATCAAATACATTTCTGTAAACATCCTATACATTACATTTCTTTCTTTCAAGTTCTTTAACGGAGACAATTACAAAAGCAAACGTTATGAGCTTTTTCATAACACAGATTTTCCTACCCAAATATTATTTCGACAAGACAAAAGTAAATGAATATGAAGGATATAATGATAATTTTGTAATGTTTGTGTCTTCTACAAACTATTTTATTGCAAGAGCATTTCAGATGCCTTCCCTTCTCTTCGCTTCTTCACACACAATTTAATTCAGATCAATCAACTCAAGAATCTTCATTACATCCCCACAGTTTTATTATAATCTGATTATAAATTTTATTATTACTAATCATTTATTTTCTGCTAAGGATCAGTGTAATAGCAAAGGCATTTTCCTCTTTCGGCGTTTGGATATACTATTTCGGAAATTGTGGATTCCAAAATCCCAACTATCCAACTATTACCTGGCACAAACTGGACCAAGTAAACAGCGAGTCGTGTTACATGTTAAGGGAGTTCAAACTGCCAAGTCAATAATTCATAGTCATAAATAGTCAAAGAATTTATTACGGTTGAAAAATTAATTACTATACTATAATCTATTTGAAGTCAGATCAGTAAAACTATGTGGAAACTAACAAAATAAAAAAAGTATAAAGTTTTATATTTAATATTTTGAAATGACTGTCATTGATTTATTATTATATCAGTTACGGTCCCTTATTTTATTAAGAGAATAGTTTTGTACGTGAACAGAAATTAAACGCAACTACTATTTTCAAAGAAGGACATTCTTTTTTTCCACTACTCTTCAGGACATTTTCGAATTAACAATTAAAACATATAAGCAAATGAAATGTACTTAGTACATTTTGTTATTTAAACATCCAAGTGACGAACACTGCAAATGATTAATGTGGATGGATACGTTTCAAAGGGTCTCAAAACACATCTTCTCGGCGATGATAGTTATTTGTTAATTTGCAGGTAACCTGACGATGGGGAAAAAGCAATGTCCCCGAAATGTATTTTTTTAATGATTTGAAGTTCATTAATTTTATCAATGTTACAAAATCATTTTAATTGATAATTGTTAGGACCAAAATATTCAGTGCTGTTTAATTTCTGTGCATTTACGAAAGTAATAAAACAAGGGACCGTAACCAATATAACTGACTGCATAACATTCACTAACAAGGACACTGAAGTCACGTCACATCTTTCCCCCTAGCGAAAGAATTCTATCAATGACAGGCATCCCCGAGTCGGAGAAAGGAGCGGCTCGCCCCCCGCTGAGGCTCACATTCCTGAGGACCTGCTCCGTCGGAATCTCATCGATTCGCATGGCACAGCTGCCACTGCCGGCACGAGCACAGAAAGCCATTTCCATAGCGTGCCGGTGATTAACCCCGCACGCACTGTGCAATCTGCAAGTGAGATGGGCAGAAGGAGTAAAGCGAGGGAAGCGGAAGTGACGAGGGCGCCTGGGAAGAGCGCCGCTTAACGCGCGCCATTCGATCCCCCGGCCAGGGCCACCGCGGCCGCGCTTCACCCACAGCGCACGCTCGCGGCACACACTTGGCGACAGCTCATGATGCAAAGACGTGGGTGAGATGCTCCGGCGCACCCACTTTTTGCTCGTTCTGCGCAGCGCCACATTCGTCACGAACCACGTGATCACAACAAGCGCGAGGCCAGACGTCGCTGGCCGCCATGCGGCATGGGAAGCGAGCACTGTCAGGCAGAAACGTTTTGAAAGAGGCATTAAGTGACAGGCAACGTCAACGGTGAGCAACCAAAAATAATACGATGGTGTAGTTGAAATAAAAGATGCAATTTTTTTAATGCTTCATTTATCTGTTTCAATGTCTTGTAACAAGGTGATGATGCAGATTTGGCATCTGGCTCCATTTAAAATTCCCGCTAATGTGTCGCTAACTGGTGGTTGAAGCTCATTGACTGAAGTCGGACAGGCTCCAAAGCAAAGCAAATTTTGCCACTAATTTTATGTAACGTGTACTATATTATAGGTATATTCTCGTTATAAGCGACGTTTCTTTTTCCGCTGATTGAGACTGTATGAAAGCTTCTTTATTTTGAACGTGTAAATTCGCGTGTTTTTCGCTGAAGCATTCTTTCAACACTATCGACCGCGAGCGGTCCATGACTTTCGAAGTAATATGCATTTTTCCTCTGACATTAAACAATTTTTTTGTGTCCAAAAGAAGTATTACCGAACATTTTCACATTAGACTCTAGAGTAATCCGACAAAGAAACCAAACGTATCAAATTTCGTTCACTCAACTCATCAAAACGAACACCATGTAATCGAGCACTTTCATACAGTAATCGAAGTTGCTCCCGATCATACAGTCGCTATGAGAAGGCAACTACATTTTGCTATTTATGCACAATTCGTTTTGAGATGTACTATTTTTAAAGGCCTTTTTATACGGTACATTCTTCGTGCAGATTATCATACAGAAACTTCAAGGTACCAAAGAAGAAGTATACCAAACTAAAAGTTGTCTTTACACGGTCTGCACGAGTAGCCACGAGACACGGTGCTCTACGGGCAAACAAACGAATTGCCAAGTACATTCGTTCATGATATTCGTGTGTCCTGAGCTACTTCATGAATATTTTTTTAAGTATTAATGAAACACAGAGAGAAAAATAGGAAGGCCATCATTGTTATCGCTAAAAGCATGGTTTAGTCTACAACGGTTTTAGAGGTTGTGCAGAAAAAACGATCCGAATGGAGAAGTCTTCACTGCAACAGTGAGATTCAGTAACTTCACATTTGCAAGAGGCAGTGAAATAAACTCATCAAAACACCAGAGAATTCGAAACCACCATGCCAATACCCAAGCTCTCGTGAATCCGGCACCCTCGAAGTACTTCCGAGCATTCCCATGAATCGCACCTAACCTAACCACAAAACTGAAAAGGATGGACGATTTCAGCAGTAAACAAATCCGTTAGTAGACGATTCTGCCGCTCGAAGCGCTAGTCAAACTACGTTTTCTGTATGAATAAAAATGGAGCAGAATTTGTTCAAAATTTAACGCAGAAAACGTGCAGTCCGGAGTGCAAACATTCTGACGTCCAATCTGCACAAGACTGTACCATGTCAAAGGGTCTTAACAATACGTGTCACTTCCAAGTAGAGTTCTTTTCAAAAATTTGTTGCATTTTTTTCGCGAAACGACTGCTAGCTTTTCTTGGCATTGAGCGTATTAATCTCTGGAATAACCCTCCGTCTCGTCACGTCGCAGTCAGTCAATGCCTTTTATCCCTTCTGTTAGGGGCTGGCTGCCGTTAGTAACCATGGTTCTCAGTCGGTCACCCGTCCTATAATTCGTGGTGTCTCGAATTGCTTATCTTCCGTGACTTCACGGAACGTAGTCGCTAACGACGTAGTCGCTAACGCTGTGAATTCTTTTTGCTGTTGCAGGACGCGGGCGACGGCGCGGGCGATGGCGAGGGCGACGACGAGGGCGAGTGCGCGTGGGCGGGGGCGCTGCCGGCCGAGCTGCAGGTGCAGCGCACGCCGCCCCTGCACTTCGCCACCGCCCACTCGCTGCACTTCCCCCCGCAGCTGGCGTGCGGCCGGCGCTGCCACTGCTTCCACGTGCGATGGATGATTCAGGTAGATACTTCCCTTTCACCTACCCAACGCAGACTGAAATCTACTCCCGGTTTTTTGTCGGAAATACACTTTTATGGATCCTTCAGACCGGAAATGAGAGTGAACGCGTAGGCTTCCGCGGCCGGAGTCAGTAATTACTTGGCTGCCCGAGATGTGCAGCGCCTTAGGAAAAGATGCCGAAATGTGGCACCTGGGCCTAGGACGCAGCATCTCCCGGACAGCCAAGGAGTTACGAAAATGAGGTTCTTTCTAAGACGTCTGTCAACAAAACCTTGCATCTACCCTACACATTTACCCCAAAACGGATATTCCTCGATCGAACTAGCCGAACTAATAACAGTGAATTATAGAAGGATCTTAAATTTTGAGGGATACTTTACCAAGCCTCTACCACACTTTCTATGGTTAACTAAAAAATTACTCTAATGTTGCTGTTTTTTTCTTTTTTCTCTTAGACATGTTCTTTTTAACGCAATTTCAATGCTCCTTTTTATTGTACCTTTTATTATATCTTTAAATCAAGTCATAGTTTGTTTGTTTTTTTCAAAATATAAGTATCTTTGACCACGCGATTATTAGCACGCTCGCTCAAAGCAGAAAACTAAATTAAAAAGAGTCCCGATCATAGACTCTGGGGACAGCGGTATTACTGTATCTGAGCTACCTCAGCCGGTCATGATGTTGATGTTGAGGCTTGGGTGGTGCATTAGTTAACATATCGGACTGTTATACTACCAAGCACGAGGGTCCAAATCCGATGGAAGCTGTGGAATTTCAACGGTGGAAAATCCTTCCTTGGGATGGCAAGTAAAATCGGCTGCCCCATGTTGCAAGCACGTAAAATATCCTGAAGCCCAAAAGAAGCCTCTGAGCACAATTCGTCGCCCGAGTGACACCTTTCCTTTCCTCTCTGGTCCATGGCGGGAAGAGCAGGCCTGATGGAGCGCTGGTGTTGCAGGAGGGCGAGGGGCCGTGGCGCGCGGCGGACGCGGCGTGGGAGGCGCCGTGGGTGGCGGTGCGCGGCCTCCGCCCCAGCACCCTCTACCGCGTCGCCGTCTGGCTGCGGCCCAAGGCGCCCGGGGCCGCTTCGGCCCAAGAGTGGGAGCGCCGCTGGTTCCGGGCGCTGCCTGCCCACCACCACACCTGCCCCGGTACGCCACCTACACAGCTTTAGGCTTCTCATAACAAAACACGCTTGCCGTTTGGAAACATCTATTCTTTGCCTAGGTTACGTGCTGCGCCACAAAGTATGTGTATCCACGATTTAAAGTTTTTTCAACAATTTTTTTAAATTCACTATAGCAGATACAGTAAAGATAGTAGCTTTGGATCCATGTTTTGGATCCTCAAATTTGTGTTCACGGGTTAGCTTAGGTTTTCCATTTAATGCGCTACGACTGGTAATGCGTTTTACAAGTGGTGGCTGAAACGTGTTAATATGGACAGAAATTGTGGTATTATAATTTTACGTGACCATTAATGAGGCGCGAAAAAACGAGCTATTCCAGCACTTCTAGTTTCTAAAATAAGATTTATCATTTCTACAAAACATTTCTTTCACTTTCTGAATTTGCAGGAGAAATGCAAAATATTTTCACTACTTCCGCGAACCTAAAGTATACTATTTTATTCCCATTTCTTTCGCAGTGTGTACTCCTTTTTTAGACTGCAAGGCATTGCCCTGCAAATGGCCGATGGGGCGGGCGGGCGGTGGCGAGCGGAACCGCGACATGGAGCCTTCCATGTAGCGCATGTTGTGTCCACTGCAGTGGCGCTCGATTGACTGATGTTCGCGGGCACGTCCACGATCATTAGTCCCGTTAGCGCAGTGAATGTTTTATTCGAGCAGGTGGCGGCGTTCCTCTCCGCTGACCTACAACATGGCTCGCGGGAACACCCCGGGTGGCATGGGCCCCGCGTTGCCCTTCATTATGGCCCGCGGAACGTTATTAGTCAAACGTGGAAGTCCCTTGCATCCAGGTCAGGCGAGAACATTGTGCGCCTGGCGCACGTGCCCTGCCGGGATCAACACCCCCTTAATGTAAAAATAAGTTCAATGTAGATTTAAGGACTTTTTTTCTGGTAAATTCAGAAATTCAAAATTATCCCAATGTGCATCCTTGCTTTATACATGATGCGGCTTGATATCACGCATGGTCCCATCCCTCCCTCTCCCGTTTCGAAGCAGTCATGCAAAAATGCCGAGATTCAAGACGGGGTCACGCGTGGATCGGCCGAATAATGTACATTTGGCCCGCAACCAAATTAAAGGTTTTAGTTGTGTCCCTTGAGGCCTTGCCCCTGCTCTACGCGCTCGTCACGCGTGGCAGTGTGTGCGCGTGTCTTGTTGCAGAGCGCGCCCCGCAGGTGCGCCGGCTGCGCGTGCGGGCGCTGCCAGCGGCCGAGGCGGAGCCGGGGGCGGGGGCGGGGGCGGGGGCGGGGGCGGGGCCGCGCGCGGGGCCGGGGGCGTGGCAGGTGGAGGCGCGCTGGGCGCCGCCGCTGCCCGACCTGTGCCGCAGCGCGCTGCTGGTGCTGGCTCGCGTGCCGCCCGCCGCGTGGCGCATGGAGGGGGGCGTGGCCGCCGACGGGAGCCTCTTCGGCGCCCTGCACCCCTGCGCCGACTGGCCCGGCCTGCACTGCTTGCGCCTGCCCGCGCCCACCAACCCGGACCTCGTACAGGTAACGTCAGGGCCATACGAAACAACTTCCCGCAGGGGGGGAACCACGATTAGGTACGTAGTCATGGTTCCCAGTGGGGGTAAGAAAGCGACCACCTGGACCCTGAGCTTCACGGCGTAATTCACGTCGATAACCTGAGGTCGGTCCTCAGGATTGTGCCTGGGATACATTAGCCGTCATCCACTGTGCACCTACATATAAAAGTCCAGACGGAGAACACAACCCTCCTGTCGGGATTGCCCAGGTTCCGGCCGACTCACGTCGATAATCCCGAGGGACGAAAACTTAGGTGCCGAACGGTAGAACAAGTTTATATGTGGTATAGTATACCACGCAGGGTTCATATATACATACGAAACAACTAGGTTCTCCAAAGTACACAAAATATTGGAGAGGAATTAACATGTCTGTTGCCTCGTAATTCAGAACGATCCCAATAGTACGTACTTGTGGCTTTGCAAGAATTCGGGCAAAAAAAAGTACACTCTTGTACGAAAGTGGTTTTGGCGTATTTCATCACTTTGTCTGTCAACATCACATTCATATGCCAAACTCACTTTCTGCACCAGTTACGTAAATAATGATTATATCAGGGAAAGCGTACAAAGCGCTACTAAACATCCCCATAGCTGCGATGTTTTTGCACTACAATGTTGCCACGACAAATAACAGCGTCAATTAAAAGTAATTAGTCAATAACATTACTAGAACAGCAAAATGACGGAAGCAGAAGGCGCTGTCTCCCTGGTTTCATAGGCCGCAACCTGAGGCTCCATCACGTACTGCGCTCCCAACTCATCATCCCAAATCGATTTCAGAGAAGAATTAGTGTCAAATTGGTTTGGAAAAAGCAGAAAGTTGCCTGCAACTATTTTTGCCAAGTTGCCAACCCCCTATTCTTTCCCTTCGCGGTGCGGCCCTAAGCTTGACTCAAGAGTCAATAATTGGCAATAATAGCTGTTGGCAACTTGCTGCATTTTCCAAACCAATTTGACCCTATTCTTCTCTGAAATCGATTTGGGAATTGATAGCGTCACACGCATTTAATAATTAGTTTTTAATTTCTCACATATAAATTCTGCTATATTTGTAACTACTAGTATTAATAATATTCATTTACATACTTTTCAATAGAATTTGCTTTAATGTACCCTAAACAATATGTAATATATAAAAATGAATGTCTGTTCGTATTTTATGCACTGCTTACCGTTCATCCGATTGCGATAAAACTTAGTGAACTGATTGCTTCCACTTGGGCAAAGAATATAGGCGTAGTACAATGGGAATGTGCGAATGTCTGTCGCACGTAGACGGGCGTTGATGATTTTATGCGGTTATGCTGACTCGAGCGCACCTGAACAGAAGCTCCATGCAGCCCGCCGCACTCTCAAGTATTAAGCGAGTCTTCGCTGCATATTCTGCTCCTGCGATTGTAAAATATCGGCACGAATTATTACTTGAACGTTATTTCGTACAAATGAATCCAATTTCTCCGTAAAGAGATTTTTCCGTAAGAATAGCATTGTCCATAAGAGCCCATTGTGCCTTCGCGACAATTAGTTGTTTTTTTAATAGTATTTCTTTTGAATATCTTCACGCTTCGGACAGAATACAGTTACCTGACAAGGTTTACTGAATCACTACGAGTATCATACATTGTAACAAAGCATTTTCAATTCGTTCTTCCATATTTCTTAATTTACTTTGCTATTAAAACGTACGAATGCATGTGTTCATAACGAAATGACAGGTCATTAGCTGTTCAAACAGCCCGCCATCTTTTTTTTTAAAAAAAAAGACCATAGTCGTTCACAGCACCGTGCACATGTACTTTGAGACCCAGCCTCAAAACGTTCGTTTTAGAACGGCAGTTGTACTTCGATGTATTTGTAGTGCATTTGATGTAAGTCGCCTGTTATGGTATCATCCAACCGGGAGCTTGAACGCCACTACAGTGACGTAACGATGGTGACGTTCAAGCTCCCGTTAGAATGACTCCGTAACAGCTGATTAAACGTCAAGTGCCATTATAAATAAATCGAAGTAAAGTTCACGCACCTATTCTCTCACACTGTGACCGCGGCTAGGCGTTGACCCGAGGCACGCCATGAAGGTCGTCCACTTGAGCACCCCTGACGCACTAAACAATCTTTCTGTATGAAGGTAGTAGTCATTTTTGGCGAAGTCGAAATTTCTTCAAGTACATCCTAAAATATGAAATAAAACGCTGCAAAAATAAGTTGGAAGTAAAAAACAAAATAGATTTGCATTCCAGTACCGCAATAAGTCGAAATTTTAAATGGGCACAATAAACGTATAGATAAAAATTGTACAGAACATTTCGTAAATAAAATTAAAAAAACTTAAATGTCTTGCCCTGAGCTCACAAAAGCGAAAGAAAACGTCCCAGCACTTTCCATAAGCGGGGGGAAACCAGGAAAAATAAAAGGAAGTATGCATGCTCTTGAACACTGAGCAACAAAATAAAATATTTAAAATAATTTTAATATTAAATAGATGCTGAATGCTGAAGTATTTCAAGCGTTGAGATTCTTTTGCTAGAGCATAATTTCATTGAATTTTGAGGCCGAGTAAATAAAACCGGACGTGGCCTGTTGGTTGTCAGGTGGCGCTGGTGCGTCGCGGCGACGAGGGCGGCTGGAACGGCGAGGGGGCGGCGCAGGCGGCGGTGGAGTCCCCCAAGCAGAGTGACGAAGAGAGCACCAACTTTCCTGTTCAACTGCAGCCTCACCCGCACGCCGCCGGTGAGCCACTCGCACACATCTCAAGTTGCACACGCATTACAACCAAAGAAACTCTTAAGCGCGCGCGTTGGCACCGGGATTCTCTTTCTCGTGAGCCGGAAGGCAGAGTGAGAGCGTAGGCTTCCGCGGCCGGAGACATAAGCTGCTTGTCTGTCCGAAAGACGCCCGGCCCCAGGCACTGGTGCCGACGTTTTGCCCTTTCGCATTTCCCCCCGAGGAAGGTCGCAGAATGGTGGCCGAAACGTTGGCACCTGTGCCTAGGACACGGCGTCTCCGGGACAGCCAAGCAGCTACTAGGAAGGGAAATATGTGCACTCCCCTGATATCGCAGCGGAGGGGGGCGGCTTTAAACACCGACTTCCGAAGTTTTCGACTGGCAGCCTCGACACCCACAAGTTACATTCACATTTTTTGTAAGAAAGCACACAAGATTTCCTGTGAAACAAGTAAACTCAGGCACAACAAATTTCTGGACGATTACAACCCCCCGCATTGGGCTTACTCGATGTTTTCTGAACAGCGATTGCATACGTGGGTCGCCCTACTGCGCATGTGCAGTGTCTTCCGTCCCATATATTTCGCTCGCATCTTCAACTTAAGTGAGCGAATGGATAGTGCTGGCTCTATAAATGACAATTTTTTTTATAAATAATCATTCTAAAGAAGCCAAGTGTTGTTATACATTGTTATATTAGCAGGGCTAATTATCACATACATTCTTCAATGAAATCGAACCTCCGCACTTGCGGTGGGCGTCACCTACTGAATTTTGCCAGAGACCGCCCCACGGGAAGAGTGCGGGTTGCTCTAGAGCCGCCGTTTCTCCACAAAGATTTCGTACGGAACGAATGAATCTACCTTATTGCTAGGTTAATTAAATGCATGATGAAAGTAAACAACGCGAGGTCTTAGAAATTAGGTATTTATGGCCTATACGTTTGATGACTTCATTCACACACATATATGTTCGCTTGTTTTCGACATGATTTGCAACAATTCTTACAATGTTCTCTCTAGTAACGACATGGGGTAAAATGTAAATCACTTGCGAAAACTATCCCTAATCTCCAACGACAGACACCGAACTGGCATTAACAGCTGGCTCTCTAGCCCATACCGCTGGCGAAGAATGCATTTGCAGAGCGACGCGGTCTTCGGCGATGCTCAACTGTTTTAGAACCTGTCCCATAAATCGTGTGGTGGCCTGAAGGGAGCGGTGCCTTTGGCGCAGGCGCGGGCGACGGGGCCGAGGAGGCGGTGTGGCCGCTGCTGCTCCTGGCGCTGGCGCTGCTCGTGCTGCTGCTGTGCGGAGCGCTGCCCGCCGCCGCGCTGGCCTTCCGCAGGTACCTCCTCCCCCCCACAACACCCGCTGCATAAAAGCGACTTCCATCGAAGGTCCTTCTTTTTTTATAATATTGTATTGGTTTAGTGGTGAAATGTCGTTGGCATTTAAAATTAAATGATCACAGGTGTTGTCATTGCCAACAATGTTTAAATTACAATGTTAAAATACCAAACAATTAATTGTTTATTATTTTCTTGTACTAGAAAACTGATGATGATGATGATGATGGCTAAGCCATCGAAAGCTGCTCTTATTGAAATACATAACATTGTTGGCAATGACAACACCTGTGATCATTTAACTTTTTTTTTTTTACTTTCTCGCGACGGAGTAGAGAGAAACTCTGTAATGCTGCGCGAGAAAACTGTAAATTTTTGGCAGAAAAACTTATTACAGGGCCCTAGTAGCGAAAATGTGGATACACCCAGTTGCTAAATTTAGAAAAACTGCTCTTAACAAGAGGTGCAGCCAAAATCCATGTTTTGTGGGTCCTTGATACCGAAAAAATCGAATGACGGCAAAACGTCTTTCCGTCCGTCCGAACAACGCTAGCGGCTAAATCGGTCAGCGGATGTTTTCCAAAATTGATATTCCCCAGTCGATCTAGCTGATAACGCGGCCCCTTGAATTTGAAACCGATATTTTAGTTTTGCCTATCTTTACAAGAAACCACTGTTGCATTTTCAAAATGTTCAAAAAAATTACTCCATCGTCTTTCATCACATTTTGTTGTTGGATGGTGTGAAAGACGTTTAAGAGAATGGTGCAGGTCTCATTTTCGTTGAAAACTCTAATTTTTCAATTTTTTCGGGTTCTTCCTACAACTACAATTATGAAGATAGAATTTTTTTCCTTAATGAAATCTTTTTCTGACATAATTTGAAATAAATTCATTTACAAGTTTTCGAAAATCTGAGTGCTTTTCGCGTAATTTTGCGTGAAAATACCACCAGTTTTAGCACCACTAGTTTGTTTAATTATAAATCCTACTCGCCCTGCCCTGTCCAGCTGCGACGCAATACGTAATATCGTCCCACCCTACCCACAACGCAAAGGGTGGATTTTAAAAAATCTCTTTGTAATGGTTACATGCAGTAGGCCTAATGAGCTGGAGATTCGAGACATCGCGGCCACAAAAACGATCAGGACAATACCATCCCATCTCTGCTTTCCCCCTCTTCCCTTCTTCAATGCTGGCGGGCTAATTGCAAACTAAATCATTTTAATCCTTGTTAAGGAGCGCTAACAAATGCTACACATTTACTTCCAAACAGAAAAGAGCCTACGCGATGTTACGCACAGTTCAGAGTCTGGCCGGACGATGCGTCGTGCGTAATAGTCCATCCTAAGATCAATTGTAATCGCTGGCATTCCCAAAAATCACAAATAAAACCAGTACCTCAAAATATTGATTTTGGTTTCGAGATTATATGACTCAAATTGTCATTATATTATTATCTTTTCTGCAATATCCAGAAAGTACAGTATACATAATTCTCACCTCGACAAAATAAAATTGAATTGAATTGAATTGAATTGGCCTTTGAATTGAATTTCACGTGGCGAGACTCAGGCCATGAGGCCTGCTCTTCGTCTGACTACGCAAATTTTGTTACACTCCTTTCATCAACTAGCGGAAAGAAGGTATTACTGAGGCGACGAAACCGGCGATTTGAATTTAGCTCAGAGGCTTCATTAAGACTTGAGGATCTTTAATATGCAAGTAAATCTACTAACATGGGACAGTCGGCTTTCCTTCCCCTCCGAAGGAAGACGTACGAAGGATTTCTTCGCCCCTAAAAATCCACGGCTTCGATCGGGTTTGAACTCCCGTTTGGGTATAGCAGTTCGTTACGCTAACCGCTACACCACCGCCGCCATAAAACTGATTTGTCAGCAGTTGTTCAATGATATTTATAGAGATCATGACTTTGGATTAGGAACGAGCCACACACAAAATCGCATACATTTTCTTTTATTTTTAACGTATGACCAGTTATGATTATTATTAAAAAAGGTGTTTTAATGGCTATCACAAAAGAACAAAGCTAACATTTTTGCAAAATTGCTGGGGCTCCACAACCCAATTCTATGGACATAGAAGTAGTTAATTCTTGAATCTGCACCTTGAAAGCCGACTAATTAAAGCGTCGTTACTATTACAATTATATCCAACTATGAAAGTCATTTATTGAAGCCAGCTTTATTAAATACAATTTGGTTCAATACGTCACCAGCGACGTTTTCAAGAAAAATATTGATTAATTTACTGGTGTTTCCGGGGGGCGTCAAATACTAGTACGTGTTGCGCATGTTATATCTCGGGACATAGCGGTGTTCCTTCCCAGCTGGAACTGTCGGTGCCACTACAATACTTTGTACTGTGGGTTCTTCTCAATGAAGTTATGTCTTGCACTTCCCACCCTTTTGAATGACCTGGGAGTTTAGCTAAGTTCTTACACAAATTTCGCGGCACAAATCCCAGAGCTCCGATGACTATCGGTACAAACTGTGCTTTGACGCTCCCATTTGATTTCCAACCACTTGTATTTAGGACTCTTGCATTTATTATTATTATTATTATTATTATTATTATTATTATTATTATTATTATTATTATACATTGTTTTTATCGGCATTAGTCATATTTTAGTAGATTGTGTCGGATTAATAACCAAGACACCAATTCCTATTTCGTCGCAATTAGAAATTTTCTTACAATCCTACAGGTGTTCAAAATACAGATTTGTCCATAAATTTATAAGTATCTCTTGTTATTTCAATAAGTTCCAAATTTCTACGAATGTTGTTTGGTAAAAGAAATGACAAAAGGAATGACCCCAGTAAAAGAAATGACAAAAGGAATTTATTCTTATTCCTCTTATTAGTAAAAGTGCACGAGCTATTCTAATGCCACAGAATATTCAGTATTATTAATTGGCGATATGTATTTAAAGCGGAGGCTCTTCGCCCGGCCCCATTGATATTGCGACAATTCTGCCATTTCGGAGGCATTTCAACCACCAACAAATCCAGTCGTCCTCAAAAGAATCCGCGTTGCTACTGACTTTGACACTGCAAAAGCTGTGAGATGATCCCAAGAACCTCTAAAAATTAGAAAGAGGCTTCTGGCTTCTAGTAAAATTTGTTTCGTCTACTGACTTACCTTTATCTTTGCAATTTCGCTTATTATTTGAAGTTTCTGAAAAATACTTTAGACGGAAAATGAATTCCCAAAAATTAAATCCGATCTGTCTTTTACAGTTCAATAAAATATTTTATACAATAAGATAATTTGCCAGGAAAGTACACAACATTCTGTTCTACAGGACAAACTAATTAACTTGTTCAACATCGATGACCTTGCTACTTTTCAGAAGCCACAATCTTTTTCCGGTCAGCCTTTGGATAGACTTTTCCTTCCTCGCTTGCCGAGCTTTTAAATCTTTTTTCCTTCAAGGTATCTTCACAATTTTAAAGGCGTTCAATTTAAAACCTAGTGGAGCTAAAACAGTACGTACTTTCTCGCCCGTACTTTCACGCAAAATGACGCGAAATAGTCAAATTATCGAAAATATTGTACATGAACTTATTTGAAAATCTATCTTCAAGGATCAGATTTCATTAAAGGAAAAATCTCTATCTTAATAAGTGTAGCTGTAGGAATACGCCGAGAAAACTTAAAATTGTTGCAATTTTTGGAAATTTAGAGTTTTTAACGAAAATGATACTTGTTCAATTTTCTTAAACGTCCTTTATCCACTATCCAACAACACAATTTAATAAAAAACAATGGGACCATTTTTTTGATAATTTTTAGAATGTCCCAGTGGTTTCATGTAAAGAACACCCAAAACTAAAATACGGCTTCAAACTCAAGGGGCCCCGACATCAACTAGATCGATTGGGGAATATCAATTTTGAAGAAAATCGACTGAACGGTTTGGCCGCTAGCATTGTTCCCAGATGGACGTTTTGCCATTATTCGATTTTTCGGTATCAAGGACCCACAGAATATGGATTCTGACTGCACTACGTCTTAGGGGATTTTCTTTCTTTTAAATTTACCAAAAGGACTTGTCTACTTTTTCGTTACCAGGGCCCTGTAACAAAAAGTTTTCCAAACGAAAATTCGCCTTTCTTTTTTCCCGCAGCATTACATAACTTTCTCACTACTGTCTAAGCGGTAGCGAGAAAGAAAAAGTCTTATACGATATCGATCTGGTACATGTAAGGCTGAAACTCGACCTCACTATAGATGTTTACGTCTCTTCTTCACAAGGGAAGGAGAACAAATTTTGCAGTCATTGGACATTACTCTTAGTTCGGAGTTTAATTTATAGAATCCTGACCTGCAAATAAGTTCATTTTCTTTATTGCCACTGAAAGACATCGCAGATCACCCATTGAAGCTATCGTTTTGAACTACGAGTTCCTTAACTTCTTTTTAATAGTGGAAAATGGACGAGCGAGGGACAACCGGTTGCCTGGCAGGCGCCCGCCCTCCAGGCGCTAATGGGGCTCCCCTCCCTCCTCCCATTCGCGGCTGCGGCAGCCCCATTAAAAAGGCATCTGTCAGTTGGCTCAGACTGATAACCTCGCCAGCATCTCTGCCGCGTTACGCGACATCGACGACCCGCATGTTTTTAAAACCTCTACGTTTTTATAAAAACATCAATAAAACTTTGATTTTCTAAAAACTTCGATTTCTTGAAGTGGATTTTTTTAAAATTAATGTTTGTTCTCATAGTTTTACGCAGTCTATATTTTATTTTTGAAAGAATAAAAGTATAGCAATTTGCAGATATCAATAAATTCAACCTTCAGACCAATGCGACCAAGGGTGAATAATACGTTAGAGGGGTTTTCGTCAATAATGTAATCTAATTTTGCATTATCCAATAACAAAATAAAAGTTTCGTTAATTGCTCTGATCATTTTTTAACTTTATGTCATTTAATAATATGTGGATTATTAATTAACATTAACATCGTGAAATTAGAACTCGACGTGAGAACAATAATGTTAGATGACACTAAACCACACAATGTTTTGATTTGGAACGTGATGTTTCATGGGCGATGTCGCAAGGGCGGCGCAAGAGGGCTGGGTGTGTTTGTGTGTGCACAGGCGGCGGAGGGCGGAGGCAGCGGCGGCGGAGGCGGTCGAGGAGGCGGAGGCGGCGGGGGGAGGCGGAGAGCTCATCTCTGCGTGGACGCAGCGGTGACCCACTAACCCATCCGCCATCGCCAACACCTCATCCACACATGCTCCTGTACGCTTCCATTTGAACAATAAACACGTTCAAACATTATCTCATATTTTATTTCTGCGAGTTCTGCTCATATATAACGTGTTAAGGCGGCTCCACACATTCGTTATTCGGCGAGTAGCGACAGACAGTTCGCCGAATCCCGAGTATTACGGGTGGGTTGCTTGCTATTTGCCGAGTGACGAGTATTTGGTGCTCGGCTTAGCCATCGCGTGTCTCTCTTATGGACACATGAAAGGAAGATAACATTCGCCGAACACATCAGCTGTTCGTATCTGGGCCAACAGTAGCTCGCTGATCGGCGATTGTCGAATGTCTGAGAACCGCCTTTACGTAAACATCCTATTCCGGATAAACTCAGTCAATCGCAGCAAATTAAGTATCGTTTGAAAGCTGGAAGTCCCCGATGTCTTCACGTGTAGTATTACATTTTTGTGTTTGTGTTATATAAACATTAACATTTGTTTTAATGTCGACATCACGCACAACCTGCTGGTAAGGCGCGTAGTAAAGGTCGGGCAACGTAGCACGGCAAGGACGGTAGAAAGGAGCAGGGTGGCAGGGCAGGCCACGCAGGCCAGACTTGACTAGACTAGGGAGAGGATAACATTATAGACAGAACGCATTCCTTTTTCCTATTTGGATATATCGCAGATTTTATTATTATTATTATTATTATTATTATTATTATTATTATTATTATTACTATTATTTTCCCAGGCGTTTTCTCATCCGGGGCTCAAGGTTCGAAGTGTCTTTAGTTATACCACATTCCTAGCTTCACATATTCAGAACCGTGCGAACAATATCACTGGTTTCAAGAATGATTCGCCTTTGACCTTTCTGAATGTTTTTTGTGAGAAAAAAGACAATTTTTTTAAATAACACTTTTACAGCTACGAAACAGTTTTTAGTGGTTCCGGGAGAGCAATAACATGGTGTGCCGCCGCGTCTTGAATTCACGCAGCGAGAAGCGATTCTGTTTCCTGGAATACTAGTGGAACCCGGCAGTTGTTCTGCCCTTCATTTCCCTCTTTCCCCTTCCATCACCCTTTCTCTATGTCTCTCTCTGTCTGTCTGTCTGTCTGTCTCTATTTATCCGTCTCTCTCTGTCCCTGTCTCTGTGTGTCTCTGTCTCTGCCTCTCTCTGTCCTCATTCACATTTAGGTGCAGATTCTGAACAGGTGAGGTAATATTGAGAAGCGCTGGACCGACAACAATGTAATAGAATGTTCATTAAGGTCTCTCCCGTTGATTTCGATGTGAGAAACGTTTCTTGGAGGCTTAAGGCCTCAAAATTTTAGTTTTTAATGCCCTAGAACGCTTCGTTTAGGAGTTATTTAGCGATATAGATTCAAAATGCTGCCGAGTGTAGCAGGTTGCAACTGACGTGAAATATTTAGTTTTGTTCTACAGCGCTACGTAGAGGAGTTACAACAGAATTAACCGCACATAAACCATTTCGATTAAAAAACACCTAGAAGCGCCAACTTTCGTGGAGATCGGTCATATGGCATCGGAGTATATATATCAACATTTTTATAGTTCCTGGAATATAACAATTACATTGTCAGCACTTTTATAAAAGCGCCAGAATCTTTTACAAACACTAAATATATCAAAAACAATCACCTGGTTGTCGTTTATTTCTATTTGCTTTTTTCAACTGCCGCGAGAAGACAGCATCAGCGGCTCTCGTGGCCTCAGCTAGTTTTCCCGCAAAATGGCAGTATCTCTAAAGAATATACACTAAGTGGCGGGCCACGATTGTCAATAATGCACTTATTTGTATGACGAATTTCAAACCCTCGACATTAGGCGCAACGTCTACGCGATCTCTTTCAATGGCTTTCCTTGTTTCGCCTTTCAACAGAAATTTTAGGAGACATTTCCATTTCCTATAATTCGTATTGTCTGCATAGAACCTAGGGTCCATATGTCGCCAGCCGGCCGTACAGTCATTGCCACGTCCTAATGATGTTACGAAATACTTTTCTGTTAGGTTAAATGTATTTGATATCGGCTATTCTCTTTCTTCGGTATTACGGAAGGGAAAAATCAATACCATCTTGGACGTGCCTAACTCAAAAATGCAGGAGCTCAGACAGGAGTTGTTCCAAGAAAGGCCATGCATTAGAGGTTACGCACCAAAAAATAAATAAATAAAACAAAAAACGCGGCTATAGCATGTGGTACCATTTTTTTCCCGCCCCAGGTGAGGCTGGAACCGAACCCGATTCGTGAGACCGGCGTCAATTCGATTGCCAGCGGACCACTGCCGAGGACTTCTTTCTAGCATTGCCTTCGAGCGGCGCTGGCGAGACTGAACGAATCGGGAGATAAACTGCTCGAGATGTCGTGGCAATGACTTCGATGCGCCAATCCTCTCGACATACCAATGAATATAAAAATTTTAGGTAGACAAAAAAGAGAATCAACTAAAGATGCAATAGGCACACAGGTGCTAGCAGAGTACAGCGCGCCAGGGAAGTCTCTCCGTACTAAGCTGAATCAGGGTCTCCTATTAAAAATTGCGTTTATATTGGTACAATCCAGAACACTTGGCAACAAGTGGAGGGGACAACACTGACAGCATCTGTAATGAATGTGGTGAGTACGCAATTTACATTTTACAAGCTGCAGTTCGTGCTACCAACATTATTTCTGTTGCTAGCACTCTCACCAGCAAGGAGCCACTGCGGAGAGACTTTCTTGGCGCGCTACTAAGTGAACAACTGACAACTGTAACTCAAAACACTTCGTAGAGTTGTCAAACAAAAACCGCCGGCTTGTAAAATGTCTGAAACTTCCCACTAGGTGTTCCTTGGCTCTACATCTTCGCCCCCCCCCACCGCCATCTACTTGCCCTACGAGTTTGTAACATTTCTGCTGTGTTGTAGCAGCAGTGGCTTTGCCGGCGGCCGCGTATGGGCGGTGGGTGGCATTTGGCTCCTAAATGCGGCGGCGACGCCCTTTCGCCTCCCCCGCCCCCGCGAACGAAAGGGCGACGCGGCGCACATCCCTCCCCCCCCGCCCTCAACTGAAAGGCTGGGGAACTCTGCGCATCATCTCGACACAAAGGGAATGAAGCTCGAACTCAATGAAACTCCACGCCCCTAGAAAAGTGGTGTAATTTTGGAGAAATTAAAAGGTTACATCAAAATCACGTTTGTGTCATGTCATTCAGTGCATTTCGCTCTAACAGTTCAAAGCGTTTAAGGGGGAAAATCGGTACTGTTTTAGAAAAAAAAAGTTTTGAAAATTGCCTAAATTTCGAGAGAAAATAGACTAAAACTACTCACACTTCGAAAGAATGGTACATGAGCTTATTTAAAAATAAAATTTTGAAACGCAGATTTCATTCAGAAAAAATCTTCATTATTGTACTTAAGTGACCATGTCAAAATTTAACTTTTGTAATTTTCGAAAATTTAGAGAATTCAACGAACTTTAGAGCGGCATCATTTTTACAAATATACTTTGAACTAAGTAAATGTAAAAATTAGAGCTATATTAAAAAATATTGAAAACGTCGTTGATGCTTCATGTAAAGTACCCGTCAAAAACAAAATATTCGAATTTAAATTAAAGGGGCAAATCTATCAGGCAGATCAATCACGGAATATCAACTTTCGTGAAAATCCCGCCTGTGGTTTGGCTAATATTTGAGTAATCCGGAAAAAGTTGCCAATCTCTTCAACAAACACTTTTCCAGAATTGCGTCTGATCTCACGAAGGGACTAAAATCACAAAATTCAACATTTTACACTTCCCAAAAAATTTCAGATACGATGTTTATTCCCGAAACTTCTCCCAACGAAATCCTCAGAATAGTCAGTAAACTAAAAAATAAATATTCATCTGGTTTAGATGAATTTCCGGATTGTTTATTTAAAAACTTGTGCACCTGCCTTTATACATCCGTTAACTCACATTTTCAATGCTTCTTTATGTACAGGAATATTTCCAGATATTTTCAAAACAGCAAAAATTAAGCCACTTTTTAAAAAAGGGAACAAAAATGATATTCAAAATTACCGGCCAATTTCTCTTTTGTCAGTTTTCTCAAAAATATTAGAAAGGCTTTTCTACTTACGAATGGAAACATTTCTCAGGAAAAACAGAGCGTTTTCAGACTCACAACACGGTTTTAGAAAATCAAAATCTACGGAAACTGCCATTTTTTCTTTTCTCAAAAATGTTGCTTCATCAATAGACCAAAATGAAGTACCCATTGGAATATTCTTAGATCTCTCGAAAGCTTTTGACGTTATTGACCATAAGATCTTGCTCTCAAAATTACCTTCGTATGGAATTCGTGGTATTGCCCTAGATTGGATAACTTCTTACCTTAAACATCGGACTCAAAGAGTAGAAATACCATACTGGCAGGAAAGGACATTACATACTTATATTTCCAATTCTTTGCCAATTGTGCATGGGGTCCCGCAAGGTTCGATCTTAGGTCCTATTCTCTTTCTGTTATATGTAAACGATATGCCCTCGTCTATTAAAAATGGAAGAACGGTTCTGTTTGCTGATGACACGAATGTTCTTTGCAAAAAAGAAGCAGTAAATAGTACAATTTCAGAAGTTTCAAATTGGTTTAATAATAACAAATTAATTGTTAATGAAAGAAAAACTGTTTCAATGCATTTTTGCATCTCAAATCGGAAATCGCATGTTCCATTGAAAATAAACAATATGCAATTAGCTGATGTTGAGGCAACAAAATTTTTAGGTCTTTCAATTCAATCAAACCTCAAATGGAATGTACATATAACAGAATTAAACACCAAATTAAGTTCATTATGCTATGCATTCAGAATTCTTTCAAATTCTGTCAGCCTTCATGCAGCTCGTTGCGTTTATTTTGCAAATGTGCATTCCCGCCTGAGATATGGCTGGATATAATATTCTGGGGAAGCTCATCCTGTAGTATTCAGACCTTCAGATTGCAAAAGAAAATTATTCGAATAATGAAAAAATGCCTTCCACGTGATTCCTGCAAGCCTCTTTTCATTGAGCTGGGAATCCTACCATTGCCTTGTCTATTTATTTACGAATCTGTAATATTTGTCAAAAATGACCTACTTAACGGAGGGAACATATTTTCATGCAATATTGATATTTATAATTACAACACACGCCGTAGAAATCACGTGCATCAAGTGTCAGTATCAACAGCTCAGTACAAGAAATCAACATACAATACATGTACGTTACTTTACAACGCATTGCCAGATGACATAAAACAATTAAAGTCGGTACACAAATTTAAGTTAAAAGTAAAATCTTTTCTGCTGCAAAACTGTTTCTATACAATTAAAGTCTATACTGATCGTGAAAAAGAAAAATAATGTTTAATGTAACAAAACAAAGATATATAATGAATTAGTTTATGTTTGCATTGTATACATTTAAAAAAATATTTAATACGCCTGTAACAAGTAATGTACTTCAGCTTCCGGATCAATGACCCCCATCTCGTTCAGGTTTTTGTCCAGTTTCCCTGATCCATTGAGCAAATGCTGAGATGGCCCCTTGTTTTGCTTGTAGCTTCACTGTGCGCACGTTTTGTTGAGCACTCCTTTTGCTTGTAGTTCATTTACAGTTGAAATTGATTTCCTATAACTCGGGAAAAAACATTTTTCAAATATCTTTATTTTTCTAAAATAATTATTTTCTAAATTCATTTTTTCGTTTTTGTTTTTTTAATAAAATTCTGGCCCTCAAGAAAATGTGTCCGCAGATAAATTTCTTTCCCCACACGTCATATACAGTTTTTACTGGTTTTTTGACAAATAAATAAATAATAGTGCTTGTTAACGGGCGCACGGACAGACTGCGGACGGACGCATGGACAATGGATGGACGAATCGACGGACGGGACAGCAAAAGATGGCAGCTAGGAAGAGGATGGAGTAAAAGCGAAAACCTAGCCCCGACTAAAGAGATAAGGACATTAACTAGTTCGAGAAAGTCTGTGCCATTCTATAGCATCACCAAGTCAAATTCGTGGTTTTGTCCTTGCGACGGCATTCTTTCCGCCTGCCAGAAAACCATTAGGGAGAGGTGAGAATGCATGGCTTAATGAGGAAATGTTAAACGAATTTTTTCTAGTTTCCTTCCAATTATTATTAATACGTCTGTCACTGTGTTCCTTTCTTCAAAAACTTGTACCAACTTTGCCAACACTAGAAATGTTGTAAAAAAATAATAAAATAAAACACTAAATATATTATTTCACCCATCATTCACCCAGCGAAGTCTCCATTCGCTCCGACGAATTTGCTACGCAATCCTGCCCCCGGCACTTGGTTAAACTGAAGCGCATCGCAACGCGGCCGAGAAGTGGCGAGCGCCCACTGCGCCCTCATTGGCACTCGCGTCTTCACTTCTGAAAACGATCCTTGCCTCCTGTCGTCATCCGAAGATCACAGTCCCAAGCGGCTGTCGCAGAGAGAAAGCGAAGCAGCAACCTGTGTTTGTCTTACCCCAGCCTGAGGCTTGGCACTGCTCCCACGCACTCACCTGCAACACACGAGGCGACAGTCAGAATAGCTCTGCACACGGCGGTCAACGCCGCGCTCAAACAAAACATGACAACGGACAAACACTGCATTTTCTGGAAAAAGAGTGCCAACGCATTCACAATGGATTAATAGCAAATAAAACCGTATTTACTGTCAACACATAAAAGTGCGTTTTTTAGCATCTAAATTCGGCATCAGGCGTCTGGTCCGCCAATGGCAGGACCTCCTCGGGCCCAATCGAATATAAGCTCGTGAAGTTTTTGATTCGCACGCCTTCGACACAGTACTATATTAAATCTCACAAAATCACGCGGATACATTCATATAAAAAAATAAAGAAAAAAATGCCTGAGCTACGGAAAGACAAATGCAATACCATTTCGTTACTTGGCCAGCAGATCGCAACATCGATATTCTGATTTGAACTCACAGTAAACATTGAATCTTTTTGATACTTCATTAATTCCAGAAACTTATGGCGTTTATTTCACAGGCGCTTGTTGGAAGTCGAATACCAACAGTTTCTGTACAAAAACTATTTTTTCTAGAAGGTAAACCGTTGTTCACCCTGTCATCGTTTAAAAGCTCCATTGAAAGCTGATAGAAAAGTTCGTGTTTTCGATCAACTGCTAATATCATTAGTCCCATAAATGTAGAGCATGTTTTCCTCGGGACTTGGAGGTGATTTTGCCCCGCTAGATGAGATCAGTCGCCAACACACACGTCAGCTAGTGAAGTTCTGCCCAATAAGGTATCGCTTAATAATATCGCCCAATAAGGCACCTCCCCAGCCGGGACAAGTTTTAAGTTCCCGAATGCTCTTCCAACAAGTGTGGCAATATAGTGCAAGTAAGTGTGTGTGTAAGTAAAGGATAAGGATAGGACAAGGGAAGGGAAGGGAAGATCGCGCGCGGTCCGTGGCCCGTTTCTTAGGGTACTGCTCTGGCATTCGCATTGTGTTGATTGGAGAAACCACCTCAGACCACCGAACAGAGCTGACGCCTGCTAGAATTATTTTCCAGACAGCGAGTGAATTCGTCCCAGCTAAGTAGGTAATGTCTAAAATCCTGCCACCCTCGGGACTCGAATTTAGGACCTCCCGGTCAGAGGCACTGCAGTGACATAAGCCACCTATGACGGCGCGGGGGCGGGTCAGAACACGGCTGTCGCGAACAGCTTATTCTCATAGTAAATTAACAATGGCAAGGTGACACCTGACCTTAACGTTTTTAGTACTTAAGGCAATATATTATTGCTTTTGTACGTTGACAACATTTCACAGATCGCATTCACATGTGAAATCTTTTTCACATCATATTATATCCTCAAAATACTCTCGTAGCCCTGTCATGCTACAGATCAGAGCAGCCGGCCGCTAGAAGTCTCCTCAAGAAAGCTCTGGAAATCGCCCGTCAGGGTTCCTGTGTTCTTGCTCACAGGCACGGCAGTGACATCAATTGATGTCCTGAGCTACCGCAGCCGGTGCAATATTCGATTGGATTATACGGCCGTGACTTCTTTACGAAAGCCGTACGGCAAAGTAACATTGCCAGTCAATAAACAGTGAAGGTAAGTACCAGTTTGAGGGTGAGTGCTGAAATTTATATTGCCGCCCCCATAAAATGAAGTTGCTGCCAATATTTCCTTCCTCCCAGTTCCGCGCTTGAAACGGAACTAGGGATGGGGAACGGCGACCACAGGGCACAATCAATATTTAATACGGACTCACAAAACCTTTCAACAGAGAGCTCTTTCGTTTTTTCTATTCCACAGTTTGTTTCTCGTTCCCCCCTTCATCTCAGTGAGAATAATCAACAAAATTGATAAGTTATGCTATTTTTAATAATTCAGTGGTAAAAGTGAAAATCTGACGCTTAAAGGACGCTTAAGAGAATGCCACAGGTTTCATTTGCGTAGAAAACCCTCATTTTTCAGAAATTGTTAAGTTTCAATTTTTTCAGCGACTACCTACAACTACAATTACACAGTTTGTCCAAATTCTGGTGAGACTTATTTTTAAAAAATGCATACCGCCGCCCTATCTCTTTGCGAATGATATCGTTATACTCGTAAAGCTTGAAATTTCTACTAATGCCGCTCATAATTTCGCAGCGTCATTTGCAGTAAGTCGTGCGTCACAACACGAAAGGAACAGTGTTGTGCTGAGGCTTGTCGGAAAATGGCATGTGGAGCAGCGAGCCAACGTCGAATTCTGTTTCCGTTTCCAGGCAAAGATATGACAAACTGCTGAAATATACCCACATTTTGTAAGAAACTGTGACAGGTGAGGAGGCATGGCGCTTCCAATATGAACCACTAACAAAGTATGGAATGGTTGAGGCCAAAAAAAGGGAGTGGGGAAGACGAAATTCGCATGCAGAAAAGTGTGATGTTACTGTTGGCTGTTCTTCGATTCCAAGGGAAACGTTCATAAAGAGTTTGTGCCGGAAGGTCAAACCTGAACACTATTTAAATGTCTTAAACAGATTGTGGTCAAGATTAGTCGAGTGTGGCCCTGTGGAGATATTGAGAAGAAGGCGCTTAGCCGTTTCTGCATGACAATGCCCGGCCCAGAAGTCTACAAATGTCCTCGAGTTTTTGGCTAAGAAATGCATCTTTGTGCTCTAACATCTAGCTTATTTGCCACATCTTACACCCTGCGACTATTAACTGCTTCCAAAATTGAAGATTGTGATAAAAGGAAGGCATCACAACACCATTAAGGACTTTCTTGAATGATCGACTGCGGTCTTATATGCAATTCCAAAGAATGACTACAGTAAATACTTTTTAACCTGCTAACCGGTTTTAAATCGTTCTTAGCAGTGCCTTGAATCAAATGAGGAGTATTTTTAACAAAAATACTAAAATCAAAACGCTATTGACGTTTTTCTATTTTTTATTGTACCAGCCGCACCAGAACTCCGACCGACTATGAAGATAAAATGTTGTTTCTTAATGAAATGTGTTCATCAAAAATATCTTCAAATAAGGACATGTTCAATTATTAAAAAATATGAGTATTTTTGGCGTAATTTTGCTTCAAACATGGTCAATTTTAAAATTTACAACAATTATTTTCTCAGAATTAGTCCCTCATTTTTTCATATTTTTTTCATGTATGTAGAAAAGAATGGTACAGAAAGTTGTGCTGGTCCCATTTACGGCGCACGCTTTGTATTTTCGAAAATTGAAAAAAATCGAAATGGTAAATTCGAATTTCCCGCGCTTCGTTGAACATGGTGGAGCATTGCTATCTGATTAGCAAGCATATACATTTCAGACAACTTTTATTTATATAAAAAACGAAATGATAAATAACATATAATAATTAGGGAACGGATTTTGATGACCTAAAACACTGCCAAAAATGATCAATAAAATGCTCTTAAAATGTTTCAAAAATGCCTAAAAAACAAAGAAAAACGACTAAAAAAATTTGATCAAAACCACATCAGATGAACAACTCAAGGCATTGGAAATGTCACAGATGTAATCGAGGCTCTTTTCTTCTCTTGAAGTGTACTCAGCTTGAAAACGTTTGGTTTGGTTTTTCTTTATAAGAAAATCTCTGCCTCCATTTATCGCGATATCGGCCGAACTGAAAATCGATGAAATCAGCGAAAAATGGCAATAGAAAAGACGTAAAAAGTTTAAAAATATGACTTACTGGCCGAAAAATGCAAAACAAAAGTGACATAGAAATGGGTAGTTTCCTTTTGTCATTAGTATAGAAATTAATTATTTCATGTAAACTGCATTGTTCTAAACTGAAAAGAAACAAATGGCATTTCATTAAATTCCGCCCCCTAATAATAATCGTTAACGTATTAGAATGTGCTTAGTTTTTTACTCTGTTGGATTAGCAACATTGGAACCTTTTGTAGAATCTGCCAAAAATGTACAAGTTTATTCGAATGTACCCAATGTGAAAGGACAAGCAAAAATGAATGATATTTAACTGCCGTATCAACAAATTTGTTTATAATACTAATCGTTCATTTACTACTTCATTTTATTTTAACTTAAAAATACGATAGAAATGTAATATGAAAGAAAAATTGAAAAATTAAGTACCGTATTTTTGTACGAACTTTTACTCGTATTACGATAATTTGATATTATCACCATATACATCATTTATGTAATTAAATGCAGCAATGGATATTTGAGACGTTCATTATTGAATGCCTGAGAGATAATGGGAGAGAAGACAAGCGGCTTGATTTAATTAACGCTAAAATTATAATGCTATGTTCAAGAAAATGAAAGTCGTGAAGAATGCACACAATATATAATATATACACATACGCATAAGGAAATGATAGCGTAATTTCGAATGCATTCATAATGCAATATATTGGAAGGCCTTTAATTCTGGATGTAAAATTGTCCTTGCTTCTCTGTATGAAGTGTTGGAAATAATGCGAGAAAGTATGTGCTGTTGGAGCACCATTAGTTCAAAAAATTGTTTTCGGTACCAACGTGAGCCAGTGAACTTGGTAACAACAGGCTGTGACACTACAGTTTGCACCAGGAAAACAGATAAGGCAATAGCAGAGATAATAATACGTTAACACACAACCACGACGAAGATTTCTCAGGAAAATTAGTGTTTGTGGAATTCCTATAAACAGCCCAGTCTGACAATCCATCATTACTTGCATCCCTGCAAACCCAGCATACGTACGCAATGCTCAAGTACACTGACTTACAATCAAGTATGTCCTGAAACTGATTATTCAGCTCCTCTCGCTCTTGCACGTTTCCTCGGGGGTCTTCGAATATTTTCAGAAACGTTTTAATCTTATCACGAGTCAATGAATCAATTTCAAATGATTGTAGTTGAATGGACTACGCAAGTTATAGAAGTATGGCACGTTCGGCGAGTGAGCACTTGCAAACTCCAATGGAAACAGTCCGTGGAGAATTACAGAGTTGAGTGGACGCGGAAGTGCTTGCAGCTTAAGTTGAAAGCGAAGGAAGTAACGAACCACGGAATAACACCAAAAGGGAAAATATTTTACCCACACTACAAAAAAGACCTTTAAAAAGTTTCTGTGAAACTCGGCTTTACGTGAACCCCGCGAGGGGAAAAAAGCTTTTATTCGACATAGGAACGACGAGGACAGGTATTTTCCAAGTTATATTTAGCAAATAAGTTACTACACTCGACAGCCAGATCAAAACGCAGAGCAGTTCAGTTTTCTACGTGAGCAATGGAAAATATTAATTTTAATAGTAAGGCTAGCCAGGAGACAAATCCAAAACTGGTTGAAAGACTATGGTGCAATGACGTTCGCATTACATTCCCGTGAAGTAATGAGGTCTCTCCAGGAGAAGCAAATATTATTTTGAAAAGTGCAATTGTATTTACTGATTAGCCCCAAGGCTTTACATCGGATGTTTTCACAGTTATAAAACACAAATATATACAACATTTATTGGGGAACTTTACAATTGCGATTAACCCAATTGGGACCCTGCAGAGTTTACATTTGTTTAAAATGTGTAACATTTTATGCTGTCATCGGTGAGACTACAGGGAAGAGTAATAACCTTAAAGTTTGTAGAGAGTTCAAAAAAAAATCTAGGGTGTTATGCCACGGACATTGCTTAAAGTGTGCGGAAGAAAATACGTTATTTGATTCATGATATTCAAAAAAGTAACTGGAGTTAAGAGATTGAATGTCAAGAGCCGTGAGTGCAGTTGGTTCTTTGGGAAGGGAGACTTTCAGAGACTGCGCAAATGACATTCCCTCTGGAAAGCAAGATACATTTGTATATTCATATTTGGAGCATGGGATACATGGTGGAACTACGGTGGGTGAGTTGGCAGAATAGGAATAGTATGTGATGCGCTGGAAATTTTGAAGTTTCTCTTTGAGCGTTCGAGGCATTTAATGTGGGAGAACATGAATAATTCAAGTTCTCCCACATTCATAATTATTATTTCAGGGGCGATCAGGTGCGGCATATTTCGTGAGGGTATTCAAGATCTGTAATAGGAACAGAAACGCGTGTTTGCTCTATGATTTGAGAAGTAAAAGACTACAGGAAGGAAGGGAGGATCTCGCCTTCCCGCAACGTCAGCCCGTTCACAACCGCCGAGGGAGCAGTGCGGCATGTGAGCACGAGAGCCGCCCCCGCCCCCGCCCCGAGCGGCGGTCGCGCACGCGCGCCCACAACGCCGCGGCGAGGCTCCTTCCGAAACCGCAGCTCATCAGAGCCCATGCGACGGGGCCCGAGGCACACTATAGCTACGTCCCATCCTCTCGCTCTCTGTACCTGTCCGTGGTTTCTTCGATCAATACCAGGCGGATGCTTCGGGAGTACCCTAAGAAACGGGCCACGGTCCGCGCACGATCTTTCCTTCCTCTTCCTTGACCTATCCTCACCCCCTTACATACACATACAACCACATGCACTACACTACCACACCTGTCGGGAAACCGGTCGGGAGGTAATAGCTTGGCCCGGCTAGGGCAGTGCCCCGGTGACGTGGAGACACCTAGTTGAGGGAAAGCCCCACCAGCAACGTGTAGGCCGGCGCCGAGTCTTGCCAGCCTACCAGGGAAGATCACCACCTCTGCCCGCGATAAAAATGTGCCCTACACTTATGGGACTAATGACCTTAGCAGTTGGCGCGCCACGAAACAACAATTAATCACCGCAGCGACAGGCAGCACTTACGAACGCGCGAGGCGATGAAGCACGCACGGCCGCAGGAGCAACTTGCGCCCCAATAGAAAAGAAGAAAAAAACTCTCTTCAACGGACTTCTCACGGTTGTTGTCCTTTTTGTCCTCGACAACTTCAAACCGTTTACTTGCACGGCCGGTCTCTAACCATATCAGGGAATCAACCGTTTAGCCACTCTGCGTGATGAGGAGAGAAAGAAATAAGCGGGTCGGAGGTCGCTCGCCCTCCCCTTTAAGCGGGCGGAGCCCCTGGCCGCGCAGGTCGATACGCCCGCCGCCTCTGCCCATCGCTCTAGGCCGCGCCGCGCCGCGCCCCGCCCCGCCCCCGCCCGCCCCGCGCCCAGGCAGGCAGGCCGGAGCGAGGAGGGCCCGGCGGAGCGCGGAGACGCAAGAGCCATTTTTTTGGCCGGGTGCAATTCTGACCTACTACTCCAGACCCCTTTCCTCTAATGACTTGCCATTAAGTTCCGAATGTCAGGCACTGTGGAGACTCGTGATATACTGTTGCAGCCATTCCAAGAGAGAACATGATTTTTTTTTTTCGAATCGAAAATATCGGCATCATCACACTTACCTAAAGACATTATTTACACACATATGAAAATCGTTCTTTCATTCAACATCTTTAAACGCGCCCAATAAATGAGAAAAAAGACTACACACACGAGGACACACTTAGTTATCGCCAAATTACGTTTTCGATTATTAGTTGCCAAATGTAACTGGCTATCCTCTCCAGCCGTTAAGATCGTTAAGGTTGCACGCCTTCACTTTTTTCCTACTCTGTAAGTTTCTTTCACAAGTCACGTACTCATACATGCGCATAAATTCATTCGACATTTTAATCGATGACCTTTCACAAACTCCTACAGTTTCCCCGTCTTCAAACTATTGCCAAGGAACAACTGCTACATTTTAGAGCGCTGCTGAAAGGCGTTTTCTTTCCTTAGGTCACGACTGAGATTCCCGAAGAGCTCTCGTACGATTCGTTTTTCTTCTCAGATGAAACGCTGCAGATGGATACTGTTTCAGCAAAGAGGCTGCCGTGGCGCAGCGTTGCATCGGTCGCTCTCAATATGGCTGCTCCACGAAAAAGTGAACAATTTCAAAATCTAAAAGAATGTTACTAGCACGAATCTATCAACTCTTTGAGAATTTGTTATCAATTCCTAGTGAATTTAGTACACTGGCTTCGATATCGGCACGAAACTTGAGCAGGAAAATTGATTGATTTCTAGTAATTCCGGGCCTGTCAACTGTTGTCATTAGTCCCATAAGTTGTAGTGAATATTTTTTGTTCGGGAGGTGGCGGTAATCTTGTAACGCTGGATGGCGCGATCCGGCGCCGACCATTCGTCGGCTAGCAAGTTTTCCCCAAACAGGTATCTTCCACCAGCGGGACATTGCCCCAGCCGAGACAAGCCCTATGATCCCGAACAGTTTCACGGCGTGTGGTAGTATAGTGCGTGTCGTAGTAAGTATGTGTGTGTGTAAGGGGTAGGATAAAACATGGAATGGGAAGGAAAGATCGCGCGCGGTCCGTGGCCCATTTGGTAAGGCACTGTTCCTGCATTTGTCTGCTATTGATCGCAGAAGCCACAGAGAAACACCGATCAGAGCAGCCGGCCGTTAGAAGTCTCCTCCAGACAGTGGTCTGGGTAGCGTTGAAAATCCTGCCACCGTCGGGATTCGAACCCAAGGATTTCCCGATCAGAGGCACTGCAATGACATCAGTTGGTGCCCTGAGCCAGCTCTCACAGTGAGCGTCTGACTGACCAAGACATTCACCAGCTGGCAACGTTAGCCTAATTCAAAGGTCATTCAGGACGACAACTTCTTACTAAGCGAGACCACATGTCGCCAAGCAGTGTGTCCACGAGACTCAAGTGTTCACGGTTGATGCCAAAGCAACCCACTTAAGCCACGACGCCACTAGAATGACTTATTTTCTAGTGCCTGATAAGACACCGTGTCAACAGAAAGGCACGCATCCAAAACCAATGAGCATCAGAGCCATACTACGCTATCTGACTACTAAACAGATGTCCCGAGAAGGATATGTCAAAATTGAGGGAGGTCACAGTACCGCTCATTCTAAGAAAAAACAGTTTACGTGAACATGTGCTCTTTTCCGAAGAGCTTCCAGAATGAGAGTTACGAGGGACATTCAATAATTAAAGAGACAAATTGGTCTGGAGAAATAAATGTTTATTTTTACAAAACAGGACTTCTCCTACTTTTTAATATATTTCTCACCAACATTTATGCACTTGTTACAAAGGGCTACCAGCTTTTGTATGACGGCTGCAAAGTACTTTTTATCTTGGTGTTTGAACCAATTTCCCACAAATTTTTTGACAACCTCGTTATCTTGGGACTTCTCCCAACGTAATGCCTCCTTCAGTGGGCCAAACAAATGGAAATCACATGGTGCTAAATTGAGGCTGTAAGGGGGATGAGGCAGTACCTCCCAACCCATTTTGTCAATGGTTTCACGGGTTTGTTGTGGAGTGTGAGGACGTGCGTTGTTTTGCTGGAGAATCACATCTCTCCTCTGAGATCCATGACTTTTCTCTCTCATGACTGGCTTCACCTTCTTCAAAAACATATCTAAACAATATTGGCTGTTTACTAAAGACTGTTCTTCATGATAATCACAAAAATCGCACCTACAGCGTCCCCAATTTCAGTCAACATGACTTTTCTTGCTGATGTGGCGAGAACGATGTTTGTCAGTCACTGAGCTTCGACCATTTTTGAACTGTTCCACCAAATTGTAAAAATTCTCACAGTTCTTACAACTTTCAGCATACATTATGATCATTCTAGAATATATATTAGCTTGTTTGTCACCTTCAGCACGTTGAAAACGAATCAAAGAATGTTTTTCAATCAATGTGGAATTTTCAAGTGGACTCGCCATCGTTCATCTTAATTTTGAGGTTATGAACACAACAATGTTGATCCTTCAGATGGTCAGGGTTCATCCTAGTGATGCCAACGCAAAGTCCTAAAATTACCAAACTCGTCCTACCCACTGTTTTCTCTCCAGACCAATTTGTCTCTTTAATTATTGAATGACCTACGTAGTTTATTGTGTATTTTGAATTTGGCACGGTTGTGCTCTTATCCCCAGACTAACTATTCCACTTTCCGAAGTATCCCATTCCGTGAAATGTCAATTGGTCAGACAATTTACAAATTATTTATTCCTTGAAATGTCAATTACAATTTTTACTTTTATTACATACTACATATGTAGTATTGAGAAAGTATTACGTAGAATACAGATTCTGTAATGCTGCAGCATTTTTCTACAGACAACTGGAAACGACTGACTTCTATCGATCTGTGGTCAACGCTAAAGCCTAATCCGTCCAGACGATTTTCTCCTAAATTAATATTCCCCTATCGATCTGGTCGAACTCGAGGCTCTGCGAATTGGCATTGGAAATTTTGATTTTTGGGGGTACTTTACATGAAGTCTTAACATTTTCAAAATTTTCTCAAAAATGTCTTCCCATTTTCAGGTTAATATTTTTCCTCTGAGACAAGAAAGAACGTTTAAATAGAGTAGGTCTCATTTTCGTTGAACTTCAAATTTATACGAGTATAAAACGTCAATTTTTTTGGAGTCTTTCTACAATTACACTATTAAAGTAGACTATTTTTTGCTTAAATGAAATCTCTTTTTCAACCTCACATCATTAAATATGGTCACGTATAATTTTTGGAAAAATATGAGTAGTATTCGGGTTATTTTGCGTGAAATAAAGGGACCAATTGTATTTTCTCAATTAAGGTTCCATTTTTTTCTATAATTTTTTACTCACATATATAAAATCGAAAAAAAATTAAAATGGCGTAAGGCCCATTTTCTGTAAACTGGCCTTATGCCGCGGACAAGGAGATTTCATGTTCCTACCGAAAACCTGCGCATATGAGGATGCCTAACATACAGGGGCAAATACGTATATGAAATTGTAGATCATGCCTCACGGCTAGCTGCCGTTGAGTAATGTTTTGCACGAGGTAGTCTCTTCCTCAGTGCAACATCGTTGCATAACCGTAGCTTCCTTGGCGCATCGGGTGTACGAACCTACATAGCATATTGTTCAGATATTTCATATTGTATATGAAATTTCGCACTATATGCTTATTGGCAAAAAGTTATCATTGTTTATCCCTCTACATTTCCTAGAAGATTGTAGCATTTACTCCATGACAAAGGATTCCGTAAAGTCGCGTACGATGATCTCGGGGCCACGAGCTCTCCTCCCGCAGCGTGTCCCTTCCGCGGAACAAATCGGCCATGCGTCTTCCGCATATTGGGGAATGCACCAAGAGTCGATTGTCCGTTCACTTTGAAAGTGGACCGTAGTTCCTCGTTGGTTCGGGAGACGTGGGGTGCGGCTCACGCGTTGGGGAGGTGTGTTTGGGAGACGTCCCACTTTCACCAATCCGGGTTTCAGCCAATAGGGAAGCTACTACCAATTTGAAGTTTTAAACATAGATTGAAATAAAACAATGTCTTCTAAACATTAATGCTTTATATTCCATTTTTTTACGTTTTCGTTTTTGTTTTTTGTGATTGAAAAATTCCCGAAATAAGTTTTGTAAAAGTTAAAATACAAAGAAAATAATGTCAGTTCATGAGTTCGAACAATCAATACTCTGCCCCGAGAGATGACGGCGATGCCCAGGTTTCACCTACGCCTCTCCTATTTCTCAACGATGAACGCGTGCAGCGGTGGTAGGGCCTTCCCTTCTTCCCACATCCTCCGGCGAGCTATAAGCTCGGACCTCTGAGACGACTATGAGCTCTCAGGCTACGACCGTCAATTTTGTTAATTATTATTATTTATTTATTTGTAGTTTATTGGTTAAGTGTTACACATTATTAATAAAAAACTATTTTTAAACTATGCTATTTTGAAATTCAATTCTCCCTTATTACTAGAAATTATAAAACCATTTTTAAAAACGAAGGTTTTCGCAATGTATTCATGATATTTTGTTGTCCATGTCACAAGTCACATGAAGAGGAAGTTCTCCCAGCCAGATTGGCCGCTTGCTCTTGGAGCTTCGTCCTCTTGGAGCCGCCGTCCCTTGCTCTTGGAGCGACTTTCACCTTCAATCAATCAATCAATCAATATTACCTTATTTAATGTGATGAGGCCATCAGACCTGCTCTTCCACACAAATTTCGCTACGCTTCTTTCGACATCTAGCGGAGAAAGAAGGTATCACTCGGGCGACAAAATATGCGAATTGAATTTAGCTCCGAAGCTTCTTTTAGGCTTGAGGATATTTTTACATGCAGTAAATCTACGATCCGGGACAACTGGCTTTACTTCCCCTCGGAAGGAAGGCGTACGAAGGATTTTTTCGCCCTTAAAAATCCACGGTTTCGATCGTGTTTGAACCCGCGAACATGGGTATAACACTCGAACCCTAGGAACTACCGGGTAGAGACGGGCAATACTGATTCTGAGCTATCGCAGCCGGTCTGCTTCGTGGAAAAGAGAAGAGAGGAGGCTCACAAATGACAGTCTCGGCGCCGCCGACAGGCGCCCAGTGCCAGCCTTGCTCTCGCCCAGGGCATTTGACGCACGCCGTATTTTTGGTTTCACAACCAACACAACTTCCAGCTATTTATACGCTACCAGCAGCTACACTTTGGAATGGTCATCACGCAGACTTCAAAACTATGAATAACGGCCTACCATTGATCATGCAAATTACTCTTGACACAAGACAAGAAATTTGGATTTAAATAAAGGAAATGAGTCAGCTTTTTGAAATATACATAAAGCAATGACACTTTACGTCATCTTTGACCGAATTTTTGAAAGATCTCTGGAAATTTCTGAAACTTATTTTATTTCTATTGTCTAAAATTCAAAAAAGACGAAGTTTTTACTTGATTTTACTTGATTTACTTGAAGTTTTGACTTGATTTTACATCCGCACTAGAGAGTGATTAATACAAAATCTCGAAGAAGCTTTTCTAAATGACAAAAAAATTTCAAATACCTATCTTTTATCTCATAGGCACACGCAAATCATCAACAAACCAGTATTTACAGTGTCACAGTGTTATACTGTCAGAATTACGATGTCATTTTAGGACTGGCGTAAAACTGGGACAAATTTGGACGGAAAAAGGCATTATCTTATTTGGCTTAATAAAATGTTGATCACGCATATTTTTTTCCTAGGCATTCTTCTGTCCAAGTAATTGGTGTGTACTAAATACATTTTTAACGATTCTCGTGCTTGGCACAGCGAAAGGCCCTGATGGATCCTTTAGGCACCTGGGATAGATAACTGGGAAAACAGAGGGGCAAAGTTGAAAATCCACTCCCGCCTCAAGAGAATAGGAAAGTAAATTATAGGAGAAAGTCCGCGCAATTCCGAAGGACCACTAGCTTCTTTATTTCCTCATTGATCACGAATATTTGCTTGTAATGGCGTGTCCTTTTGAGAAGAGTCGCTGAGGATCAGAAACAAAATGGTGGCATTCTCTTGTGAGCCGGAGCAGACGCTTTGGGAGAAAGGCAGGCTTACCAGCCCCAAGGGCGCCGATACTGTGGCACTGCAGGTGAAGCTCTCCCCCCCCACCTCCACGGCCCGGCGCTTCCCTTCCGAGCTGAACATATTGGAAACTCGAGTCGAGAAGGCGACCGCCACGACATTCGAGGCGGCGCGGCGGCGCTCACGATCATCTTCCCACACTTCGTGCCTACACTAGCAGAATCAATTTCAAAATTAGCGGTGCCTACACCAGCAGAATCAATTTCAAAATTAGTGGTGCGTGAATAGCACGTACTTGCACTTAGCATCGGTTACATAATCCCTGTCCATATTAATACATCTCAGTCATCAGTAGTAAAACTCATTACAAATCGTAGATGGAAAAAAATAATTATTTTGAAGCTAATATTTCAACACAAATAATAAAATTAAAACCACAGCAATAAACACTACCTATCAATGAGAAGGAAATCGCAGAATTTCAAACAGCCGCATCGAGCCCTTGACCTCCCCGGGCGATGCGGCCCGAATCTTCGGCGAACGATAAAATGTACACCCGGTATATTGATCTACTTATGATACGTTGGCATTCGAATAAGAGTACAAATGAAGAGCGCAATCTTCACAAAATAATTCATAATGTAACGAACTGTGAGCCCTAATATCAAAATGCAGCGGTGCACTATCAAAACGAGACAGAGGGCTGCATGTCAGCAAAGGGTGGAAAGGCAGTGATACGTGCAGATTCATTTATGACTGCGGTGAAAACACGACTCGTGATAAGACTAAAACGTTTCTGAAAATATTCGAAGACCCCCGAGGAAACGTGCAAGAGCGAGAGAAGCTGAGTAATCACTTTCAGGATTGACTTTGTTAACCGATCGTGCTCTGAATACGATGTGCAAACGCTGGTCTCCCATTCCCGATGTCTGAATCAAAAATTCAATGATATCACGAGTATCAATAACGGAGCGGGGAAACGCATTTCCAGCGGTAGAAACAGTATCTTCGAACACGAAGACACTTGGGAAAGAGATTTAAACAATTTGAAAAGAAATTTGCTTGAGGAGCCTACTAAAAAATGTTCTCTATTGTGATTTCCAGATTCTCTCGTAAAATATTTCAAGATGTTATATCGTGAAACTTCTATAATGTTTCGAGATATGACTGTTCCCAATCAAGCAATGTTTTGCACTACCCAGTCTTTTCAATGACCTGGGAGTTTAGTCTCGTTCTTACATAAATTTTGCGGTACAAATCCCAGAGCTCCGATAACTATGAGGACAATCTTTCCTTTTACGCCCCACATACACCCGATTTATATTTCCGAACTCTTGTATGTAAGATGTTTCTCTCCCTCCTTAGCATTGTTATTATTATTGTTGTTATTATTATTATTATTTTAATCGACCTAATAATATTAGTAAAGGAAGGTACAGTAACCCACGACGTATTGCTGTCATCCCAGAGATGGCGCCACTAGAGCGAGTACCTACAAGATAATGTGATTACGACAGTTTCTTCTCAGAATATAATTTACAAGGAACATGCCTGATTAGCGAGCTTACAATTTTTCGAAATGTGTTTCATAAGTTTATATTTAGTTTTATAACAATTGATATTAGCTGGCCAACGAATCATCGTTCACATAGTACAGATGGCGCCCGATATATGTACTATGTGCTCTCAAATACTGCATAAACTCGCTTATCGAAACAACACGTTACCTGTAGGTCATTACCTCTTGCAAATAAATAATAATAGCAGTTGTTTCTTCCCACTGATCCTAGTTTAATAATGTTGATAAATGGGAAATTTGATGCAGGTCCGGACCAAACAGGATCAATTCATAAGTAGAATATCAGAACATTGTTGTTTATATATTTATTTATTTACATCTCAACGTTTCGCACACTAACAAAATAACCCAGACATTCTCGTACTTTTTAGTTTCCTTTCCATTTAAGTCGACGTCGACACTATCTTTTGTACTCGTATTTTGACTAGTATTTTGTCCTCCTAGGAGCCTTTCTCCCATCGATTGATTCATGTTTTCCGATACGTCAAGTGTTATATTCGTTAGTCCCGTTAGCGTAGTGAACGTTTTATCCTGGGAGGTGGTGGCTCTGCTCTCCCGCAGGTTGACGAGATCCTGCGCCAACCTACACGACTGCTTGCAGTAGTTTGCCTGTCCCCCACACTCCGCCACCAGAACATTGACCCTTCGCGGACAGGTTTTAAGCTTCCGATTGCTCTTCCGACATGTGTGGCAGTGTAGTAAATGAAAGTGTGTAAGAAAAGAAGGAAGAGGATGAAAAGATGACGCGCGGTCCATGGCCCGTTTGTCAGGAGCATCGCGCGGTGTTGATCGAAGAAAACACGGAAAATTGGCGCCAGAGCAGCCGGTCGCTAGAATTCTTCTGCAAATAGCTGATGAACGCTGCAGCGAGTGCCTTTCTGCGAAATCGCATTGCCGCTCTGCGGGCCGCACGTGGGAGAGGGGGAAGGGGCGGCACTAGAATAGCACGCGGCTAAGAATACAGCGGCAGAGAGCGGCCGGTGGTCGAGGGGCACCACGCGCTCTGTCCCCTCTAGGGATGCGACATCGATGTCGATGTTTTCATAAACGCACCGATGTTTCAAACATCGATATTTGAAGCCGATGTTTTTTAACATATATGTTGTGTGTTCAATCTTTTTACGGGGTTAAATATTTTTTTAAATATACCATTATAACAAAGCTCTGAAATAATTTTGAAATATCCGTAGATTAAATATTCTCCAGGCCAGTGACCAGGAGTGAAAAATCAAGTTTTGGTCAATAAGTAACCCTATATTATTTTTGAATTATCGAATAAGATAATAACACTTTAACATCGATAGTTTTGGATAGATGTTTTATTAACGTCGTTGTTTCAGTTTTGATTATGACGTTTACACACATCGATGTACTGTTATCGATGTCGCATGCCTACCCCCACGAGGACACCGTGGCTCGGGTATTCCACACTGTCAAATTCAAAAGCAACAACAAAACCGGGAGAAAACTTCCAAAACAAATACTATCGCCGACGACAGTTTTGACATTGCTGCATCACAGGGCTCGTCGTTTTCGCTCCCTGGTGTCGAGGCGGACAGCTGTGCCCCAGCAGAGGCGAGCTAACACGTAAGAGGAATCCACCGGTCACTCCACGTTGCCGCCACCACACTCATTCCATCCTACATACGACTTGATTGTTTTCGGGCGCGTCAACTGCTAAGGTTGTTGGTACCGTACGTATAGGGCATCATTTGGTAGAAATGCAGTTTATGATACGATTCGTTCACGCGCGCTGCTGTCGATTCCGAGAACATGTCATCGCGGTGCGGACACAGTGTGCGCGGCCGACGCACTGTACTGCGAAAAGTGGCGCTTCGCAACGCAGTTCCAAGTTGAGAAGTGGAAGCATGGACCTTCGGCTCTCGCGTTGACATAAAGCATCCTTGAGTCAGTCCAACGCATAATTACCAACGCATCTTATGCGAATATACCTTAAGAATAATTTGGCGTGTATATTTTCTTAACATTTTCTCTAAGCCTCCTTTTCTTTGCCTCCTGTTTGCTCCACAAGTTTTTCTTCCTCCTGTTTGTTCCACAAGTTTATCTTCCTCCTGTTTGTTCCACAAGTTTATCTTCTTCCGGTTTGTTCCACAAGTTTATCTTCCTCCTGTTTGTTCCACAAGTTTATCTTCCTCCTGTTTGTTCCACAAGTTTTTCTTCTTCCGGTTTGTTCCACGAGTTTTTCTTTCCTCCATGGAATTTCACCGAATAACTACGTCATAAATATTTTTAATGGCAAAGCTCAATGATTTAAATTGTGCAAATAAATTTATCTACGAGTTTTCTATTTATTTAAGATCAAAAACCTTACAAAACTGTGACGTACTATGGGGAGAAATATATTCTCCAAACTTCTATTATAAACTGTCTAAAAAAGTATGTAGTTCTATAGGGATTCGTTGTGGGGTTCTGTAACTACACTCATTTATGATTCACTTTAAAATTAAGCATAGGATTAGAGCATTTCATGGCTAATTTATTATAACACGATTCTTTAAACTTTTAAATAAAAATAAGATTGACTAAGCAGCAACTAACAAGACAGTTTGTTTTCAAGCTATTACAAACGCTTCCTCATATCAGTACGTGTCAGTTTCCTGCAAAATTAAGCGTGTCATTTCTCTTGGGATTCAACTTTAACCATTCAAAAGTAATTATTAATGTAACGTGAGTGTAACTGGAGATAACGTGAAATGTTAATAATACAATAGAATTATTTCCTTTCTGTTTTGAATATCATCATGCTAGAGGCGCTGGCTTCTTCAGTGCGCCATGACAAATCGTGCCATGACTCGGGTGAAACTGGGCCATCCGATCCCTAGTGACCTTGAACAGTCCCCGCTCTTGCTGCTGCTCGCGCCTTCCCCTCGGACTGGTGGCGGCAGCTGTTCGCTCCAGATCCGCCACTCTGATGAGCCTGTTCGTAAAACTAGTGGAAATGCACAGCATACGAAATGTTTGCTCCCCTTAGTGTCACTAGTTATTACTCAACTATTGATTGTGAATGTGTATTTATAAGTGCTGAACATCATATAAAGACGTTAAACTGCAATGAGAAAGAAGAAATCAGTGGTTTTCTTACTGCAATTATATGAATGAATTTAATAGGCTTTAATGAAATCGAAACTATACCGTTTTTTAAATGTACATTCCTCTATTCCAACAAAAAATTCAACTATTTCTGTTGAAATGTTCCGTAGATTAAATATTCTTCAGGCCAATGACTAGGACTGATTTCGATTGAAAATTCAACTATTTCCTGTTTGAAATAACACTGAGGCTTCAAAAAATGAATTCCCAAAAATTGAGTTGTCAATGATCTCCGGAACAGCACAACGAGACTACACTGCGATTTTTCTAACTTTGCCTCTCAAGGCCCGTCTTCACAATGGTATGTCACGGTATTTCGCGTCTTTCTCAGTCGTGCCGCTAGATACGGCATGATCGTGACCGTATCAAGCAATGCTTGCGATCCTGCGACGTCTAGCAGCACAATCGAGAAAGATGGGAAATGCCGTGTGATATTCCATTGTGGCCATTGGGGCTTGAGAGGCAGAGTTAGAAAAAATCGCACTATATACGCTCCTGTTGTGTTAACATAGTTTTAGCCCAAAAGCTTCTAATATAGAGTTACGGGTGGCATATCCCTCCGTCGCTCCATCCACACGCCACCTTCACCAATTTTAACCATATGTGGAATAGCAGTAATAGACCTTAATGCTGACGTGTGCTGAGTTACAGCTCAAAAAAACCATCAACAGTGATTTTACGACCGAACATTTTAGACCGTATTGCAGAGTCCATTTCTATTCGTGACTTGATTGACTGATGATTTCGGGAGCGTCAACTTCTATATTTCGGCTTTTCTTTCTTGGCGCGTGGGGGGGGGTGTCATCAAAACGGAATATCTCACGGTATTTCGCGTCGTTCACGGTTGTGCCGCTAGGAATCAGATGATCGCCAGCACTGCTCGATACAGTCGCGATCATGCAAATCCTAGTGGCACAACCGAGAACGACGTGAAATACCGTCAGATATTCCATTTTGATAACAAACCCCCACGTTCCGAGAAAGAAAAACCGAAGTATAGGTTCATTAGTCCCGTAAGTGTAATTTATCGCGAGAGGTAGCGGTAATCTTTTTCCGCTGGATGGCAATTCCGGAGCCGACCTACTCGTCGGTTTTTTTTTGGGGGGAGGGGGCTTTCCCCAAACACGTATCTCCCATCAGCGGGGCACCGCCTCAGTCGGGACAAACTTTAAGCTCCCGACATCTGTGGTAGTGTAGTGCATGTGAGTGAGTGTGTAAGTAAGGGGTAGGATAGGGCAAGGAAGAGGACGGAAAGATCGCGCGCGGTCCATGGCCCATTTGTTAATGTACTGCACCGGCATTCGCCTGGTGTAGACCTGTAACTAGTGATGCTACAGAATGGCACAGACTTTCCCGAATTAGTTTTCTATTTCCTTCGGTCTCGCCTAGCTATTCGGAATTCCCAAATACTCGTGCCAGCTGCCACCTATCGCAGCCCAAACTACATGTTTTTGACATTTTCTTAATTTTTCGGTTTCCTAATGGTAGAACAGAAATATTAATTTTAAAATATTAAAGAACACAAAAACCTAGTCCTACATGGCAATTTTCCTTGAAAAATTTGTAGCCGTTTTCAAGAAAATGGCGTTTAAGCGCTACTAAAAATGCGAAACTTGAAGCTTATTTTCACAGAAACTTTTTGAATTTTCAAAAAACTTTAATTAAAGTCATTTGAAGAACATTAACTCACAAATACAATAGTGTTTACAAATTACTGGCAATGTGCGTATTAAAGTTGTGAGAGATCTTTCAAAAAATTACATTTTTGTAATTTTTGAAAAAAAAAATACCCCCGAATGAACTTTATGTCATATTAAAGAGTGCAATTAGCACTATCCGTTCCAAAACTTTGAAGAAAAAAGGTGCAGCCATTTATGAGAAAATGGAGTTTGAGTGTTTCTGAAAATTGTTTCTGAACAGTTTTCACAGAGAACTGTTGCGATTTCGAGAATTTTTACTTTACATTATTTAAAGCACTTGAACTCATATATATATAAATAATGTAAACAAATCGCCACTAATGTAAATATTAACGACGTGAGAGACAAATCAAAAAATGACTTTTTGCAATTTTGGAAACAACAAAAAAAAATAGAGCGAAATGGAATTTATGTCATCTCATAGGGTACGTTTAGCGCTATAACTACCAAAAGTTTAAAGAAAAAAATTGGAGCCGTTTTTGAGAAAATCTTGTTTTTGTATTTTGTTTAAAATTACACATATTCCACGCAATATTGCGCGAAAACTACTTAAGTTTTCAAAAAATATACAGGATCATAAAGAAAAAATTCACTATGAAGAACAAATTTTATTTAAAAGAAAAATCTCTATCCGCAATTTCGTAGTTGGAGGAAGACGTCGAATAAAATTCAAACTTGTAATTTTCGAACATTCAGATTTAACAGAGAAAATCGGACCTATGCCACTTTAATAAATGCATTTTACTCTGTTCTTATAAGAAATTTTAAAAAAAATTGGAGCCGTTTTTAAGAAAATTTTGAAAATGTCCGGGGAGCTTCATGTAAAGTGCCTCCAAATTTTATAGAATCTTTTTCAAAATCTCAAAAGCTTCGACTCTAACCAGATCGACAGGGGAATATCCGTTTTGGAAGAAATCGTACGTATGGTTTAGGCGCTAGTAGTGTCCTCGGACGGACGGACGGACGGACGGACGGACGGACGCACGGACGGACGGACGGACGGACGGACGGACGCACGCACGCACGGACGGACGGTCGCACGGACGGACGGACGGACGGACGCACGGACGGACGGTCGCACGGACGGACGGACGGACGCACGGACGGACGGACGCACGGACGGACGGACGCACGGACGGACGGACGCACGGACGGACGCAAGGACGGACGGACGGACGGACGGACGGACGGACAGACGCACGGACGGACGTTTTCCTTTCAATTGTTTTTTTCGGTATCAAGGACGCACAAAAGAAGAGTTCTGGCTACACCACTTGTTAGGGGATTTTTTTTCTTAATTTAGCAACTGGATTAATCCACTTTTCCGTTATCACGGCCGGGTAACGATTTTTTTTTCTGACAAAAATTCGCCATTTTTTCACGTACTCAAATTTTCGAAAAATTGTATTTGACCTTATTTCAAAATCTACATTTAAGGAATCGATTTCATTCAGGGAAAATATCTATCTTTAATATTTTTGCTGAAGGGAGACTCCGAAAAAAATTTGAACTTTTGCAATTTTCGAAAAAGCAGGGTTTTTAATGAACATGCGACCTGGATTATTTCATAAACGTCCTTCACACTATCTAACAACAAAAATAAATCAAAAACCTTGGAAACAATTTTTTTGAAAATTTGGAAATTGTCCCGGGGGCTCCATGTACAGTACTCTCCCCAATTAAAATATCGATTTCAAAATCAAGATGCCGCGGCATTAGCCAGATCGATGGCAAAATATCAACTTCGGAGAAAATCGACTGAACGGTTTAGCAGCTAGCATTGTTCACGGACAGACCGACCGTTACCAGGGCCCTGCAATAAGAGTTCTTTTGCCGAAAATTCGACGCATTTTCGCGCAGCATTACATAACTTTCTCTCTATTACGTTGCGAGAAAGTAAAAAGTCAGTGAAGTCCGAGGTCAAACGAGCCCTGGCACGCAACGGGGAAGACGTATTGAGGCGCCATTTCGGGGCCGAAATGCAAAGTGACCACGGCGCGCACCTTCCGAAGCGGACGTTGCAGAGGCGCCACGCCCGGCGCTCTCCCGAATTAGAATCTTGTGGGCAGCCCACAACCATCGGCTGCTTGCATCTGACAGTCTGCCAAGCATACTTTAAGTTTGCGAATATTCAATAAAGAGGTTCAAGTTATTAAAAGATTTGTTTGAAATTAATCTGCAATGTAAATAAGGAGCAATCCCTAGTAGTCGTTTTGTAAGAAAGTTCACATTTTCTTAAACCTACACATTGTCATTCAGGGGCGTGGGAATCGAGGGAACCGAGGGGACAGTTACCCCTGAATATTTAATGGGGTATACAGCGTTTTCGATCCCTCTGAAATTCGTAAATTTGATGGCATTTTCTTCTACATATTGTTTATGAACTACTCGTTTCCGACATACCGCCCACACGTTTTTGATGGAAAAGCTAATATGAGAGGGGTTAATAGGAATGGAGAAGCAAATGGGAGTAAAAACATTATTGATAGACGAACAACTTAAATCATTATTTGTACACTGCACCAATCATTCCGCAGATTTGCCGATTGATGAACTGTCTTCAAATTCTGATTAACTACGTGATTTCCTGTGTCTGGTAAAGATTCTTCCAATTTTATTTTAGAATCTTCAAAGTGAAACACTATTTACCAAAATATTATTCTGTCGCAAGTCATTGATAACTCTGGATCAGGACCTCCTGGACAACTATGTCCCACAATATGGTGTTAGAATAGTCGCTATCAGCAATAGTTGATATGGTCGTCATTTTTAACGAAAGACGAACTGGTATTCGTTGGTGGCTCCGAAAATTAGAAATGTGTAAAACTGTGCTATTCCAAAAAAAATTTACTGATGTGTCCAGCCCATGTGAACAGTTGGCTCGTATTTTACAGACGTTTGATCTAACAGCTTCTGGTGTTAAACAATAAGCGGAGTTGGTAATCAAACACATAGAAAGAACACGTACTAGAGAATATTTTGATGAAACTTATAATAGTGGACAATAAGCAGCAACCGATTTAGAACTGAAACCACCATCACAACCCATGCCCAGGAAGATACCACGACGTTTAGAGGAAACACATGCTCCTTCGAATTCTGTGCACCTTCAGTCCAGATCCCGCAAGGAATATTGAGATATTAGAAATATTGACAGCAGCTTTAAAACATCGGTTTGAGCAACAAGGTCTTCACAAGCGTTCAATGTTAGAAGACGACATTCCTCTCGCGCTCCAAGGAAACGTTCCCGATATTGAAATTCTCAAAGAAATATTACGCGATTTTTCTCTGACGTTCGTGATCACCATACTCAATTTCAATTGTTAAATAACGTACAGGAAAATTTCGGACCACGTGCGCTGCTTTTGCGGAGAAGATCAGTAAGGAATCTGCGACAATGAAAGCTCTTCAGCAAGTAATATTGTTGATTCTCGTCATCTGTTCCTGCATGTGCCGCATCATCGGAGCATTCCTTAGCGCACTTCCGTCTTATTGTTCGAATAATATTTCTGGCTACTTGATAGCTAGGAGTGCGGTAAAGAAATGTGTCATACTCGAGCGATAAACACGTGGTCAATCTAGCATCAGATCACAACGGCAGCAGGGGCAACAAAGAAATCGCAATGACAGCACACAACAGTAGACACAAAACCGCACATACGCGCATTACCAAACAAATCATGGCGCCAAATTGCGCTCTTCAAGTAACCTTCGCGCTGTAAGATGTATTTTTTTCTTAATAAGCATCGGCAAGTCTGCAGTTACATCATAAGAATTTGAAGCTTCTGATTGGATAATGGAAGCCCCTCTCCCTTGACTGCCGCTAGCTGTCAAGCAGACAGAATTATTATTCGGATAATAAAACTTAACTTAGATCGAAAATACCCCGGAAGCGTTTAAGTCATATTTTGATTCTTCACAACCACCATAGGCACACAACTCTTAAATCCGCAGGATGTGTTACGACTGTAACTTTTCTACTTACGTATATTTTCTCTTTATTATTAACATCGCAAGGCGAGAAAATAAAAATCAGTTTAAGGGGAGTCATTAAGCAAGAATCAGAAATGTTGACTTTTGCTTGGATTTTAACATTTTCTAAGTATTTAGAGTGTTTCAAATAAAAAATAATTTTAAAATATACTGTGAAGAATATTTTCACTGTTAAGTTATTTTTTTATTTTCTCTTCACCTCTGCAAATTTCAAAATAGCAATAATTTTGGTTACTCACCTCTAATTGAGGTTATTTATTTTGAATGATCGGTAAAGGAGATTGAAGTTATGACTCAATGATACAGGAATCTCCATTCTGTAAGTATGCACTTCAAGCTTATCTAATGTGACATTTACTCAGCAAACTTGTTTTATTTACTTGTTACCGTGACGACTTGGTTTCCTAGAAGGTTTAACTTCACTACTGATTTCTCAAAACGTTTCTTACAATACCTTAGACCAATTGTCTCAAACTTCTCAAGAAATCGTTTTCCAGTTTTTAGAGGACGTATATATAGAAATAATGAAAAGAAGTAAGAAGTAAGTAGAAGTAAGAATAATGAAAAGAAGTAAGTAGAAAAGAAGTAATGTATATTTCTTATTATTGAATTTCTGCATAAATGTATACAAAACAATTGAGTACAATTATTTTTACTTTTACTTTAAATGTTCTGAAAATTAAAAAAGTTGCACAAAATATCAAGCTTTTCTTAAAATTATTAACCATTAGGTATTTACACAGTACGGTTAAGTAACGTACAAGAAGAAATGTGTTTTAATGTGCAAAGCAGAACCTAGAAAATATATATTCTCAAACCTAAAAAATCGGAAAAATTTTAACCAAGCGCCAGAGCGCCGGGCTGCCTGTGAATGATGACTTGCTACATTGAAATTTGCGTAATGTTTGATTTTTCCATTATTTTTTTGGATTTTTTATAACGTTCATACACATATTTATAACGTAAGTGCGTAAATTCAGGTCAGTTATGAGAATGTTCTCGTCAGAGCAATTTGTTGTAAATAAACATTTTATTTTACTAAGTGACCTTAGGAACGAAGAAACACTACATTTAGTATTCAAAAGCAACGTAAGGGACCATTTCAGCATTTTCTCAACGGATCAAGAGAAACTGAATGATAAATTCGAGATGGAAATCATGACATTAAAGAAGTTAATTTTGAAGTGAGCTCCTGGCATTTTTCCTTGAAAATAAGGTCTAAGAAATTTAGAGAAATTTGAGATTTAAAGTGTCCTCGTAACACACAAAGAACACAGCGTCAAAAATGTGGTACCTATTGTGAAGCCCACAGAGGTGATTGAAGGCAAAATTTGAAAGCTTGGGGGTCTTCTTCACTAAAAATAGTGTTAAAGGAAATTACTCTGTTTCACTTTTAACTTATCAATTTTGTAAATGTAAGATACAAGTTTATTTTTTTCACTTAAAGGTTCAGTAAAAAATAATTTAGTAATTGATACTGGGGTTTTATTTCATTTCTTCACAAAATGTCTGCCTTGGCTTCTTTCTTTAAAACTTAGTATTGCATAATTAGTATGTCGTACCTTATCTAAGTTTAACGTGAATCCTTTAATGTCTTAACGCTTCGTGAAAGTAACTTTTAATCTAAAGTTCTTAAGGTTCAAGTCGTAACTAGCGGTGTTAAAACAACACATTCTTTCTCGCACTTTTGAAAACAGTTACGTAATACTGAATTATTGCAATTCCTGACCTACTAGAATCTCCGCTGTAACATGGAGAAGTCCAAAACAACAAATTCAAACAAGCACCTCTGGTGCCTACACCTGTATTTATTTCGATTGTCAGGAACAGCAGTCATTTCTTTTACAAATGAAACAAGCATGAATAAATTTAACTGTTACACTATTTGCAGTTCATAATCTAGAACAGCAAGAATAATTTCACACACGCCCGCCTTGATTACAACAAATTAAGTGAGCTTTCAAATTTTGAATACCTTAATCAGCGATCAAACCTTCTGAAACAAAAGATGAGAGTTTGTTAGTTCTAATTAAATTTATTACCTTCCTTCAATCTATTTCCTTTCATAAGAACATTTTGTACATCATACAATCATCAAGAGCGACAACTATGGGATGAATTTGAAGAATTTTGAAACCAGTGCGTTGCCTGTTTGCAAACTGACAACGCGTCGAACGAAGCGTCTGGAATTCTTATTTACCATTTCGACGTTTACAACATTCCAAACTTCAGAGTGCGCAGAAAATGGGACCATCACCACCATCTTTACAGTTCTACATACGAGAAAAAATTCAAAGAAAAAATTTGGAGCCGCTTCTGAGACAATAACTGTTTAAAATTTAAACGTTGCCTATGTTTGACGCAAAATTAAACAAAAATTCTTACATTTTCGTAAAACTGAACATGACTTTATTTGAAGATGTTTTTAATGAAAACGTTTAAGAAAAATAAATATTTTTATAATTGCAGATAAAGCAGAAGTCGAAAAAATTTTGAATTATCAAGAAATCACGAATTTCAACGAAAATGAGACCTGCACCACTTTCTTCAGCTTCCTTTACGCTATCTGAGGTCACAATTTAATTTTAAAAAATTGGTGCAATTTTCTGAAATTTTTGAATGTCCCAGAGCCTTCATGTAAAGCACCTCCAAAAATCAATATATAGGTTTCGAATCAAGGGACCGCGACATCAGCCAGATCGATTGGGGGATTATCAATTTTGGTGAAAATCCTGCTTACAGTTTAGCCGCTAGTGTTTTTCACAGACGGATAGGCGCAGGACAGACGTTTTGCCGCCGATTTTTCTGCATTAAGGACGCACAAAAAGCGGATTGTTCGTACATGTGTTAGAGGCAGTAATTTATTGTACATAGGGACAAGATTTATCCACTTTTCCGTTATCAGAGACCCGCAATAAAGAGTTTTTCTGCTGAAAATTCGCCGTTGTTTCCGCAGCATTACAATACTTTCTCTTCACTGCGCAAGCAGTAACAAGAAAGAAGAAAAAAAAATTACAGAAAATGCATGGAACAGTTTTTTAAGAGAAACTTCTGAATGTCGTTAATGGCAGACGGAGGAAAAGGCGATTCGTCACGACGAAGCGTCATGACCCGTAGTGTCGTTCTGTTTATTTGATATTCCTAACGACCGGATTTTTAGATGATGCACCTACAGACATAGAGCATTGGGAGCTTTCATTTTTTTTATTTCTAACGTGATATGATACGTAACCCAATAGAAATCATATCAGAAACTTGCCTTGGACCCAACTTGCACCTAAATCCCTCTCTGCTTCTAAATAGAACTTCTGTCCCTATTTCTCCTCTATTTCCCAATCTTTGCGCACAAATACCCACTTATTTTCAATGTGCACATTACACAAATTGTAAAACCAAACAATGTTTGTTCAAGTCATGCACTTTGTTTTGCTGCACCTTGCCCCAAAATAAACTGCATCTATTTTTAACCTCAGGAGAACAAATGTAAAGCAGACCCATTGTCGTTCTTTAGCAGTTATCGCGACAGAACTGTCTTTTTTCATCGGATATCTTGCCTTAGTCAGAGGTACTTCAAAATGAACACCGTTCCATTAGGTTCTGATATATTTAGTATGTTGCTATAGCTATATCTATAGCCCATCGCGCTCCCCTCCCCTCACCCTGCATCCAAACTCTGGGAATGTGGCTTTTCGCAAAGGGCCACAAAACTCACGTTAGAACCGGACAGACGTTTGCACTGATGGTAAAGTTCAATTCTGTTGATAAGCGAACGCAGAGGGATCTCGTAAAACGTTAGTCTATGTACATTCTAAGTCTCGCTATCGAACGTTCTAGAAATGGATACGGTAAAAACAGAGGCATAGCGTAGATGTCAGCCGTCCAGGGCGCAGGAAAATTTCATCGCTCCCTGATTTAGGTATTTCAATTTAAAAGACTAAACTACTGCTTACATAGTAATTCCATAGAACATACTGCTTACTTAGTACATAATTCTATAGAACTTTTCGGCAAAAACAACCATCATTATTGTGTATTGTACAGGTTACAAATAAAAAAGTAATGCAAATATGTTTTACGATACAATAATCACATTTATTACACAAATTCTTACACGAATGCCACTTACATAGATCTAAGAGTTATAGAACACATGATTATACCTTTACGATCGACAAAATTAAGTTATTATTAAATATAAAACAGAAATAGACTTTTAATTAGAACTAACGATACTGTTACTTAAATTTTTATTGAAAAATAATATAATTAGAATTAAAAACCAAACTTCTGTCCTTAACTAAAACTTTATTCGTTTACTTTTTTTAAGACGAGTCTTTTATTGCACCAACAATGTATATAGCATCACATACCTCTTACATAATAGACAAGATAGTCAGATTGTTTAGCCTTAAAGTACTCATTGTGGATCTTAATCTTTTTTATCAATTTCAATTTTGAAAACCTCCTCTCACAGCTGACATTGCTTGTGGCAATTTTGAGGAAGATTCGGAGCATTATTGCAATATTAGGCAACCTTAGATTTCACAATAAATTGTAATAATTAAAGTGGGTCCGCATTAATTAATTTTCGTTGCCTGAGGCAGCAATAAAAGGCCGTAGTCGAAGTCATTCTAGCTAAGTTCTGCTCGTCAAATTCAGCAGGTGCGTAGTCTCAATTACATTTAGAATCGTCCGAATCTAGTAATATAACCGGATTTAGATAAGCACACCTATCTGCCAAATTCTGTTGCAGCTACAGATTTTTTACAATTAATTTTTACAAGACATTATTTATTGTGAAATTTCACCGTCCCCAAAAAGTGCCGCCAGGGACTGGCCACCCCCCCCCTACGCTACGCCACAGGGTAAAAACCCATACACTGAAATGCTAAGCAGCTATGTAGAAGACGGCATCCTATCCGATGGTTCTGTACTTACGTTTATGTTTGTGGCTGTGAAATAGCAGGAGTTGAAAAACATCTCACCTCACGTGTTCAGCAGCATTTGCAATAAGGGAAACGTGCGAAGAACAAAGCCTAGATGTCATCCTCAAATCGTCAGTGCTTTATTGGCAGCTGTCTTCAAAATGCGAAAGAAATACAGGCTAGGCGCAATGAATTTACTATAGATCTAACTTCATGTATACACTGTGGCATACCTCTCCACAAACTAAAGCATCTTTCAATGAAGAAATTTCTTGAGAAATAGACAGAACAGCTCCAGATGAAACCACTGTAAGGAAGAATTACATGTAAATCGTATTCTGGAAGTTTCCAATACTATCTTCCAGAAAATCTATTGTTTTCGGCGACTCGTCGATGGCATTCATACTCGAATAAACGGCCTATGTTCGGAAAAGGTGCGTGTTGAACATTCTAGTAACTCCTTTAAGGGAAGTCTGTTAAATCCATATTGGTAAAAATGTATGAACTAGAAAAAGCACACGCCAGTTATGTCAAGAGTTTTACCTATGTTTGGAGCAATATATTATTATTATTACCTATGTAGCACCATGTTTGCTACTCTTGATTACCGACCAAGTATAGAGTATCAGAAGTAGTACGAGAAGAATACAACTCCGTTAATGTTTCTTATTGCTGATGAAGAAAGTAAATAGTATATACTACATGTCCTGCAAAATGTTTTTGTATATAAACAAAACACTGTCGATCTCTGTTTACCATCTCACTCCTCGTGACTTCTTCGGGGAATGTGGATGAACGATTGCGTATTTTATGCTGAAATCTTCAAAAAAATAATTCATTTTGTTAGTAACGTTGACGAGGATCAATCTGTTGCATCGGAAAAGCTGAAAAAACTTATGCTTTATACCGCATTGAGAAAAGGACATTGCTTTACATCTATCAACCAACTGGAAGGGCAACTGCCGACCTCTGAACAGTGGCGAATTTTCACAGAAGCAAAGAAGAGTTTAAAAGCATTTCTCTTCTAAAATTGGAACAATGTATGGCCAAAAATTCAGATATTTTGAAGTTTACTAGCGCATATGATTTGCCATTAGAAGAAAGGATTGACCGAAAGGTGTTAGGATTGCTCCCACTAGTGTCAGAGGACGCACCCACTAATCTTTCAGACAGATAAGCATATAAATATCGATTTACTTAACATTGAGATGTACAATATAACTCAATAAAATTTCTTTTTATGGCACAGAGAACGGTATTGCTATTGATGGCAAACTGTTTTAAAAATCGTAATTTATATGTAACTTACGTATTTTCCCCTCAACATTTCATGTGATGTCAGGTTATGGTATAAAGTCATGTAGTATACTCGTACTTAAAAATGAACCAAAATTGTTTTGTTGTTGTTTTTGCATCTAAACATGCACCTATTTTTAATATTTTTGGGACCTATTTTAGCAACTATATTAGCAAATGTTTGCTCCTAAAAGTCCGGTCTCAAACATATTTCTTACGTAGCTCTAAAATGAATGTTTTGTCGTGACGAAGAAATAGAAACTTATTAGAAAAAAATTCTACATCCACGGTGGCAATGTGCAGAGGATGGGGAAAAGCAAACTAGTGAATGGAACTGACGTTCTCGTACTAGATAGCTTCATTTTTAGTGGCTGGCTTCATTTTCAGCACCTCGTTCCAGGATGTCATCTATCGGCTACCAAGGAACCAACTACGACTTTCCGCGATAGCTATATTTACCGTAGGAACAATTCCAATTGTAAAATTCTCTCGTGCTCCCTGAACATTCGTCCACGTGACCTTTAGGTCCCATCGCAGGGAACAACATTCGTGTAACGAAGTGCTTGTACCACTGTTCTGAACGTCATGATCCAGTTCAATTACAGACACAGTCAGCACACCCATCTCGCACAAAGTTCCCTGTCAAGCCGAAATTATGGAAGGATGAGGGTATAGATGTAATCCGTACATGGCTCACTGGGAATGCCCCACATGCCACGAACACTACTTAAAAGATTCATGCCTTACGCGGAATCGAACCCAAAACCTCAAGTGTCCTCAAACATGGGTTTAACTGCCGCAAGCCTCTGACTCACGAGGCCAGCTTACTTGACCGTATCACTTGTAGACGTGATACCGTCATGTAATATAATTTGATGAAAATAATAATATAACTAAAACTTATATTTTTATGCTTTCATGGCCCAAAATGTGCTTTTGCAACATAAAATTTATGAATCTCAATGATTTTGATACCCGTTATTGATATATTGATATCTGTTATATAATATAGCACAGATTTTTATGCAAAATCATCATGCATCAAAATTATACAAATGTGTAACACTCTTACCCCACTAATTCATACTAGCCCTAACACGCAAGTCACATTAAAAAAAGGTGAAACAAGTAACTCACAAAACACTTAGTAAAACTTACATCGGTGGCTCGATGTCAATAAATCGTCAACAATTAATACTCTGAAGTGTGAAATTAATGAGTGGCATGAGGTTACTACAGTCATTAAAACAAGGAGCAATACAGGCATGGGGGTTGAGAAGGTATAACCAACCGTGGAATAGAATATGAAACACAGTATAGAACGAATGGACCAACTGTATAAAGGAGTTATGTGAAAAACTGTTGTGGAATCACATTCATAGAAAACGTCGGTCTTATATTTTCATTCAGGTGCGCTGCCATCTCCAGTGCATTTTCGTTGACACTATTACTCCATTACGTTGGCTCCATGAAACCGTCGGGTTCGATGTTAGTCACTTTTCCGGGGAAATGAGTGTCCTCGAAGTTGATTAAAATAAAATCATCCATTCTGAAACCGAGTCTGAGATTACTGAAACTGCTAAAATTGCTGAAATTACTAATCCATTCTGAGATTACTGAAATTACTGCGCATGTGAAAGCTCCAAAGGGATGGAGTAACACATGAGCCTTTGACCAGATCGAATGCTCTGTCTAACGATAAGTTCATTCTATCGTTGAAACTGCGAGAAAATTTGTCAGCACTGACTTCTGTCTCTTCGTCTGTCATCTCTTCAAGGGAAGATTTTTACAGAAGAATTGGGTGGCTTGCTGGAGGATTGTGCCTTCCTTAAGTTAGGTTAACGTAAACTTAGTTTAATGAGGTTCAACTTCTCTTCATTAAAGCAAACACACAACAATTACGAATAATTGTATGTAACCGCTGGTAGTGTGAATTCACCTGAAGACCGCAGAACGTTTTAACTATAGCGCCTCAAGCGCAAAGATTTAGGTACTTCTATAAAAAAGTTTCTTTTGAATTTCAAAAGTGGGCTGAAGACAATGGACCATCGAGCAGCATTGAAGTGCTTTGAAGAATTCTGAAGAATACACGTACTTTTTGTGACTGGTTTCCGGGCTCGTCAACTGCTTCGGCCATTAGTCCCGTTAGTGAAGTGAATGTTGGCACCCAAGAGGAGCTGGTGATTCCTTTCCTAGTGGATGCTGAGATCCCCCGCCCCATTACACGTCGGCGTGCGAGGGATTTCGCCATTTTAGTATCCTCCGGGGGCACCACAGCGGCCGGAACAAGCTCAAAGCGCCCCACTGGTCTCTCGACATGTGTGGTAGTGTAGTGCATGTAAGCAAGTGTGTAAGTAAGGGGTGAAGGTAGGATAAGAAAGAGGAAGGAAAGGTCGCGTGCTGTCCACAGTCAGTTTGTTAGGTACGTTCCAGCATTCGCCTGGTATTGATCGAAAAAGACACGAAAAACTACCGATCAGAGCAACCGGAGGTTAGAATTCCCATCTATACGACTGCTTTCAACCTAGATATGTAGCTAGTGTGGCAAATCCGCGACCGTCGATCTCCTGACCAGAGTAGCTGCCGATACAGCGGTAATGCCGGCTGTGAACTAACTCAGCTGGTGTATGTAGTCGGCTAGAGAAGACGGTGGGCGGGGTGCGGCGGGTCGGGGCGGGGTTTGAGATGAGGCCTTCGTTAGGCGTATTGATCTGCGGGCGGGCGCTTTCGCCTGTTAGGCCGCCTGGCACTGCGGCGCGGCCACGGAACTGGGCCAGGCCGCCGCGCCGCGCCACGCCCCCACCCCGCCTCGCCCCCGCGCTGCGGCACGCACTGCGTGAGGGCGCGCGTGCCAGCGCCTGCACCTCCCACCCCCCGCCGCCACCCCCGCCCCCATGGCCCCGCCCGCCCGCTCGCTCGCTGTCAGCGCTAAAGATACGTTTACGGCCATTCACTGCGCGGACCGCCTCTCTCATCTAAAGCACGACGAAATGAGACTGCGGAAGTGTTCTTTTCGCAGGCAACTACGACGACACCATACATCCACAGACCACTACCACTTCGCACTACAGTCGTAATCGTAGAGAAATTATTTCCGGCGCCGTTTCCTCCGCGAAACTGCGAAGACCGCGGAACATAAAGCCGGGCAATCTCTCGCCGCTGATTTGTTTGGGAGCTCATACTTTCTCGCTACTGTTAACGCAGTATAAAGAAATTATTGCAATGCTGCGGGAGAAAACAGCGAATTTTCGATAGAAAAACTCTTATTGCCGAGCCCTGATAAAAGAATAAGTGGATAGATCTTGTTTCTACATATAGTAAATTGCTTCTTCTAACACGTAGTGTACTCACAATCCATGTTTGATGGGTCCTTAATACCGAAAAATCGATTTACGGCAAAACGTCGGCTCCTCTGACCTGACTTGAACATAGCAACCGGTTAAACAGTAAGCATAATTTTCACCAAAACTGATATTCCCCGATAGATCTGACTGATATAGAGTCCCCTTCAATTCTGTACGCATTTTTAGGGGGGGGGGTACTTTATATGAAACCTCAGCATGTTCAAAAATTTCTGGAAAATGGCTTCGTTTTTGTTCTAGGAGCAAAAGACGCATAAAAAATGAAGATCTCATTGTCACTGCACTCCGCGAATTTTGGAAAATTGCAAAAGTTCAAAATTTTGTCCGCGTTTTCCTACAACTACATAATGAAGACAGACATAATGAAGACAAAAACATTATGCTAGTCCCTTTTTAAGCGCACTAATTTTTGCTTTGCGAGAAATAAAGGCATTTTTTAAACTTTTTTCATAAAAAACGGCTTCCATTTTTTCTTTACATTTGCTTTTCAAAAGTTTAAAAGGACGGTAGAAAACAGTAGCTGGTAGGACAGTGCTAGTCTCATTTTCCGCGCTTTCTTTATTTTCCAAAATTGAAAGAAGTTATCATTGCCAAAATAAAATACTGAAAATAGAGATTTGCCTTAAATGAAATCTGTTCTAAAAAGTCAGATATTTAAAGAAAATAATGTACCATTAAAAAACTAATAATTTTCGCGTAATTTCTGCTTGAAGCGAATGAAAATTTAAAAAAAAAAATTTAAAAATCGCACCAAATTTCCACAAATATAACAAGGAATGCATAAAAGAATGGTACATGTCACATTTTCGTTGATCACACAGTATTTTCGAAAATATAAAATCTAGAAATAATGTGAGAAAGTGTGTGCTGTTATAGCTATATGAATTAACTCTTTAATTTTAGTAGATTTATTAGCTTTAAAAGAATTAATTTACGCAAGCAATGTTCCACGATTTGTAGTGAGTTTTGCAAATGATGTTTAAGATAGTTATTATGGACAGGCATTGCGGTATTTCAATAGTATTACGTAACCATTACTAAGGACGACAAAGTACGTGCTGTGTTTTTAAGTGTTTTTAAGATCTCGAACATTCGTTGTGATGATCCGACTCCCGAATCACATCTGATCTCTACCTCGACAGTTACTAAAATAAGATTACAATATGTTTATGGGCTATAAGAAAACTCATTTCCACGAAGCGATTACCCATTGCGGTGACTTCGAATTTGTAAACATGTGATAAGTGTGGAAAGAGGAATGACGATTGTTTGGAATAGGAATGGTTCTAATGAAAGAAGTCCTACACGTTTAAACAGTAACTTCCTATCTAAACGAAAGTACAGGAAAAATTTACGCTGGCGTCCATTGGCGACAGCCCTACATTGGTGAGCGACTTTACAGTCACACCAATTCTGTACCCGGAGTACACCAATGAGCGCGATCAACGGGGAACCGAGAATAAACTGCCATAATTTCAAAGAAAATTTTGTGAATTTAAGAACTAATTATACATTTAGCAATAAATTACAATCACTTTCTGTATTTTTCCCTTTAAGCGTGTTCAGGTTTTGAGCAGTGGCGTAACGTTCGGGCCCGCAAGGCCCGCAATGCGGGCGGACCCAGATAAAACGGCGCCTATTTTTAGGAGATTTTTTTATTATCTAACACTACATATGTTTGCCATGCACTTTCATAAAGGGAGCCCGGACAAAAGTTTTGCGGGCGGCCCCGCACTCATTTCGTAACCCTACTGGTTTTTAGGTATAGCAAGAGCATATGTATTTTCTGTACTTGCGTCCCTATCCACAGGTACACAGATGACCACGACCGATTTTTGAAAACAAATTCAACATTCACAATGTTACTTCGACTGCACAACACTGTTCGCTACACGGATGTACACTAGGGAGTTTTTGTCACCTCGAACGGTAAGCACGCACTTCTGCGCATGCGCAGATGCAGAAGCACTAAAGTGATACGAAACTTGAATTGTGCATGAGCAGAAGATTGACAGTGCTTACCTTTCGAGGTGGCAAAAACTCCCTACTAAACTGAGACTTCAACGTTATTATGGGGCAGGGCTGGATGTAGGAGAAGGCTGAATTTACCACGAAGGATAACGATCACTTGGGGTTCAGAAGAGTTCTCATAATGAAAGTCCTAACCTACACAAAGAGAGAGGTACAAACCTCCGCTGGGATCCGTCACCGCCCCCCCTCCCTTCCATTGATACTATGCGAATCTATGAACAGTCTTGCAACAGACATGTCTTAGAACATTTGACGAATTATAAAATAGTAAAAGGCTCTTCAAGGATAACACATTAGCTGCGCCTGGGCTCAGTGCATCGATTGATGTCGCTCCAGTGCCTGTGACCGGAGGTCCTAGGCTTCGAGTCACGACGGTGGCAGGATTTTCGACACAGCTTCATAGCCAGGTCGAATTCCGCCGCCATCTTGAGAATTCTAGCGGCCGGCTGCTCTGATCACCATATTTCGGTGGTTTCTCCTATCAACACCAGGCGAATACCGGTGAAGTACCTTACCAAACGGGCCAAGTACCGCGCGAAATACTGTGTTCGCGAAGAATGGAACCGGTACCAATTCTTTGCTACACACGGGGAGAAAGTTTTAAGAAACAATTTGTAGTTTTTTTAAGAAAAAATAATTAAAAATTCGAAATAATAAATAATTTGGCTGCACTAGCGGAGGTAGGAAAACGAATAGATTTCATAGTTGTTAGATTGTTATGTACTCTGCAAGACAAAAACGAAAAGAAAGTACAATTGTTTAAATTATTTATTAAAGATAATTGCATTTTAGTCAATAAATACGAGAACAGGCAACATTTAGACATTTATACATAAAATACGCATTTATATATAATTTTTTTAGTGAAATAGGTATTGATAGGCACTATAAAATATAGGCAAAATTGTCAACAAAAGAGGAAAGAAAAGCAAGAAAAATGCTCAGATTGGATATTGAAACACAGAAAAAGGAGAAGGAGGAGGGCGAAGAAGAAGAAAGAAGAAGAACTAACTTATGCACCAGGCCAGTTTTCAGCAACACGTTTTATTCTAATGTACTGTAAAATGAGTGTCAAATTTTAACAATGATTTTCTCAAAACGTCTATTTTTGAAATAGTTTCCCTCACAAGTTTTTCTAACTCATTGATGTTCTTCAAATGTTCAGAGAAATGTTCTAAATATAAACAACATTTACTAGAACGAAATATTTAGAAGTTAACGAATGTTTCATTATTTTAAAAAGGGTAAATAAAGTAAATTAAAAAAATATTTTGTTAATGTTTTCAGAAGAACTCATTTTATGATTGTAGTAAATGTGAAGGCCTGGTCATTTACCTATATTTCCAAATAAAATAAATATTAAATGTTGTTTACAACTTAAGTTACAGGGTAAACCGTGGAATGAAGCACTGTTGTAGTGTTAGATTTACATTGTTAATTGTGATTGTTGTAATCATAATTTCTATTCAAAATGACATTTTTCTTATTCTCTAAATGGATTTTAATACAGTGTGAAACATTTATAGTAAACACTTGCACAATTTGGCAAAAAGAAAATATACAAAAACCACCAAATTTACCGTTTGATAACTGTATGTAGTACTCCCTTCAGTAAAGGCCGTCGTCCACTGCGTTGCGCATGTGAGAGGTTACGCCCGAAGTTAAGTATTCCTGGCAAACTCTTGATACTGTGGACCTCGGAATATTGAATTCCCTAACGATTTCCGAAATGGAATGTCAATGCATCTAGCTCCAACTACCAATCCTAGTTCAGAGTCTGATAATTCCCTTCATGAGGCCATAATGACGTCAGACATTTTCACATGAATCATTTGAATGCAAATAACAGCTCTATCAACGTCGCATTACTAGAATCAAGGTCTTGGCAGTCCTGGACCAATCTTGCCTGATGCGTGTATCTCTTGAGCAGCATCACTCCTTCCGGGAATTTAGTGTCGATGTTGCCTCCCAAAAGGTACAAAACTATCATTTTTACTTAAAACATTATAAATACAAGGAATAATAATAAAAACAAGAAGAAGAAGGGGTCATTCCATATTAAATCAACACAGTTTTAATTAAAATTTTACCTCACCATTTTAGATTCAGATGAAATTTGACACATAGGTAGTATGAATAAAGAATAAGAAAACTACAAATTTTGAGTAAAATATTTCCACCCGTTTGTGAAATACAGGCATGTAAAACAAGATTGGGTTTCCGAAAATTTTTAAATTCATGTAGAACCTTACCAAATTACGATAGAGAGCTGGAACAGGTGTCATTTTTTAGCTTTCTTTATGGCCTTTTATATGATATACAACTCAATAGGGGTTGCGTTCAAAAAGGTTTTCAAATTTGAATTTAAAATTTTCATTTTGAGTTTTTTCAAAATGCTCATATTAAAAAAAATTTAAAAAATTCTAAAATAATCCTTATATGTTTCCAAACAGATGGTGCAAGTTTAAAAATGGGACTGCAATGGGTTCATATGGTAATCTTTACTTAAAATGCACAATATTTACTTACTCTAGATTTTACTGATTTAAAATGCATTTTATTTCAAATTATAAGCCCTAATATATACAAATTATTAGTTTAGTGTTTTTTGTTGGCGAGTGTGTTGTGTTTTAGTTATGATTATAAATGATTATCATTATTATCATTATTATTATTATTATTATTATTATTATTATTATTATTATTATTATTAGCCCGCCGAAGTTCATGCAATTGCATATTTTTACTGACTGTGCGTATCGAAAGGAAATGTATATAACTTTACCTATGGCCAAAAATAAAACAAATCAAGGTCACCTTTCAGTTGATGAACCAGATATGTGGGAACCTAAACATTTAAGCGAAATGAATCGTTGAAAAAAGAACACCAACTTTGAGCAGCGTCAGCTGGTTATCTACCATCATGCAAAGGGTTAATGATGCCTAAAAGTTTGCAAAATGCCATTAATGAAAAAAAAAAAAAAAAACAGTGGGTGACAATCTCATGGTACATCAATGAATAGACGATTGAACTACAACCCGGAGGAGAACGTCCGAAGTCTTTCTGATCGAGAAGAGAATCTTGTGAAAATAATAAAGAAGGACCCTCATATTATTGCACCGAAAGTTACTCCACAGTTATCAATTGGAATTGGCAAGAAAGTAAATCCCGAAACCGTGCGAAGGGTACTAAGGAGATTCAATTTCCATACCCGCGTTGTCAGAAGAAAGCCACTTCTAAGTTGAAAGAGAAATACCCGAAAAGATCTGACTTCGATCCACTTCTCCACAAAAACCTGGATTATATGTACTTAAATACATCGCATATATTAAAATACGCAGTTAAACTAAAAAATTGCATACATGCAAAATAAAAATGGGGTAGATTTGTTTTATTTTTGGTGATAATAGATAGCGGCACACAAACCGGATATAGTTATCCGGGATTTGGAGAACAAATCGTGTTTACTTGTCGATGTTGCTGTACGTAGCGATCAAAACGTCGTTACCAAGGAGGAACAGGAACATCTTAAATACAAGAGTTTGGAAATCGATATCAACGAATGTGGGGCGCAAAAGCACAGGTCTTACCGATAGTTATCGGAGCTCTGGGATTTGTTCCACAAAATTTGAGTAAGAACTTGTCTAAACTCCCCAGTAATTCAAAAGACTGGGAAATGCAAGAAATTGCTTTATTTGGAATAGCCCACATTTTGCGCAAAGTATTGTAGAGGCACTGACAGTCACCGGATGTGCTCCTTAGATAGCTGGTTGCAACCTGGAGTACATTTTGTATTCAGCCGACTCATAAAATCTTTAGTCCTGATGTAGTGAAATAATAATAATAATAATAATAATAATAATAATAATAATAATAAAACACAACAAACTTGCCAACAAAAACACCAAATTAATAATTTATATATATTAGAGCTTATAATTTAAAATAAAATGCATTTTAAATCAGTAAAATCTAGAGTAAGTAAATATTGTGCATTTTAAGTAAAGATTACCATATGAACCCATTGCAGTCCCATTTTCAAACTGCACCATATGTTTGGAACATATAAGGATTATTTTAGATTTTTTCAATTTTTTTGAAGATGAGCATTTTGAAAAAACGCAAAATCAAAATTTTAAATTCAAATTTGAAAACCTTTTTGAGCGCAACCCCTATTGAGTTGTATATCATATAAAAGGCCATAAAGAAAGCTAAAAAATGACACATGTTCCAACTCTTTATCTTAATTTGGTAATGTTCTACATCAATTTAAAAATTTTCGGGAACCCAATTTGGAAAATTTTACATGCCTGTATTTCACAAACGGGTGGAAATATTTTACTCAAAATTTGTAGTTTTCTTATTCTTTATTCATACTACCTATGTATCAAATTTCATCTGAATCGGAGATGGTGATGTAAAATGACTGTGTTGATTTAATATGGAATGACCCGAAGCTAAAATTAATACACAAACCTTACTCGTTTCTATGATTCAGATCGCGAAACTATCACAAAATCGCGGATTGCAGTGCGTTAGCTCATAGAGAAAATAAACAGGGACTTCACGTCGTAGGCAGAATCATTATCGTTGATCTCGTTAGGAAATATGGCCCTTCACAAAATCGTAACACCGTTTACTACATCATTCTTCCTGTGTCGTAACGTTCTTTACTGCATGTCTCACGATCCGCAGAGCACCGCTTGCAAACTGTATTGGCCGCAGTATTATGACACAATAGACACTCTGAAACATGTGCATCAAAGAGTCTCGCTTACAGAATCTTAAGTCGATTGAATCACCTCTACATTGTCAGTTTAAAATATCAATAAAATTAAGGTGAGTACATAAATAACCAACAGTATGACAGCAACTAGCAGGAAACATTGAAATCAGTTTAATTGGGTCTCAAAAAGAAATTTATTAGTTTCAAAGCGTAGTAATAAACAGCGCCACCCTGATCAGTACTTCAAAGTACACCCATCAGTTCTTGGAAGGAAAGTTCGGAAATTAAAAAACTTACGGGAAAAAGATGTTACGTAACTTACATTTTTGGATTTGTGCGAGGTTTCCTTATTTTATGTATTCCCGCACTACAAATAATAATAATAATAATAATAATAATAATAATAATAATAATAATAATAATAATAATAATAATAATAAACGTAAGGAAGGAGGAAGAGGCCTCAGACAAATTGAAGCCTCCTGGCATAATGCAATAGTTGGAATGGGAAAATATGTAGTCAGTCATCAAGATGACCCTCTAATGAGGCAGGTCATGAAATCTGACCGAAGAATGGGAAACAGAGGCATTGTTAGTGTAGCAAAAAGCATTGCAAAGAAAACTATGCAAGACACGTCAAATAACACAGACACTGAACTTCTGGTACTACTAAACATGAAATGTGAGACACAAAAACTGTTAAAGAAGTCGTGGAGAGACAAACCCCTCCATGGACAATATTTGAAACGAATGGACAAGGTGCAGATCAATAAATACCAATCATTTATGTGGCTTAAAAGGGGAAGAATGAAGCCAGAATCGGAAGCAGTTATAGTAGCTGCTCAAGATCAGGCGTTGAGAACACGACATTATGATAAAGCGGTTCTCAAAATTTCCCAAGATGACAAATGCCAAATTTGCCAGGAGCAAGTAGAAACCATTGATCATATTGTCTCAGCTTGTCCAATTCTAGCAAAGACCGAATACTTAAAAAGACACGACAGGGTGTGTAGTTACCTCCACTGGCAGATCTGTACCGCCCTCGAAGTTCCAAACACATGCCTCAAGTGGTACGAACACTCACCAAAACCGGTGACATCGGTTGGATTGTGTACAATATTGTACGACCAACAAATTCAAACGGATCGCATGATAGCAGCAAACAAACCGGATATTGTTATCCTGGATTTTGAGAAAAAATCGTGTCTACTTGTGGATGTTGCTGTGCCTTGCGATCAAAATGTCGTAACCAAGGAGGCAGAGAAACGTCTTAAATACAAGAGTTTGGAAATTGAGATCAGCCGAATGTGGGGCGTAAAAGCACAGGTCGTACCGATAGTTATCGGAGCTCTGGGATTTGTTCCGCAAAATTTGTGTAAGAACTTGGCTAAACTTCCAGGTCATTCAAAGGACTGGGAAGTGCAAAAAATTGCTTTATTTGGCACAGCTCACATTTTGCGCAAAGTATTGTAGAGGCACGGACAGTCCCTAGATCTGCTCCTTAGGTAGCTGGTTGCAACCTGGAGTACATTTTATACTCAGCCGACTCATACATCTGTAGTCGTGATATGGAGCAATAATAATAATAATAATAATAATAATAATAATAACAACACGGCCCCTTGGCGCAGACTGTTGCGGCAGCCGTCGTCTGCGCCGAGGATGCTGCAGGTTCGAGTCCTGCGTAGGCATGGTCGTATTTGTCGATAGTCCCTTCACCCCTCATGATCATTCTATCACTTCATATTTCACAATTCAAGGCGTAACAACCTTGTATTGCCGAGGGATGCAGCTGAAAAGCTGTATAATTCTATCGTTCGATTTATTTTTGTGGAATTATTAATTGGCCATGTCAAAATTGATACCTGCTCTTCTGTATATTTCCTGTTTGTTCGAGGGTTTTAAGAATGATTAATGAATTCTTCTTGTGGATTGAAGAATACTTCAAAGAAGGAACTAATGTATCTTTCGACGCAAATAAAAGTATATAGCACACAAAAACGCAAATCCTCGCCTTCCTTGGGAATCATAGAGGGCGATCTAATCACTTTGTTTTAAGTAAATATTTAGAAAATACAATGCTGCACAATTATTGCAGGTGATAAAAATTAAAATTCGGCGAAATTCTAAAAAAATCAGAGACTATCAAATAGGTGTGTCCTTCGTATATCTAAACGAGTTCAGTGACAGAGCCCGAAGCATCACTTGTCGCGGGCCCGAATGCAATTACTATTACGTCACGTGTCTTATCTAAATCCGACGAAAACGAGGCACACTAAGCAATTTGGTGGAAGTGATCTTTCCTTACGCAGCCGCACCCTAGCCCCACATTCCCACAGTCGGGCTTAGGTGGCTCAGAGCATCAGTTGAAGTCACTATGGTGCCTCTGACCGGAAGATCCTAGAATTGCACTTCCGACGGTGACAGGATTTTCGATACTAAGTCGAATTTAGCCACTATCTGGAGGAGAATTCTAGCGGCTGGTTGCTCTGATCGGAAGTTTTCCTTATTGCCCCCACCATGTTCTCTCTGCCAGCAGAAATCTAACCCGGGCCCTTGCGCTTGCAAAGAGCAGTTATTGCAGAAGACCAGCAATTGACGGATGGATGGCAATTCTCGATTGTCATGTAATATCTCTCAAGTCGCCAAAATGACACCACTACAATACTTTCGGTATCACGTAACATACAGAATTGCAACAGCCGGCGAAGCGATTCATATATACTTTACAGGCTCTCTTGCAGAAGGGCCTAAAGGCCTAAGATCAAGTTTACGCGCTAAGGGCCGTTTTTACGTTTTTTTATTGGGGTATATACCACAGAATAACGTTGTTCCGGGTACAGCGCTCCTTCGTGTTTTCTACAATCACGGGTTATCCCCACCAGGTGGTATAACTACTGGAATTTTGTAACGCACCACTCGGCCTTGGGTTAGGTCCTTATCCCCCGCTTATCCGGGTCGAAGTTTGCTAATGGCGGCAGTGGTCAGCAGTGGTTTACAGCTGTTCTATTGGAGCAGAGCCGATCGGACTTCCACGGCGCAAAACTTTCATTCGAAATGTCAGAAATTTAATTTTTCTAATTTGAAGTGGTCGTTAATGCAATTAACAAGATTTGTTGTTAACTTTCGTTTTACAAGAACAATTCCAAACTATTAGTCTCATTAGTTTCTTTATTTTAACTTTTCTATAACTTAGTTAATTGGTAGGTGTTGTGTAATAAATATTTAATATTCTCAATTTATTTTCCGTCGGCTAGTTTGGGTTATATTTATTTCGGTGCAAATGAGTGCACTGGTAATAAAAATGCAGCTTTTGTAAAGAAGAAACAGCAGGAGATTGCAGTCACAAGTGCCAGTGCTGAGGAAGAAGAAACTTTTTTAGAATCAGATGTCAAGCATTGTTCATTATCTGACAAAATCACACCGGTCACACCATCAGCCAATGCGAACATTTTTTCCAAGTTCACTGATGTTTTTCCTGCTGAACAGTGAAATATCTGAAGAAGAGAATTGCACTTGCATGTTACTTCACAAGTGTGTTTGGGAACATTTACTAAAAGGATGTGTGTGAGTGCTGTCTGTGGACCCTCAAAACTCCTATGCATTGAAGTAAAACAATCAATGTCATTTGCTCATCAGTTAGTGAGCAAGTGTAATAATAATTGTGAACAAATGTTAAATAAAGTTTCAACTAGCCCTCGTGTTCCTGTAACATCATCTTGTATTAGGCCACCATATGAAGTGAATAGGAAAATTGTGGATGCTTCTTTGCAAATAGGTAGGGGCCATTCAGCAATAGAGCAGTTTCATTGGTAATTGGTTTATCATCAATTAATGTTTCAACTTACAATTCTCGTGTTCTTGCTGTTATTTTTTTATTATTTTTTTTTCAGCAAATCTCCTGGGCTACGTTGAGGCAATATTGAAATTGCTTTAGAAATCTTTGGTTTGATGGCAAAACTAAAACTCATCCAACCCAATCAATGTGAAATGTTTTTGTTTTAATTTGTTCCGTATTCGGTCATCACTCATTATGAGTATTGCTTGTTCTGCAAGAAAGCGCGCCCCTTCCTCGCAAAAATTCAAAATCGGTCAACAGTCAACTGAGAATTCGCTGCCATTTCAGCATTACACACACAGAAAGGGTGTGTCTGGCGGGACGTCACGAGCGCTGTATCCAATCAAGAGGGAAACTGCCACCGCCCACGATTCAAGATGCTGGCCAGACTCAGCAAGCTGCCATACGATCAGAAGTTACGTTCCCGACGCTCATGAGCTGCAGCACGCGTTATTCTCTCATTACTCAGTAGGTAACTAGTGTTATGTTATATACTTAATTATACTTCTTACTTATATTCTTATTGGAAACTGCTTCTTCCTCGAGTATTTCTTTCACCTGAGGTTTCCTAATGTATTCAGTACAGGTATACCAACTTTTGAATATTTGGGGCATTCCAGCACCACAATTTATTTTATAGTTCTAAGAGTAAATAACTCAAGGCCGGGCAAGATACCACGACAAGAACTGAAACAAAATTGAAGTTTTCACTTCCATAAACGGAATTTCTTGCGTTGAGCATAAAATATGGCACACCACTGCGATTCATGGAATAAAATACCTAGATGTAAAACATGCGAAACATTTACTCTCTCTCTCTCTAGATACCTAGTGTAAATACGTTTTGAATTTCGAAACAACAAAAGCAAAATCTCATTTATCATAAAAATTAGACATTTTATTCCAGTAGGTCTATCGTAATTTAGCAATACGTTTCGCACACACTTTTACGACTGTAACATTACTGCAAACGTGCAATCCTAGTGGATATCTGATGTCTCCCAGTGCGATTGGCCTGCACCAGAAATCATAACAGTTGCACATCGCCTTTCGTCCGTTCATTTGTCTGCGGCAACAGTTACGAGTAAAACCCCGAAGTTTGGCATTTTTTTTACTTTCTCGCTACCGCTTACGCAGTAGAAAGTTATGTAATGATGCGCGAAAAAACGGCGAAATACTCTTATTACAGCGCCCGGTAAAAGTGGATTAATTCAGTTGTTAAATTTACAAAACAAAACCCTCTTTAACACGTGTTGTAACCACGGTGTAAGAACGATATAACTTACACCGCGGATGAAACCGTGACGTGGTGAATGCATTTTTGTGGGTTCTCGATACAGAAAAATCGACTGACGGCAAAACTTAGAATAGAATAGAATAGAATATTTATTTCGCTACTTAGGATACATTAAATAATTCCGGTGGTAGCGTTTTCCAATCAATTAATCTACATAAAACAAACATCAAACCACTACATATATACGACAAATATACAAAATGAACATCAAACAACATTACTGAATACAATTTTATAAAATTAATGTATTAACCCTATGCTAAAGCTAACCTTAATATAAAATAAGATAAATACAAAAAAATAAAAATTTTAATGTTAACATATTCTAAAAAAAACTTACAACTTATTTAATCTAATTTTAAAATTTTTGACATTCTGAGGGAAAGTCTCTAGCACTGCTGCAGGTAATTTGTTCCAATTTTGTATGGTTCTATTAATAAATGAGAATTTACCTACATCTGTTCTCTGTTTTCTTTGCCGAATTTTGAAGCCATGATCTTTCCGCGCGACGTATGTTGGTTTTGATAGTCTTGCCCGAACTTCACCCCACGGCCGATCACCCCTTATTGCTTTGAATAACGCACAAAGACGCGATTTCTCTCTGCGTTTTTCCAAGGGTTCCCACGATATAAATTCATAATTTAAACGTCCCCTTCTAACAAATTTTGCGGCATATTTTTGTACTTTTTCGAGAGATTTTATTTGCCCTAGACGATATGGATCCCAACATATCGAGCCATATTCCAATATCGGACGTACTAAAATGTGTACCCTAATTCCCTTGATTTTCCACTTCCTTTCCTAAGTACTCTAATCACAAAATGCAATGCCTTCCACGCCTTTTTCATTACATAATTTACGTGTTCTGCCCATCCCAGATCCTCATTTAGTACAATTCCCAAATATTTACAGCATTTAGTTCTCGGAATATCCTGATTTCCTAATTTATATTTCACGTCGTCTGTCTTTCTAGAACGCGCGAATCTGATAAACTTGCACTTACAGGGATTTATAATTTCATTTGTGGTTGCCCATGCTTCTAGCTTATCTAAATCAGCCTGCAATATTTCTGTATCAATTGTGTTATTAATTTCCCGATAAATTATACAATCATCTGCAAAAAGACGTATTTTTGATTCAATTCCCTGCAAAATATCATTAATATACGCTATAAATAACAATGGACCTAGCACACTTCCCTGTGGCACTGCGGACGTTACTTCTGCCCTCGATGAGAAATTTGTTCCAATTCGCACCCGTTGAGTACGCGAGCTGAGAAATTCTCGAATCCATAGGGCAATTCTTCTGTCTATGTTAAGCTTACTAATTTTTTTGTATTAATTTATCATGGGGAACGAGGTCGAACGCTTTGATGAAATCTATGATAATTGCATGAACAATAGAACCTTTATCAAGAGAATCAGCAATGTCCTGACTGACAGTGACTACCTGACTCTCACACGAATATCCTTTTCTAAAATCGTGTTGGCCTTCGTAAATTATATTATTCTTATCCCAAATTCCGCGTAAGTATTCTGCCACCAAATGTTCCATTTGCTTCTGTCCATTCGTCTGTCTGTGAACAACGCTAGCAGCTAAACCGTTCAGCCGATTTTCTCCAAAATTATATCCAAGGAGTACTTTACATGAAGCCCCTGGGACATTTTCAAAATTTTCAAAACAATGGCTCCATCGTTTTTCATTAAATTTTGTTGGTTAGTGTGACGGACGTTTAAGAGATTGGCAGATCTCACGTTGGTTGAAAACTGAATTTTCGAAAGTTGAAAAAATTCCAAATTTTTTCAGTCTTCCTACAACTACAATTATGAAGATTAACATTTTTATAAAAATGAAATGTGTTCGTGAAAAACATCCAAAAATAATGCCAGGCTCAATTTTTCAAAAATATTAATATTTTCTGCGAAATTTTGTGTCAAACATAGGCAATTTTTATTTTCTTTAAACTATTTTTTCTTAAAAACGGCATGAAAGTTTTTGATTAAATTTAGACCTTAGATAACGTAAAGGATGCTTAAGAGAATGGTACAGGTCTCATATTCGCTAAAATGCCTGATTTTTCAAGTATTTAAAAAAATTAAATTTTTTTGGCATCTTCCTACAACTACAATTGTGAAGATACATGTTTTTTCCTAATGAAACAAAGACAGATTTTCAAAAAAGGTCATGTTGAATTTTTTGAAAATATAAGTATTTTTTGAGTAATTTGACGACAAACATAGTCGCTCGCTCCGAATTTCCTGCGCTTCGTGAACGTAATACCAGGCAGTTGGATGTTTCCTAAGTTATAATTTTTATATTATGTATTTCTTTCTTCGCTTCTTACAATCGAGCTTTAGTTATAAATTTACGCATTAATCTTTTATAAATTATTTAAAACCTATTTGAAATTTAAGATATAAAAATCGCCAGCCTTCAGGGAATATCCGATTGGAATGCAACAATGGCTCGGCAGCAAGACTCAGGAGCTAATCTCTGTAAATTACGTCTCATTGTTGGAACATGATTTACCTGTATGAAAAGCAGTTATGCCAAATTTGTGAGACATTTGCTTGAAAATATTTAGTTTTTGCACCAAATGTTCTACGATTTGTAATGAGTGTCACAAAAAAAGTATGTCTTAATTCGGAGAGAAAATGTGGTATGAATAGAATCAAAAACGGTCAAAAACCTAACGATCCCGATAAAAATACCGATCTCGATTAAAATACAGTATCTACAAGCCTGGACAACACAAAGTCACGGTCGTGTTTTGTCTTTCTGGGAAGCGGAGATTCCAGGGCCAAGTAGCGTTAAAAATAACTATTACTGAAGACGAGAAAGTACGTGCTGTTATAACACCGCTAGTTCTTTTTCTTGCCACCGATCTCGGTCAAAAACCTAACGATCCCGATAAAAATACCGATCTCGATTAAAATACAGTATCTACAAGCCTGGACAACACAAAGTCACGGTCGTGTTTTGTCTTTCTGGGGAAGCGGAGATTCCAGGGCCAAGTAGCGTTAAAAATCTAAATGAACTAGTGCAAAAACAGCACATACTTTTTCACAATATTGTTAATGGTTATGTAATATAATATGACAATTTCTGTTTACATTTCACCTACCCTTTGAAGAATTCTTAAGCAAACGAAGTGCGAAAAAATCTATTTTTTTAAATTCAAACGTTTAAACGAAAACAGTTTTCTGCAATTGAATTCAGTGTATTCATGTTCTACATAGATGTTCCAAAGATGCCCGATGTGCATTTTAGCCGTAAATAAAATTATTAATTTATAACAATGCGAACCAGCGCCGTCCGTCACTAATGCGTTCCGTAGCAAGTGCGGCGTTGTCAAAGCAACGATGGCCGCTAGATTCGTATGGCATACACATTTTGCAAATCAGCCTTCTTGATACCGGTAGAAACAAAATGAAAATGGATAAAAAAAATATAATATATATAATATTGTTACATTCATTAAAACTATTCTTTTTGACACGAATACTAGTCATTCCTGCACAGTAACATGCAAAGCGAAATGATTCATTCGTTTTCACATTTAACTCAATTAAACGACGCAATTTACAATAAACGTAATGCTTGAAAAATTCTAAACGTAATCTTTCTTTTCAAGAGTCGATTCTGCGATTGTGAATGGAGTCGCGAGCTTAAGATGTTGTCAAAATAGTTTACAAGTGCAATGTAGTTATAAGATTGGAGTAGATAAGTTTGCTCGTCCTTGATTTATATTATTATACAGAGAAATGTGAACTTTCTTATTAATGGCAGGCAGACAATAAAAATTAAGTTAATATAATAAAAAACTCATTAATATTTCTTCAACATTTTTTTAATTTTTCAAGATCATACATTATACGACATTTCGGGAGTTTGATTTTACTGCCATCATCAGGCTGTAACATTAATAAACAAGAAAGATATAATTACAAAGTTTGGAAGCGCTACGAAGCTTAAATAAAACATGCATTTCCATGGAAATCCTCACTATACTCATTACATCTTAGAATTAGGTACGAAAAATATTTTTAGGGCAAATATCAACACAAATTCGACTATTAAAATAGCGTTTCATACAGCTATACCATGTCCCAACAATGAGAAGGGATTCTCGAAAATCCAATTACCTCCAAGCACGTCCCAAATTACATTTACTAAGTGACAGCGCCTCAAACGAAGCGCGGCAAATTCGAATTTACCATTTCGATTGTTTTTCCAATTATTTGAAAATACAGAGAGTGCACCGAAAATGGGACCAGCACCACTTCCTTTCCCGGTCTTTGCTACATACGTGAAACAAATTGAAAGAAAAAATGTCGAGACATTTCTGAGAAAATAATTGTTTAAAATCTGTGGCCTCGGGGTATAAGTTAAGTCGATTTATCATCAAAATGGGTTATGTCAATTGTTTAGCTTTTACACAAGGCATAGGAACGGAAGAGCTCAAACAAGAATTAACGTAACGCATTTTGAAGATAAATTCACTAAACAACTTATTCCCAGAGACCACAGAAATTTAATAATTGCCTATGTTTGACGTCAAATTACGCAAAAATTATTCATATTATTAAAAAAGTGTGCATGACTATTTCAAAATGTCTTTAAAGAATGGGTTTCATTAAGAAAAAACCTATCTTCATATCAGGAAGACGACAAAAAAAATTTAACTTTTCTAATTTTCGAAAAATCAGGGATTTCAACAAAATTGAGATCCGCTCCATTCCCTTATGCGCCCTTTAAGGTATCCGACAAAATTTAATCACAAAATTTGGTGTCCTTTTTTTAAATTGTGAATAGGTCGGGGCTTCATGAAAAGAACCCCCCAAAACTAAAATATTGGTGTCAAATTGAAGGGACCGCGCCATCAACCCGACCAACTGGGTAATATGAATTTTGGAAAAAATCAGCTGAACGGTATAGATGCTACCGTTGACGTCAGACTGACGGATGAGCGGACGGACGGGACTTTTAGTCGTCAATCGATTTTTCGGTATCAAGGTCCCACAAAACGAATTCTGACTACACAACATTTTAGAGTAAGTAATTTAATATATATGGACAAGATTTATCCGCATTTTCTTTACCAGAGCCCGACATTAAGAGTATTTCTGTCGAAAATTTGCCGTTTTTTTCCCGCAGCATTACACTACTGCCGCTATACTGAGAAAGCGGTAGCGAGAAAGCAAAATGGAAGATTATACCAGACAAGATTTCTGGTATTTTTACTTTCTCATTAACGCATATGCAGTAGAGAGAAAGTTATTTAATGCTACGCGAAAAAAACTTCGAATTTTCGACAGAAAATCTCTTATTACAGGGCCCTGGTAACGAAAAAATGTATAAATCCAGTTGCTGAATTTAGGGGGGGTGGATCCTCTAACGAGTGGTGGAAACAGAATCCGTTTTGTAGGTCGTTGATAAAGAAAAATCGATTGACGGCAAAATGGTCTCCAAATTTTCAAAACAAATAGTTCCAATGTTTTATTTCTTTTCGTTGTTGTTTTTTGGAAATTTGAAGGGCGTTTAAGAGAATAGTGCAAGTCTCATGTTCATTGAAAACCCTGATTTTTCGAAAACGGCAAAAGTTCAAAATTGTTTCGGGTCTTCCAACAGTTAAAATATTAAAGATATGAATATGAAATCCGTTCCTCAAACATACATTTTTAAATAAGGTCATTTAAATTTTTCGAATATTTGAGTACTTTTCGCGCAATTTTGCGTAAAAGTAAGGGCGAGAAAGTACGTGCTGTTTTAGCACCACTAGTACATTGATGCCGACAAGCTCTGTTCGCTCAAGAGGAATCCCATCTTACTTTTTGAGCATGGCCTCCGATCCCTTTTGAGGACAGTTCTCTGTATATGATATACCCTTCTCAGTGTTGGCGACTACACAAGTGCGAAGAACGAAAAATATAATTCCGTTTTCACTGATGCCATTTCAAGTTTCATAATCCACAATACCATTACGAAGACAGAATCACGAGTAAAACAAATTCGTAGTCGTCATACCGGGTGGTCAGATAGAATCAATGTTACAAATAATGGTTTCCTTACACGTAAGTGCTAATGTAAATTTTAAAGTGAGAATAAATATGTGAATCATTTTACTTCCTTTTAAATGTGAATTTTCATTGTTTATATGCCTTTTCCATCCCTATTTAGTCACAATAAATGCGTTTTTTCGTGCCTATTCTAGTAAAAATAAATACCTTTTTGTCTGCGTATTTGGGCTGAAATAATTGGCTGAGCTTCGGAGCTCTAGTTATTAGCCACTCGGAGGGTTATTTCTCTCGTGTTGCGCGGTGAGGAATGTCCTCAGTGGGAATGTGACACCGACAACAAAACATCCGTGATCAAAATTAAAACATTGATGTTAATAATAAATCGCCCCAAAACCATCTATGCTTTTGAGTGATTTAGTTCCATGTAACATTGTCGTTCCGTGGGGGAGAATTTAATTTGACACACGTCGGGTGTATTATTTTATAATGAAGGTTTAATTGAAAAAAAAAACTATAAAATAATACGAATAATTTATAAAACAGAGCCTGAAAGCTTGAGCGCTTAGGGTCATCTGAAATGACGGGAAGAATGCGTGAAGAAGGGGGAGACCCTACGCCTTCTGCGCATGCGTCGACCGCCTCCACGAGCGAAATACGAGGAAATACCTGGGCATCGGAGTCATCTCTCGGCTGAGAAAGTCTGCTCGATGACGACAGTACAAACAGCGTTCGTTTGGTTCGAACACCTGAACTGACAGTGGTAAGAAGTTATTATTTCACATTTTAACTTTTACTAAATTGTGATCATAGAACTTCTTGATTCAAAAAAACAAAACATCGATGTCAAACAAATATCGGCTTTAATCAATCGACTTTCTGGAGAAAAAGATCGCCCTCGGGATGCGACATCAACAAAACGTCGATGTTTCTAAATATCGATGATCACAATTAAAACATCGACCCAAAACCATCCACGTTATTAAATATCGATGTTTTTTTACAACTGAATTAGCAACCACCGAAGTTTACGCGGGGGATATTTACTTTGAAAGTGGCATCGTTTATCAATTTTTAATTGAGATTTAACGTACAAAAATATCCAGCTCAATTAACGAAACTTGGATTATCTGATATGATAAGTCAAAAACAATATAATCTTCATTGCCGAAAACTCGATTTTATTTATTTTTCTTCCTTAGGTCAGTTTGGCCTGAAGAATATTCAATTTACGGATAATGGATTCTGATTCAATTCCGGAGATTCGATTAAGGATATCTGAAAATTATTATAGGATTCTGATATGATGTCCATTTCTTTCATTTAAAAAAATCGACCACGTTAAAACATTGATGTTAAAATTTTATTTTAAGAAATGGATGTTATAAAATCATCGATGTTTAAAAAACATCGACGCTGTCGCATCCCTAGTTCCGCCCGGAAGCACCGCCAGCGCTGGAGTGGCCGCGCCGCTCGCACTCTGAGGAAGCAAAGCGGCCCAGGCCCAATTCCGGTGCCGCAGTCGCGCCTGCAGTGCCCCCGCCCCCTCCCCCAATCCACGCACGCACGCACTCCACGACTCTCCCTTTCCCCGTAAAGCGCGATCACTTGGCGAATCGCCACCGCAGCGATTGCAGTGGGCACAGCAACGCGCTAATTCAATCTTGTAGTTAACGCACAGGTGACAAAGAGGGATGAAAAAACAATGAAACATTTCTTGCGATGCAGTGATTAAAAATCACGCGCATCTCTCATGGAAACAACTTTAAGAAACCAAATTAAGATACCATTCTCAAATTCCAAGTTGCTGTTTATTCTGCACAGGCACAGGCACAGGCGGTGTAAGACTTCCGCAAATGTCATAAAATATTATTTGCCACAATCTAGGTATTGAAAGAATGCACACTTTGAATTACATGCATTTTACTTTTATTATCACTTGCAGCTTACAACTTATTTCAATCGTACTCTTACATTTTTAAACACACGCCATTTTAATTTGTTGGTACTTCCTCTCTTATCAGAAAAATTAGGGCATGGCAAGTAATAACTGCATTGCACGTGCAACATGCACGGACAGGGTGCTTTCGTCATGGCGCGTCATTCGTGAGAGGTGACAAGTCGAGGGCCACGCGGGCGCGGGGTCTGGGTCGGGGTCGGATCGGGTTAGGGCCCGCCCCGCCCGCCTGCCCGCCCGCTCGCTCACCACCCGTGCGACCGGCGATGCGGCACGCCCGGGACGAGCGTCCAGACACCGGCGCGCCCCTCGCCTCACGACTGGCAGCGCTACAGCTGGCCTACTCGGCCCTGCCGCCACACAACACGGCCACTGTCTCGCCACCTCGCTCTACCCGCCCATTGGCACCAGTTCGGACCCCAGTGAATCTTCATTTTATGGACAACAATACCTTGAATGTGGGATGTTCACTGTTCAGTTTGCCATTCATAAATTGATAAAATAATGCATACAAGAGTGATCGGAGAAATGTTCTCGTTCCCTTCAAAACGAAAAAACATAGAAAATGCTGAAACAAAAATTACTCCATACCAAAAATTTAAAACTAAACAGTTGTGACAGTGTATATTACTTCAGTCGTTATTCATAACCTGTCAAATTCACAGCAAAACTTATAACAGGAACTACTTTCGTTCATTTCATGCGCGTAATAACAAGTGTAATAATTCGGTACATTGTCCAATAATTGCGTGAACTGTGGAAAACATATAAAAGCAGGTAACTAATTGCCATCACAAAACGCATAAACCACAACACCTTGGATTGGCCCTTCATCAATGAATTATTTTTTTGTGAAAACAGAACTTGATTGTTCGAAAGAACGTACGAGCAATAAGACCATGCTTACCTTATTGCATGGTCCTGCACCGACATAGCATGGCAAATTGAAAAACCGGTTAAAATCAATCACAAAGAGCACTTTCGACCGACACACCACACCACTTGCCGCCATGTTCCCATACTACACTGCGACAGCAGCGAACGCCCTTTAACTTCGCCGTGGATGTCAAAGAGTATAGTGTGCCAAGATATCTCACTCAACTCAATAATGACAATTCGATGGTATCAAGCATTTTCATGGTACCAGAATGGAGCCCGATTGGCAATATGGTACCAGGTTTAAAATGAGATTTTCATTATTCTAAAGCATTAAAGTGACTGATACAGTTTGAAATATTTTGCCGTCATTGTAACAGAAGCATTTGATCTCAAGAGTAATAAATAAGAGTCGTAATGTGAGTAACATGCCAAAATATGCCTGTCATTTGATGCTTGTCATAAAAAATAACAAAATTTCGGCTGTTTCTCACATAACCAAAGAAATGTTGAAAATTGCCTCGGGAAACTCCATATCTACGCTGATACGCCTTTGGTAGATAACCGCGAAGTTCAAAATATACATCAAGAGAAACCGGCCTTTACGTTACCTGGTGGAAATGACATTAAACGATGGCTCTTATGGCTCTTTAAACTTCAGTCGTGACAATAATGGATCGTACTTCATAGACTCTAATGACTCTGCATTAATACACGATTATGGCTCGAGTACAATATTTCTTCGTGGCACTGGAAGCCTTCTGTTAAGAGCTGGTTTAATACTGATACAATTTGGATGTGTGCCTTCAACTAACGCCAATTGCATAATTCTTCAGAACGCAATTGACGTTGCTTGTGCAACGATTGCTTACGGATTGATTGGATACGTGCTTGCTTTCGGACACGACGAAGGTGGTGTGGTAGGGTGGGGAAATTGGATTCTCTCCGCCGACACACACATAGAAAATGCGGTTGTTGGATGGTCTAGCATAATTGCAGTTACGGGAATATACACCACCATGTTTGCTGGTCGATTACACTACGTGGGATGTATTTTTATAACAAGTATTTTGGCTTCCGTAATTATACCAGTCATAATGCACTGGATGTGGACATCAACAGGGTGGATGAATAAGGCCACATTTATTCACAATCACGTATCCTATAAGGATCATGGAGGTGGGATGTTAATTCATGCCTGTGGAGGAATAGTAGCATTAATTGGCAGCTTGTTTCTGGGACGGCGACTTTTTAGATTGGAAGATATTGACGAAGGGTTTCTGACTCCAGAATCTCCGGCTACTGCGACTGTGGGATACTTACTTGTAATATATGGTCTAATGGCACTGTGTATTCCAACTCTTGTTTATGAAGTGACTCATGAACCAATGAATTATATTGGTTTGACTTTTATCAACAATATACTTGCAGCTGCAGGTGGTATCATCACAGTTGTGGCACTTCAGTTCGTTTTTTCTGGAAATTTATTATTACAATACTGGACCACTCTGCGATACTTACAAGGAGCAGTTGCTGGAATTGTGACAATTGCATCAGGAGTAGATGTTTATACTCCATATGTGGCATTAGGATTAGGTATTTCTGGAGGAATTGTGTTTTATGTTACAGCCTATTTTATGTTTTATTCTGCATTAGAAGACTATGCAAATATAATTGCTGCACATTTATCATGTGGATTTCTTGGTACATTACTACCCCCTTTGTGTGGAAGCCGAGAGAGATTTGGTATACGTCATAAAATAATAATTCACTTTGGTTGGCAAGTAATTGGTGACTTAGCAATTTCAATCACAATGATAGTATTTACTGTATTAATATTTTTCCTAATGAAAATATTGCATCTTTTACGAACTGAAGAAGATGACATATGTCATCAACGCGCAATGGCTACTCTATCTAGAGGTCCCAGTAGAAAGTGTTTTAAGAGATTGTGGGATGTAAAACCTGGGTCTTTTTTTCTGCAGCCAGGATGTAAAGCACATAAAAAAATTAACCAGCAAGATCTTGATGCTTCAAAAACCAAAGCATAACTCAAGAAGTATCCTCCATTGCACAGCAAGAATATCAGAATGCAAATGAACGCAATAAGGGCAAGATATAATGCCTTCTACAGAGAGGGCCGATATGTGACTAAAACATAAAGATATGTAACTATTATATCAGGTAAAGGAGAATCTTGTTCAAGGAAATAATTTCATCAAGAAATTAGAAACTACTACCTAATAATTCTGTAAAATAATGAACTGCTCTATTACGTTTGCAGTGAGTGTCTAAAGTAGAGTTAAAGTTTTAATGTCAACAGAACTGTTATGAGTATAGTTCCACGTGGCGCAAATAAAGTGCAGAAGTAGCTGCAAACATGAGAGTGAACAAATTAATTCTTCCATTATTTCATCTTCAAAATACTTAAGTTAGCAATGTAATAAGCTAAACTTACAGCTTAGTGCAATAATTTACAATACAACAATAAAAAGTTGTCTTCTCTTAGGGCATAAGAGTGTAATATTGGGTAGGCTCATTGCTTATATACATATATTATATATATTTTTTTAATGTGAAAAATAACACATACAATATGCATAAGTAAAGGAAATAAATTTTTCGTAACAAATTGCATTGAATTATTTATTGTCATCTTCATTTTATTTCTGTTTTTGTCTTCTCTTTTGCAGAATCTGAATGAAACATTTTCATTGTATTTCATACTTAATTATTTCTATACTTACAGTCATAATAAAATGGCACCACATTATGTTGTTGACCATGATAGGTGGCTTGTTACCTTCTTATTAAATAAGGATAGTATTTTTACTTGATGGAACAAGCTCCTATCAATGTCTTGGCTTCACATAAACAATTGTACTGATACCTAACACTGGATATGGACATAGTAATTTATCACAATTATACATCATAATGAACAAACACAAACAAACAAAAAAACAAAAACAAAAAAAAAGTACTTTCTCTCTCTCTCTCTCATACTTCGGCATCAAAATGCACTACAATGCAATACTTGTCCACTACTTTTCAGTCACTGTGTTATTAACTACATGTCCTGTTGTACATGAGCAGATCTGGCACAAATATTTTCACTCGATATCCTTGCAGTGATTATTCTTCTAATGTTCACATATACTTTCTCTTCTTTCCCACAGAAAATGTTTTTCTTTCCAGTCCATTTAATAATTCAGCACAGATAATCAAATCAAGAAAATTACACGTTCATCAATTCCTCCCCCAAATTAAGAATATTCCATTTACTGTTTTGTTCTGAAGGAGAGAACTTGTGAAATGTATGGACACTCAACAAAGATCTGACATGAATTTCAGCACATCCTTATATCTTTTCATTTTTATTCATTGTTATAAAATTAAAATAATTCTATCACAAGTTTTTTTTATTTACAAGAAGTATATAGAAACAATACTCCATCTATAGCATTAATTGAAAACTTAAAAAGAAATATAAAATGGCATTACCCATTAATGCATTAGGAAGGGACAAGCCTTGTCTGTACATGAAATAAATACTATAAAATTGTCAATACCCTCAGAAATTTGAGTCAATTAAGAAAAATATTTGTGAAAATTACATAAAAATTTCATAAACTATATGGAATAAGGTGATTAAAACATTTCATTCCACCTAAATTCTTCATAAATAATGTTAAATACAATGTTGAGACTAGTGACAAAAAAAACATTTTCAGAGAGTATTGTCAATAGTTTAATTATGGCCAACAAACACTTTACACTTTTTTAAGTTTCTCATAAATAACATCACAAATATATGTAATATTAAGTGTCTCTTTCATAAATAGAGTCTTAAGAGCAAGGATGACTCTACCAAAGGGAATTTTTCTTTTAATACATATTTGTCATTATTTTTGGACACAAAACGTACACAGACTGTGATATCAAGAGAAAATGAAACATGTGAAATATATACACTTATCAAAAACTAACATATTTGACAACATATGTACAGATTGAGTATTCACAGATATGTCGCATTTCCTAAATCTATAATATCAGCAATTGCTTTAACTTCATGTATACCACAGTCTACTGACAAGTTCCTCAAAAGAACTTGATTTATCAATTTATCATGAAATTATATTACATATAAAATATGGAAAGAATGATCTTCAATCTACACAGCATAATGTTGGTACAGTAATTAAATGATAATTTAGCTGCAGTCACATGTGACATTACTCATGTAATACCTGTATGTTATCACCACTAGTCTTGACTTCAATGATTTGATTACAATTAAGCAGGGTCTGTAGAAAATTTTCATAGTGGATATTACAATATGAAATCAAAGATATTTTTAACTTCAATCATAAATTATTTCAGCAGCCTTCTATGTTTCACACAGAATTTAATACTTTGGTGATTAAAATGCAGCCCTATTAATTGAATATTCATAATGAGAATTTAAGAAACACAATGTAATAACAAAATTAGCAGGACAAATAATAGTTATATTGGACTAATTAAAATAATGGATGTTTTTGCTCTATCGTGGTTTCTAATCTGAAAAAGATATGTTGCATACTTTTTATTTTCTCTGAATTTTAAACAATATTGTAAACATGAATGTGGTAACTCCTTGCCTGGAAATGGTTGCCTTCTCTGAGGTCTGTACATCAGGCCCCTTTTCTGAACTTAAGTCTTAACAAAGTAATTAAATTATAACTAATATTATGAGTGATCGCTCTTTACTAATTGACTTATTTTTTCAATACTATTAGAATGAAATGAAAACAAATTATATATTATTGAAAATCACTTTGGTTGTAATACACTTGAATCAATTATTATTTTTTGTTCCCTATTTATAATATGAAATAAAGCAAAAATATAGCTCTTCATGGGTGGAAGACAAATATCAATAAATCAAAGCAAACAAATAATTTTGTTTGAAGTGAGATTTAAAATTTCAAATCATTCCAAATTATTTTTTCGTCAATCATAATTTGATACACAAAACAATTTTTCTTTCATTTTTAAGAAACTGTGAAAGTACATTAATACACTGTAGATACATTCACAATCATTGATTTTCATAAAAAATGATACTTGAAGTTCACGACATATACATTGTTGATATTCAGTTCAAAATATGTAGCAAATACATTTACCCATACATGCTCTAAATACACACAAGTCCAATATAAAAATGGTAGTATTCACTAGTTAGTCACTTGAAATTTATGAAAATTTGTAACCAAACATTTTTACTATTAACGTGTAAAACAAAATTCAATTTTCTTTTTCAGTGTTTCAGTATTTTTCTTTAAATTTGTGCATCAAATTAGTATTTTCAATTTAAACTGATTTGCCTCAAGGTAATGTTTGATTTCAGGAGTCCAATGTATTAGACAAATTGAACTATGTGTACTGTAGACTTCCGATGTCAGTACTTTTATCTTGTAATAAACAAAGGGCCTCATTCAGAAAGTCAAAACTTAATTAATATAGAAATTGAAGTAATACGTAAAACTGCTTTCATTCAGCACTAACAAAGAATCTGCTTTCCTAGGAACATTAAATATAAATGAAGAAAGACGTACTGCTGTTTCTCTTAATTTATAAATTACTGCACACTTCCATGCCTGGTGACTAAACAATCAATGGTTCCTTAAAACACATTCACCATGTAACACACTTGTTTGTTAAGATATTAGGCTGTAACAGTATCACTCAGATCATCTTTAAGCCACTGTGGTACAGTTCTTGTTCCAAGTCTCTTCAGTAGTTTTACTAATGCTGTATTATGAGACAGGTAATAACGCTGCAAAAGAAACAAAATCACTTCATTAACTAATTATCAAATAACAAAACAATTTTGTTTGCAGATGGCAAAACAATCACCAAAGCAAAAAAATCAATAGGAGAAAAAAAACTCACAAAATCTTGCTTGTGCTAGTAAAATAGTTGCAAGATAAAAAACTTATAATAAACACTAGCAAGTCAAGTGGCACATTCTGCATCCTGCCTGTGTCAAATCGCAGTAGGACTGATATAGAAGAAGAAAGCCTTACCAAAATTTTATATCCTTCCTGGATTGTTAAATGCATTAGGCATTAATAGCACTAATATTATTAAATCATATTCTCAATAATTATTATGATTATGATGATGATGATGATGATGATTATTATTATTGTTGTTGTTATTGTTATTATTGTTGTTATTATTATTATATATTCCCAGTAGTAGTGTTACAAAATGGTAATGCTATGTAAATTTTATTTTAAAAACGAAACAGTACAAAACCATCTTGAAATGTAAACTCTTTACCTACCAAAATCAATGATTTAATTTTTATGTTAAACTGTCTAATCTTTATAATAAAAATAAAAATTAGATTCCCATTTTTAAAATAGTTATTGTTTCTTTGAATTCAAAATTTATAAAACATTGAAAACACAAAAAACACTTTACAACCACATTTCATTATAGTTAAATACACTTTTTCAGTTTGTTTACATATTATAACATTTCGAAGACATTTTGCCACCATCTTCATCTTTCAGGAACAACGTTATTGTTTTTTATTATAACATTATATTATGTTAATCATTCTCCCACTGAAAGTTAATAATGTTCTAAAATTAAAAGAGATTTTGTGACGTATTTATTATTATTATTATTATTATTATTATTATTATTATTATTATTATTATTATTATTATTGTTGTTGTTGTTGTTGTTGTTGTTGTTGTTGTTTTCCCTCAGGAGGTGGCAGTGATCTTCCCCCGCTGGCGGGATAAGGCGCCGGACTACCGTCGACTAGCGAGGTGTGTGTAAGTAAGGGGTAATGATAGTACAAGGAAGGGGAAGGAAAGATACCGCGCAGTCCGTTTGTTAGAGTACTGCTCCGGCATTCGCCTGGTGTTGATCGGAAAAAACACGGAACCCTACTAAACAATGCAGCCAGCCGCTGCAGGCTGCGAATGAATTTGCCTAGCTGACAAGCTTGTGTCAAAAAATCCTGCCACCGTCGGGACTCGAACCTCGGACCTCCCGGTCGGAGACACTCCAGTGATCTCAGTTGATGCCCTGAGCCACCCCTCCCGGTATTATTCTTATACACACAATTATTATTACTATTCCAATTCACAACAAAACATGTTATGAGTTGGTTGGATATAAAATCTACTCCGTGTTGCAACCAGCTTTCTAAGAAGCAGCTCTATACTTGTTTTTTTCCTTGACGCGTGAGTGCCTATCTTCACGATGGAATATCTCACAGCATTTCGCATCTTTCTCGATCGTGCCGCTAGATCTCGCATAATCGCGATCGTATCGAGCAGTACTGGAGATCATGCGAGAACTAGCGATATAACTGAGAAAGATGCGAAATGACGTGAGATATTCCATCGTGAAGACAGGCCCTCACGGGCCACGAAATAAAAACCCAAGTATAAGGAACTGTCGGTGCTTAAAATATGGGCCGTTCCCAATAAAGTAATGTTTATTTATTTATTTACGTCAAAAACAGTTAAAAATTGTGTGTGACGAGCTATGAGGAAAAATGAATTTTTGTGCACGTTTTCATAATTCTGTGATCTCTATCCTATTCTAGTCGAATAGCATATTCTACCATTATACCATATTCTAGTCGAATTTTGAATACAGAAAAGAGCGTTTTTTTTTCAAGTTTTGTTGACAAAATATTCGCTCGTCTCGCACAATATCTCTCGACAAAATATTCGCTCCTAATGTCTTGCACATTCCAGTCTTTTGAATAATATGGGAGTTTAGCCAAGTTCTTACACAAATATAGCGGAACAAATCCCAGAGTTCCGATAACTATCGGGGCGACCTGTACTTTTACGTCCCACATTCAGCCGACATGAATTTCCAAACTCTTGTATTTAAGATGTTTCTCTGCCGCCTTGGTTACGAGGTTTCGATCGTACAGCAAAGCAAGAAGGTTTTGATCGTACAGCATCTACAAATCTACAAACCCATCTCGATCAGGTTTTTGTCCAGTTTCCCTGATCCATTGAGCAAATGCTGAGATGGCCCCTTGTTTTACTTCTGGACGTAAATGTGGCTTCACTGTGCGAACGTTTTTGTTGAGCACTCCTTTTGCTTATAGTGGTAGGAGTAGAACTGATGTTCATTACTATATTTGTTAGCAATGCAGAAAAATTAAATCAGCAGTTCATTTACCGTTGAAATTGACTTTCTATAACTCGGGAACAAAAATTTTTCCATTTTCTATTTTTCTATAATAATATTTTTTCTAAATTCTTTTTCTAGTTTTTCAAATGTTGCTAATTTCGTTCTTTTTTTTAAATTTTGGGCCTCAAGAAAATGTGCGCATATAATCTCTTCCCCCATACGTCATAGACAGTTTTTTACTGTTTTTTGACAAATAAATAAATAAACAAATGGACACGTGTTTTCTCCAAATGGTGCGATCAATGTGAATTTGTTGGTAGTACGATATTATACACAGTCCAGCAGACGTCACCAGTTTTGGGGATTGTTAGTACCACTTGGAGCATGTGTTTGGAACTTCTGAGGGCGTTACAGATCTGCCGATGGAGACAACTACACAGCCTATTATGTCTTTCCACGTATTCGGTCGGTCTTCGCTAGAATTCGACAAGCTGAGGAAATGTGATCAATGATTTACATTTGTTCCTGTCAATTGCATAATTTATCATCTTAGGAGAATTTGAGAACTGCTTTATCATAATGTGTTCTCAATGCATGATCTTAGGCAACTATTAACATTGATTCCGATTCTGGCTTTATTCTTCCCCTTTTAATCCACATACATGATTGATCTTTATTGATCTCCATCTTGTTCATTCTTTTTAGTCACTGTCCATAGAGTGGTTTGTCTCTCCAAGATTTCTTTCACATTTTTTGTGTCCCACATTTCATGTCAAGTAGCATCAGAAGTTCAGTGTCTGTGTTATTCTGCGTCTCTTCATAGTCTTCTTTGCAATGGTTCTTGCTACACATCAATGCCTCTGTTTCCAATTCTCTGGCAAGATTTAATGACCAGCCTCATTAGTGGGTCATCTTGACGACTAATTATTATATACATTCCCATCGCGACTATTGCTTTGTGACGGGAAATTTGAATTTGCCTGATGCATCTTTCTCCTTCCTGATGTGGAACATGATCATCAGCTCGAGGATGGGTGACATTATGAATTGCAAGCAGTTTCCTGTTTCCTGTTCTGTCCAAGATTCAAATTTTTTGTTCAGCCCAGTCCATTAGTACAATACTTAGCTACAGGCATTACCAAACTACCTATTACAGATATTTTATTCCTGGAGTTCAGAGAGGACTGCAGGACAAGTCTCACTCTTTTGTATCACTCCTTGCAAATTCTCTCTTTCCTTGTGACGTTCGAGATGTTCTCTCATTCTTCAATGTCCAGAAATTTGTAAGTTTTACTTGGCTCAAGATCTTGAATCACAATGTGCTTATCAACGTCACTGCTCGCTGACGTCACTTTGACTCTCTTTAAATCGACTCTTGCACTTTTGTCAATACCAATTTCATGCAGCTGTCATTAGAAACGCTTCATTTTTAGCAAACTCGAAGATCATCCATGTAAAATAAATGTGATACTTGTCTTTTATCGCCGAGGAGATTATACCCAAAGTCAATGGATGTCTAGATAGCGGAATCAAACTAATGCAAAACGGCAAAGGGGATAGCAAATCTCCTTGAAAAATTCCTCCATTAATGTGAATAATTAGTGTTTTACTACTGCCTTTTTGCTGTGGATTAGTAACCTGGTATTCCAAGACCTCATACTAGCCTTGCAAAACTCAGTAAGTCTAGGAAAAAATCGACCTCCAGGGTCTTCAAAATCCTTCTGGTAGTCAATCTGAGTCACGTTTAGATAACGTTTTCGTTTCCTTACATCATTCAAGATTATTTTATTTAGGAGCAAGATATCCTTATAATCGTAGGAACCTATACGACAACTTTGTACATTCCTGGCAAACGAATGATTCAATGATCAAACGAATGATTGGCCTACAGTTCTACGCCAAAGAACTGTATCCCGATTTGGGTAGCAGATACGTGATGCAACATGTTAGCCATTCTGAGAGTTCGTTTCGGTTTTCTAAAATTTTATTAACAGCCTTTGTTGGATGATAAGTAATTATGTTAGTTTTTTGATCCAATAATACTGGATCTTATCAATCCCGGGAAATTTTCAGTTTCCTATGTTCTTAATTTCTTGGAAGAGGCCCTCTTTCGAGAATTCGTGTACATGCTCCACTGTTTCCACAAGTTCATCGGCAGCATCAACTTCAGATTGGAAACACGATCAGTTTTTGTTGTAGGATCTGCTTTCTTCCCAGACCCCTGCCCAACGTGTTTCGACGTCATCTTTTGCAGGAGGGACAACCATGCCCTTCGGTTTTTGAGTCAGATTGCGATAGAATCTCTTCGCGTCTGTTTCAAATAACCGATTCTATACACGGAAATCTACTCTACGTTTGTAAGGTCAAATTCATTAAGCCCATGCTTGAATTTTCCCTCTTAGCTTCTCAACTACCATTAGCCTTGTGTCATTTTGAATCTGGTATTTTTGTTCAACATGGTGTATTTTTCGTGGAATTTTAGAGGTGAGCGTTGGTTTAGAAGATGCTTCAGCTAAGTGATATTTCACGCCGAGTGCTGACTGTTATCCATTTCATTATTCTTTTCGTCCATGTGTAATACCGAGCAATTTACTGTTTGGCTATCGGTGTTCTTGACTGAGCCAAAAATTATCTGAGGTACCAGACATCCAGTTGCACACCCGATTTCATTTCAGTAATATCTAGCAGTGGCTTAGGGTCAGGGGACGTTAAGATGCTGAGCATCCCCTTGTAAAATATTAATCAAAGAATCACAAATATTGTATTGATTATCTTCCAAGTGAGTGAAACACTTTGAGCGAAACACGTTTTGTATTAATTTTAAAGTGATTTCCTGTGATTGAATTCGGCGCGTTGTTGTAAGCTGGGCTCTCATTGCTTGGACGCTAAAATGCTTCCACCGTCTGCCGCGAGATTGCGACCAGCAATGCGCATGCGGAGACGGTGAAGATCCCCCCTCCCTTCTTCACTTCTGCCCCCAATTCTCGAGTCCCGAGAAACTAGCTTACGGCTTATGAGCAAGTTGCTCGTTTGTGCACGAGAGCGCAGCACACTTGAGGTTGTCAGAGAAATATTTTTCTTTCTCACCCGTGATTCAGTGCTTGGTCATTGGCACAAACAGTAGAAATAGTGCTTGCCTACTAATTCTTAATTAATATATAAGAAGTTGAATTCTTACTTAAATATATTAAATTTAATTTGGTTTGAAACACTCGTACATAAATTCACAAGTGATCTCATTGCCAATCGCGCATGAGAGCTAAAGCTGAGCCATTTCATAATTTGCTTGCAAGAAGTCTCCTGACATAAATCTGTTGAAGTATTGTATCATTTGTTTCAATAACATAGATTCTAGAGAATATTAAAAGTAATGATGTCTTCGGTTCGCGTTATTGTTGAGCATCCCCAAACGCGCGAGTCATGCTACGCCACTGATATCTAGATATCTACCTGGGGTCTCTACCACCACATTGAAGTCAGAATTCGCTTACTCCCTTAGCTTTAGCATTTTCGAATATTCTCAACGGTGAACAAGACTCCATTGGAAGTAGACGACCTCATCCTATCTTGCGTCGATGGAGATTTCCCATCATGTCTATCGTGTAATTCAATCAGTATTATTGTTAGATTCTGTACAGAAGAAAGATTTACTGCTTTTGATGATGTTTCGAGTGACAAAACTGCATCTGGACCATCAAACGTTATTATCAATGTGCTTAATTCTCATGAGATTACTGAAGACTGACTTGTTCGAAAAATATCAAACAAGTTAGGCTTTTTATCCATAATCTTGCCGCTTTCCATATATTGTTCAGCAAGTCTTCAAAAAGAGCACAACTCTTGGAAAGTTAAGGGTTCAGACTACCCCAAACATGTAGCACGCGTTGGAATTTTAATTCTCGAGCTGTCCATATACTTTATAAAAATACAATGTTATTAAAGATATTTTCGAAAATATCACCGACTATGATGGATACCGGGATCCAGAGTCCTTCAACTGCGCTTCAGGCCTGTTAAATATCTTGCACAAAAAGCCATTTTAAGTTTTAAAAATGTTAAACAGCTGGCAGGTGATCAAACTTTTAAAGACCGTGTGATCGATAAATTTGCGACCATGAAAAATCGACGCTTGGACCTGCAGTATAAGAAAATATAAGATAAGTAGAATGTACATCACTTCTCCCCATAGCTCGTCATACGCAGTTTTTAACTGTTTTTGACGTAAATAAATAAATACATAATCATAAGTCAGCCTACCCAAAGTTATTGTGTTAGCTTCGCCACTTATTATTATTATTATTATTATTATTATTATTACGATTAAATATCAGCAGACAGAGTCTCAAATCAAAGGGTTTACAAAACATTCTGTTCCCTATCTTTTCCTGGTCAGCAATAAAAATGTATATTCTCCATGAATGAATTGCAATGTTTGAAACAAACTAATTCCTTCGAAGGTGTCATGTTATCTTGTTATATAAACAATAAAATATTCATTTTTTCTAACCATGCAATATTCAACAACTACATTGATGCTTATGAAAACTGCAACACCAAGGAGGAGACGTACTATTAAATGAAATTTACTCCACAGATTAGTAATATCACAATATACACACGATTATAATTACAGAACTCTAGATACATTTTGACCTAGAGAATTTAGTACGATGTGAAGCCATCACGAGTCTCCAGACGCCGTGGCATGGATTGAAAGAGCCTGGATAAGCTGCTAGGGAACACACTGCCACGCGGTTTCTACGTGTGACTACAAAGCATCGACAGTGGCTGCAGGATGGCCAGAACGAACAAGCTACCTACCGATCATATCTCAGTCATGTTCGATGAGCGACATGTCAGGCGAACGTGCAGACCTCGCCACATGCGGTTGGACGTCGTCCTGTTGAAATATGGCATGTGGATCTGCTTGTAGAAGGGGAAGTACCTCGGCTCCAAAATCTCCCTGGCAGCGGTTTCTATTCATATTCCCCTTAATACGTACAAGTTGAGATCACACATTGTAGACAATGGCGGCCCAAACCATCACACTTTGCGTTTGTCCGCTATGGCGCAGAATAATGCAGGCTGCTTGACTGCAATCACCACGGTAGCGTCGAACACGTACACGTGACTCAAACTCAAGCGGGACTCGTTTGAAAACCCTACATTTTGCCACCAGTGATCATGTTCACGTTCCCATTGCTGTATGAGGTGATTTCCGATCAACGAAATCCGACGCAGAGGTGTGCGTGCCACCAACCCAGCCCTCAGCAGACTGCGTCGATCCGTCGGCGCAGACATGACCACACTCGTTGCAATGCTCCGAAGTCGAGCCAGCACTGAGGACGGCGCCGTTCTGTCGGTTACGGTCATGCGGACAAGACGGCGCATCTCGCGCTGTGGTCGCATTGTGTGGTCCAGTTGTCGCTCGTCGCTGTGTACGACCGTCCTCTATCCACTGGTTCCAAACACGCATCACTGTGTAGCAACGACCACCGTGCGAGTCGCAATGTCACGCTACGACAAACCCGGAGGCCCGAGACCAATCATTCTGCCCCGTTCGAACTCACTCAGATGCTGATATTGTGCCCCTTGGTGTCGACGAGGCATACCGGCACTTGCTTGAAAGTTTCCACGTCGTTTGACGGCTCAACATCGACTGAGTGTGGCGTAACATTGATCTGACCTGTCACACAAAGGAGGGCGCTGCTAGATCAACGTGCACGCCATCTCTATGCAAATTTAATCACTTCTTATGGATACACTATTCCACACATTCACCGATTTTAAAGTGGTTCTAACGATTCCTTCTGGGTGTTGCAATCTTCACAAACACCAGTGTATAAAACAAGATGCATCACCACGATACATTTACATGATTTGTGAGAGTAATTATTTTAAATAGGTATCGAAAAAAGGAAAACAACATTTCTTCAAGAACAATTTTCTAAGGTGTTGGAGGAGTTGTGGTGTAGGTAAAAGTGTACAACAACAGATCATAATATCTTAAATATTTAAATAGCCACTCAAAATCTACACATGTATCATCTTTTGTCTTAAATAATATATTTCGTTTTTTTTCCTTTTTTAAATAAGTTTCTAAAATTAAAATTGTGCCAGAAATATTTGTGATTTAGAAAATCATAAATTTATCATTGTAGATGCTCTGAAACTTTTACAAACTGATTCTACTTTTACCAAAAGTGCTATCTGAACCAATTCTCTGTCACAAACGCATTCACATATATAAAATCATCATCAAAAACTATATTTTCTGTAAATTATCTAACCATTAATTTGTCAACTGAAATTCCAACTCTTCAAATTATTATTTGAGCCAAAATTAAATTTCATTGCAAATTTCAATGATCTCAAGAAGTCATGTGTTGATCAATCAGAGAAACAACGGACATTTATTTCACCAAAACTATGTTACAAAGTAGATCCATAAAGAATTGGCTTACCTGAAGCAACTTGTATGATTTTTCTTCCATTGGTGGATACTGACGCCCCTTGCTTCGACCTAAGCATTTAGTATGGTCCCCATTAATAACTTGGCAGAAAAAACCTTTCTTCGGATCATACCTAGAAAGAAAATTAACAATGAGCATTATTAGAAAAAATTGACATTGTAACAATATTAGAGGAACCATGTCATATAAAAAATTAACATGGCAATTTTAGGTTACAAAAATCTAAATCTAATCTATTACGAACCACGAGATTATAGAGAAAATACAAAGGTGCAGCTTATTTGATCTCTGGAAAGAAGACGACTCAGGCCAAAAGTTCGAGAATTCGCCTTATGTTCGTTCAGATCAATTAGAGAATATTAATTTTGGAGTAAATCATCTGAACGGTTTAGGACGCAGTGTTGACCACAGATGAACACACAGATGTTTTGCTGTCAATCGATTTTACGGTATCAAGGGATCAAAAAATGGATTCTAACTACACAACTTACAGGACGTAATATACTACATACTGGAATAAGATTTCTTCCACTATTTCGTCATCAGGGCCCGACAAAAAGACCTCGAGAAAAAATCGCCAATTTCCGCCGCATGATAAAAATATTTTCGCTTTGCCACGTACGTACTAAGGTGAGAAAATAAAAACTCAAGTATTTCTACACGAACTGTTATGGGGCGAGAGGAATAGCGTCCGTGTGGTGAACAGGTGCCGACGGTGGATTAAGCGGCGGACAACCAGGCAAAGCCATCTAAAACTAATAGCTCCCAAAACCAGGGGCGTAGCGTCCATGGATGTGAATGATGTGTTACATACCCTGACAATATCAGTTATTTTATTTTAAAATGATTGTAAATTGTCAATTTGTTATTTTCTTTTTCTACTACAAAATATTTCATTATATTTCAAACATTACGCCGTTAAGAATTCGATTCTTCACAAGGAAGAACGAATCAGTCTGAAATACCGCCTAGCCTGCGTTGAGAATCAGATGCACACTGACCCATTACATCCAGGGTGCCTACCGTGGTGCCTATGTTTTTCGTCCTTTTACGAAACTTCATTGTTCTCTTCGGTGTTTGTAAGAGAATGAGGTTAATTAATGAACATTGTCGTTTTATTTAAGTTTTATTACCTAATTTTAATGCATTTAGCAACTATATATTTGTAGCCAATTTAGGTTAGGGATTGTTTTGGTTGAATGCACAAGGGTATGTGACTGTGCAATCCACATCTGTGCCCTGGAATCGCAAACACCACGCGATCCGAAGTGCCTACATAATTATGGAGTCGTATTTTTGTGCCGTGGACAAATTATAGCACATGAGAAACAGTAAAAAATATTTGAAAAAAATATGAGAGGATAGAATGTTATTTAAACAGCCAACACAGGCTATGTTGAGCAATACAACCAAAGACATTGGAAATAAACACAACGGTGATATAAGGGAAAATATGGAAATTCTGTCACACTTCATTCGAGTTGAATGCTTTTTGGGAGACAAGGGCTTGTATTTTCTAGCCATAATGAAAATAGGAGATCATGAAATAGAGAAAATTTCATGGAATATATAATTGAAATAATGAAATATGATAAAACTGACAAGGATGATAAGAAAATTCAAATGTTTCGTGCAATCTCACCAAGAAATTCACATTCATTGGATTTCAAGTGTGAGCACGGTTATGTCCGATGAAATTAAAAATGAAATTACTAAAGTCTCATTTGCCTCCGCCATACTAGATGAAACCCTTGATATAAGCACCAAAGGACAACTGTCAACTGTTGTTCATTACGTGTCTGTAAATTGATTGATTTTCTCTTTCCTATTATATTTTTATTATAGGTCACTGTTTTCCATTTCATAAATTATGCCAATTCTACTGGGTTCGAAATCATATGAATTGGACAATTTTGAAAATCATTGGGTTTGATAGTGTTCTTATTATTAAAGTATGAGGACACACATTTATATTTTGCTAGGTCGTAAACTTAAGTCAACTTTTTCTAACTTTCAACCAGGAAACTACATGAAGTACGTGAGCTAATATTTTTACTGGATCAGTTTTCTGTGCACTAATTGATCAAAGTGACAGAAATGGAATTGGTGAATGAAAAATATTTAAATTATAATTAAAGTTTTAAATTATTTTCTCATTTCTCGAGTTACATACCCTAAGCCAAAACTCAGGTTACGCCACTGCCCAAAACCCAAACCCAATCAAACCATATCTAAGCTTAAAGGCTAATTTTAGACTAATTAAGTGCTTTATTCCAGAATTTTAGGTTCTTGTGGTTTTCCCAAAATCGTGGGCGCTGCTAACTTCGGTCTACAGCTAGCAGCTCACACCTACAAAATACAATTTCCCATCACTGCAAGACAAAACTAGTGGTTCTACACAATGGAGTTGCCTCATATTCTTTCCAGCTGCCATCTATCGCCACCCAAAGTAACTTTTTTTGACATTTTCTTAATTTTTTCTGTTTCCTAATAGTAGAACGGAAAAATTAATTGTAGAATATTAAAAAACACAAAAACCTCGTCCTATATGCCAATTTTATTTTAAAAATTTGTAGCTTTTTTTAAAAAAAATTGTGTTTAAGCGAAAATTGTTGAATATTCAAAAAACTTCATTTAAAGTCATTTAAAGCACTTACACTGACAAATATAATAATTTTTACAAATTGCCGATGTGCATAATAAAGATGTGAGAGATCTCTCAAAAAATTACATTTTGTAATTTTTAAAAAAAAACAAAAGAATAGAGCAATATGGCGTTATTGTCACCTCATAGAGCACATTTAGCACTATCCCTACAAAAAGTTTAAAGAAAAAATTTGGAGCTGTTTTCAAGAAAATAGAGCTTAAGCGCTACTGTAAATGTGAAATTTGAGGCTCTTTTTCACAGAAAATTTTTGAGATTTCGAAAAACTTCATTTCAAGTCATTTGAAGCACTTACACTCACAAATTCCACAGTGTTTACAAATTGCTGGAAATGTGCATTTTAACGGTATGAGAGAACTTTCAAAAAAATTACGTGTAATTTTTGAAAAAACAAAACAAATTCCCAAAATGAACTTAACGCCATATTAAAGAGTGCAATTAGCACTACACATTTTAAAAGTTTGAAGAAAAAAATTTAAGCAATTTTTGAGAAAATAACGTTTGAGCATTTCCGAAAATACCGAATTTTAAGCTAGTTTTCACAGAAAACATTTCAATTTTCGAGAAACATTATTTGACATTATTTATAGCATGTGTGCACATTAATATAATAATGTCAACAAATCGCCTCTAATGTCTCTCACGTCGTTAATAGTTACATGTCAAAAAAATTACATTTTTGCAAATTTTGAAAAAACAAAAGAATAGAGCAATACGGCGTTATTGTCATCTCATAGAGCACATTTAGCACTATCCCTACGAAAAAGTTTAAAGAAAAAATTTGGATCCGTTTTTGAGAAAATCTTGTTTTTGTAATTCTTTTAAAATTTCAAATATTGCGTGCAATATTGCACAAAAACTAGTAAAAGTTTCAAAAAAATGTACATGACCTTAATGAAAGAACTCACTTTGGACTACAAATTTTATTGGAAGGAAAAAATCTCTATCTTCAATTTTGTAGTTCTAGGAAGACGCCGAAAAAAATTTCACTTTTGCGATTTCCGGACATTCAGAGTTAACCGTGAAAATCAGACATATACCACCTTAATAAGTGTATTTTACTCTATTCTCACACGAAATTTACAAAAAAAAATTGGAGCGGTTTTTGAGAAAATTTTGAAAATGTCCGGGGGACTTCATGTAAAGTACCCTCAAATTTTGAAGAAAGTTTTTCAGAACCGAGGCTCCTCGAGTGGACGTATATCGACCGAGAATATCCATTTTGGAAGAAATCGCACGCATGGTTTACGCGCTAGTGTTGTTCACAGACTGACGGACGGTTTGAAAAGACCCACTTTTTCGGTATCAGGGGACCCCCAAAACGTGTATTTCCGTTGAAATCTCGAAATCGATTTTCCGCAGCATTACATATCTTCCCTATACTACGTATAATACTCCGTATACGGGGAAGTAAAAAACGTTCCAGCACACGTTTTCCAAAAACCAGGGTTGTACAAAGAAACACAAGTAACATAACGTTCTTATGGGTTAATAGGCCTATACGCGAAAACTCAAAAATCTAAAAAACTAGTGATGCTACACATTGGCAGACTTTCTCGTACTAGTTAGTTTTCCAATTCAATAGATTTACATTTGTGTAATTTTCTTAAAAAGAAAGCGAAATAGAACAAAATGGCGTTTACCTCATCTTACAGAGTACACTCAGCATTATCCCTATGAAAATTGCGAAGAAAAAATGTTTAGACTTTTTTGAGAAAATCTTGCTTTTATTATTTTATAACAGTGCACATATTGCACGCAATATTCCGTGAAAACAAATAAATTTTACAAAATTATGTCCATGACCTTTATGAAAGAACTATTATAAGGATAAAAAAATCTATCTTCAATTTTGTAATAGCAGCAATAAACCTAACAAAATTCAAACTTTTTAAATTTTCGAAAATTCAGAGTTAACAATGAAAAACGGACATACGCCATCTTTACAAGTGTATTTTACTCTATTCTTTCAAAAAAATTAAAGAAAAGATTTGGAGTCATTTTTTTGAAAATGTTTCAGGGGCTTCATTTTAAATACCCCCAAATTGTTTTTCAAAATCGCAAAAATTCGAGTCGAGCCAGATGAACCCGGAAATATCCATTTTGGAAAAAATTCCACGTATAATATGGATGAATTGCGGTTACGAATGAACGGGAGCGAATTTGCAATGTCTTATTATAGGCGTTTTGCTTTGTATCATAAAACAATTAACTTCCTTATTTTTTTGTAATCAACGTGATCTTGATTATACTGATCAGGCTGTAATCAACGTGATCTTGATTATACTGTTCATATTCGGCTATTTACCTCCAATCGACCCCTTCAATCTCATCGACCCCCCGGGGGTCTGTTCCGACCCCATTGGGACCCCCTGCTTTAGACTACAGCTAGCAGCGCCCACAATTTTGGAAAATGCGCTAGAGCCAAAACTTCTGGAACAGAGCACTTAGATAAACGGTTTAGTTGAGTTTGGTTTCTGTGTATTGCTAGCTGTCGATGGCTCTAAGCCCGAGTTCCGCCGGCGAGACGATCGCCCGCCAGCCAACTGCGTGCGATGGGAGCGAGTCTGCGCCGGAGGGTGCACGAGGTCAGAGAAGCCACAAGGCAGATAAGATAGTAATTGAGTTGAGAAAGCAAGAAACACATCTCCGTTTACCGCCTAAGTTGAACCGCCCGTGGACTGGTGAATGGTGATTCTGTCGGTGTTGGTGAACTGTGCTGTGAGGGATATGTTCAGGTTTCTACTACTGTGCTTCATACTTTCAATTTTTCTTCTTCGTATACGGTTAATTGGCTCGTTTTTGGTACGATTTTCGATTTCCTTGGTTGGATTTTGGAAACACTTATAATGTAAACTCTTATTGTTCGTTATTCCTTCTTATTTCTGAACATAACACTAACGTTGTTTTCCACCTGCCAAGTATCAAAATGAGACACAAAGAAAAAAAACCTTTGAAACTATTGATACTATAAGTTATTTCTCGAATCAGTAACGTCACGTAAAATTATAATATTGCAATTCGTTTCCACCTTAACACATCTCAGCCAGCACTTGTAAAAATCACTACTAGGGAACGGAATTTAAAATAATAAAAAAGTGAAATATGTACATATTTATAGCAAGCTATATTATTGGCTTATATTATTAGCTTTAACTCTAAGCTTATATTATTAGAAAACTATGTATTTTTTTCGAAATATGTAAGAAAAATAGAAAATATGTTAAATAAAAACTCATTACAGTATTTAAAATTGCTATACACAAGCATTTTACGAGTACAGAACGTCATCGATCCGCTCTTAACAAGAATGTGCAGCAGCGGAAAGATAGTCCTAACTCTACAGAAGTATTGTACGTATAAGAGCTTTATTCGAAATATAACATACGACCATTGTATATACAATATTGTTACCGAGAAGCCGGTGAAGTGAATAGCAGTATCGTGTAGCCAATGATGGATCATTGAAGCGAGGTAAAAGGACCCCTCCCATATCCAAATCCAACATTGCGATAACACAATGATCTACAAAAATATTAGATTTCAATAGAGCTACACATGGATTCTATGAAACAAACAAGTACGTGGGTAACCACTTCTGAGTTGTTACCGTTGAAACCACTTCTGCTTCACAAATATTAGTTCATCCTTAATTCCGAGAACGCGGTTTTCAAGAAGCAGAGAGGGACTAAGATTGACAATTCTTGGTGAAGGTCTGGTGGTCATAGGGTTGTCATATGTCCTGAAAAAGAGATTTGTCCTAAATATCGACATGTGTTCCGCTGTCTCGCTACATTTTTCTTTGTTACTGCCAAATGTCCTGAATTTGTATACTCTGTTATAATTCCACACAGTTCTTTAACAGGTTGAACGCCATGAGGGTCAAAAGTGGTACTCAACAGATCTGGTTTCGTAACGTGTGAGGGTCGTATGTGACCCTCATTGACTTTTTGTTTTTGCCATGAATGTTATCTCTTGCATCCGTTGCATCTTTTTGCAACACTTTGTGAATTTTAGTTCTTCAGTAAACGTAGACATCCTAAACGAATCATATAAGCAAGATTTTTCATTCTTGAATGCCAGATGTTGGTTTAGCCGTGATCGCTAAGTCATTGTACATTCCTGGCCAGAGTGTACACATGGCTTGCGTCGTTTCGAATCTTCATCTAAAACCGTGCTTAGCTGCTATAAACCTGTGGTTAAGGCGGAGGGAGAGGCCGATATAAAACAAACGGTGGTTGGTCTGCATCGAAGTTGACGGGGTTTAAAGCAACTAAAGTTTGAACGGTTGCAACGGCTCCTGTGCGGGCACGAACGCGACAACTATGGGCGGGCGCTATGCGAGCAGAATAGCTGTGACACTACGGAACCAAAAACCCAAAAATTTCGTTGGCGTCCAACCTGTTAAACTAGTGGTGCTATGCTACAGAATGGCACAGACCCTCTCGTATTAATTTTCTATTTCGTTCGGTCTCGGTTAGCTATTCGGACTTGACACATACTCTTGCCATCTGCCATCTACCACCGCACAAAGAACATTTTTTTCCATTTTCTTAATCTTTCGGTTTCCTATTAGTAGAACGGAAATATTATTTTAAGAATATTAAAGAACAGTAAAACCTTCTCCTAAATGGCAATTTTCTTTGAAAAATTTGGAGCCGTTTTTAAGAAAATGACATTTTAGCGCTACTGTAAATTCGAAATTTGAAGCTGTTTTTCACAGAAAATTTGTGAGTTTTGGAAACACTTCACTAGAAGACATTTAAAGCACTTTAAATCACCAAGACAATAGTGTTTACAAATTGCTGGAAATGTGCATACTAACGGTACGAGAGATATTTCAAAAAAATTACATTTATGTAATTTTTGAAAAGAAAAAAAAACAAGAGAATACAGCAAAATTATTTCTACGTCATCTTAAACAGTGAAATTAGCAAAATGTCAAAAAAATCTACTTAAGGCGGCGATAGATGGCAAGAGTATGTAGCACGACCGAATAGCTAGCCCACAAAGGAAATAAAAAACTAATACGGGAAAGTCTGTGCCATTCTGTAGCACCACTAGTTATTTATTACACGTCAAATATTAGTTAAAAACTGTCTGTGAAGTACTACAGGAGAGAAGCGCAAACAGTGCACGGTTTCTTGAGCTTTAAGATCCCTGCCTTAACTCGTATACATATTCATTTGAATTATGAATGCAGGTAGAAACAAGAAACAAGCTGTTTTTAGCAAGAATCGGTAAGGAACTATTCGCTCTTGAGTAATAAAACTTTGCAAAGGCAAAGCGCCTACTCACTTTTGGCTATTAACCCTTACGATCTCTTTCGCGACGGAATCGACTTACTCCCGCGAGAACATGGAGAACAGAAATTTGAATAACAACATTCCACACTGAGCTTAAGAAACGTGCCTACATTGTGTAGCTATATTTATGTCCAGGAACAAAACAAAGGAGTATCTCAACATTTGCTTAAAGGATTAGAATAACTGGAAGAAAAACCTGATTGAGATGGGGGGGTCATTAAGCCTGAAGCTGAGGTTTCTTTCATGCATATTTAATCTTTCAGAATAATAGTCTAAATTGTTAATACATTAAATATCCTTAATAAAGTCAATATTATTTTCCTTTTTGATGCTCGATGTAGTTCAATGACGAAAGACTTGCAGGAATTACATGAATGATAATTGCTTATTATTCGATTTTTTTCTGGAATGTAAAAGTCTGGGTATCATAGGTTGAGCTTCCCCAGAATATTATGCCATTCTCTGGTGGAAATGAATATTCGTAAAATACACACAACGCGCTGTCTGAAACAGGACATTGTTTATGTATAGCAGGAAGAGTGATTCATGATTCGCAAACAGTAAGTGTAGTGCATGTTTTATCGCGAAGGTAGCGGTCATCCTTCTTCACTGGATGGTGAGATTCTACATCGGCATGCGAGGATTTTATCTCCTACCAGCGCGGTTCCGCCCCAGCCGGGAGGAGCTCTAAGCTCCCAACTGGTCTCCCGAAAGTGTGAGAGTGTAAATGTAAGTAAGGGGCGAGGAAAGGACATGGAAGAGGAAGGAAAGATGGCGCACGGCTCTTGGCCCGTTTGTTAGTATACTACTTCGGCATTCGCCTGTTGATCGGAGAAACCACGGAAAACTACCGATCAGAGCAGCCGGCTGCTAGAATTCTCCTCCTGACAGCGACTGAATGTGTCCTAGCGGTGTAGCTAAATCGAAAATCTTGACACCGTCGGGACGCGAACCCTAAGACCTCTCGGTCAGAGGCACTGCAGTAACATCAGTTGATGCCCTGAGCACCGTTATCGGTATATTTAGAGAATAGAGCATAAATCGAATCCTGCATTGGGTAATTGTCAATGAATTGAAAAGGTGAGAAAAGAATAGAGGTGGCACGTGCACAGGTTGCGAGGTTCCACAACCCTCAAATAAAAATCTGTATTTATCTCACTCACACACACACGCACGCCCGCCCGGGCGCGCGCCCGCACACACGCACGCGCAAGACACGCGCGCACGCACGCCCCCCCCCGCACACACATACGCGCAAGACACGCGCGCACGCAGGCCCCCCCGCACACACACACACCACGCACACACACCGCACACACGCACCCCCCACACGCACGCACGCACACGCTCTCTCTCTCTCTCTCTCTCTCTCTCTCTCTCTCTCACACACACACACACACACACACACACACACACACACACACACACACACACACACACACACATCACATTCTAATACCTACATAAAATTGTTTGAAGTACTACTGAAAATATAGATTCAGATTTGGAACTCATTAAAAAGTATTTACTTGTGTAAATATCACTAATATTCCATTTTATTTCACGTCGTATTTTAGATACAATGATTCTTCTAACACTTAAAAGTGTCTGCATTTTCTTCAGTTGATAAAAATAACCTTATGAGAAAAGATGTGAGTGAAGGACAGCAAGAAAGTTATCTTTGACATAATTATAAGGGAAGCTTTGCCTCCCTTGTTTACCCTGAAAAACTGTCTTGATGAACACTTTCTACACTTCAGGAAAAACTTTCATTTTACCCTTTTAGAAACAGCAAGTTCAAAACTTATAGATGAGAGATAAACAAAATTTTATCGTTTACTACTTCACTGCTGTGTGCATGCTGTGGACCTGCGAGTCTTTTGAATTCTAAATGCCCATCACCAAGTCAATAAATTTATTAAACTTAAAAAAATGAAAACTCATTAGTGCAGAGCACAAGACTTAAATTTAAAAATATTGAACCACATAAAAATCCTAACAACTTGTTTACAAAAAGGATATTCTGTTATGGTTAAAGGAAACATTTGCAGTTAACTCACTATCATAGAGGTAGTAAGTAGTTCACTATGTATATGTACTCAATTGGAAAGCTGAAATCAGCTTAATGACAAAAATGTAAAATAGTCTCCATGGCAAATATTGTCATCTACGTAGAATATAATGAGTCAAGACCTTTTATAAAAAAAAAATGAATGAGTGCCTAGATGGATGAAATAGTGGGGTTGGACCTGTAAGTGCATTGAGCATAAACCTCATTAATAAATGAATAACAAGAAAACAAAGGATCGTGGGATACATGTTCATAAGAAATGGTTGTCTTCTTCACTGTTCATATTCATAAGAACTTTTGTCACACGCCTGAAGTTTGTAAAAGTATTTTTGAATCATCATATTACTCATTATAAAGAAAAACATTAAAGAGAGAGGCACTGTTTTATCTGAATTAAGTCATAATGACAACCAACCATTACGCCCCAGTGACTCTGTACTTTTGATGCATGATAAGATTTTTCAAATTCTCATTTCATTCAGCAACAAACTACTGAATAAAAGTTTTGTATGCACCATGGGCGTTACTTTATGTTTTTGCCCCTTGCACCAAAGGACTTCTCTCAGGACACAGGGAAGCCGCTCATTGATCAAAAACATCTAGTTGGTGCTCTAGATACATCAAGACATTAGCAGCAATTTTCTAGGGCAATACCAAGCTTTTTGGAAGAATATTAATGCAATACTTTTAAGAAAGATTACCTGAGATGCTGAGAATAGTCAAACGGTGGCTGAATTTTTAAAAATCTCTGGAGTTCATTCATAACTTCTACAGGATTTGATCTGAGCTGATCACCATCAATAATATGTAGTTGCTGTGGGGCATAATATGTCAGCCATCTTTCTAAGTGCTGAGCATATTTCCCAGGGTTGAGACACCTAAACAAGAAAACAACAACGTTCATGAAAACTGAAAAACTAATAATTTACTGCAGACAGTAACCACAAACATATATATTATCATAATTTATACATTTTGTCAATTAATAAAATTCTAAATATAAATTAATATTTATTAGAATACATTATTACTGCAATACCTATTTCGCAGCTCTCTGAGAGATTTGGGGGCAGTATCACTAGCAGTTATCACTTGATGAAAAGAGTAGTTTAATGCTACTTGATCACCATGAGCTCTGGTGTGCTGATACCAACTGTATGCTCTCTTTGCTGGAGATATCAAAATAGTAACCTGAAAGAACCACAGAAGTAGGTCATAAAATATTTTACATATCTTTAGTGCCAACCTATTTAACTGCAACTTACCAGTTTGGCATGAGGTAAAAGTGCATGTGCTCTCCTAGGAACAAGATCCCCATCAAAGTATGTTGCACTCTTCTCAAACAAATAACGAGCAGTCAAATTTTTAGGTATTGGAAAATAATTCATGTACCTAACAAAAAAATTCCAGCTTCAATACAAAAGGAAACATTAACAAACGAGAAATGTTAATAATTTTGTTTGCTGGCTTTCTTCAATATAGTCTTAATCTATAATATAGTTTTCAATACAGTCTAAGAAATAACAGCTTTCAAATTATGAATTATATTTTTTTTGTTATATATCATTCAAATAAATTTCCAGTATACTAAAATTCAAATAAAAACAGAATTGTTTAGCTTACAGACAACATAAAATTATGTTGAATAATGCAACCTTTTTTTATTTTATTTTTTTATTTTTTTTTTATTTTTTTAAAAAAAATTTTTTTAAAATTTTTTTATTACCTATTGTATTTTATTAACTGTTAACTCCATTTTCTGTTTTCTTAAAAGCCATTTATATACATATAAATTACAGGCTACAGACACAAATATATAATGTAATAATTATTGATACTGAAAAGGGATTTCCTTTTCCTGTAGACCAAGAATTCATAAACTTGATTCCAAACTTATTCATTGTGGGTATGACTGGTAAAATTATAAAGAAACAATATTTTTAAGCCATAATTAACCCTCAACCGGCACACTTATATTTTGTTTTACAAATGGGACACAGGTCTGACACCCCCCACAAAATAATACATGATTTAGAGGTTCTTCATGACTTGAGTATTTGTATTTGACAAACCTAATGAACAGGGAGCAGATTCCTAAGAATTTGCATATTTTTGTTCATTGCTTCAGGATATAGCTAAGTGAAATTTCTTGGCATTTGGTTACAATATGATGCTACATAGATGAATGTGTTAGTGCATATTTGGCCAATTTTTCCTGTTTGTGCATATTCGTGTAAATATAGGTGCATATTTTGCATATTTTATTAAAATAGAGACTTATCTCTAAAACGTTTTAACTCTTCATACAATCTAGAGCGGCCATTGATTACAAAGAGTTTGTCACAGTTTGAGTTATTTTTTTGTTTTTGTTTTCTATTGATGATAAAATACCTTTGCAAATGTAGGAAATTTCTTGATACCACATTTTTTCTGCTAAAAAACTATTCTGTATAAAAGAAAATAAATATTTTCATTCCAAGCACACTTCTTCTGCATTTTACCAAGGAAGGTTTATGCAGGAAATGAAATATTGGTAATTTTAATTGCATATTTGAGAATTTTTAAGTCATAAATGGATATTTTTAAAAGCATATTACAAGATTTGTTAGGACAATAAAATCCTCTCCTTACTAATGAATATTTGAATTCACAACCATACACATTTTTATTACACAACATTTTTTTCACTCCATTCCATTACTAACTCATTAATTTAGATTCTGTGCGATCTGTACTCATCTCCGTGATCCATGCTCATTGCAAACTCCTTTTCTCTAATGAAATAGAACCGATATTACATATTAGCCACTGTATTAATATTTCATACCTTTTATCTGAATTTTGTACCTTATTACAAATGATTGAAATGTACAGAATGCAAGTGCTTCAAATTAAAATTTCTTACATAAATGCTCAGTGGGGAATACGATGAAATTAATCACAATGATAGATGAACTGATTAAACAAATTTATATAATGTTCATCGGTCAAAGTTGCCATGATATATTTCAGTATAACAATATAAATTTTTTAAGTGGGGTGGTCTACACCTCAGTGTTCCAGTTGAGGGTTAAGTCATAACTTCAGAAGTAAGACATAGGAACAAACACACAATTACTGAAGATGATTAAAATACTCACCAGTCAAGACCTCTGTAATAGTTTTTGCCATTAAAAAACTGAATTTCTTCAAAAGTATCTGGGCTGGGGAAATTACTACTAATATCTGGATGCATTGAAAGGAATGTGTAGAGGGCAGTAGTGCCAGTTTTCTGTGGACCAATTACCAAAAACCTAGGTAATTGCTCACATGTTTTATTTCGAGACCAAATTCTCTGATGTCTCAAATCATCACATGGGTTCTGAAACAGAAATATAGTATTTTGATTTTATTTATTATAAATGCAGAGAATGAAGTTGATACTGAAATGTTCTCTAAACACACTATTTAATTAAACTTCCTAATAAAAGTATGGAAAAATTAAATTATGCAAACACCTCTCGCAACCCAAGAAAAGATGATGTTCACTTCTTCCAAGATGAAGGAAAAGGAATAGGAGGAGGAAGAGATGGAGAAGTCAAAAAACAGGAAGAAAGAGAATAGGGGGGTAGAAAACCAAGGATAAAAAGAATGACAAAGACAAGAAGAATGTAGGAGGAGAAAAAGAAGCAGAAGAAGAGAAAAAGGATACAAAGAAGGAAGAGTAGATGGAGAATAAGGAGAAGAAAAAGAGACAATGGAGAGGAAGAGAAGTATGAAGAAGAAAAGAGAAAGTAAGAGGCAAACAGGAGAGATGAGAATGAGAAGAAGTAAAGGAGAGAAGAGAGAGAGAGAGAGAGAGAGAGAGAGAGAGAGGAAAGGAGTTGAAGGAAAGGAGAAACACAAGAGAGACGAACAAAAGCAGAGGTGAAGAGTAGAAAAGTAAAAGAAGGGAGTAAAAGGAGAGACAAGAAAGGACAAAGACAAAGCAGAAGAAAATAGAAAGGAGTAGGAGGAAAAGAAGGAAATGGGAGAAAAGTAAGATTAAGAGGAAAATGTTTTTTTGTTGTGCTTTGCTTATAATAATATTGGTTGTAGAAATAGAAATAGAATAGAAAACTAATACGGGAAAGTCTGTGCCATTCTGTAGCACCACTAATTTCCTTTACAGACACGAAATTGCTGACTTCTAGTATTTTATGGGTCAGAACTTCAAAATTACCACAAAACAATCAGATATGATTTGCTTGTCTTGCAATTTTGTCATAAAAAAAATATTCTAAATGCTGTTTTTCGCCATCTGCTGGTGTTATTTAGAACTTACATCTATTAAAAATGCTTTCTCTTGGCTTTCTTTTTGGTAATGGTTATTATGTGCAGACTTAAATACAGAACAGAAATAGTCAGCTAGCATGAACATATTATAGATTTCTTGGCGTCATCTTTCAAATACTGAAATGGCTTGATGAAAGGACTCACTATGATGATCAAAAATTGCACCACACTTTTCCAGAAAAATGTCCAAATGGGAGTGAAAAAACATTAATTTTTAAGCACATGTTGAATTTTCTTTGATGAAAAGCTATTAATATTTTTTCTATTTTCTCAGAGTTTGAAGAACAAGAGTTTCTCAGAAAATTGAAGGTAACTTTTCTGAACAATTTCCACACAATTTTTCTCCTGTAGTGAAATTGTTCGCAAAGTTCTTCATCTCTTATCAGAAAACATTTCTTTGATACAATCCTGCATCTGAAATTTCTTTAATTTGGAGAAATATCTTCTTGTATTTTAGCTATGCTTGTCCTTGGAAATATGTAAGAATTTGTGAAAAATATAAAAGTAGGTCCATCATTATCAAATGTTTTTTTCAAATGTTATCCTAAATTAATATGCAAGTGAGGAAGCAAAATTTTATGAACCACCGCTTCTGCACATTATTTCATCCCTTACATTCAAGATATTTCAAAGAAGCTAGTTCTTTTTCTTGAAGTGTGAAAAATTATTGAGACTGACCTACAATATTCCGTAGGAAACAATTGCACTTTGTGTATCCTTGTTTAAGTTCAAGAAGGACATTAATCATCTTTAAATTACTACAAATTAACCAGTAACTAAATTGAGATTGATAAGATTTAGATGATACTTTATATTTTGGTATGGTACTTAAATTTACAACATAACCTGTAGATATAGATTGTCAGACAATCCCACCATAGAACAATATGACTGAGGCTTAGAATGAATTTATCCTGGAATCATTCATTCTTGAGCCTATTCTATAAAACCATGAATTTGCAGGATTGTATCATAACTTCATTCTAACAAAAAGAACTGTTTTATACACTGATGAGCACATAACTGCAATAAAGGTGTACTGAAATTCACTTACCCCCCATACAGGATCACCTTCTTCAGGATACAACTGAAAGTAACGTTCACCAAGTTGTAAAGGAGGAGCAGTACTAAGATGTAGGTTGGTCCAGCACTGCAGAAACTTAATTACAGATTCAAAAGTGTATAATGCCAGGCGATCATTGCCATAATTTGACATGTGTGTCATAAAAATATTAATCTGAAAGAAGAAATTCAATATGATAAATTTTCTTCAACTTTAAACAAAAACAAAAAAACAACAATAAAAAACAATATAAAATGTCTTTTTTTTCTTTTTTTCCCCCCAATCATCTTTACTGGGGTAGTACACAACATTCATGCATATCACCACCACACTGCACATACATACACTTTGGCCACCAACACAACACAAGCAAATCTGCACAACACCAAAAACAAACTTGTCTTCACACGTGTACTTATAACATACATCTTTTACAATAAACAAAAAGTATTACAAAAATATTCACATTTAAACACAAGTGGTCTGTGGTGTAGTAAATAGAAACTACAGCCCTCAATTACACACTAATGTTGTATTTTTTGAAACTTGCTTATTTTTAAAAATCGAGTATAATTATTTCAAAGAACAAAAAATCTATTTATTAACAAAATTCAACTTAGAATTTTCATACATTTCTTGGGCATTCTTTCAATTAAGTGTTAATGAATGTTCAAAGTCCTCCTGACGATTACATGCTCCAAACTGTGGTGGAAGGACTCACCTCTGCATTATGTCGCCCTGTTCAAAATATTTCAAAGAGGTGGTGTGCAAGAAAAATTTAGAACTCACAAATACAGGAGAAGGCTCACAATGTTTCATTTTCAGAATAACACATTTGGATATATCCAAAGTCATGTTCAACAAAAATCTTAGCAAATATTGTCTGTGAAGCATGGTATTAACAAATACCAATCACTACCTCAAGAAAGTATCTATTGGTGGTGTATCCAGGGATGGAAACATTACTCTGGCATCCAATACAGACATTTTTTTGTAATGGGCAAATATCTTCAAATTGAAATATCTTTTCATTATTATCAATGGAAAGAAAAAAGAAAAGAGAAGAAGAAGAAGAAGAACAAGAAGAACAAGAACAAGAAGAAGAAGAAGAAGAAGAAGAAGAAGAAGGAGAAGCTACAACAGCACCCACTTTCTCGCATTAATTGTGATGTTTGCAATTTCCATATATTTAGAGAATTTGCCAAAAAAGAGACTTGTGCCATTTTATAAGCAGCTCTTTTCAAGGGAAAAAATTAAAGAAAAATTTGCAATCATATTTGAAAAATATTTTTACATTTTGGCATGCTACTATAAAGAAAGTACTGTAATACACCAGAAAAAAACAACAACAACTGATTGGTGATCACAAACTTTGTATTGCATTTATTTAATTATTTGATTTATTTAACACCAAAAAAAGTTACCCGTATGTCATTCTATGTCGACATTTACTGTATGACGTTCTATGGGGAAAAGTGCACAATTTCTTGACCACTAGGATATTTCTGCAAACTCCTGTAATAAATATTAACTTGAATTATGAATACCAGTAAAGAGGAATGTTTTAGGTAAGAATTGGTAGGAAAATATTCATTCCCATGTAATAAAAACCGTTTGCATAGGCATATCAGCAACAGATTTTGGCTACTATCCCCAGCGTTCTTAATGAAGGATTCGACTTACTGCAGCAAGAAAATGGAGAACAATTACCCAGGCCAACAATCAAAAAACTTTCTGTGTGATATCATTATAAGTGAGCTAGTTCCAAAAATAACATTAAAAATGCTGTATCACCCACCATTTGTTCACATTCCAACATTTTCTCTGTATAACTAAGCAAATGCAGCTCTGAATTCCTAGAAACGTATGAAATGCAGGAAGTTAGAATGCGAAAGCATTAGGACAAAGAGGGTAGTATACTCTTTGGTAAAATATTTGACAAGCAGTACCGTGTTTGTTTTATTGGAGATGCACACATTTGCATTGTTGCTATCAAGATAAGATACTAGTGTAGCAGTTAGTGTTCAGTCACGGCTAGTCATGGTTGTAAGAACAGCCCTAACAGTTTTTGTAATATTTATGGCAAATTTGTAATTAAAAACACCATCAGAACATTACAGACTTTGTTACACATATGTATTTTTCTTATTTTGGAATCAAACTCGGTGATCAGGACAAATCTTGAGCACCACTTAAAAGTATGTTATATTTGAGTAGAGGACCTTAGAAAATGGCCAAAAAAGGAGAAATTATCCTTTAAATTTGTCATTCCAATGGTATGGAGGGAGCCAAGGAATCAATCAGATAATTGTTACTTTTTCGCATTGATGTTACTGGTTACAACTCAAAAAAAAAAAAAGGAATTCAGGAACCTTAACCTACCATCTGAAATTCAGCCAATACGCCATAGTAAGGATCTGCCAGTACCTGAATCATCAATGGCTTTTGCAACTGTTAATCTGGATAATGAGTCAAGTGATGAATCTCCCTGTGATAAAGATGAACCAGCTGACAATGAGTTTCAGTGTCCCGTAAACAATGTGGGTGTTGTTCAGTCAAACTGAGGTAAATGATTTGATCAGAGAAATGGGCTTAACAAAGGAGAAAACTGAAGTGCTTGTCTCCAGACTCAAAGAAAAGAATTTGTTAGCAGCAGGAACCTCAATTCATGTGTACATGAGAAGAGATCAGCAATTTGCTAATTTTTTTAAACAAGAACAGGATTTAGTATGTTGCTTGAATATTGCTGGTCAGGTGAATGAGTTTGGAATTCAATACAAAAAAGAAGAATGGACACTATTTATCGATTCCTCTAAAACTAGTTTAAAAGCAGTTCTATTAAATCATGGTAAGACCTGCACATCATTACCAACAGCTTATTTTGTATACATGAAGGGAAGTTATGAAAAACTCTGTAGTTTTAGAAAAAATATACAATTCTGCCCATGGATGGATGATATGTAATGACATGAAAATGAAACGCATGATTCCTGGCCAGCCAAGTGGTTTTACTGAATTCCCATGTTTACAATGCGAATGGGATAGTAGGGCACACGATGAGCATTGGTCTAGAAAGAATTGGCCAGTCAGAAAATATTTAAAGCCAGGGGAAAAGAACATTCTATGGGAACTTCCAGTAGATCAACACAAGCTTCTGCTGCCTCCGTTGCACATAAAAGTAGGCCTCATGAAACAATTTGTAAAGTCCTTACCTAAAGATGGGCAGGGTTTCAAATACCTTTGTGAAAAGTTTATACAAATGTCTGAAGAAAAATTATTAAACGAGGGTATCTTTGTTGAGCCTGATATTAGAAAAGTGATGTTTGATCCCCAATTTGAACTACATTTGACAGTAAATGAAAAAGACTTGTAGATTGCTTTTAAATACGTTAATAAGTTCCTAGGCAACAAAAAAGATCCAGACTATCAAGCAATTGTTGCCAATATGCTAGATGCTTTCAAGAAATTGGGATGTTTAATGAGCCTCTCGGTTCACTTTTTAAACATTTACAATTCTTTTCAGACAATTGAGGTGATGTAATTGAAGAACAAGGTGAGCATTTTCGTCAAAAACTGAATGTGATGAAAAAATGTTATCAGGACGCAGGATCACCAACATGGGATATTACTGTTGGTCATGTCACCAAGAGGCAGCAAACGGCACAGATGAGAAAAAACTATATCAGGGGCTTTAAAAAATAGAGACAAAGAAAACGTAATGAATGGACACGCAAACCTTTTGTAGAATGTAATGTTAAGACTACAAAGCCATCTGTGTTTAAATAGGGTTGTGTCAGTATTTTAGATGTAGTTTACTTTTCATTTTTATTGCGTATACAGCATATTTTCCCATAACTTAATAGATCAAATTGTGGCTAAACTGTGGGTGATGGAAACAAATAGAGTTCAGATACGAATTCAGCACCCCAAAAACTATAAAAATCAGCTATCAAGATTTAAAAAGTTTTTTGAAACCCTTTTTTTTTTTTTTTGTTGGCCAATGTTATTTGAATAGATACCTTCCCTAAAGTGTTCACACACATGCATAGATAGTGTAAGCTACATTTATGTCCAAAAAGCAAGGGGCCATCTCAGCATTCGCTAAAAGAATCAGGGAAACTGGATGAAAAACCTGACTGAGATGAGGTTATTGACCCAGAAACTGAGGCACAATGCTTGTCATATGCATATTTAGTATTTTAGAACTGTACCATATAAATGGTTCATATTACATTAAATGTCATTATTAAAATCAATAATAATTTACCTTTTTGATCTTGATATAGTTTCCAATTGTTTAGAAACAGTTATGCAGTAGATAATATTTTACTTGACACTTTTAGAATGATTTGAATCATTTAATGTCATCAGGCAGTGTGTCACAAGAGTAATGTACTTGTATGTTATTTTTTTGTAATGAGCTGTCCATGAATATGATTACTATGTCGAGTGTTTTCTACATATTAAAAAAAAAAGAAGAAGAAGAAGAAGACGAAGAAGACGAAGAAGAAGACGAAGAAGAAGACGAAGAAGAAGAAGAAGAGAAAACGTTATACCCCATTTTAAGCTTAAGACGTGCAAGGAGAAGAGTGAGATTTGGCATAGTTAAAATTTATAAAGAGAAAGATTGTAAAAACCAAAAATTTATATGTGTGTTACAAATAAATTAAATTAAATATATAGTGTTTAGATGCAACCCACAACACACCATAACATACTGCAACACACTACTGTCATGCTTAACTGGAATATAATAAGTTTTTAAGCCTGAAAACCAGAATTTTGTGTTCCAAATGGGCACAGGTTTTGTTTTTATAACTACAAAATGAGATTTTTTGGATGTTTTATTTCAAGCTCAGCATTTAAGAGAAAGATACTACATTCTATATTGCCTTCGGTACATGAAAAGCATATTGCCTTCCTTCAAAGGGGAAGTAAAGCTGGCTGACCCATGTTAGTAGATTTACTCAAGCCTAAATGACGCCTCTGAGCTAAATTCAAAATCGCCTCTTTCCTCGCCCAAGAAGTACCTTCTTTCTCCGCTAATTGGTGAAAGGAGCGTAACGAAATTTGAGTGGTCAGACGGAGGAGCAGGCCTCATGGCCTGAGTCTCGCCACGTAAAGTAAGACAATTCAATTCAATTGTTAAAAGCATACTGACTTATGTAGGACTTTTCTCTGATGCCAGCTGAGGTTACCAGACCAGTTTCCACCATGTTTCCCACCCACGTTAGAGGGAGAATCCAAATGAACCCCTGTCTGATGTTAATTCAAAACAATGTGTTAAAATGATATACAAATCAGTTACTGTGTTGAAGTGGATCCTACTCAAAATATTTTACTAAAGCTTTAAATTATCACTTTAAAACTGAATATTTGCTTAAAAATTATAGTCCTTCATTACCCTTTACATACACAAATGTGCAAAATTTTCACTCAGGATCAGCTAGTAATTATAGTTATCAGTAGAGCCCGGATGTTTATGACCTAAAAATGGTAGAAATATGCAAGCATTTCTGACCTAAAAAATATGAAAATATGACCACAAATATGACGTACAAACCTTTTGGTTGCATTTTCAAAACCTTCAAAATCATTCTGCTGTTTAAATAACCATTATATTGAAAATATACTTTTAAAATCTAGCACATTCACAATTTACCCCCCTCTCCATTGGTACCCATGAAGACTACCAGCTAAAGTTAGTTGTAGAAGAGGTTCACCTTGGTAAAAACACTGACAAAACTAAACAAGCACTTCCTTCGCATCTGGTGCTTCCTTTTTCTCTTACATAGTTTAACCCTCCAATTCCCATACATACATATTTACAGGAAAGACAGGCAACAATTAGATACAACAATTGTAAGAAATTAGGTAAGTTAGGAGATGTGAAAAATCTCTTTAAAATGACTGGAAGCAAGTAAGTGAAAATGAATTCAAAAAGATAAAAATATGACAAAAGTACACAAATTCGTGGAAAAAATATGACCGTAACATGAAAAATTTATGAAAAATGACCAAAGGGTTTAAAATGCCCAAATTTGACTATATATGATAAATGAAAATTGCTTAATTTTAGTCACTGTGGATTAAATTATGCAGAATTTATATTTTCCATAGAAATAATACAATGAAAACAAATAGGACATGTCGTAAACATCCGGGTCATAGTTATCTGTATTGGTTGAAAATATGTTCCTGCCCTTTAATAAAACCGACTAGATCGTGAAAAAAATAGGCACGGAAATAGTAGAATTCCTAGCTTAATAAAAGGAGGCCCACAAGGATCAAGGCGAGATTTCCTTATTCGTACAAATTCTCTTCTATAATCTAAAAGTCTGGAAGGTACAGGTTGGGTTTCCCCACAATAGTATGCTGTATCACAGATGGGAATGAGATTTCGCGAAATGTATCACAGATGGGAAAAGGCTGACTGAATTTGAAAGAATTCTGAACGCATAGAATAACTAATTTTGTGTTTATTTAAATGAACATTCCAGTTAAGGTTTGACTGAATCGAGAAACCTAAATAACTTGTTACCTTAACGTTAATGGCATTTCTTTTATATTCAGGGGAATGCTCATTTGTAAATTCGTAATAAAAAAACTGCATTGAACAGTTGTCTCTTCTTTTACTATTAATGCTATTACTACAGCGCGGAAGTTTGGCAAAATGCCTTTAACCTTCTTACTACCGCTACCGCGGTAGAGAGAAAGTTATATAATGCAGGGCGAGAGAACTGCAAATTTCCAACGACACGTCTCAAGGTCGGCCACACGCAGTCTGTATATGTGTGCAAATGCTTTCAGTGGTCTCTTGCGAATGAGCACGAAAATAATGTCATCACATTCACTTCAAAATTAAAACTTCATTCATTGATGTTCTACAAAAATGTGAGTGAATAATGATTGAATGATTCGCATAAATCAATTTCACATAATGGTTCTGTGATCTGGCAGCCGTATTGTGCAAGTGTCGCAAAAGATGCAGGTCTTTCATCGTCATACTGAGCGACGTACCATGCATATCTAATGAGGTTCCTAAATCTTGGGGAAGAAAATTGGTAATGGATGAGTGATTGTAATTTTTTCCCTTTGGTATAGGTGAAAATCTGCTCACCATGAAACAATTATTTTCTCTGTAATTTTGCGATAAAGAGATTTCCGTTGTCGGAAGTTAGTATCTCACACACTGCGGCCGTTCCTAAGAAAAGTCTGCCAATCGCTTCTGCTTTGGATATTTCGCGCTAGTACTGTCGATCGCATTTCATTCGTCCGCAAAGGGGAGGGGGATCCCCAACCCTCTGCCCACGACGGCGAGCCAAGGCGAGGCGCGTTGCGGAGGCCGTTGTTTCACACGGCGCTGACGCATCCCTTCAAAGGGTTGCCCAGTATTTTGACTGGTGTGCCAAACAAAAAATCATCAGTTTTCATATTTTAAAAAATGCTTCTACACAACTTTGGCAGCTAAAAATGTACGAACAGCCTTTAAATAATATTTACTTCGAGTGAAAAAAATTTCAGGTGCGCTTTCCACATGACGAAGTTTACCATTTCCTTGTTAGAAAAAAGAACTAACACGTTGTGTAGCCAGAATCCATGTTCTGTGGGCCCTTGATACCGAAAACTCTATTGACGGCAAAACATACGAACATACACGAGCGGTTCAGTCAGTCAGTTCGTCCGTCCGTCCGTCCGTCCGTCCGTCCGTCCGTCAGTCAGTCCGTCAGTTAGTCCGTCAGTCAGACCGTCAGTTAGTCCGTCAGTCCGTCAGTCAGTCAGTCCGACAGTCAGTCCGTCAACCAGTCCGTCCGTCCGTCCATCAGTCAGTCAGTCTATCAGTCGCTGTCAGTCGGTCTGTCAGCCAGCCTGTCAGTTTGTAGTCACTCTGTGAACAACGCTAGCGGCGAAGCCGTTCAGCCGATTTTCTCCAAAACTGATACTCCCCAATTGATCTGGCTGATGTCGCGGCCCCTTGAATTTGAAACCGATATTTTAATTTTGGGGTGTACTTTACATGAAACCCATGGGGCATTTTCAAAAAAAAACGCTCTAACGTTTTCGATTACACTCTGTTATTGGATGGTGAGAAGGACGTTTAAGAGAATGGCGCAGTTCATGTGCGTTGAAAACCCTGATTATTCGAAAATTGAAAAAAAATCAAAATTGTTTTTCGTGTGTTCCTACAACTAAAATATTAAAGATAGAGATTTTTTACTCAATGAAACCTGTTCCTTAAAGATAGATTTTGAAATACGGTCATGTACATTGTTCGAAAATTTGAGTAATTTTCGCGTAATCTGCATGAAAATACGGGCGAGAAAGTACGTGCTGTTTTAGCACCACTAGTTTTAATCTTGAAATGGTATCAGAGAAAACAGAATTATAGATTTCGTTCTTCGCACTTGTGTAATCTCCAGAAGGGAAGAGAACAAGAAGGAACTGAGAAGGGAATGTTATGTACAGACAAATCTGCCCTCAAAGAGGATTAGAGACCATTCACAAATACAAGATGAGATTTCTCCTGAGCGAACATGTCTGTCGGCATCAACGAAAAATATCAAAAATCTTCACTACTATCATTGTCTTTTCCCTTTCTGATTTTGAACACAACCTGCCTCGAGACTCCGCATCCACAGAAAGACAATATACGACCGTGTCTTCACGTGCAAGTTTGCAAGTATGTTTCCAGCTTTATAGATATCGGTGCCAGGAGTGGAAAAGGGAAAATAATGACGAAAAAGGCAGAAAGTGCACAAATATTGCATAAAAAGGCACAAAACATATGCCAAAAATATGCATCAAAAGCTAAAAACGGTAAAAGAATGAAAATCTACTGAAACAACTCCAGAAATACAATTGAGTGATCCCTATTGTTAAAAGTCATAAAATCGTCATAATAATAAACTAGTGGTGCTACAAAATGGCACAGACTTTCTCGCACTACTTTGTTTTCTAATTTCTTTGGTCTGGGCTAGTTTTATGGTCTTGCTCCATCCTCTTGCCAGCTGCCCAAAGTAGGGAGAGTTAGGTTAACCGGTCCACTTTCTTTAACTAGTTCTAAAATGTTATTTACTTGACATATAGTCGTGAAATTTCGCACATTTCAGAGAGGCCTTCTCCTTAGATTGTGGGAACCAACAACATCATTATGCTTACAGTTATTGTCAAATATGGAACGATATATACATTTGCAATAAGTCCAGTTAACCTAACCGGTAAAGTTAAGTGGACCGGAAATTGAAATAAGCTGGAAAAATAACATTGACGTTTAATAGACTGTTTTAATGAAAAAAGTCATTCTTCTGCACATTGCCATAACCTTTTTCACACATAAATGAGAAAATGGGCCACGGACCGCGAGCAGTTCCCCAAAACGTGGCATATAAAATTAAAACTTGGAAATAACAATGGTAATGAATTAAATTAATAAAATAATAAAAGGCGAATAAATTATCTAACATTGCAGGTTTAATAATTGCCAATCTACAAATACTAGTTTCGAAAAAAAAATAAAGGGGTAACTGGGCAGGTCCACTTAACCTAACCTCCCAGAGGTCCAGTTAACCCCACACCACATATTTTATTTATATGCCCGAAAACACACAAGCCGCGACGTATTATTAAAAACAAAACATACTATTATAGAGAAGAAATACTAATAATTAATTTGGTGTCAATATTATTCTTGTAGTTGTTATTCAATCACAATAAAAATGGAAAGCAGATGTGTGGTAGAAAAAAATCTCTGTATTTTCAGAATGAAAATTCCTTACTGTACTGAACAATGAAGACCTGCAACTTATTATTGTGGCTAAGATTATCAGCCCTGCCATACTATGAATACCATTCAGTGGAAAAGTCAGGAAACACATCCCACCAACATTTAAATGCGTGAACCAATTAACCTAACCAGTCCACTTAACCTAACTCTCCCCTACATTCTTTGACGTTTTCTCATTTTTTCCTAATTTCCTAATGGTAGATTCGAAATATTACTTTTAGAATGTTAAAGAAAAGTAAAAACACGTCCTACCTGTAAATTTTCGGTCAAAAATCTAGAACACTTTAACAAAAAATCGTTTAAGCTCAAGTGTAAAAGCAAATTTGAAGCTCTTTTTCACAGGAACCTTTTGAGTTTTTGAAAACTTCATTGAAAGTAATTTGAAGCACTTCCACTCACAAATGCAAAAATGTATACAAATCGCTAAAAATGTGCGTATTAAAGGCGTGAGAAATACTTCAAAAAAATACATTTATGCATTTTTTGAAAAAAAAACAACAAAACAGCAAAGTTAATTTTAGGTCATCTTAAACGGTGCAATTAGCATTATCAGTACGAAAAGATCGAAGAAAACATTTGAAGCCGTTTTTGAGAAAATGGCGTTTGAGCGTTTCTGGAAATGCTGAATTTTGAGCTCGTTTCACAGAAAACTTCTGAGTTTTCGAGAAATATATGATATTATTTAAAGCACATACATTGTTAAATGCAATAATGCGAACAAATTGCCGCTAATGTAAATATTAAGAACTTGAGAGGCTAATCAAAAAAATTATATTTTTGTAAAGAAAGCAACAACAAAACAATAGAGAAAAATGACGTTCATGTCATCTAATAGAGTTCATTTAGCACTATTCTTATCACAAATTTAAAGAAAAAATTTGGAGCCGTTTTAGAGTAAATCTTGCTTTTGTAATTTTTGAAATTGCACAAATTGCAAGCAATATTGCGCGATAGTTATTAAAAATTATCAAAAAATGTGCATGAACCTAATGAAAGAACTAACTACGGGGGGAAAATTTCGTTTGAAGGAAAAAACTATCTTTAATTTTTACTTCCCCGTATACGTACGTATATACGGAGTAATATACGTAGTATAGGGAAAGTTATGTAATGCTGCGCGAAAAAATGACAAATTTTCGGCAGAAAAATCTTCGTTGCCGGGCCGTGATAGCGAAAAAGTGGATAAAACCAGTTGCTAAATTAAGAAAAAAATCCCCTAACACGTGGTGTAGCCAGAAATCCTCTTTTGTGCTTCCTTGATACCGAAAAACCAATTGAAAGCAAAACGTCCGTAGCGCCTAAATTATGCATACGATGTTTTCCAAATTGAAGTCCCTGTCGACCCGGCCTGAGTCAAAGCTCTGAGATTTTGAAAAATATTCATTAATTTTTGGGGGGTTTTGCATGAAGCTCCCGGACATTTTCAAAATTTTTTGAAAACGTCTCTAAATTTTTTCTTCAGATTTCTTGTAAGTATATAGTAAAATACACTTATTAAGGTGGCATAGGTCCCATTTTCCCGGTTTACTCTGAATTTTCGAAAATTGCGAAAGTTTGAATTTTATACGGCGTCTTCCTCCAACTACAAAATTGCAGGTAGAGATTTTTCCTTCAAATAAAGTTTGTTCTTCATAGTGAGTTCTTTTTTTTTACAGCCATGTACATTTTTTTGAAGCGTTTAGTAGTTTTCGCGCAATATAGCGTGCAATATGTGCATTTTAAAAAAATATATAGAAAAACAAGAATTTCTCGAAAGAGGCTCCAAATGTTTTCTTTAAACTTTTGGTAGGGATAGTGCTAAATGTACACTATGAGATCACATAAACGCCATATTGCTCTATTCTTTTATTTTTTCAAAAATTGCAAGAATGTAATTTTTTTGACTTGTCTCTCACATCGTTAATATTTACATTAGCGGTGATTTGTTCACTTTATTATATTAATGAGTACATGTGCTTTAAATAATGTCAGATAAAGTTTCTCGAGAACCCAACCGTTTTCTGTGAAAAGTAGCTCAAAATTCCGCGTTTTCAGAAACGCTCAAACGCCATTTTCTCATAAATTGCTCCAAATTCTTTCTTCAAACTTTTGGAACGGATAGTGCTAATTGCACTCTTTAATATGACTTAAAGTTTATTTTGAGGTATTTTTTTTGTTTTTTCAAAATTACAGAAATATAATTTTTTTCATTGATCTCTCACATCTTTAATACTCACATTACCAGCAATTTGTAAACATTATTGTATTTGTGAGTGTAAGCGCTTCAAATTACTTCAAATGAAGTTTTTTGAAAATTCAAAGATTTTCTGTGAAAAGGCTTCAAATTTCGCATTTTTAGTTGAGCTTAAACGCCATTTTCTTCGAAACAGTTACAATTTTTTTAAAAGAAAATTGCTATTTAGGACAAGGTTATACTGTTCTTTAATATTCTAAAATTAATATTTCAGTTCTACCATTAGGAAACAGAAAAATTAAGAAAATGTCAAAAATATGTACTTTGAGCGGCAATAGATGGCAGCTGGCAAGTGTATGTATCAATTCCAAAAAGCTAGCCCAGACCGAACGGAATAGAAAACTAATACGTGGAACTCTGTGCCATTCTGTAGCACCACTAGTTTAGTTGCAGGAAGATGCCGCAAAAAATGCAAACTTTTGCAATTATCGAAAAATTAGAATCAACTCTGAAACTCGGACCTATGACACCTTTATAAGTATATTTTAGTCAATTCTTATAAGAAATTTAAAGAAAATATTTAGAGCCTTTTTGAGAAAATTTTGAAAATATCCCAGGGGTTTCATGTAAAGTACCCTCAAATTATAAAGAATACTTTTCAAAATCTCAAAGCTTCGACTCGAGCCAGATGGACAGGGTATTCTTCAATTTTGAAAGATTCCTATGTATGGTTTAGGCGCTAGTGTTGTTCACAAATGAACGGACGTTTTTCATCAATTGAGTTTTCGGTATCAAGGACCCACAAAACAGAGGTTCTGGATACACCACGTGTTAGAAGATCCCCCCCCCCCTAAATTTAGCACTGTATTTATCCATTTTTTCGTTATCAGGGCCCGGCAATAAGAGTTTTTCTGCCGAAAATTCCCCGTTTTTTCGCGCAGCATCACATAACTTTCTCTACATTAGTTACTATATTCCTCCGTATATACGTATGCATACGAGAACGTAAAAGGCATTTTGCCAAACTTCCGGGGTCTAGCAATTGGAGACTGGTACCTCGGTCCTTCCATGCAAAAAAAGTAGGAAATCTGACACTACATCTCAGAATTTAAAAATATTTTGCCACCTTACTTATTATGATACCTGCATGAACCAGGTACAATATTTTTGTCTCATCATCCATTGTTTAGCAACAATGGGCACTTGAAATATTAGGTTAGCAGTCTGTAGACATTCCGTTATGATTTTTTTCCGATGATATGCAAACAAGCAAAAATATGAAAGTGACACCATTTGTAGAAGAAATGTAAAGGATAATTTTACGCTAAAGATATTTTTTTTACCGTGAGTCTTTAACAATTAGGAAGTAAACAAATTTTAAAAAATGCAATAAATGGAAATATAATATTTTTAAATTCTTGGATTTTGGAAGAAAAATTGCTGAAACTACTTTCAAGCTACTCTGTAAATTTCATCATGGAATCTTGAATGGTTTTAAAGTTATGAACAAAAGTATCTTACTGGCGCTCCATTAACGAACTCGTCTCAGCTGCTAGAGCCGCCGCGCCACAGCGCTCCTCGTCAGCGCTCGGCGTTACATCGCAAAACTACTTCTCTAGGTGTTAATTTTGCCGTAGGGGCTACATGAAGAGATACGCCAAATTCGACCATTATTTTTCCAACTTTTTGGTAAACACGTTAAAATCATGTATTTCTCATTAGCTGTTTTCACGTTTGAAAATTTTTCTTTGAATTGTGTCAACATTTCTTCTCCATCATTGCTTTCTGTACTCACATGAAATAATTCTGAAACTGCTTTATTTACGGCACTCACCTTTCTCCTTGCGTACCATATCTCTCGGGTTTGTTTTCGCAATGACAATGGTGATTGACCCAGAGGATACAAAATGTTTACATTACTGATAGTGGCTTCCTCTGCAACTCCTGGGGCTACGTACTCCTCTTCACTTGACGTTTTCACTTCACTGTTTCAGTTGAGTCACTAAGATCTGCATTGGGCATTTTGGATATTTTGTGACGACACATCGCATATTGCTTCACCTACCACTAAATTCGATATTTTCTTCCGCATCGCCTCTGTAATCTTTCTCTTACCCACCCGACTTTTGTGCTTCTCGAGTCCGAATGGATTGCAGCACCAAAGCCTGTTAAACGTATTCACAATCTTTGGCATTTTCTATCACGATGTATCACTGAACAGTAACACGCGAAAACTAAGCCTGTAAACTAATGTCAGGATCCCTTCGAAGGCATCGATGGATATCCCTAGGGAATGAACTTAGCGGTGCCTGCCTACGACATTGCGTCACCCCTCGCTGGGCAAAGGCACGCGACTTTCAACCTTAAGAGCAAAATGCGCGTATACTTTTTATTTAATAACATACGCATTTTTTAAGATTCCATCGCGACAGTTTGCAGAATGGTTATTTATTGGTTCTTCTTGCAGTGTGTAAAATATGAAAGAAAAAAAAAATTTGAAGAAAAATGTATTTGTTTAATTTATTAGCATTTTTTATTATAAACAAATGTCTCAATCCTTAATATATTATCAACTGCTTAAAATATGATCATTTATCTTCAAAATAGTGCGCCCGTTGTTAAAGTTTTATTCATTTTATGAACGTCATAATTATTATCATTATTGAGTACATTGTGTCATCGTCCATGTTTAACCCGTAATTGTTGCTAAACTGCTGAAGATATTAATTCCATAAATTGTCTTTTAACTGTTCATCATTAGCAGATTAATGTAATAAAATATGAAAAAAATCTGAGACTCACTGTCAGAAAACCTGAAATTTTGCATGGAATGACCCACCTATTTCTCACATCAGTAGTATGTAAACATGATGGAATGAGACTCTTTCGAGCACGGTATGAAAAATAATGGAGCACATAATATCGGGTTATATTCGCCCCGAATGGGAAAACGCAAACTGGATTTTTCACGGACATGTGTTTAGAAGTGGATATGTGTGCGAAAGTCACATTTATTCCCTTTTGAAGATGTAGCTGACGAAGTTGACGCGCGTGGGAGGGTGGATGTTGTAGTAATTGACACAGCGACGTAGTGACAGCAATCGACGTAGTCCCGCATGATCTCATTAGGAAATTATGAACTTTACGAATTGATGTTTTTGATGAATTGATGAATGAACTTTGAAGTGAGATATGCGAATTTATTAGTGACAGGAAACAAAAAATTCCAATTGGAACTCGGTTTTTGACTACGGTTATTGTTACTTTAGCGGTTCCACGGGGAAGTGTTTTTCAGACCGTTTCTTTTCTTACACCTCGTAGCGAATGTGAATGATTTCCTTTGTTAACATAGAAAAGACATTTGTTGACGATTGTATTATATACCGCAAAATAAAAGTCAGCGCTGACGAACAAATATTACAACAGGATTTAGAACAGTTACGTGATTAGGCTGAAACAAATGCCATGGGAATTAAAGGATCGAAAAGCAAAGCAATAACTTTCGGACGGGGACGAAATTATGAGGAACCAGATAATCGGTTAGGAGATGTCATCATTCCAAGAGTCTCATCACGCAAGTATTATACATTCATCTAGACTCTAGACCAACTTTTGCCAAGTGGAGGAGAAATGAGGTCATCAGCCTTTTTGTTGTCAAATTAACCCTTTTAAAGTTATAGGCTTAAAAACTTGTTTTTACTTACAGCAAGGACCTTCCTTAAATATCTCCTATAAAATATCTCTTATAAAAATGATGTTATATGTTCAATGCACGGAAGTGCTAGTAACACAAAGAAACTACTTCAAGACCTAATGGGACAGGCACATCATAGACAGTACAAAGAGTGAACGGAAGACTTAATTGGAACTAAGCGAGGGAGAATAAGGAAATTGCTCAAATAGATGGGGGACTTTTCCTATTGTCCTGTCAGTTAAAAGAGAACTCCTGGGGCAGGGGTTCAGACAAAAATGCAAACATACACATGCACCCAGCTTGCAGAGAAGGTCTCAGAAATGACCCTCAATGTCTTTGGCTTTCACAAAATGGGAAGACGTTTGAAGCACAACGATGTTACGTTGTCCTCGTGCCCAACACAGAATTTAGACTGCTTAATAATTTGGAATAACTAATGTACATAGTGAAAAGTGAATTTTATTTCCATGAAAAATATTATGCAAGTTACTTACTGGATTGTAAACTATTGTCTGAAAAAGTTCTCCTCCTTGTATAGCTTCATCTAGTTTCTCACGTCCTCCTGGGTAGCGCTCTATCATTATTGTATGAGTGAACAATCCACAAGTCTGTCGTGGCAATACCTGAAACAAATAACACTTTAATAGAACATATTTAGACCCTGTGTGTAACTGACAGCAACAATCTGAAATTCCAAAGCTCAACACACATACACAAACAAAACACACACACACACGCACTAAACTAATGGTGCTACAACAGCATATACTTTCTCGTATTATTTCCAATTGCTCTGCTATATTATACTACACAAATCTGCAAAAGTGTTTTCAACCAACAACAAATTTTTTTCTGCACCAAGACAAACTCAGATCCTTCGAATTTACTTGCCATCAGCCTTACGTTTATGCTATCTAAACGCAGTGAGTTTCGAACTCCGGCATGTAGCTTTGAAATTTTAACTTTTTGCAATCTTCTAAAATACGGAGAGTTCGCTGAAAATGAGACTAGCACCATATTTTGTACTGCCCTGTGCTACATATGAGGATAAAATTTAATGAAAAATTTGGAATATTTTTTAATTTTTTTTTAATCAGACTTAGATTGGGCAAAATCTACTCGCTTCTTAAAAAACTTGTACCTGACCTTTCTTTAAAGAGTTGATTTCTTAAAACAGACTTTATTTAAGGCCACAATACCTATCTACAATTTTGTAGTTTTGAAATGTCGACTATTTGCAATTTTTGAAAATTTGGAGATTCATCGAAAATGGCACCATATCTTTCACCGTCCTCATATACACACGAGGAGAAATTTTAAAGAAAAAAAAAGAAGCGGTTTTTGAGATAAAATGTGTACAATAAACTTAAATATTATGCACAAAATTACAAGAAAATACTTATATTTTCAAAAATTGAACACATCTAATTTCCAAAATTAAGAACACTAATATACAATAAAACTTAAGCAATTCATGTAAATGACTTAAAATCAAGTTTAATAAAACTATATTCCAACATTATTTTATGCGTGGTGTCCACGCCAAGTGGTTCCCGCTCACATGGTTCCTGCTTTGATTTCCAGTGTGCACTTGAGTTTTTGTATTAGGTCTGCATTGACACAATTGACGATAATGGAATTCACACAAAATAAAAACGAACTTTGTTCGAAAATATGGTGGTCACACACCAGTACTTCGCAACAAGCACAATGGTTTCAATGAGAAAGAGATGAGAGGAATGGAGAGAGAGAGAGACATGAGAGGGGTGAGAGATATCAGAGGGGAGAGAGACATGAGAGGGGAAGAGAGAGACTTGAGAGGGGAGAGAGAGACTTGAGAGGGGAGAGAGAGACTTGAGAGGGGAGAGAGAGACTTGAGAGGGAAGAGAGATAAGAGGGACAGAGAGGAGAAGAGGAGAGAGAGGAGAGGGGACAGAGAGGAGAGGGAGTGGAGTGGAGAGAGGACAGAGGGGAGAGGGAGTGGAGTGGAGAGAGGACAGAGGGGAGAGGGAGGAGAGGGGAAATGGAGAAGAGGGAAAGGGAGGAAAGGGGGGGAAGAGAGATGACAGAGAAGAGAGAGGACAGGGAGAAAAGTCAGAGAGAACAGATAAGACAGAGAAGAGATAAGACGGAGAGAAGAGATAAGACAGAGAGAAGAGATACGACAGAGGAGACATAAGACAGAGACAAGAGAGAGCAGAAATGTGAGAGTGGAGAGGAGAGAGAAAAGAGACAGAAAGAGTGAGACAGAGACAGTGAGAGACGGAGGAGAGACAGAGAGGGAGAGACAGAAAGGAAGAGACAGACATGGAGAAATCGACATGGAGAGACACAGGTGGAGACAGACAGAGACAGACAGACACACATAAAGGAAGACCGAGAAAGAGTGAGATAGAGAGAGAGTAAGAGGGAGCGCTCGTTGATTTTGAAACGATTTCCATTACTCTATCCGAGGAAAAAATTTAATCAAAAACTTTGGAGAAATTTTTCTAAAACTTTTGAAAATATTAAGGTTTGAATGTAAAATACACCCCCAAAAATTAAAATATCCACTTTTAAATGAGTTTGAGTTCCGAGAGATTGTCACGGTACATATAAAGTACCGCCAAAAATCAAAATATTCAATTCAGACTCGCAAGATCGTAAGTGCATTGGGATCGATCAGGAAGTACCAATTTTGGTGAAAATCGGCTGAACTATGTAGGTTCTAGCGTTGACTACAGACAGACACACACGTTTTGGTGTAACGAATTTTTCTGTATCAAGGACTCACAAAACATGCACTCTAATTGCACATGTTAGAGGAAGTAATTTTAATACACACATGAACAAAATTTATTTAGTTCTTCGATATCAAGGCCTCATAAAACGAGTTTTTCTTTCGAAAGGCCACCGTTTTTTGCCGCAGCATTAAATTACCTTTACTACGTGAACACGTAGTATGGCGTATAAGTAAAAATGATTAGGAAAAAATATTATGTTGCTTCTTAACCGGTGTGTAGATCTAGGGATCCTCTGATCTAGGGTCAGAAGAACGCATGGCCCTCGGCGACAACACATACATGAGAGAGAAGGGACAAACAACCATTCCCACGGCAGGATGCGAACCCGCAACCCTTCGGATCGAGGCATTCAGTCGGTACATACTCCTAGGCCACCTAGGCCATCCAGATCAAACCACAAGAAAATAAGTGAAAAGAGGGAAAAAAGGTATCTTTCTCCAGATTCTTAACCAGTAACGTTACAATCGCAAGACAGCAGCAAATTATGTTATAGATCCGTGAAGAGCTGAGATATAACTTGGCCTTTTTTAATCTACCACATGTATCTTGCATCACTAAATCAATTAAAAAATAGCCAAAGTCTACATCCAAATTAGGGGGAGGCACACTCTTCTTTTGATAACTCCCTCAAAGCATTTTCATGCCAGAACCCCAACAATCGTTATTGATTGAAGGGCAATAATTCGAATTGGGTTGAGAGGGGTTGAACATATTAGTACACATACCTTGATTGAAGGTCAATAATTTGAATTGGGTTTAAAGGGGTTGAACATATTAGTACACATACCTCAATTATGAATTCTAAACAGCTTCAAGTCAAAGACTTCCTTATCAATCGGGTGTGTCGTCGAGTCTCTCCAGATTTATTGAGTAAATGCTAAGATGGTCTCTTGTTTTGTCGCAATTTTGTTTTATTGCCATTGGTTCTACTGCCAACGTTCATTTAATTATGGTACGCCAGTGAAGCCCATTTTTTACCACATGACATTCAATGAACTCTGGAGTGGTAGGATAAAAATGGAAACTCTAATCTTCACACAGGAAGAGGGAAATTAAAAGATGGTGCAGTGCCATCAGTATTAACGAATTGTCCTAAATATTTATCTTCAGCAATAACGTTGAGAGAAAGAAAGAGGAGAGAGAAAAGAGAAAGAGGAGAGAGAGAAGATATAAAAGAGATAGAGGAGACAGGAGAGGACAGAGGAGAGAGGGCAGAGAGAGAGAGTGCAGAGAGAGAGTACAGAAGAAAAATGAGAGAGAAATGACAATAAAAATTTACAACATGCAATGAACGACAGTCTTCCACTAAAAGTAAATGCAAGTATAAATTTTGTCTTGAAAATTTTCAGCAATTTTTGTAAGTAAAAAAATGTGGGCCCAAATAAAAAATTATCTTCAAAGACAACAATTTTATAAGAGAAGAAAATGTTCAACTGTAATTATTATTGATTTGTATTTGTTTCTTTAAAAATATATTACAATTAGGTTTAACTTCTTTATGGTACCCACATGTTTGTGTTGAATTTTATTTCTTAATGTTTCCTTATTTCTTCCTGATTTCATACACTTCAATAATTACTTTACATTATTGGGAAAGAGCTAATTTGAATCAATTTAATTTTAGTAATGCTGAAATTTGTAGAAAAGTAATAATATGCTATCAATAATAATTCTGGTAAGTAAAGAATGCACGACACTTTTTATTGAAAAACTAAATATAGTTTTTCAGGTAAAATCATGTATGTGAATTTCATTTTCTTTTAAGGGGAAAGGATACCATGAAATGTATCGATTTTTGTTTTTTGGCTAAATAATTAAACATTGTTCTTTCCAAATATATTAATATTTTTCTTTTGAGACCTCCGGAAATCCCTTTAATTCTAATTTAAATGTCCAGGAATAAATGAGCAACATCTCCTTTTTTGATACTGCATGCTTATTTTTTCGTAATATTCTATGCATGTTGATTGTTAATGAGCTATTGAAACATGCTGTTATGATCCACTGCATGATTGGTACCATTGGTCATGTATATATGTATGTGTATACTAATCTGGATGTAATTTAAAATTTTTAAGGGTTAGGGCAAAATTACCACTATTATGAAAAATGAAAATTAAAACTCTCTAACTTCCAACAAAATCTGATTTTTCCATAACTTTTCTAGATGAATGAAATTCCCTGGCTTTCACTGGTTTTCCAGAAAATGGCCATCCTTTTTTAAACAAGAGTAAACACTGAGTTGTCAAGTTGAATTTATTAATAATAAGTTGGCACTAAAAGGGAGAAAAGTATTGGTAAACCATGTATTCCCGCTTCTTAACTTTCTTTATCTTTCACATTTTTTTAATTACTTAAGACTATGAGTGTTCCCTAATACATTATATATTTCTGCTTTGTCTATGTTGTTAGATGTAAAGAAGTAAAAAAAGTCATCACAGATATTAGGGTCTTTTGTATTATTGAATCAACATGTCTGAACATATGAACACCTGAAATATGACATACAAATTTAATTTCATGTTCCTGTACATAAAGGTCTTACCATAATATTTCGGTGAATGAAACCTCTCCGCAGCCTTGCAGGCCGTAAATGAGGATATTCTTCGGTAGCAGTCACTCTAATATTCCAAACTCTTTTCCATGCTTCATACAATAACTCATGCACAGGATACACTCCAGAATGATGTGGTGCAATTGAATAACCAGAATCAATGGGTATACCATGTTCCTGAAATGAAAAAACAACAACCATTTTCAAAAACAATAAAAAAACAACTAGTAGAGCTACTGTGGCAGGGTAGTGGTTAGCTTCTTGGGCTTTAAAACCCCAAGTTGCAGGTTTGATCCCGGCTGGGGCAGGTGCATGGAAGGGAGAAAAATAACAATAACGAAATAAAATAATAATAATATTGATGATGAAAACAAGTCGGAGCGGTGGCGGCTGGACAGACGAGACGGACGGGGGGGGAGCAGACGGGCGGGGGGACAGACGGACGGGGGGGAGCAGACGGGCGGGGGGACAGATTGGCGGGGAACAGACGGACAGGGGACAGACGGACGGGAAGGCGGACGGACAGGGAGAGAGATGGTCGGGGGGACAGGCGGACGGGTGCAGACGGACGGGGAGGCGGACGGACAGGGAGATAGATGGACGGGGGACAGATGGACGGGGACAGACGAACGGGGCACAGGCAGACTGGGGACAGATGGACGGACAGGGAGGCGGACGGACAGGGAAGCGGACAGACAGGGAGGCCGAAGGACAGGGAGAAGGACCGACAGGGAGACGGACCGACAGGGAGACGGACCAACAGGGAGACGGACCGACAGGGAGACGGACCGACAGGGAGACGGACCGACAGGGAGACGGACCGACAGGGAGACGGACCGACAGGGAGACGGATCGACAGGGAGACGGACCGACAGGGAGACGGACCGACAGGGAGACAGAACGACAGGGAGACGGACCGACAGGGAGACGGACCGACAGGGAGACGGACCGACAGGGGGACGGACGGACAGGGAGACGGACGGACAGGGACATAGACGGGCAGGGACACAGACGGGCAGGGACACAGACTTACGCCGTGAATCGAGTATTCGGTATCAAGGTACCACAAAACACTGAATCTGACTACACAACGATTTATACAAACTTTCGTTTCCAGAGCCTTTCAAGAAGAGTTTTTCTAATGAAATATCGCCGTTTCTTCCCCCAGTATTACAATACTTTCTCCATACAGCGTTGCATCCACAAGGCATAGTTTTTATAACATCAACAATTTTTATATAAAATGTTCCTGGTTTTTAATATATTATTTTTTTACTACCTGTGCCCAAAACCTGTACCTAATACCTGTACCCAAGGTATGTTTCAACTTGTTTTATTCCATTGATTTTATTTATTCTATTTTATTAATGTATTATTATTATTATTATTATTATTATTATTATTATTATTATTATTATTATTATTACTATTACAAATTTTATTCATTTAACCCCAATGATTTAATTGTATCATCTTTGAATATACAGGCTGTCCTGCGAGGAAACATCGAAACTTCAAAAATAAGCTCTTAAGACAATTCTAAGCATATTTTGTCTAATAAACTACATGGATATTCCGATTGGTTGAGCCGCTATAAGCACTCAAAAGTTGGTATGAAAAAATGATTTCTAGGCAAAAATTTGCATTACGGAAGCGTAGAAACACTCCAGAAACATGTAAATTGTTTATTATTTACAAAAGAAATTTAATATATTTGCTTAGACAGAAAAATTAGGCATGAAATAAAAGAGTAGTCGAATTGTGTAAATTGGGTGATTTTTTTTTCTCGCTTAATTTTTCTTTCTGAACAAATATAATCATTTCTTTTGCAAAAAATAATTAACTTATTTGATTCTGCCCTTCCATAATGCAAATTTTTGCCTAGAAATCAATTTTTCAAATCAACTTTTGAGTGCTTATTGCGGCTAAACCATTCGGAATATCCACGTAGTTTATTAGACAAAATATGCTTAGAATTGCCCTAAGAGCTTATTTTCGAAGTTTCGATGTTTCCTCCCTGGACACTCTGTATATTGAAGTTTTGAAAAGCCCCCAATTAGGGTTGAAAAGTTAAAAGTTATTATCATCTGAAAAAGTTATTAATAGGCCTAGTTGAAAAAGTTGTGTTTCAAAAAAGGATGGGAATACTTTTACAATTTATGTAAAATAAAAACTCCTCTTCAAAAGTAATTTCACATTGTTTATTATAATATTGTTTCCCATAACATGATTTTTTTTTCAGCTTTCGATACTTTCAAGAATTTTTCATATAATTTCTCACCTAATGTTTCCTTTTTCTTACTTGATGTCATTCCTTCCCCTCCCTGTTATCCTGTTTGCTTATCTCAGTCACCCACTTCCTCCACCTGCCAACTGCCTTCGTAGATAAGTCACTTCAGTTGGTTGGCAGTGCATTGCAAGGAGTCATGGACATACTTAACTATATACCAAACTTTTGAAATCATGTAAGTGGACATGTGTCATTATTCAAGTGTTTCAATACATGACTGTAATTAACACGTACAACTAACCATAAAACCACAATTTGATTGTCTCCTGGTGAGCTTTGATCTATCCTTTTTATTCTTTGTTAGTGCTTTATACTTTCTATGTTCTGTTTAATTGGGTATCATAATTGTATTCGGTTGATTAAATTTGTAGAAAAGATTTTTTTGTTTTAACTGGTATATTTTTTTTAATGTATGTGCTATCATTGAACACTATATCACTCTCAAACTGTTACTTCAAACTCGACATTTTATTAATAATTATTATATACTGTAAAGAGGAAGGGCTTGTGAATAGGCTAGAGGCAGTGGAATGATTGTAAGTAAACATGTGGAGTAAAGCAGACTAAATTGTGGTGAGTGTAAAAAGTGAATTATTTCAGTATCTACTCTAACATGACATCAGGAGAAAAGCTGTATGTACTACTCTGAGAAAACAATTATAGAGATGGCCAAATTATTAAAATAAATATTTTTTCCTTGATGTAACAGATTACAATGTGACCTGGGAAGCTCCAGAGAAAGGTAATGGTTTGAAGAGTAGTGCCTGTTAATGATATTGGAAATGTACACATCAGTTATTATAAAATGAGGCTTGACCAACACCTACAAATTGTATAGAACTTGACAAATCTGCAAGACAACGATGAGATCCACTCAATAAATGAATAGTTTAGAAAAAATCCATTCATATTCATGCACGACTGCACCCCATGACACCTACAGGTTGTAATAAGCCCAATGATTCACTCAACAAATGAGTGGTTTACAAAAAATACATCCATATTCATGCATGACTGCACCCTATGCTACAATAGAAAACAAAGTTGGAAAATATAAAACATTGATCAGTCTGTACTTCAATGAGCTGCAAATAGACCTGACATAACTATAGAAAATATTCAATCTATAATTAAAAAGCACTGGAGAGAAGAAAGCCATACAATTTAGCTCATTAAACAACTCATTTTCTTTTTCTTAACACTAGAATGCCCAGAGACGTCATTTCGACTCTAAGCGCTCTTCATGTCTTCGTAACTTCTTTGTTTTTGAAGACAGAATTTTGTGATTTCATGACTTTTCATCAATTTCAATTATTTACAGTATGTTAAAAACTGAGTTGTGTAAAAAACATATTTCATGAAAAATAATCAAATTTACCTAGAATTCCCGCAAAGAGTCATTTCGACTCCTTGGATACTGACCTGATTTTGTAGGTTCTGTTTTATATATTTTAATGCTTAAAATTGTTTAGTGTGTATCTTAGTATTTCAGATACCTTCTTATGAAATATGTGAGCATTCCTTCCATTTTGAATTGTTACCAGGTCTTCTTGTTCAATAATGTAATGTCATGAATAAGTTGTATAGCCACGGAACAGTAAAAACATCAATAAATTTTGAAAATCAAATTATCATATGAATGAAAAGCATTGTTATCACATGAAGGTTGAATCATAAAGTATTTCTTCTTACCATTCAAATGAAGGAAAATATTCCAAGTTTAGAAGAGATATTTCATGTGCAGGAGGGCAATTTGGACTCCAGGTGGTGATGTGGTCCCATATAATTAGTTTTTTATTCACTCTTGTTTCATGAATCATGGTTTTTGAATTAATAACAGATTTGAGTAGAAATAAATGCTGATTTCATTGATTTTATCTAAAAATTCTTTTTCTTTTGAATGAATTGATACATTTACATATTGTATATGTAAGGCAGATGAACAGTTGATATGACCGCATTTTACTTCCAAATTCGATGAATTTACACCGTTTATGGTATACAAACCAAATGAAGGCAGAACACAATTGTTACTTGTGGGGGATGATCACTAAAAAGTGTCAATTAGTTTTCATTAGAAGTATTAAGGAAATATTGAAAACTGAAAGGAAACTCTTGAAAAATGTAGCCATGACACATGCATCAGAATTTGATCAAACGTCTGAATAGTATTCAACCAAATATGCTTGAAAACTGTGACTGGTATAAGGAATTAAAATTTTGGATTATCCTCTTGGACGTATTTTATACTGTATGCATAGTATAGTCAGTAATGTAGAAAGTAAATACAACCCGAACAAGAACTAACAATACATCCCATTTAGAACAAGCGCTTAAATCTCTTTGAGAACTCATGTAACGCAAATCAAGTTTCTATCGGTATAAAACAAACTCAAATTTGAAACATGCAAGATTAACAAAGACAAAATCAATTTGTGCCAAACATCCGTGAAATTTTTTGGTAACATTTTGGCAATCAAACCCAGATAAAATAAATTTGAAAATAAAAATGCGTTCCTCAAAGAATAACACATGCATGTATATACGGAGTAATATATGTAGAATAGGGAAAGTTATGTAATGCTGGGGAAAATTGCTTTCGATACACAGTCTCAACAATATTTTGATGTTAATCAACGAGTGACTTTAGAATGTGATGCCAATTCTACAGTTTTGGGGTAGCTGTCAGAAGGATAGGTTGGATATGCTTCTAGGTCACTAAGAGAAAAATATTTTGCTCAGATTGAGGAGGTTTTGGCTATAATTTTGGGATGCCCAAGATTTGATCAACTATTTGCTGGTAATCAACAAATTATAATAAGAACAGATCACAAAACCTTGATTACAATTTCCAAGCTCCTAATTTGAAAGCTCCTAAAAGGCTACTGCCAATGTTGATGATGTTACAAAGATACCACCTGAAAGTATAACTTGGGAAAGGAAAAGAGAATGTGGTTGCTGATGCTTTAACAAGGGTATTGGCTGAAAATGATTATGTAAAAGAAAACTGAAATATAAAAATATTTTCGAGCTAAGAAATGATTCACCAACCTTTCAAGCATTACAGAAGATAGATGTGGAGAAATTGTTCCAGAAATCATCAGATGGAGTTGAGGAAATTAAATCATGCTCGAAAAATGATTCAACAATGCAGAAACTAGTAGATTATATCCAGAATGGTTGGCCAAGATATTATTCTGAAGTAGAAGATTCATGTAAAACGTACAAGGATGAACAAAAGGATATCATCTTCAGGAATGGATATCACACACACACACAAGGATATCATCTTCAGGAATGGATATCACATACACAAAAGGATATCATCTTCAGGAATGACAGGATATTAATTCTGCTTTCATTAGGAAAAAAGATTTTGGAGAAATTACACATTGCTGAATCTGGAATAGAAGCAATTCTTAAGCTGGCAAGGGACATCATTTTTTCGATCAGGAATGTCTATCCACATTACTCAGTACATACAAGGTTGTGAAGTTTGTATGAAGTTTATGCAGTTCAAACACCATCTTTTGTTGCAATTGCATGAGGTATCGGAAAATCCTTTCCAGTTTGTTTCAATGAAGTGTGTATGTGTGTTTTTTTCTTCACCAAATACAAGAATTGGAAAAGAGGTTTTTTGATTACTGTGGATCTGTGGATCACTATTCTGATTTTTTTGAGCTTGATCTACCAATCAATATGTAGTATCTATCAGCAGATGCATTAACTAAATACAATATCACCTAAGAGGGAATGGTAAAGCAGAAGCTGTAGTTAAGATTGCGATGAGATTAATTTAAAAAGCTGTGGGGAGAGGTATATTTATATATAAAATACCTTTGGTATATTTTGCTACATTGGAGAAATATGTCAAATAAATAGAATTTCCCCCTAGGCAGAGGATTTTTGCAAGAAGAACCAGAACATGTTTACCCATGACTTCAAATCACCTCAAGCCTGAGGTGTTTTCACAAGAAGTAACTCAGGATAGACTTGAAAATTGAAATTACATTGTCGAAGTGGAAGGAAAAAAATACAGAAGCAATGTCATAAATGTGAAACCATTCCCAGGACAAATAAACTAAACTTGAGTGAAAGATGTTACCTCCAATGATATTTCTCCATCAGACATGAAGTATTTGTGGACAACACTGAAAACAGCAAAACTTTAAAGAATCAAGAACCACTGCAAAACACAATACCAACTGATTCGATTCTTCCAGTGTTGATTCTTCAATCAACACTGGATGTAAGACCTAGAAGAAATGTGAAGATGCCTTCAAGATTAGATGACTTTGTTCTTTACAAATAGTTTTTTCTCTTGTCATTCGATACCATGAAATTGTATTCCTTTTTTTTTTTGTTTTGTTTTGTTTTGTTTTGGTAATTGTATAAATGAACTTATAATGTTATCTGTACAATTATTTCATTTTATAAAAAAATATTGAAAAAAAGAAAAAAGTAGGAAAAAATGAATAAAGAGAAGATGTTATGTTGAAACATACTGTAGAGTGGAGGGGTTTGTTGGTAGGCTGGAGGCAGTGGAGTGATTGTAAGGAGAATATATGGAATAAAGCGGACTGGATTGTGACAAGTGTGCAAAGTATATTGATACCAATTCAGTTGCATGGCTCTCACACTCCATACAAGTGAATTAATATTAATAATTCAGTGTGTATAATATTTAACATTCTTGCTACTGTAATATGGTTACTGATTTCAAATGGTCCTAGAAGAAAAGTAAAAAATAAACACCACTCCACTCTCAACATGATACATGTTTTGAGAAATAATAACATGAAAATGTCTGAGTGCCTTGGAGAGCCATGTTATGCAATAGAAAATTAACCAATTCTAAGGTCAAAGCTTGTGCATTGGAAGTGCACTCATGTAAATTGAGGAACCTGATTCACTTCACTGCCTAGAAACATAAATGAAGTCTGGCTCTCAGCAAAAATATTTACCTACAGATATCTTGTGGTGGAGAGATTTGTGTAGAATTAAAAGTTTTTTACAAATCAATTAATACTTAACTATGCATACACCTTGCATATGCAAGCATTCAAAGAGACAAGACAAAACCCACATTCATAAACATTCATAATTTCAACTGATTAAGACGTGCAGTATATTCATTATTGAATACTTAAAAGAAGAGTACTTTACCTTGGCAAACTCCTTGTTTAGAGCCATATCCTGTTCAAGTTGTGTCAAATTATCATACAAATGAGGTTGCAGATGATTCCACATATGACTGAACCACATAAAACTACTTGCATGCTCTGAAAGTATTAAAACATGTTTGAATCAGAAGAATCATTACATTTATTTATTCATTATGAAAAGAATTATTATTTAGACTTAATTGAGTTACATTTAAATACTGTTAATTTAATATTTTCATTGTAAACTCTAAATGATAATGATTATTTTGAATATTGATGACTAGTAAAGTAGATTTGAACATCACCTCCATTCAAAAGTACTTCATTATATATCACATTATGAGTTCAAATAACTAATAATTCACCAAGTGAAGTACAGCTAATTTCTTTTTGCACTGCTTTCTGAACAAGTAATCCAACAATGAAGTAAGAATCACTTAATAAATTCTACAAAGTATTTCACAATAAAAATGAAGGCAAGATAACTATAACAAAAAATACAAGAAAGGAGATAATCTTGAATCTTGCTTACCTAGGAGCATATCATCTCCCTGATTTTCTTCAGCAGTGCCATGATGAAAGTACTTTCCAGAGAACCCCAAATTAAATTTAAATCCTGGCACCATTTGTTGAATTCTCTTTTGTGTAGCCAGAAGAGCCTGATGAAAAATACTTTATTTAAACAACAATAAAAATTACTCAATTAAAAAAAGAATGACAATTAAACCTGCTTCAAATGAACCATGCAGAAGGAGAAAATCAGCAAACTAAAAACAAATTTCACCACAAACTGATTTTCTATGTTAACTAATATGGAAAAATGGAAAAGCTGTCCAATAATGAAAACATAATTTTAAAACCGTATGTTTTAACTCTGTTTTAAATCTGAAATTTATAGAAGAAAACTCCTTGTTTCCTCCTTCGATCCAAGGCACCATCTGAAAAGAATATTTTTAATACATATTTGGTTTACAATATTCATAAATGCACACAAGTTTTAATTCCGTCCATTACGGACATTTTATCTTCAATATTTCAATAATTCAATACATGCTTTCTCTCACTTTCTTTTGAAATTAGCTACACTATGAAGTACACCTTGGAATAAAATTGTACAGTTAATGCATTCATTTCTATAACCTTTGTATAATTTTTTAAATACAAGGTCCCTTCTTATAAGCAAAACATCGAAATATTTAATTGATAAATATCTACTTCTATTGTTGTTTATTTCACCCAACATGATGTGAAAACCTCTCTGAAATTTTTTTTTTCAGGTTTCTGGTGAAAATCTTCTGGTTGTTTAAGTTTCATTTCAGACAGGTTTTCCTGTTTTATTTTCCAATACCTTAAAGGAATCAAAATTGATATGATGAACAAAGAAATCCATTATTACTCACTACTACATCATCCTTTCTCAGTCGTGTGCCCCGCTCTCCTACAAAGATGTCATCCACATCCACAAGCAAATAACGCTGTAGGCTTACACTTAATTGTCCATGGCTCAGATAGGACAATGAATCAAGGAACAACAATTTATGTAACCAGAAACGTAATCCACTGCCAAACAACACCCTCTGAATGCCATCGAACATTCCGTGATCCTGCAAAAAACGTTAAGTGTAGACACTTTCACCAATTCATTAGAGAATATATTCACATCACAGAAGAAATTTAAAAATCATATTGCAGTAAATAAAACCCTTTAGCTTCTATGGTCAGGGGCTTTCTTACAATAACACTTTATTTAACTTTGCTCCTTCACCACTCACATTAGTTCAGGAGAACTTATGTTATTGATACTTGTACAAATCAATGAAGTCTCTTGTGTGAATGTTTACTTATACACGACTTTCTAAGGGTAAGATGTCAAAATAATCAACAGGGTCTGATAACCAGATCCTCTTCTATTGCTATTCCATTACAGAGCACTAATATGAAACTACATGTTACATCAATTTGGATTCTGTTTCCTTACCTGTATTACAGTTGAAAGAGGTGATTTAGCAGCTTCCTCACTACCAGGAAAATCTTCAGGGTTGCGTGTGGCCCATGCTAATGGCTCATATGTGGAATGATTTGGACTGAATATCGTCCAGTCCTCCCCTGGGAGTGGGCCCCAAGCGGTTTCACCCGCACGTGTTAATCGTAATATCGGGGAAGCAGCGTTGAGAGCAGCATCCTAGGGAAAAAGGACAATTTATAGCAGCATAGAACAATTATTCATGAAAGAGAGGCCAACAAATTTGTACACTGAAATTCACTGATACGTCCTTGTATTCCTCTGAACACTTCCAAAACATTAACTAGGCAATTTTTTCATGATAGCCTTTCTTTCAATCAGTATGTATCCTAATTCAAGAATTATGTACCTGGATTTGTGTCAAATCATCATGCTAGGTCCACAGCAACAATAGCTACTTTTCAAAAGGATGGTTTAGTATAACAAATTCAGAGGCAGATCTTGGATTTCCTTACATGTAGTTGGGTTCAAACCATGGTGCCAAATTAAATTTCTCCTTAATTGATTATTAATCCTGATTGTTAATATTGTTTATAAAATCAGGTTTCCAATGTACTTTCAAGACAAACAAACAATAATTGTCGTTATTGAATATTGCAATTATGAAATTAGCAAATTTACTGATATGTTTCATACATTAATGCATCTACTTCTTCATGACAAACTAAAAACCATTTTAAAAATACACATTAAATTAAAGATGCCCTACTTGAAGTTGATTATAAGCAAGTTAATAAATGGCTTAAGATTGAAACATCATATTTATTTCATAAAATTTCATAAAAGTTTTGATTAATAAAATTTTGTATATGATACAAGGAAAAATAGGGCTTACATTCTCTCATTATAATCAGTATTAAAAACGAAAATAAAATTAATCATTGTTTACCATTTAACTAAAATTTACCTTCTGAATAACTGTAATTGGTTTTAATAATTTTTATATAGGATGTCTTTAATTTAAAAGTTTATTTTTAAAATGTTTTTTAGAGTCACCTGAATAAGTAAATGCCCTAATCTACAAAATGAGTTACTTAATCTTATAATAAATGAAGCATTCAGTAACAACAGTATTTGTTTGATTGTCATGAAAATACACTGGAAACCTAATTTGGGAACGAGCAAAATATTTTAATCACATGTTCTGAATTTCTTCAGAAGAATGAAATCAGAATTTTTTGATTTTTTTACAAGATACCCTTTACCACATTATAATAGAAATATAATTCACATAAATATGAATGATTCAAGTAATATTGGGCAAGCAGAAAATTAACCTACATAAATTCATTTTACAAAAAAAAAAACAAAAAAACAAAAAAAACAAAAAAAAAAAAAGAACAAAAAAAAAAAAAAAAAAAAAAAAAAGATGATAAGAAAGACTGAAAAAATTACAGTGGGCTAGGTGTGACTTTATCTTTGGTTACACTGTATGGACATGTGTTAAAGAATAAATCTGAAATGTAAATGTCAGACTCAGAAGAGCAAAGTAGTTTTAGGCCAGGAAGATCCTGTATTGTTAATATTTTCTGTTTCAAACAACTGATAGAAAAAACAATTGAGCAAGGGAGAGAAAAATACATAATTTTTATAGATCTAAAAAAAGTCTCATGATAATGTTTCCAGCAAAAAAAGTATGGGGGAAGAAAGGAAGAATGGAAGAGAAAGGAATTCCAACAACATTTATAATGCAGTCAAACAATTTTATAAAGATAACAAAAGTCAAATAAAAGTGGGAAAAGTCTATCAGACAACTTCCCAGTAAATAAAGGATTATGGCAAGGCTGCTGTGTATCTCCAACACTGTTTAAAATATACATTGATAAAGCCTTAAAATGGAAAAGAAAGTGTAGAAATATGGTTATGTAAATAGGTAATGAAACATTGGTTGGTCTACTTTTGAAGACGACCAGGTGATAATGGCTGAAGATGAGGATGATGTAACCATACATGTTTAAAAAATAGTAGAAAAATATGGAAAATGAGGAATGGAAATTAATTTACATACAACTGAGTATACAATGGTGGGGGGAATACTCCATGATAGTGCCCCAGAGATTAGCGTAGGAATAGTTAAAGATACAGTTAAAACACAATATAAATATTTGGGAGTCACACTAACAGCAGATGATAGAAATGAACAGGATATGAAAAATAAAAATATAAGAGTACAAATAGCTTCTACATAGTTGAATCCAGAGCTAAGGAACTCAATTATTTCAATGAACACAAAGATACACACATAGCATCTTTATAGAGGGTACAATACTCTACAGGGTAGAAGTCTGGAGACAAACAAAATGAATGAGAGAGAAACTTCAAGCAACAGAAATGATGTTCTGGCAAAGGTGTTGTAAATTTTCTGTTAGACAAAATAAGAAATGAAATGAAAGAGGAAACAACCTTGAACAAGATTATCAAAATGAAACAACTAAATGGTATGGACATGTGAGAAGGTTGAAATCAGATCAGACTTCCACAAAAAATTTTGGGAATAGATACCCAAGAAGACACAGGAGAAGAGTCAGAAGAGCATTGAACGTGGCAATAACTAAAGCCATGGGAAAAAGAGAAATGGAGGGAAAAGACATGTGGGAGAAAGAGGCATGGGAACAGGAATGAGGAAAACGGCCTCAGGGGCCGTCTATAAATTACGTAACGCAAATTTAGAGTATTTTCAATACACCCCCCTTCCCTTTGTAACACTCTTCCAAATGTCTATGTAACGCAGCATAACGCTGCGTCAAACTCCCCTCCCTCCCACTTTAGTGTTACGTAATTTATGGATGACCCCTAAGGCAGTAAAACATCTGTTAAATACATAGATAGAAAATTCTTCAGCTCCACAATTGAAATAATCACCCAATTAAAAATTGTATAAGTCCTTTTACCATGAAAATCACTATATTTTAGTTTCCAAAACTTTCTTACAATGTTCTAAAGAAGAGAGTATGAACAAAAAATTGTTTAAAATGATAGAAGTTTCTGCTTTTCCAATGGCATGTATTGTTTTACTACCTTTATGCATTCTGAATGCACCCCTTAGGGTCAAGGAAATCAGATGTCTTGAATGGTAGATATTCAATTGTCAACAGGGCATAAATCGAGATAAATAGTCAGGTAGAAGGTCTTTTTTATGGTGTGAATGTAGAATGAGAAGACATATTCTTCTGAGCAAAGCAGACACCTTTTAACACAGGTAGGTCTGGATGCATCCTTAATACCTCTCAGTAAGTGGGGCAAACACCTTGTGGCACATGTTATGATAGAAGAATCCTTATTATATTGATTGAGAAAGATGGAGACAAGTAGTTGTGAATGAACTCTTATTGAATTGAGAAAGTTAGGCAGAAACCTTGAGATATGTATTGTTGCAGACATACACCTTTTCTACTGAGAAAGTGAGGTAGAAATCTTGAGGAGTTAATTTCGATGAAGCATTGCATTACAGAATGAGGCAGAGTCCTTGAGAAGCAGAATGATGTGGATTAAACCTTATGCTTTGTGCAATGAGTAGTCTTCAATGCACAGGTTGATGTGAGCTAATTGTAATGTGGGATAGCTTGAGAAGTGTGTAAGAGAAGATGAAGCAATCCACTACTGATTGAGGCAGAGACCTTGAGGGGATGGCTAATGATGATAAAGCCTTATTACAATAACAATGATAGTGCGCAAAGTAAGGCATAGTCCTGCAGGTGCAGGTGCAGGAAGCCCTATTCTATTTTAAGAAGGGATGAGACCGAGAGATGCAATTTATTATGGAAGAAGCACTATTTTAATGAGTAAGTGGGATTGACACCATTAAGTGTTGTTTAGTATGAATGAAAGAAGTCATTACTGTGTAATTGGGGCAGAGACCATAAAATGCAGATTAGTATGGAGGAAGTGCACAAGTATTATTCTACTAAGTACGGTAGAGATCTTGAGAAATAATTTGGTGTCAATAAAGTTCTGGGATTATTGTCAGTGAGGCTCACATTATTATGGGCTAGTTACAGTGGAATATGCATTAAGGCAGCAGAGACCTTGTTGCATAGGGTGGTCAATGAATGTCATATTCTCCTATATGAGGCTAAATTTTGAGGTGCTGGATGCAGAAATCTTGAGACGCAGGTTGGTGTGGATGAAAAGCATGAAGACATAATCTGCTATGTAGAGCAAAGATTTAAGTGCAGGTTGCAGTTGCTGTTGCCTGAGTGTGGCAGAGACCTTGAGGTGCAGGTTGGTGTGGATGAATTGCAGAAATCTTATTCTGCTGAAGGGCACAGTGTTTTAAGTGCAGGATGCAGGGTCTGTGGCCTGAAACGTTGAGGCGCAAGTAGGTGTTGGTGTGGATGAAGAGCATGAAGTCATATTCTACTCATTGGGACTGAGATTAGAGAGCAGGTTGCTTGGGCCATTGCCTGAGGGCGGCAGAGACCTTGATGCATAGGTTGGTGGGAATGATGAAGTGAAGAATGTTATTCTGCTGAGTTGGGCTGAGCTTAGAGAGCAGGTTGCCTGAGAATGGCAGAGACCTTGAGGCGCAGATTGGTGGGAACAATGAAGTAAAGAATCTTTTACTGTTAAGTGGACCGAGATTCGAGTGCTTAGTGTAGAAGCTGTTGCCTGATGGTTCAGAGACCTTGATCTTATTTTGCTAAGTGGACTGAGATTCGAAGGCTGAGTGCAGGAGCTGCTCCCTGGAGGCACAGAGACCTTGAGGCACAGGTTTGTGTAGATGAAGAGCAGGAAGTCTAATTCTGCTAAGTGGGGCTGAGATTACAAGGCAGGTTGTTGGGGCTGTTGCCTGAGTGTGGCAGAGACCTTGAGGCACTGGTTGGTGTGGATGAAGAGCGGGGAGTCTTATTCTGCTAAGTGGGGGCTGATATTAAAGAGCAGTTGCCTGAGTGTGGCAGAGACCCTGAGTCGCCGGTTGGCATGGATAAAGAGCAGGAAGTTTAATTCTGCTAAGTGGGGCTGAGATTAGAGAGCAGGTTGCTGGGACTGTTGCCTAAGTGTGGCAGAGACCTTGAGGCGCAGGTTGGTGTGGATGAACAGGATGTCTCATTCTGCTACGTGGGGCTGAGACTAGAGAGCAGGTTGCTGGAGCTGTTGCCTGAGCGGGTCAGAGACCCTGAGGCGCAGGTTGGTGTAGATAAAGAGCAGGTAGTTTAATTCTGCAAAGTGGGGCTGAGATTAGAGAGCAGGTTGCTGGGACTGTTGCCTAAGTGTGACAGAGACCTTGACGCGCAGGTTGGTGTGGATGAAAAACAGGATGTCTCATTCTGCTAAGTGGGGCTGAGAGTAGAGAGCAGGTTGCTGGAGCTGTTGCCCGAGTGTGGCAGATACCTTGAGGCGCAGGTTGGTGTGGATGAAGAGCGGGAAGCCGCGCAGCTGCGCGCCCACCAGTGTCTCTTCGGAGGGCGGGTGGAAGCCTACGACGCCGACGCTGTACTCGCGGCAGTACTTGTCCAGCAGCTCGCGATTCCATTTGTCCATCTGCAGGTATTTGTTGAGGTTCTCGAACACGATCACGCCGTACTTGCCCTTGTCCAGGTTGGTCAGTACTGGCAACGACTTGCCCGCCACTTCCACTTTGTATCTGAAGCAGAGGGGGAAAGTATTTTTTTTTTAAGTAGAAATGTTCTAGATTACGTCGCATAGAGTTTCTTTCTTGTTCACGTTTCGTATGCAACGATACTTCAACACTTCTTAAATTTCTTACCCTCTTTTGGGGATGATAAAAAAATACACCTAGCTGACTATTTTTCACGACTGTTTGATATTCTGATTCTTCCAGATGTAATTTTACATTGACCGAGCAAATAGTTGATAGAGGTAAATTACATTATGTACTTCTACGGACTGCACCACCAGGTAATTTGATTGTGCCTAATCAGTCTTACAACTTCCTAGGCCGGCCAGGCCAATGTTGTTACACTCATGACATTTCCCTAGTACGTAGGCAACCCGTCAAACATTAACGTAGGGCAAGTTGCCTGCCAATCAGGGCCATATCACGTGTGTAACTTGATTGTTTCAAAATGATATGTTCATTGTCAAAAAGTGGTTTTTTTATTATTTTATTTTTTTAAGCTCTCGACTACCCTCTTGGAGCCCACTAGAAGTTTGCATCATTTATTGTGAGGCAATCTGTATTGAGAAGACAGCTCCTGTGGCCCGGTAGCGAGAACTTCGTGCTGCGTGCAATTACAGCAGAGGTGAAAAGTAGTTTACCTTAAATTTCCCCAAGAGAAAAGCTTTTTTAAACCTGTTTAAAAATTCAAAACACCCATAAAGAAACATCTAATTGTTTTAATGATTTTTAAAATAATTTCAAATAAAATAAAAATACAATTTTCCGCACTATCGAAATATGGAAAACAAATTTAATCACAACATTTGCATATAAACATGTATGCCAAACAACACAACAATGACAATAAAATATTAACTTCATTTGCTAGTAATGACAACTCCAAATTCATCACAACAAATATTTACACAAACAAGTGCAACGAAAACACAAGTACAACGTAAACTTACAGTAAAATGCAAAGGTGGTTTGCAACTAATACTACATGTTAAAAAATTTGTCGCTTTATAACCCACACTCAATAATATTAACGAACGTTTATGTTACTGGAAATGATTTTACGAGTTTGAAATCTTAAAACTGTGAAAGGGGAGGGGGTTCGTTGGACGCATCACTTGGCAACACTAAATGAAGTTTGGATTGATGATTCGAAAGTCGAAAATAAGCATTTTAAATAAATAAACTAAAAATATTCCCCAATAAAACCCAATTGAACCGAAACGTACACATTGGGTGGGTTTTTTGGATGACCCTTTTTTGAACCCTAGGAAAAATGAGAAGGGGCACGCACGCACCAACTCTGTGCTGTTGTAGTCGAGCGATGCGCAACCTCGGATCTGGGACTTGTGCGAAATTTAATAAAACCAAGTTACACATCCGTCGTTTGCTCCTGATTATGCAACCCAGTATGCAGGAGTTTGGCAGGTAAACGAAATCACATTGCCTGCGACCGAATTCCAAGAGCCGGATGTCTGCCCGTGAGAGCGGCGAAAATGTAAGTAATGGGAGGTAGACAGCTTTGCCGGGTGGGGAATAACCTGCCATTGCACAGAGATGGCGACGTGGCGCATAGATTGAATGCCTGGGTGCGTAATGTCTCCCTTATTTCTCATTTCTAATTCCTCCAAATTCTGTTTTGTGACAAAAATGTGCCTACTTACACAAAGAGAGCAATCTCACACATTAAATTGACATAAAAATGGAATATAAGCAATTCCAAGAAGGGTATTGTTTAGCAATATATTTGTGCCCTCCCCCATTATGAATCCGAATAAGAGATACCAATGGGCAAACCTCCTGACAATATGTTACGAGTAAACATGATACGGGCCTTAATAGAATGCAAAGGGCTTAATCTTTTTCATACGATGTCGTAAACGATTATGAACCAATAGTGTTCGTTGATTTCTTGTCAGAAATTAGAGCAGAAAACAATCATGACGTTTTTTCGAATAAGTTTTTTAGCTTTGATAGAACCGTTTAATAAAATTAAAAATAGTTAATGAAAAATAGTTTATTACTGTCGTATTCGTTCAAAAATGATTCAATAATGCAAATTTGAGTTTACTACCACACCACCATGCACTACACTACCACACATGTCGGGATACAGGTCGGGAGCTTAAGAGCTTGTCCCTGCTGGGGCGGTGTACCGCTGGTGGGAGATATCTGGTTGAGGGAAACCGCGAAAGCCGACAGGTAGAACGGCGCTAGATATCTCCATTCAGCTGGAGATCACCGCCATCTTCCACGACAGGCACTGCATTTACGGGACTAACGACCTTAGTAATTGACGCGCCCGGAAACATCAAACAAACGAAATCTGTCCCCACGGTGGCCACTCAAATTGAAGGAAGGTTGGCCACTCAAAGCCAAGGTGGCCATTTCTTGAAACACATTTCCCTGTCTTTTCCCGGTTTTCCAGTGCATTTTTTTCACTGATCAGATCCGTAGAGTAGTTTACTCTAGTTTTAAAAACATATTGAAGCAAGCCTCTTACTCATTTGAGAGCTTTCTGATTACACTATGATAAAGCAAAATTTTATTAAAAAAATTCTCAAAAGTAAAGAGTTACTATTTTTGCTGGACTATTTTTTAAGGAATAATATCTGGTTAAATATCAGTCTTAAAATGTTCCCGACATCTAATCATTCTTCTACATATTCTCTGATTTTCCCCTGACTTTTCCGGAGCCATGAAATTCCTCGATTTTCCCCGGTTTTCCATGTTTCACAGAAAATGGCCTACCTGCACCCCTTGCAACTTCCTAGATGTGCGTAAAGAGAAGTTCGTCTAAAAAGGGACTAGTTTGAGAGGTCGGGAAACAAAAGAAAGTCATGTTGGACGATGTCACTGTACGAAAGCCATTGTCCAAAGCATTTACAAGTGAGCCAACTGCAAACGAACGCATTAACTAATTTAGCACTTGGCCTTAACCTGCAGTTATGCTCCCAGCAGGAGCCAAGCAGCAGCTGTCAAAGCGGTCCCTTCTTATAACATTTCTCTCGAGAGAAGGCGCGCGCGTGTGTGCTCACTTGATGCGGTTGTAGACGAGCAGCTCGGCGATCTCCCGGCCGAGGCGCGAGTAGGTGGTCTCGACGAAGACGAGCACCTTGGGGTCGATGCGCAGGCGCGCGGGCGAGCGGTGGTCGGGCGCGCGGGGCGGCGGGCGGGCGCCGCCGCCCAGCACCGCGCAGCGGATGGCCGGCTCGGGCCGCGCGTCGCGCATGCGCATCAGGCTGAGCGGCGACGCGGCCAGGTAGTGCGTGGTGAGCAGGATGGAGAGGAAGCCGAAGGCGATGAGGAAGTAGGTGAGGCGCTTGAGGGCGAAGGGCTTGCAGCAGAGGAGGCGGCGGCGCGCGGCGGCGGGCAGGGCCGCCTCGGGGCCCAGCAGCGCCGCCGTCGAAGACGCCACGCTGCCGTTGCGCTCCAGCGGCATGGCGCAGGCGGAGCCGGAGCCGCTCTCTATCTGTCGATCTTCCGGTCACGCCGCCATTTACTGTGCTTCCACGGCTGCTGCGGGGCCATGGCGCGCGGCTGGCGGCGGCGTGCGGCGGGCGGCGGCGGCGCGGCGGCGGCGGGGGGCGCGGCTAGCGGCTGGCGGCTGGAGGACGCATCCCGCGCCGCTGCACGGCATCACGGCCCCTCGCGCCCTGCAACACCACACGCCCGTCAACGCTCGCCCCGCAATCACGGAAGAAAAACACACATTCCAAATATTTTTTTCTGCTGCATAAGTGTTTCTAGTTATGCAGCAGAAATGATTATAAAGACACAAAATATTTCTAAAAAACTGTTTATGTACAAATGTGTATGTACAAATATGTCTGTGTATGTACAAATAAATCTGGATGTCTGAAATTTGAAGAGGAACTGTTTTGTTTAATTTATAGGAGTATAGACATTCATAGAAAGAAGAGAAATAAAAGTTTACAAAAGTTTTCGACAATTAGAGACCATACTCAAAAAGAAAAAAACAATATTCGTTTTAACAATGATATCTAATGTATTAATGACCATTTGGACTGTACAATTCTAAACCACCTGTATCAAGAATTGCACCTCAGCTTCTGGGTCAATGACCCCCATCTCGATCTGGTTTTTCGTCCACTTTCCCTGATCCTTTGAGCGAATGCTGTGATGGCCCCTTGTTTTGCTTGTGGACATTTATTAAGCTACTCTATCCGCGAACATTTTTTGGGCTCTTTCGGGAATGTAGATATTCGAATAATTTTCCATTTTATCACGACAACAAGTCAATTCCTTCAGGTAAATCTCTCCTCGTAATAGGGTAAATCAATTGACTAATTGTGTTGCTGATTTGCCTTTGCAAATAGTCTTTATTACACGGGAACAAATATGTGCATATCAATTGCCAAGAACGCTCGTTGCTATGTGTTATAACAGACATCCCAGGGCTCAAGAAATCATGCTCACATTGCACTTCTCCTCCCCTTAGAAAGTCACACAGTTTTAAACCGTGTTTGACGTTACATAAATAAATAAATGAGAAAAGTTTCACTTTTACTGCATATGTATTTCTAATTTTTCTTTATCACTTTTGGATCTATAGATGTAAATTACGTTTCAAAACAATCTTCTCATCCTGGGAGTAATGTCCAACATCTTTTCTAGCTTTAAATGCATCTATCTTCCCTCCATTAAATGAATCATTCTCAACAAAAATTGTTTTTAATTCTGCAGAATAAATATTTTCATAGAATCAAGGATTTCTGAATAACAATGAAGATCAACACAAATCTGTGTATGACACTGTGTGTTTTTAATGTGTACGGGCACTACGTAAAAATTAATGTAACAAGCTTCTACGTCATGTAAAGAGGGCGAAAATGATAACTTTTCGATAATGAACATGTAGAGGGAGAAATTGTTTGTATCGGAGTTGCATGCATTTATACAAGGCGCATTTGTCTCTGATTGGCAACCCCGCATTCTTATGCACAGATGTTCGGCAGGTTCATCAAATCTCCTAGACTACGCCTGAACGTTACCTGCCAAACTGTGCATAAGAATGCGTCTAAAATTGAGGAGCAAATGTCACATATGCAAGTTGTATGAAATTTCTGACTATACGTTCGTAAAGAACAGGTGATCATTTTCGACCTTTTCTTGCCCTAGAAGGTGTAACATTTATCCAACCACCTGTATGCCTGTTTATCTCTGCACCTTACTTTTCAGCAGGAACCATCGACTACGGCGGGCCACCATGGGATTTACCACGTTCCCCCACTCCCTCACTTGATGTGGGCCATTTGCCCATGTATCTTATAAGTGTGATCCGCGGGACCCTATCTACTTGGCTTGGTATTAGTGGAAACGGCTGCCCCTAGGCAGTGTCAACCGACGCCCGACCTAAAAGCGACGCGGTGGTTGCAATTTTCCAACGCCCTCTTGGAAAAGAGTCAAGTTCAGAGCACGGTGTAAGAAATACCTTACACCGTGATTCAGAGGGAAGGGGGATCAAACCGACGCGACGTAAGAAAGAACGCGGCGCCTACTGCACGGATGAACACAAAACACTCGCGTTTTTCCAGACGGTGCAGTCCCGAAACGGAAAGTGTGAATCAAGAAACCGTAACTAATTGACTATTTTAATATCACTGGAGTATACTAACGTGTGCCAGAAAAGTTTCTCCGCAATGTGCCGAATCACAAGCTCTTACTAACAAATGCATTTATGTTCGTAGCAACGAGATCACTGGGAAACACGTACAGGGGACAACACTTCCAGCTTTTGTTGTGATTGTAGGGAGTACGGAGAATTTTCACTAAAAACACCGATCGATAATCCCCGATCGATCTGGCTGATGTCCCTCCCCCTCGAATTTGAAACGAATTTCCAATTTTTGGTGGTACTGTATATCATGACTCGACGACACCCGCAAAATTTTCTCAAAAATTGTTACAATAAATACTTGCTAAAATAGAGCAAAATATTCGTGTAACAATGCCGTATGATCGATTTTTCAATAAAACCTCTGAATTTTCAAAAATAATTTTTTTTTTCGATAGCATCTACCAAATACACTATGGACAGGGTTGGCATTTTGCACAGCTCCCCCCCCCCCCCAACAAACTTTCGTCTTTTCAATACGCAAAACACTTAGAATCTGTAAAAAAAACGTTGAAATGTTTAAATGATTTTTTTAAATTATTTCAAATAAAATAACAAAACTTACAATTTCATGAATCAAAATTTTCATTAAAAACTCAAATTTAATGAAAACAGGCGCATATAAACAAATTAGAAAAATAACACAAATACGAAACAAAGAACACTGAAAATTCATTTGCTAGTAGTAACAACTTCAATTTCATCACAACAAACACACACAAATAAAACCTGATAAGTTAGCTCAGAACCAGCTTTACCGTTCTCTCTGCAGCGACTCTGATCGGGAAGGTCTAGTCCCGTGCGAGTTCCGACGGTGGTGATTTCTGACACTATCTAGAGCTAGGTCAATTTATCAGGAGAATTTTAGCGGTATGTTGCTCTGATCAGTAGTTTTCCGGGGTTTCACCAATCCTATCAGACGTGTACCGAGGATGAAGGGGCCAAAGACTACGCGCGATCTTGCCTTCCTCTCCTCTCCCCTTACACTTCCAGGCAATGGAATGCCACACATGTCAAGAGATCGGTCAGGAGCTTAGAGCTTGTCCAGACTGGGGCGGTGCCCCGCTGGGAGGAGATAGCTCTAGAATGGGAAATTTCGCGCAAGCCGACGTGTACGTTGGCACAGGATCTTACCATTTAGCGGGGGAGGAATACCGCCACTTTCCGGGATAAAACATTCACTTCACTAACAAGACTAGCGGTTGATGTGACTGAAAAATCATTCACACAAACAATACAAAGGCAATTCAAATACAAAATTAACTTACAATAAAATGCAAATTTGTTTTGCAACTTTGCTACACGTTTCGCATTTGTTACTTTATTACCCAAACGTAACATTAATGAAAATATGTCACCGGCAATGATTACATGAGTTTAATTTTTAATCGGAGGTAGAGTGGTTAATTTTCGGATGTGCCATACAAAATATATAAAGACGACCACTTAAGTTGCCCACAGTCAACAGCTTCGAAACAGTTTGAGTTATCGGGATGCGGTTTGCGTCAAGCCGTTACAGCTGATGGGGAAATGATACGTTTCGATTTCTAGTTCGCGACTTTTTTAAATTTCGAGATATTGTCGAAACTTTTATATTTTAAATCGAAGTACATCTATTTTCTACCACCATTTTAGAATACTCGAAGAGACGAATGCAACGTAGCATTGGTAATATTCGGGAAGAAACTGCAGAAAAAATTGCTTTCGCAAATGCCAAGTTTCCCGCGATTCCCCAACGGCTGTCCAGAAGGCGAAAAGAGTCTGTCCATCGCTGGCACTCCGCTCTCTAGATAGAAACTGAAACTGAAACCTCGGGTTTTCAAAGTAGGTGAAAAATTTCGGGTTTTCACTATTCTTATTTGTATTGCTTTCTTGCATTGATCACCTTCATAAGTCCATTTGTTTCTGTATTGGCATGTAGCAAAACAAACTAGCTCTTTGGATACAAGAAAATACTGTTCCAAACAAAGAAGATAATAATGTTCTGTCCTACAATGGAATGCATTTATTGATCAATCAATTAAAATAATCAAAAAGCGAGCTAATTCACACTTCACCTGGAGTTGATGGTGGATAGTCTCTGATTAATTAAATTATTACTTTGAAGCATTGTTAGTTCCCTAGTTAGTTCGCTCTGGTGGAAAGTGCGTCTGACCTTGTCTGCACTCACAGTCATCTGTCTTCTCCGTGTGCGACCTCGCTCTCGTGTGTCAATTAGGCACGCGGCTGAGCGTACGTTAAATGATCCTGTGGCGGAGGCTACCGACACCGTGCAAGTAGCAATAATCATTACATTCATTTAACAATCTAAATTTAATTTAATATGTTTTAAATGTATCAACGGTGCATTGTACATGGGAAATTGTCGATAAATCCCCAATTCACGAAGCCAGAAGAGGATTTATCTGAGAATTTCCAAAGCAGGAGGGGTATTTAATAGCACTATTCCACGAATGAAATTACGTTCAACAGATTTCCAAAATGCGCCAAATAATGACAATAACTGAAAGCATGTTAACAATCAAATAGGTTATGTTATAGTACATACGCGGTTTACTGCACATTAACACAGCAATCAATACATACCGCCTTTCTAAGATAGGCGAGTCGCAGTTTATTATTGGCCAGTAGGGAGGGGCGGTAAGAAAAATCGAATAGAAAAAGGGATAAATGTTTTGAGATACACCGCCCTGATTGAGGCATTCGTATTATATGTACACTATTGTTTTTAATTTCACGACTGGAATAGTCAAGATACTTATTGTAGATTTTGGTACGGAACAGCAAAGGTACAATATCGCCCATTTCTAATTTTAATGACAGTGATACTGGAAATAGATATAAGTGTGGTGAATTCTCATACTATCTTGAAATGTATCAGTAGAAAATAAATGATGAATTTTCAAAGAAAGAAAGAACAACCTAAGAACGCGACAAAGTAATAGCGTGAATTTATTCGATTTCTGATGACCTTCTTTGACTGATCAATAAAAGCTTATCATTGTAGAATATGAATACTCGTACAAATTTCAATCTCTTCCTTCCTGAATTAGTAACAAAGAATTAACTTGTGATGCTTGAAACCATACAGAAATACCATACGATATCAATGCAAGAAAGCAAAACGTATAAGCACAGTTGCGTTGAAAACACGAACTTCCAAATTCGATTTCTATCTAGACAGCGGCGCGCAAGCGAAGGACAGACGCTTTCCGCCTTCCGGACAACCGTTGCGGAAAGGCGAGGAAAGTCAGTTTGTCAGATAGATATGAAAACCAAGAATTAAAGAGACGCAGGGGATAAGAGTGCGGTAGAATAGTGGAAAATACTGTGATCGTTTCACATTAGTCTGGAAGATGAAGCAAGACGGTGCAATTATTCACATTGCCAAGGGCGTGTGCTGGACGATGTCCTCAGCACATGAGACAGGCGTCAGGGGGAGGGAATTCTGGGTATTCCAGTTATATTTCCTTAAAATGTCTCCTGCAAAACTTGCGAGACCCATAACAGTCATCTTATAATGAGACAGTTTCATAGCCAACAGGCTGCTTCTGAAATACCATTACCTCCACCTCGTATTTAAAGTTTTGCAGCACAATTTTGGAGTGAGGCCCCTTTGTCTCTTTCGAGCGAGGGAGCGCCACCGGAGCGAGCGAGCGAGCAGAGCACATGCACGTGGCGCGCAGGAGGCGAGCACCCAAGAACACGTGGCCTTTATTTACACAGCACGAAGCAGCGCCACGTGCCCTCCCACTTCCCTTCCCCCGCACGGGGCCCACCCGCAGTGACTGCTGCTCCCTCGCACCGCACCACGGGAATTCACAGACTTAGAACGCGGAATGGTACTGTACGAATAATATTTCTGACTACTTTACTGTTACTGCCTGAGAGGAGAGAGGGGACTTCATTATACAACAAGAGGCTTCAAATTCTGATGATGATGTCACTGCAGTTTCCGATGAGTAAAAAAGTACATCTTACAGCGCGAAGTAATTGAAAATTGAAAAGCGCCATTTGGCACCATTATTTTTGGTTATGCATCGTGTATGTGGTTCTGTGTCGTCTACTGTTGTGTGCTCTCATTGCGCTTTGTGACTTCCTACTGCAGATGTTGTGATCTGCTGCATGAACGACCACGAGTCTCCCGCCCGAGTATCTGGCAACATAGCTCTATCCCACCCCCAGCTATTAAGAAGACACAAAATTTTATTCGGACAATAGTTGAAGCTAGACGCATAAGACATTCCATTTCGGAAATGGTCACGGGATTCAATATTCCGAGATTCACAGTGTTAAGAGTGAGTCAATAACGTGCCGAAAAAAAACTAAATTCCGGCATAATGTCTCACACGGACCACGCAGTAACCAACGACCTTCACTTTATGACGGAGAGCTACGGCGTTTGCGCAGTCAGTTGTAACAGACACGCAATACTGCGTGAAATAATCGCAGAAATCAATAAGAGATGTAAGACGAACGTATCCGTTAGGACAGTGCGGGAAATTTGGCTTTAAGGGCGGCAGAAGACCGACTCTAATGCCTTTGCTAATAGCACGACATTGCCTGCAGCGAATCTCCTGGGCTCGTGATCACATTGATTGGACCCTAGACGAGTGGAAAACTGTGGCTTGATCAGATGAGTCCCAATTTCAGTTCGTAAGAGCTGATAGTAGGGTTAGAGTGTGGCGCAGATTCCATGAGGCCATGAACCCAAGTTGTCAACAAGGCACTGTGTAAGTTGGTGGTGGCTCCATAATGGTGTGGGCTGTTTTACCATTGGAATGGATTGGGTTCTCTGGTCCAATTGAATCGATAATTGACTGAAAATTGCAATGCTCAGTCGTTCACTGACTTCATGATCCAAACAAAAATGGGTGTGTACATAGATGACAATGCGTCATGTCACCGTCATATGTTCGCGATTGGTTTGAAGAACTTTCTGGACAAATCGAGCGAATCATCTGGACACCCAGCTCGCCCGACATGAATCCCATCAAACATTTATGGGACGTAAACGAGAGGTCAGTTCATGCACAAAATCCTGCATCGAGAACTCTTTCGCAAATATGGACGGCTACAGAGGCAGCATGGCTCAACTTTCTGCAGGGAATTTCCAATGACTTGTTGAATCCATCCAACGTCGATTTACTGCACTTCTCCGGGCAAAAGGAGGTCCGATGCGATATTAGGAGGTAGCCCACTTTTGTCCCCTCAGTGTGTGGCTAAAGAGGCAATAACTGTCAAGTAACCTGTCTAAAAGACTGTCATTGGTCAAGTGTCCAGTGAAGTACCGCCATTCCGGAGCAATTTGTACAAATCTTTCTTTAAAATCTCACGCCAGTTATTCTGGACGCAGTGCACGCGAACTCCAGTAAGCTAGTTAGTACCTTGCCCGCGACCTTGACATGCTAGTTGTAAGATATGAAGGGATACTCCTATTCATCGCTCTGTGAACGTATAACGATGGAAATTATACACTGGATATTGGGGGTGACGTTCTAATAGACGCTGCAGCAGAACAGCAAGTAGATACTTCTATTGAATTTAATTTCTCAGAATCATGTGGAAGTCCCCCTTCGAAACGTAAACAAATTATGTAACACATTTTAGAGAATGTAATATTTTTCTTCCAATTTTTAGATTGTCTGACTGAGGAACAAATTAAAAAAATAAAACTAAAATAATGATTTCAATACGTACATCAAATAAAAAGAGCATCTCTTGTTCTTTCAGTTCGCAAAATATCACATTTCTGTCACAATTACAACACAAGTTACAAACTACTAACTTTATCGATGGGAGTATTTTTTGGAAAATTTTGAAAAATTAATTTCATTTGAAAAATAAATCTTCAGGATAAAAAGAAAACGTGTGCTTCTGCCTACACTGTTTATAGAAAAAGGTTTAAAAAATACTCTTCAGAGAAAAAAAGGTTTCAAAATCTGGGGCAAAGGCAGACGTATTCAGGTATCCAGGAGTCCTTGGCAGGCATATAATTTGCGCCCTTGTCAAGATACTTCAAATTAAGATTTTTGTTTGTTTTAGCGAGTATGCACTAGTGTGAAAAAGATTCTGATTATTTTCAAAAACTTTCATAAACAATTTATCTCTAAAATGTTTGACTGTTTATTTGTGTTTCATCTTTTGTAGAAAGTTTAATTCCTTAATTGAAAAATAATTCATTCAACTTTGTTTTATAAATGTTGAAAACTAAATAGCGCCATTTGTGAGCGGCACCTATGGCACGTGCCATGTCTGCCATATTGTAGATACGCCTCTGAACAAAGGTCACAGTTTCCTCAACTTATAGTGCGATTTATTCAACTCTGCCCCTGGCAGGTATCTGCTGTTGACGATTTTAACCAATCGAGAGCTTGAACGTCATCATAGTGACGTCACTGAAGCGACATATAAGCTACCGATTGGATGAAACCAGTCGGGAGCTTAGAACTCGTTCCGACTGGGGCGGTGCCCCGCTAGTGGAAGATGCCTGTTTGGGGAAAATCCCCACAAGCTGACGTAGGTCAGCACCGGATCTCGACATCTAGCAGGGGAAGATCACCGCATCAACAGCTGATATCTGCCAGGGGCAGTGTTGAATAAATCGCAGTACAGAGAGATGAGATGCGGAGCGACTGGGGACACCGACCGGCTGAACTCCGCCTCCTGCGCCTGTGGCCCCGTGAGGGCCACTGGCGGGCGCAGGCCGCTCGAAGATTATACTGCGATTTTCGTAACTTTGTCCCTGACAGAAGTCAGCTGTTCACGGTTTCATCCAATCGGGAGCTTGAAAGTCACCATAGTGACGTCACTGTCGCGAAATATAAGCTCCTGATTGGATGGCAGCGAAACAGCTGATTCCTGTCAGGGACAAAGTTACGAAAATCGCAGTATAATAGTTGATTGACAACATAAATGATTTCGGCCGCGTCAACGGCTAAGGTCATTAGTTCCGTAAGTGTAGGTCATGTTTTTATCGTGAGAGGTAACGGTGATCTTCCCCTGCTAGACGTCGAAATCCGGTGTTGACCTACGTCAGCTTGGGGGATTTTCCCCAAACAGGTATCTCCCACCAGCGCAGCACCGCTCCAGCCGGGACGAGCTCTAAGTTCCCGACCGGTCTCCCTGCATGTTTGGTAGTGTAGTGCATGTGTGTTTGTAAGTGAAGAATGAGAATAGGACAACGAAGAGAAAGGAAAAATCACGAGCTCTTCGTGGCTCGTTTGTTAGGGTACTGCTCCGCCTTTCGTTTGGTATTGATCGGAGAAATCACGAAAATCACTAACTGTAACGGTTCCATAATATTATAACTGAATTCACTAAAGCGTTTACAACCCGCAAAAATATTTGTTCGTGCTGGGATTCGAATCCACGCACGTACTACGTTCCAGGAACAAAGGATTATCTACTAACTAGAACGGCTAGGTGATTCCGAAAAATGTTTCCGACGCATTAAAAAGAAAATTAAATTTTTGCTATAATTGATATTTTAAAGGTTTCACTGAAACCTGGACCCTCGCCATTTTTACAAGCGTAATTCGAGCAAAAAATTTGGAGCCATTTCCCAGAAAATCTCGAAAATGTCGTAGGGGCTTCATGTAAAGTACTACCAAAAATTAAAATATCAGTTTCAAATCGAAGAGTCTGGATATCTCAGAGATCTACTGTGAAATATCACCTAGGAAAAACATTTTCGATATCATAATATCGCCCCACAAAGCATGAATTCTGACAACTATATACTCGAAAAAGTAATTAGGAGCACGAAAATACCATTTGTATGTTATCAGTTAGCCACAAGACGTGTTTACAGCATTATATAACGTTCTTTCAATGAAGTGGATTTATGTAATATTTTTCATCCATTGCAGAAACAAAGTTTTCCTCGCAGAAAATTTTCATAGTTTTCAATTTCATTGTCTTTTTGAACCACTTTCATTGTACAACGTTCAGTAAAGTCCATTAATTGCGGAACTGCCAAATGAGTCACTTACCTTCAGTGCAGAGCTCTCCAAGTGGTCAAGATACAAGGCAGCATCAAGCAAGTATCACAGCCATCTGAAACAAATGAAATACGTGAAAGACCAGGTATTTTTGTACACTTTATACATAAATGCACAATTATAAGGCACGAAAAAGAAAAAGCAACAAGAACAGTTCAGTTTCTTTAGATCAGCATTCAAACAACCGAATTATGGACATGAATAGTCTCGATGAGTCCCGCAGTGAACAGATCAGAACGCACTTCGCCCATCTCCGGGAACCAGGGTTCGCTCCCTCTGCTTTGCACTTCACAACATCACTATTTACCATTACTCCCCATGGCAGTATCTCTTTATTCTCTTTCTTACACTAGGAATCATGTATTTTTAAAAAGCAGCATCTCGTGACGAACCCGAGTAACTCTGGCGGTCTACCCGCAATGAAGCCTTATCATAAATCCTCTTATAATAATCGAGAAACCTGCGTCCGCCACTCACGGTTAGATCCTATGCGCTTCACCAATCGAAACAAATAATGTCATTCGGCGCATGACAAATGATGTCTTGGTCTTCTGATGGGAAACTCATCATCTTTTGCGGATGCATACCGAAAATACAACGACACTTCTCCAAAAAAGTGTTTTTTTGTTTTTGTTTTTAAGCAAATAAAATGCGTTTTGCAAGACATACCGCCCCTACAGAGGTAATCATTAGCTCATTATATTCCTAAGACAAGACAAATCGATTGGCACAAGTCTTGCCGACTCTCTAGGATATTCTAGAAAAGTTCTTGAAAAACCCGTGATCTTCGGGGTTTCGATGCATCTGATACCATTCGTGAAACGCTGTGAATCACTCTTCTCTTTCCGGCACTTGCATCGATCGTTACAACCTGATTAATCACATTGGCATAATTCAACCTAATTTTCAAAAGAAAATTAAAACCCCTATTTTAATCGATATTTTTAACAGACTTCTAGACTGAAATGTAAGAGCCGTGCAACTGTAATACGTAGGCTGCATATTTTGGTTATTTCCGTGCTTTTTTCCTCAAATATAATAATACACATAAACAACGCAAATTCATTTCTTGTTGTTAGGAGTCAATAAACAAAATCGTATTGTGAATATTTCAACACGTATCGATTAAACATGTTGGAAAGCGATTAATTTTTTTAAAAATTTTCTTTTGCAATATACAAAGCTACTGCTTTTGTGTTTGCCCTTTTGTTTGAATTACACCATACATTTCATTAGACTGTCAGTATCCTTTCGTGTCTGCGCGACCGACCTTCGTGGAATGAAGCCTCTGACCCTCTTTGCCCGTGTCCAACCACCCTCGTCAAGGACTCGGTGGCGTGAAAGCAGCAGTGTACTTCGGCTTGCGAAGAATTTCTCCTTCCAGGAAGGTGTCTCAGCAGAGCACCACCCCAGATGGATCAATCTCTAAACTCCCGAGTGGTCTCGCCACACGTGTGGTACTGTAGTATAATATATATATATATATATATATATATATATATATATATATATGTGTGTGTGTGTGTGTGTGTGTGTGTGTGTGTGTATGTGTGTGTGTATGTGTGTGCCTGTGAGGGGAGAGGATAGGGTAAGGAAGAGGAAGGAAAGATCGCGTGTGAGGTCCGTGGCCCACTAAGTTAGGATACTGCTCCGATAATCACCTGGTTTTAATCAGAGAAACCACGAAACACTACCAATCAGAATTCTTCCAGACAGCGGCTGAAATGGATTTAGCTAATTAGCTCGGTCCTCAGCCCTGAGCTAACTCAACCGGAAAACGCTCAATGAGAATGCAATACAAATAACTGAACTCTTCCATTTCGCCAATCACTAACATTTCGCGTAAAAGTAGAATCCGAATGTCTGACTGAGAATAACATCGTACTTTGTTGTCGTGCGACCTCGTTGACAGGTTGATGTCGATTGTGTCAGCAAACACCTTCCACACTATGGTCGCCTTCGCTGGCAAAGTCGGCGCCTGGGAACGGCCACGCGCCACTCGCAAGGATGCCTTGCACGCGCTCCACCCGCCCAGAAGCTCAGCACCGGGAGGGCCCGGGGTTCGAGTCTCAACGAAGGCAGGATTTTCGACAGTAGTGACAGAAGACCGGATTCAGCTGATGTCTGGAGGAGAGTTCAAGCGTCCGGCTACTCTCTTCGGTACTTTGCTGCTCTAACCGATATTTTTCCGTGCTACTCTGATGGGTAGTGCACCGTGCTGCTCTGATCGACAGTGTTCCGTACTGCTCTGATCGGTAGTGTTCCATTCTGCTTTGATCGACAGTGTTCCGTGCTGCTCTGATCGGCAGTGTTCCGTGCTGCTCTGATCGGCAGTGTTCCATTCTGCTCTGATCGGAAGTTTTTCGTGCTGCTCTGATCGGTAGTGTTCGTGCTGTTCCGATCGGCAGGGTTCCGCGCTGCTCTGATCGGAAGTTTTCGTGATGCTCTCATCGGTAGTTTTCCATGCTGTCTGGTAGGTAGTTTACCGTGCTTTCCCCGATCAATGTGTCGGGAGTGGAGCAGGGGCGACGGCGAGGGCGGGGTCTTCCGGAGGCAGCTTCTTCTGTCAGCGCGGGCTTCGCGGCGCCTAGGCCGGGTCTGTCGTAGCGCGTGGGCGCGGAGGGGGGGGGAAGGGAGGGGAGGGCGGGGGCAGGTGGAGGCGTCGCGTGAGGTCGATATGCGCGCCGCAGCGCCGCTGCTCCCTCGCCCACTTCCCCGCCCCCTCAACCTCTCCCATTACGCGCGAGCCGTTTGGGTTCGGCTCCCGTCCCGACCCCAAACCGCGCAAAATTCAGAGTTCAAAGAAAATGAGACCTGCGCCATTCTTTTGAGCGTCTCTTCTATCCGAGTTTTTTTTTTTTTAAACACACGGTTTTTGAGAAAATATATTGTTTAGAAATTGCATAAATTTCAAGCACAAATTACGCGAAACCTACCCCTTTTTATCAAAAAATTGTACACGATTTTATTTTAATGAGCTGCTTTTTGACAATAAACTTTGTCTGGGGCAAAAATCTCTATGTATAATTTTGTAGTTTAGAAATGTTTTTTTAATTTTTGAAAAAAAACAACCGGGAGTTCACCGAAAATGGAATTATAAAAAATATAGCACCATATTTTTAATTGTCCCTTGATATCTATGAGGAGAAAATTTAAAGAAAAAATGTAGAGCGGTTTTTGAGGAAAAAATTGTTTAACAAAATTAAAATTGCCTATATTTCGCGCGAAATTACACGAAAGCTACTCATATTTTCGGAAATTTTAAGATGACCTTATTTTAAGATCGGCTGAACAGTTTAGGCGCTACCGTTGACGAACGGACAGCCGTTTCGCCTTCAATCGATTTTTCGGTAACAAAGACCTACAAAACAAGGATTCTGGCAACACAGCGTATTAGAGGAAGTAATTTACTACATCTAGCAACACGATTGATCCACTTTTTCATTATCAAGGCGCAGCCATAAGAGTTTTCTGCCGAAAATTCGCAGTTTTCCAGCAGTTCTACAAAATAGTTACTTGTTTTATATCATACATACAGATAGAAAATTATACAAAATGTGTTGTAACAAAGAAAAGAAAATTATCGCAAACTATGCTATGATTCAATCCAATTTAACTCAATGATACTTTATTTTAAATTGCGACACTCTGCCTTCAGGCCTGCTCTTATATCTGACCACGCAAATTTCGTTATACTCCTGTCACCAATTAACGGAGAAAGAAGGTATCTCTCGGGCGACGGAACAGGCGATTTGAATTTAGCTCAGAGGCGTCTTTTAGACTGGTGGATCTTTTACGTGCAGTAAATATACAACCTGGTAGAGCCTGCTTTATTTCCTCTCCGAAGGGTTTTTCACCCTTAAAAAACAACGGCTTCGATTGGGTTTGAACTGGCAAACTTGGGTGTAACAGCCGGATACCTAAACGTTATACCACTGGTTAATGATTAACAAATTTAAAATAAGATACAGGAAAACTTGCTCAAAGCGGAACCTCAAGGGACCCGATTTTTTTCCGTATTAGACAAGATTCCGCTTTATACATTGTAATACTGTAGAATTTGTGATTGGCAGGACAGCGAATGAAGTTCACATTACATTTCCGCATTATACAAGTTCCGTAATAAGGAAAGTTTTCTGTATTAACAAAAGATGAAAATGTGTGTTTTAATTACACGCGGTAAACAATAAACATAATACCGCTTTCATTACTGACAATATATCTTTTAATATATTCCCTGAATTCACATCTTCACGCTTTAGTTGAAATGAGAAGTTAAGTGTGTGATCTCTCGTTCGTGGAAAGGATATGCTTCCTTCAGTGACCTTCATTCCCCTCCTCTCAACCACTTCAAATTACAACTCACGATCTTCAAAGCATTATTCGCTCTGACCGGAAATCGAACCAGGCTCTTCCGGTTCATGCCCAATTGCTCCAACAGTCAAGCTACCGAGACGACCGGGAGGTATACTCGGGTTTGATTGCCGGACGGTGTGTCTAGGATGACTGTGTTCAACAATTTCAATTATTAACTACACTTTTTACAGAATCAATGTCACATAATAAAAGTCGTTTTCTTTGCGCAACATACTGCCGATGTAAATAGCCCATTCAACAGGGCAACAACACTGAGTACTGCAGGTTAGGTTGTTACGCCGCACTCACATCTATTTTGGAAAAACATCGCAATGTTTTCGAAGAATATTATATTTTATACCAGTAGTAGGTTTATGCACGCTCGTTGGGTTTCGGCCGCGACTCGGAGAGATGGCTCAGGGCATCAAAATATCACTTCAGAGGCTCTGACCGGGAAAGGTTCGAATCCCGACTGTGGCAAGATTTTCGACACTAGTTTGTCAGTTAGGTTGCATTCAACCTCTGTCCGGAGACTTCTAGCGGTCGGCTGCTCAGTCGGTAGTTGTCCGCGGTTTCACCGATCAACATTAGGCGAATGCCGGAGCAGTACCGTAACAAACGGGCCACGGATCGCGCGCGATTTCCTTCCTCTTCCTTGTCCTATCCTCACCCGCTACTTACACTAATACTTCATGCACTACACTATCACACATGCTGGGAGACTGGTCGGGAGCTTCGTGCTTGTCCTGGCTAGGTTCCCCGCTGGTGGGAGATACCTTTTGGGGGAAACCCAGCTAGCCGGCGACGAAGAGGTTGGCGCCGGATCTCAGCATCCATCGGGGAAGATCAGCGCCACCTTCCGAGGAACAAAATATACACTGCGCATACGGGACTAATGACCTTAGCAGTTGACGCGCCCGGAATCACTAATCAATCAATGAACCGTTTGGACCGCACGTGCGCCGCTCTGGCCCATCACGCCCCTCCGCGGTGCATCTCTTCGCGTGCGGCCGGAACCCTCACGCTCGCGCTGCCCGGCCGGCGACGCAGCTTCTTTGAAATCACTTGCCCTCGCGTACCCACAATAGGGAGTGTTAGCGACAGGTGTAAGGTAGCAGCGGTATGCACTAACAGTCACGTGACGGACCTTGAAATCATAATGTATTACCTTAGGCCTAAGGTACGACCTCATACCTTCATAAATAGTGCACGCCTGTAGGACTCTCTACGGTTATCTAACAAGCGCCAAAATGGCCGCCTACAAACAGGAAAGGAATTTTTTCCAACTCTGATAAACAGATTCACGAATGTGAGGCGGTTACAATTATTCCTTACCAACTCCACAACGCTGCCAAGAATTAACAGGAAATGTTGTAGAGGTGACAGGAAAGAAATTCGCGAAAAAGAAGTTGAAGTCATATCTTCGGGTTAGGTTATGTCACGAACGATGTCTTAAGATTCTTCCTACATTATCAAGAAAAGCTGATTCAAAATTCCAGACTGCTTACTCATCGCGGTGGGCCACAAAATCTAAAACTCTGTGCACAATGTACATTTGTTACACTCTTGACTCGTATCGTGGTCGACATGTCTCACCACTACCCTACATTCTTTGATATATTATGCAACTTCTTTGTTCAACACTTGAAATGCTTCTTTTGTCACAATGCATAGCGCAATGACGATATTTGCTAAAACTCTTCTGAACTTTGTTCATTACGACCGTATAAAGTCGTCAGTCACGTGATCAATAGAGTTTAAAGATGTCTCCTCACGCCTGGCGCCAAAACTCCCTAATAACTGCTGGCGAAAACGCAGGGCAACCATAAGCGGCAGCCCGGCCGCAGCCCCCTCTCTCAAGAGCTTTCGGGAGCGCTGTCGACCAGAGAGTACCCCACCCTTCACATCCTCACTGCGAGCCCCACGCGGTCCCCACACCACCGCAGCCTAGGAGAATCGGTTTGGGAAGTGTCCGTGACTCGAGCTCTTGCCTGAAATATTCTTTATCTTGTCCAAAATTATCGTTTAAAAATCATCAGTCAGTTGTCTTGCGCTTCATCCTCATTTTATTCGGAATCGAATGTGAACTTTACGCTCGCATTCCCGCAGTGCCATGATTCAAGTCTATAATCGCACCGTAGCGGCGTCAACATCGTTAGTTAATTAGGGCTACAGGCTCCCCATCGATGTGCGCCATAATGGCACATCTTAACGGCATAACTCTGCGTTGATAAGGACATTTTGAAGGCCAGGAAATAACAAACAAAATAGGTGCCCTGTCCCTTACCTTCGACATCTAAAGAAAGAAATGTCCAGTAAAAGACGACAGATTTCTCAAAATCACTCCAGCTGTCATCTCACTCAATATTATTGCGTCTTTCAGAACGTATCGCATACGTTTTGTGTACTTTCTAGTGTAGGTCTAATTCTTAACACTCTCTCGCTCTCTCTCTCGCTCTCTCTCTCGCTCTCTCTCTCGCTCTCTCTCTCGCTCTCTCTCGCTCTCTCTCTCGCTCTCGCTCTCGCTCTCTCTCTCGCTCTCTCTCTCGCTCTCTCTCGCTCTCTCTCTCGCTCTCTCTCTCTCGCTCTCTCTCTCGCTCTCTCTCTCTCGCTCTCTCTCTCTCGCTCTCTCTCTCTCGCTCTCTCTCTCTCGCTCTCTCTCTCTCGCTCTCTCTCTCTCTCGCTCTCTCTCTCGCTCTCTCTCTCGCTCTCTCGCTCTCTCTCTCGCTCTCTCTCTCGCTCTCTCTCGCTCTCTCTCACTCTCTCTCTCGCGCTCTCTCTCGCGCTCTCTCTCGCGCTCTCTCTCGCTCTCTCGCTCTCTCTCGCTCTCTCGCTCTCTCTCGCTCTCTCTCTCTCACTCTCTCTCTCGCTCTCTCTCTCGCGCTCTCTCTCGCGCTCTCTCGCTCTCTCTCGCTCTCTCTCGCTCTCTCTCTCGCTCTCTCTCTCGCTCTCTCTCTCGCTCTCTCTCTCGCTCTCTCTCGCTCTCTCTCTCGCTCTCTCTCTCGCTCTCTCTCTCGCTCTCTCTCTCGCTCTCGCTCTCTCTCTGTAGAAAATAGAGGTGCAATTGAATTTCATTTTGAAGAATATAGTGATTAGTGTGTATTACTGCTTCTACGCCGTGTTCTGCGTCCAGCAGATCCCTCACAAAACAGGTGCGAGAAATCGTTACAGTTCATAATTATTTTAATGGTCTAAAAATCATATTTGAGTTAAAGAGACACAGTTCCAGAGGCCGCAGATGACAAGAGAAGAAACTGATTTAACTGATTTCACCGTAAAAACATTCGTGAAAGGAAACAATCTTGAACTAAAGGTGTTCTTACATTCATCACTCCAACATAAATGAAATTAGAAGAAAAATTGCAGTTGATACTTTCATTGACTGAGCAATTAGATAAAATAATCACTTTAGTAGTGTAAAAAAATCGAAGATATTAATACAAAACATAGTAGTGTGCATAAGAAAATAGGAGCTATGTCATTCGAAAATTCCTTTGCGCAGTGACAGTGAAGATGAGTGACAGCATCTCCACTCCATCCACCAACCACGTAAGTTCGAAGAGCGGCCATGACGAACTGCAAACTCCTCCCTGGGCGTTGTGTGGGATCATAAACGATGCATTTCTCGCACCCGAATATATATATATATATATATATATATATATATATATATATATATATATATATAACTTGAAGCTCTCGAACTACAGGCGGTGATGTCGGGGCAGTAGTCTCTATTTGAGCGAGTCGCTCCGTACTAAGCAAACACTTTAAACTGCAGTTGACGAGCACTTGTTACGTGCTCCATGTTTAAAAAGGTCGAGGGAGAAATGACCTTCGCTATACGCGTTTGCTAGAGTAGCCTCATCCATGAACAGCTGCTTCTGCTTTTGCTGAAATGATGTTGTACATGATGTGTATAATAATGGAAGTGATATCAATATTATTACTACATAAGCTTTACGTTTAATTTGATAAAAATATCTCTTTTCTGAATTTGTGATGCCGCTGTCGTTCAATGCGCTCGTGTGTTGGAGTTTGCTATAGTTTTCAACTCTTTCTTACATGTCTCCTAGTTACGCAAGTTTTAAATTATTCAATTGAAACGTTTTATGGCTTTACTACGAGACAACTATTCGTGTCCACCCCCCAAAGAAACAAAAAATCCCAATTTCTCCATCGCAACGAGTAATCTTGGTTCAGATACCTTAATGCTTTGGTTTCACCACATTTTCCACCAAAAAGCAATGAATAGCCAGTGATAGGGCGGTGAGTGCCAATACACTAGTTACTGTCGAAAAAACACGATGGAAATTTCCGACTGCCGTCAGACCTGTATCTATAATGTGATTTTTCTACCTCTGCCCCTCAAGCCCCTACGGCCACGATGGAATATCACACGGCATTTCGCATCTTTCTCGGTCTTGCCGCTAGATGTCGCATATAGATATACGACAGCACTGCTATAGATACGGTCGCGATCATGCGGTATCTGGCGGCACGACTCTGAACGTCGCGAAATACCGTTGCATATTCCATCGTGATGACGGGCTTTGAGGGGCATAGTTAGAAAAACCGCAGTATAGTCAACGCCTTCGCATATTAATACAGTGTCTCTGCGCCACTGCCCTTCTTAAATCCGTGCCAGAGCAGCGCGAACGCACGCGCAGCGACCGCCAGAGCGCGACCCACTGACAAGGTCACGCCCCCTGGCTCCTCCTTTTGTCCCTGCTCTCTTCCTCCTCTTCCCTCCATTTGACCATCCTTTCAGCCTCTTTCTCCACCTCCTCCTCGTTACCGGCCGAGGTGGCTCAGGGCATCAACTGATGTCACTACAGTGCCTCTGACCGGGAGGTCCTAGGGTTCCTCTCCCGACACTAGAAGGATTTGCGACACTAGCTAGATAGTTAGGTCGTTTTCAGCCGCTGTCTGGGGGATAATTCTAGTGGCTGGCTGATATGATCGGTAGTTTTCCGTCGTTTCTCCGATCAACCCCAGGCGAATACGCGAGCAGTGTCTTTAAAAATGGGCCGCGGACCACGCGCGATCTTTCCTTTATTTTCCTGGTCTAATTCTCAACCCTTACACATATACACTTACAGGCACTACCCTACCACACTTGTCGGGAGACAATCCGGGAGCTCAGAGCTTGTCTCGGCTGAAGCGAGATACCTAGTTGGGGAAAACCGCAAGCTGACGTATAGGACGGCGCTGAATCTCGCCCTCTAGCGGGAAAACATCCCGAGGAAACACGCAATACAATTGTGGGCCTACTGACGTCAGCAGTTTGTGCTCCAGGAAACACCAAGCAATCAAAAACGAGTGTAATCATTGGTCTCGCAGAAGAAATGCCTTTGCGAGATGCACGCGCTTCCCTCGCTACAGAGAACGAGCGCCCTCTTCATTCACCTGCGGAGAATTCAGGCGGCTGGAGTCTACGGCGAGGATGCAATGCATTTTTCGCTTTCGTTTTTGATGCTCAACTCGACATTTTGTAAATCCATGCGGTGGAGGCGCGCTCAAAACAATTACGCGCGCGCGCGCGTAGACACTTTTGTTTTAGTGTTCACCAGTCATAATTAGTGAACAAGGCGAAATCACGGCAAAGTATTTCCTTAGCAACCCTTTGAAGCTTGTAGCACAATAAAAAGACAAATGCCACTCTGCGGAAAGCCGTTTCGCAGACCACCAGTTCTGAAGACCTAGGCAATCGGTTTCAAGAGAATAATGGGACCATGCGAGAATTGTCGAAGGGGCGTGTCCTTGGTGTGTTGTCTTGCAGCCAATGACAATTTCCTCGCGCCGCTTCAACACACACCTCGCGAGCGCCGCGGAGGCCTGATGGCGTGCGGGGACTGGGGGCGGGGGAGGGGAGAGAGCACGTGGCCGCCGCTTTCTCTTCTCATTGAGCTCAAGTGGCCTCACGCGCGCTGCCCCGCCCCCTCCGCGTGGCTTTGGTGGGGGGGGGGCGGAGGAGAGTAGGCGAGTGGAGCGGGACGGTGCTGGATGGAACGGGGCAGGACGGGGGCAGAGTGAGGCGGGGAGGGGCGGGTTTGGGGCGGGGAGAGGCAGAGAGGAGCGGAGCTAAGCGGGTGGGAGCGAGGCGGGGCGGAGCGAGGCGGGGCGTGGCGGGGAGGAGTTAGGGCGGGGAGGGTGAGGTGGAGCAGGGTGGGGCGGGGCAGAGTAGGGCGTGGCGGAGCGAGGTGTGGAGGGGAGGGGTTGGGGCGGGGAGAGGTGGAGCGGGGTGTGGCGGGGCGGGAAAGGGTTGGTGCGGGGAGGGGCGAGGTGTAGCGGGGCGTGGCGGGGTGGAGCGGGGTGGGGCGGCGCGGTGCGGAGGGAGGCGTGACGGGGCGGGGAGCGGTGGGGGAGGTGGAGCGTGGCGTGGCGGGGTGGCGCGGAGCGTGGCGGGGCGGGGAGCGGTTGGGCGAGGTGGAGCTTGGCGGGGCGGGGCGTGGTGGGGCGGGGAGCGGTTGGGCGAGGTGGAGCGTGGCGAGGCGGGGCGGAGCGGGGCGGGGCGTGGCGGGGAGCGGTTGGGCGAGGTGGAGCGGGGCGGGGCGGCGCGGTGCGGAGCGATGCGTGGCGGGGCGGGGAGCGGTTGGGCGAGGTGGAGCGGGGCGTGGCTGGGCGGCGCGGAGCGAGGCGGGGCGGGGAGCGGTTGGGCAAGGTGGAGCGGGGCGTGGCGGGGTGGGGCGGAGCGATGCGTGGCGGGGCGGGGAGCGGTTGGGCGAGGTGGAGCTTGGCGGGGCGGGGCGTGGTGGGGCGGGGAGCGGTTTGGGCGAGGTGGAGCGTGGCGGGGCGGGGCGGGACGTGGCGGGGAGCGGTTGGGCGAGGTGGAGCGGGGCGGGGCGGCGCGGTGCGGAGCGATGCGTGGCGGGGCGGGGAGCGGTTGGGCGAGGTGGAGCGGGGCGTGGCTGGGCGGCGCGGAGCGAGGCGGGGCGGGGAGCGGTTGGGCGAGGTGGAGCGGGGCGTGGCGGGGCGGGGCGTGGCGGGGCGGGGAGCGGTTGGGCGAGGTGGAGCGGGGCGGGGCGGCGCGGTGCGGAGCGAGGCGTGGCGGGGCGGGGAGCGGTTGGCGAGGTGTAGCGGGGCGTGGCGGGGTGGGGCGGCGCGGTGCGGAGGGAGGCGTGACGGGGCGGGGAGCGGTGGGGGAGGTGGAGCGTGGCGTGGCGGGGCGGCGCGGAGCGAGGCGGGGCGGGGAGCGGTTGGGCGAGGTGGAGCGGGGCGTGGCGGGGCGTGGCGGGGCGATGACTCGGGGCGCCGCCGCGCGCGATCAATAGGCGCGGGGGCCGCCCGCAACGCCACGCAGGAGCGCCCGCCCACCGCCCACCGCACCTTCTACTCCTCGCTCGCCCATTCAAACTGCTCATCGCCTCAAAAACTGACATTTTTAATATTTAAAAAAAAAACATAAGAAAAAGAAAACAATCCTTCAAATTCACTGTATTCAGGTAAGGATGGTTGTACCCATTAGTTACATAAGAATTACATTTTAAATTTACTTTTCTTAGCGTGTACTGCAAGTACGTCGGTTTAAATAGAAACCGAAGTGTATTTTTGAACGGCACGCACGCGGAACTCTACTAGGCAGTTAAAACTCATAAAAAGTGCCGGTCGAATGAGTGCGCAACCGACCGCGCGGACCGTTCAAGTGAAGTAGCCGCCTTTTACTGCATCTCAACCTCCAGGTGCGATAAGTCTCGGCGGTTGCTACGACTGCCTCCAAGCATGTGTCAATTTACATTCACAGTGACTTCGTCCTTAATGGAGCGCGGCAAACTCGAATTTACTATTTCGATTTTTTTTTCAATTTTCAAAAACGCAGAGAGTGCGCCCAAAATGGGAGCAAACCAACTTTCTTTACAGTTCTTTGCTCTATACGTAAAAAAATTAAAGAAAAAAATCGGAGACGTTTCTGAGAAAATAATTGTTTAAACTTTTTAAAACTGCCTATTCAACGCAAAAAGTCAAATTTTTTTCAAAAATTTTGAAGATGACGTTTGAAGATCTGTTTTTGATGAACACGTTTCATTAAGAAAAAACTTATTTTCATAATATTAGTAGAAGGAAGACGCAAAAAAAGTGATAGGAAGTCATTTTTTTTGTTGCAATTATCGGAAAAATCAGTTTTTAACGAACATGTGGCCTGCAGAATTCTCTTAAGCGTCCTTTACGTTACCTGAGGTCAAAATGTAAAGGACGCATTATCAGAATAATTCATCTATTCCTACAAATATTGAAGAAAATAATACTTCTTTTACTTTTATGGAGTTGTTTATTTCATTAGACTTCGTGTTGCGTTTCGTTATGTCATTTTCTTTGCCTCTCCCGAGATTTCCTTTCTTTGAAATGTAATATTTACATGAGTTAACTACTCATAAAATGTATTCCTTCTTTGAACCATTGTGTTTTCTGAATTCACAGATTTTATTGCAAACCCGAATAACTCAGAATCCTGTACAAGACGGAAGAAAATGTTGGACCCAAACGATCATGGCTTAGACAGGATTTACTATATATTACATACATGTTTAGTATATGTAGCACAGTAAGTATATATGCATGTGTGAGTTCAAGGAAGCTTTTTTGTGTAGGTATAAATAATACATCGTTCTTAAAATTATTTCTAATAATAACGATTAGATTTGTGTATGCATCTTAAAAGGATCATTTGTACTTCAGAAATATACATACACGCCCTACGTGATAGGGTCCAAAGCGAATTTGCCTCGTCAAACACAAAGTAACCAAAGGAGCTCTCCCTTGTAAGGCACTCATCTGTAACAATTGCAATAGCTTGTTGCAAAGTAAATAAAACGACACCGTTCCTTTCTTTGAACTATTTCTGAAGATTTGTTGCGATTCACTTATAATGCGGGACAAGGTCCGGCAGTTCAAATGTGAAACTTGTATCATCACGAGTGTCGAAGGCGGAAACAGCAGTAGGAGCCGGGCGTCAATGGGCTGGACGTGGCCGAAGAGCTGTTGCAGCGCGTGCAGGCGCAGTTAGAGCAGCGGCGCCCGGTTCCATTTCATTTTAACACTCCTTTCGCCCGTTGTTTTCTAATGCGCCGCGAACCTTTCCTAATTCAGTTCACCCGACATTGGACTGACGTACTGTTTTGTTGTCAAAACACGACTAGTTGCTCACCGGATGCGTAAATACGTGGGATTCCACAAGTGAATTGATTGATTGGTGTTTCCGGGCGCGTCAACTGCTAATGTCTTTAGTCTTGGAAGTGAAGTCCGTGTTTTATAGAGAGAGGTGGCGGTGATCTTCCTTTTGGATGACAATCTCGGGCACCGACCTACACGTTGGCTAGTGAGGTATTCCCCAACTAGATATCACTCACCAGCGGGGCACCGCCTCATCCGGGACACGCTCTAAGCTCCCGATCGGTCTCCCGGCGTGTTTGGTAGTGTAGTTCTTGTAAGGTGTTTGTAAGTGAAGTCTGAGAATATGACAAGGAAGAGAAAGGAAAGATCGCGCGCGGTCCGTAGCCCGTTTCTTAGGGTACTGCTCCGGCATTCGTCCGGTATTGATCGGAGAAACCACGAAAAACTGTCGATCAGAGCAACCAACCGCTAGAATTCTTCTGCAGTTCAGCGACTGAACTCGATTTAGCTATCTAGCTAGGGTCGAAAATCCTGCCACCGTCGGGATTCCAACCTAGACCCTCCGGCCCACTACAGTGACATCTGTTGTTGACCAGAGCCACCTCTCCCGATAACAAAAATGTTGAAAAAATGTGTATAGTTGCCGGTTTACACATAGAGAGGGAGCTGGGATTCAATATATCCCTTCCAAAATAAATGTAAAAACTACTGACGTGCATAGTCGTCGAATATAAGTGACCACACTTTATATTCGCGTTTTAAAAATAAAGATTATAATAGAAGTTTTCCACATTTTATTGAGATGATAGTGTAGGGAATTTTTTTAACCACATTTCGGAAAGATTCCACAAAGAGTTCTTCATCGGTTGTGATTTATCTTTTATCAAATGTGCATTCGCCCCTCCCCCGCCCTTCATCACCAGAGGGGCAGTGCGCGCAACTCACCGTCATGTCTCACAGAAAAGTTTCGTAGAAAAACAATTTTCGGACATCACCAGTGAAGAAGCTGAAAGGTTAAAATACACAAATTATTTTTCAACAAAATCTGTCTTTATGTTGCCATTTTTTAATATTATTTTACTGATACGTTAATAGTACATTATGAAACAATGATGGGTATAAATACAGAGTGTGATATTACGATACGAGCGAAGAACGAGCGAGTATCGTAAACTTCACACAAGTGTACTAATAATACCCATTACATTGAATTTTATACGGTACTTTTTCTACGACTTTTATAAGTTAAACTTTTACAATGAATAGTTTCGTGGCTGTCGATTCAGCCAAGGCCACCTAGCGGACAGCTATCTAAATCTACCCTCGCATGCTGCCGCAGGTGGCTATTGTTATCCCCTACAAGGGAGTACTGCGCTAGATAAATAGGATCAAAGTGAAATTACGATCCACTTTAGTTTATGTACCACGAAAAAATACTAATATTAAAAGAAATTAAAACTATTGAGCATAATATAATATCAAATACAATTTTATGTACACAATCGAACGAAATATTTGCTAAAACGATTCTCAATGATTAATTGTCAATACTTGGTAACTTCTCTGTGATTGGTCAAGAACCTGTATCATAATGATGCAGCCATCAAATTACAGCATTATACAATGGGAGTATAAAAAGAAAATTAAACGGCTCCTCTTTCCCGCTTACGCAGGAGGAAATAGCGATCAAGCCTACCTGGGAATAGGTAGAGCGAGGAGCCTACCTGGGAATAAACACCTGCTGGCTCCGCCGCGCTTGCGCACAAGAGAGCGCGCGCTGGAGGCTTCTCTTTCGCACTCACTAGGCAGGCAGCCTACGCTCCCATCGTGTTTGTACCGCGCTGCTTGCCCCGGCCCCTAAAGCAAATTTGCCTCATCGCCCTAACTTTGTTGCCTCATCGTCCTAACGTTGAGGGAAAGTAGAGTAAGTTGTTTGTGCGCTTGTTGTTCGTGTTTTTTTTTATGCATCAATTAATGAAGCTATAGATTGTGTGTTCCAGAGAATGTCCCACCAATTATGGGCAACTTCCACAACTTCTAAACTGTTCACGATATCGAAATGCAGTATGCGCTCAACAATGCGGAATCGTGAGGCAAGTAATATACCGCAGAGAGAAATAGAGATACGTAGTAATATACCGTATTCGATATGAAGAGACTACTGAAACTGCAACAAAAGAAATATGATCGTGATTGAACTTTCGGGATCAGAATTGACGTGACTCGGATGGAAAATCGGTTTCAAGATTTTAAAAACTTTCATTTTATTGAATTTCTTGATGAAAAGTAGTTTTCCATTTACAAAGCGTCCTTTCCTTCAGAAAAGTTATCTTTCCCAATAAAACAATATGCATTCTTTGACTGAGCATCTTTGAAATGAACTAACAAATGTATTCATTGATAATGCAAATACATGTCTGCAGACTTGTTGTTACAGTATTTCTTGGACAATGGTCTAGAATATAAATATCAAGAGAACCATTTCCAGCGAACTCTGTCTTTTCGAAAATTGCAAAAATTAATATCATGAAACTACAAATTTTACGATAGAGATTTTTGTCTTAAACGAAATGTATTCTAAACAATCAGATCTTTAATAAATTTATAAAAACAGTAGTTTCTCGTTTAATTTTGGCTTGATGTTAATGAAAATTTTAAAAAACCGCTCCAACTTCTTATAAATATTTTCTCAAAAACCGCTCCAACTTTTTATAAACATTTTCTCAACAACCGCTCCAACTTTTTTTCTACAATTCTCCCCGCCACGGATAGAACAAACAACGCTTAAAAGAACGGAGATCTTGTTTTTCATTGGACTTGAATTTTCGAAAATTGTTGAAGTCCGAAATATGCGAGAAAGTATGTGCTGTTCCGACACCACTAGTTGTGATGTGGTATTGCCACAGTGAACCATTGCGTGCATTTTCTTTTAGTCCTGACATTCACACTTAAAATCCGGATGCGACATGGCATAATTTATATAGCTTTTGAGGCCGAAGAGAGAACGAATCAAATGGCTCTCGGAAGAAATCAGCAGCCACTCGCCCTCGCACCGCCCAAGAGGCGATTGGGAGAAGCTCATGGCTTTTCCCCACCTGTCAAACATTCGTCACGTGCTCGTCTCGACGAATCCGACTTCCGAAGTGACGCCACGTCACTTGCGCTCCCGTGAGCCACAGCGGCGGCGCGTCTCAGGAATCGATAGACGCCCAGCTGGCGCCCGCCCCCCCGCCTCGCGCTCCACGCGCGCCATGCCCCGGCTGCCGCGAGCCCAAGGTGCGCCAGCGCTCCTTGGAACGAGCGGTGCCACCGCAGCACATACTTTCTAGTATTACTGATAACGGTTACGTCATCTTTTTGCAGTGTCATATCAACGTCAACATTTAGAGTTTTTATTGCATTATTCTTTACTGTGTTATAATTAGGATATTGTTTAAATATTATTACAGGTGGAACTTGCCAACGAACAACAGTCCACTTACAAGCAATAAAAGTGTTATTGCATAAATCGAAACTATTAACAGTAAGTTACACTACCATGATTGTGTTCAGAGTACTTCAAAATTTGTTTTTACTAATCTGAAATTTATAATTGGACAAAAGTATTGTCATTATACCAACTTTTCGAATCTTCAAGCATATTTTTTGTTAAAAGTAGTAGTAAAATGTCATAACTGAACCAAACTCCTTCAATGCCATCTAATGGCACGTGTACATTATCAATGGCGAGTTAAAGTGGCAAGTTTAGAAAGAACTCAAGGTGCCTACTTATCTCCGGTCTTCGCTTCACTTGCCTATTTAATTAAATAATTTTTGCTATAAATTACGATACATCTAGATGTAAGGTTTGTTGGGAATGAAATAAGTTCCGTATAATGTGATTTAGCAGACAACCAGTCACGTACTTTTCACGACCAGGCGGACCATAAAATACTTTGGAGTATACTGTGGTCGATCGTAGTTTATTCAACAACCCATAACTTTTGAGAACGCGCAGAAATTGTTAGCAACATCCCAGCCACAGCTTTGAATGTGGGCGACAGTTTGCCTCCTTAACACAGACATCAGCGAGCGCCGATTTGTCTGGCGTGGCGTCGCGTTGGACGCACGCGCCGAGTGAAGTCATGACGACGAGGGCCGTGACCCAAGATCTCAAGGCGCTTCGAAGATAATCGCGGCGCTGAAACGGTCATCTCGCGAGGCTTCTCATTGGCGCTCGGGCCGCGTCAACCACAAGAGCCGACTCAGCTCCCGATCCAGCAGATGCGGGACTGGACTTCGCCTCTTGGTAATACCACTTCCCGTTGACTTCCGCAATCACTTAACAGCGCTCAAGAAAACGTATTGCGAACGAAAAACACGTAGAACGTTGTCATAGCCAAAGGATGACGGAAAGTCGGTGGCCTAAGAAAATGTTGAAATGGTTACCTCAAAGAAACAGGAAACGTGGCAGACAGAGAAAAACATGGGAAAAGGAGATAGAAATGGCAATGAAGGAACGAGATCTTCAAGAGGAAGATCGAAGGATGTGGCGACTAGGATGCGAGAAGCGGCGTCAGCTGTAAAGAACCTCGCTAATACTACTATTACGTGTACACAATCAAATAATAAGTAAATCCATTAACATATTTGAGTATATTCTCCACTTTGCGCACAATTGCACAGAACGCTCCATGAAGTCACGGAAATTAAGCAACTCGAGACACCACGGACGATTGGACGGTTGACCGACTGGAAACGCTGGTTGCTAACGGCGCCGAACCACTGGCGGAAGGGATGAAAGACGTTGACTGACCGCGACGTTACGACACAATTGGCAGAACTAAACGGAGGATTTCTCCATAAACATATATAGTACGCTCAACGTCCAGAAAGGCTTAGAGACGTGTTGCGAAAAAGACGCAAAGAAAATATTTTAAAAAATTACACACAACAGCTGTTTAACGCGTGCACTTCGTCCATCTACTGTGCTGATGTCAGAACACTGAATCGCGGCCAGTAATCCAGTCGGGCATGCTCGACAATCAGCTGATGTAATGAACAAATGAGGTCATGATAAGCATTCATTCTTATGTTATTAAAGTTTCTGTTTATATTACACAACCTGTTAATAACAGCAAACAATAACACATTTCGAGCCCACTTTCATTAAAAACAAAATACACGAAATTTCTTTCTGAACTCTTAGAATTTTAAATATATAGTTTGCGCCACAATTGCGCGTAATTAAAGTTTTTTTCTAAAAGTGGTCCTGCTTTTTTGGAAAACACCAACAACCGGAGAACAAAGTTTTACTGAAATGACAAACTGACTCTTATAGAAGTAAGTTTACATTACTGGAATTTACTAAATTTTAACGTTAAATAAGTTTAAATCCCTAAAAACATCATTTTATTTTTCAGTCTAGTCTGAGCAATTATTATTTAATGTATTTCCTTGTATTTCCTTGTAACTAGAATAATATTGCTATTGTAAAGTACTCTCTAATACATCGGTAATATAAAGAAATTATTGAAAGAGTGTGAAACATTCTTTTGAATTAATAAAGCCCAAATCTGAATCTTGAAATTCGACTTACTTAAAGATATTTGGATTTTGACAGGAATTTTGAAGCGTTTGCTGGGTTATACAAATGCAATGATGAGGAAGGAATTTTTTTGATGTTATACATTATAGTATCATTTCAACAAGATGTAAAATAAATAAATAAATACAGTGAGAATTATTTTTCACGGTATGCTCGTTATTTTAAAAAGTAAAGACACTCGTAGTTCACTGTTTATTAATATTTTTATACGTTTAATAATTTATTATGTTTCTGTTACAGAAATTAAAGCCAGAATAATTAATTTTATGAAAAAAGTATTGGCATCATTGATAAGTATGAACTTTGGATTTTTTAATATTAAAGGCATTACGTCAATGAATATGTGTTTTTATTTTCCTTTTGTTTTCTTCAGCTCTTTCCAATAAATGCCGTGCGCAATGCGTCAAAACAAAAAAAAACTTGTTTCATTTTCTTGGTACTACAACTCCGCCACGCAAAACAGCCTTGTAGATTCGTGCGTCATCTAAAACCCACGCAGATTATCTACGTAACTGGAAGTAATGTTACGTACACAGACGGACAGAACTAACTAGTGGTGCTACAGAATGGCATAGATTTTCCCGTATTAGTTTTCCATTTCCTTGGGTCTGGACTACCTATTTGGAATTGCCACTCACTCTTGCAAACTGCAATCTATCGCCGCCCACACTACATTTTTTTGGCACTTCCTTCATTTTTCGGTTTCCTAATGGTAGAACGGAAATCTTAATTTTAGAATATTAAACAACACTAAAACCTCGTCCTAAATGGCAATTTTCTTTTAAAAATTTGAAGCCGTTTTAAGAAAATGGCGTTTAAGCGCAACGAATAAAAATGCGAAATTCGAAGCTCTTTTTCACAGAAAATATTTGAGTTTTCAAAAAATCTTCATTTGAAGTTATTTGAAGCACTTACACTCACAAATTTAATAATGTTTACAAATTGCAGGTGATGTGCATATTAAAGATGTGAAAGATCTTTCAAAAAAAAAAATGCATTTGTGTAATTTTTGAAAAACCAAAAATATTCCTCAAAATAAACTTTACGTCATATTAAAGGGTGCAATTAGCACTATTTGTTCCAAAAGTTTGAAGAAAAAATTTGCAGTCATTTAATGAAGAAATGAGGTTTGAGCGTTTCTGAAAATGCGGAATTTTCAGCTAGTTTTCACCGAAAACGGTTGAGATTTCGAGAAACTTTACTTGACATTATTTAAAGCACATGTATTCATTAGTATAATAATGCCAACATATCGCCGCTAATGTAAATATTAATGACGTGCGAGACAAGTCAAAAAATTACATTTTTGCAATTTTTGGAAAAACAAAAGAATAGAGCAATATGGTGTTTATGGCATCTAATAGAGTGCAGATAACACTATCCCTACCAAACGTTTAAAGAAAAAATTTGGGGCCTTTTTGAGAAAATCTTGTTTTTGTATTTTTTTTAATTGCACATATTACACGTAATATTGCGCGAAAACGACTAACATTTTCAAAAAAATGTACATGAGCCTAAAGAAAGAACTCACTATGAAAAACAAATTTTATTTCAAGGAAACAATATCTGCAATTTTGTAGTTGGAGGAAGACGCCGAATAAAATTCAAACTATTCAAATTTTCGAAAATACCGAGCTAACCGTGAATTTAGGACCTATGCCACCTTCGTAAGTTTATTTTACTCTATTCTTACAAGAAATTTAAAGAATAAATTACGAGTGGTTTTTGAAAAAAAAATTGAAAATGTCCAGGGGGGCTTCATGTAAAGTACCCTCAAATATTACTGAATCATTTTCAAAATCTCAAAGCTTTGAGTCGAGCCAGATCAACAGGGGTTTCTTCAATTTGAAAACAAATCGTATGTATGGTTTAGGCGCTAGTGGTGTTCACAGACGGACGGACGGACGGAGGGGCAGACGGACGTTTTGCTTTCAATTGGTTTTTCGCTACCACAGACTTACAAAATAGGGATTCTGGCCACGCTACGTGCTAGGGGATTTTTTTATTAATTTAGCAACTGGTTTTATCCAGTTTTTTGATATCAGTGCCCGGCAATGAATTTTTTTCTGCCGAAAATTCGCCATTTTTTCGCGCATTACATAACTTTTCCTATGATACGTATTTTACTCATAGAGGAGAGATACAACTAGAGTGCACGTGAGCCTACTGCGCAGGTTTCAACATGAGGTGGTCGTAAGTCACGTGACTTTGGGACACCGGCAGCTCGTGCTGTACGCTGCTGCATGTAGCTTTTCGTGCTGTTTGCTGTTTGTGGTGCTACAGCGTAATTATTTTGGGACGTTGTGGATATTTGTTCACTGCTTACGATCCAAAATTCTTTTTCTTTTCAAGAAGTGCAATAACAATTTAACTTTGCAAATTGTGTTCCACAGGATGAAACAACTGTGTTAAATGTCAGTTCATGCCATTACGCAAGTGTGCCACAAGTAAATGATCCTGAACTTGGCAGTGAGGTACCAACTGACCATAAGTACTTGCCATCAGTACACAATCTTGAAACTAGATTGTCTCCGTATGTTGTGGACATTGTAACCTATATTGGAGAATTTTTAGTTAGAAAGTTGCAAAAGTCTCTTGCTTTTATGGACTGTAAGCTTAGTTCTTTACCGGACTGATAATGATGAAGGATGATATTCCTTCATTCAGAGGAAAGATGATTATGGACTGAAATACCCTTCTGCAGATGTTATAAAAATCTGCAAAAGAGCAGAGGTAGAAGTAAGAATACTTCAGGGGAGAGGTGACTTTTAAAAAGGCAGCATGTAGTACCATCGTAAATAGATGTCTGAGAGAATTTGTGAATAGTTCTGATTTTAGTAATTTAACATATATTGTTGGTCAAGAGGCCATAATGAATCACAGGATGTATTTAATAAAGGCAATATTGTTTAAATATATTGACATAAGATTAAAACATATAGGAAGAGAGCACAACCAAATTTACCAAAAAAATAGTATGGATCAGTTAACAACAAAATGATTTTATTTAGATGACATTAATCCTATGTGTATTTACTGGTGTAAGTTGTGTTTATAGTATGTTAGAGTTAGTAATTTGTATGATTGTAGTTGATTTTTATTAGTAAATTCTTTGAAAAATATGTACTTCAGCTTCCAGGTCAAAGACCCTCATTTCGATCAGGTTTTTGTCCAGTTTTCCCGATCCATTGAGCAAATGCTGAGATGTCCCCTTGTTTTGCTTTTGGATATAAATGTAGCTTCAATACGCCCACGTTTTCTTGAGCTTACTTGCTAGTAGTGGTAGGAGTAAAGCCAGTGGCATGTTACTATTGTTAGTAATACAAAGAAAAAAATAAAACACGCAGTTTGTTTATCGATGCAATTAGGTTTTATATAACTTGGGAGGGAAAATGTATAATGTTATAGTTAAAATATTGGGAAGAGCTTTTGAAGCTCAAGAAAATGAGTGCAGATAACACTTTTCCCCCATAGATCACATAGAGTTTTTATTGTTTTTGACTAAATAAATCAAAGGTAAAAGCCTTTTTTCCCCTCTATAAATCCTTGAAATATCATTTTGATAACTTGCTATTATAAATGTCACTGATGTGGATATTCAATAGTAGAATGCCTAACATTGAGTAATAACAGAAATTTGGATTAATGTATCCCATGGAGTTAATTTTACAAATTTTTTTTTTATAGTCCTATGTTATTGTACTTGTAAAACAGGTTTAGTGGAGTATGCGGTTGAAAGTGACAAGTTTGACAAACTTTCGGAATTTTCATGTACTTGAGCAAATAGAGCAGAAAAACTTAAATTCACTTTTCTGCTATAAGTAACATTTTTAGGGTGAATTAATAAATGAGAAAATAACGCTGGAATGAAATATTTTACGTACGTATAAAAATAAATCATTTAATGCGAGACGGGTTTTTCTTGCAGATGCCACCTAGCTGTCCCAAAGTCACGTGACACTAGCGCGGGAGATGTTGATACCCGGCCGGGCCTTCTGCGCAGCTCGGTGCGCACTCTAGTATATCTCTCCTCTATGATTTTACTACGTATATACGTACGTACACGGGAAAGTAAAAAGTACTGACCATGTAATTTTATTAATATAAATATTACAGGACAACATAACTTTCTCTAAGTTTTTAATAGGAATGCAATGAAGAAAGTTTTTCGGTATTAGGGAAAAAACTGCAAGCCGTCAAAATCTCGAGAATGATTCTTTGCTTGGAACAACACTGTTTTCATATCACTCTGAGGCACACGAAAATAAATGAACATCGTAATGAATAATATAAAATGTCAAGGTTTTTAAGGCTTCAGACCTTAGGATTTTGTTCAGGTTTAAAATATTAGCCATTTTCCAGCGTACGGTTACACAACTTTCTCTTCTTACGAAGAACTTCATAAGCTAAGTAAAAGTTGAAGACTTTTTCAAGGATGCCTTCTTTACTGGACACTTTGGTCTTCTACACTGTGCAGTGCGCATTACATTTTAATAATATGAAGTGAGATAATATATTTTCGTGCGCTTGCTTACACGCAATTAAGTCCAACTTATGCCATATTTGTACCTTGAGAACCAGGTAAGTATATTTTGTGAGTGTTGTGATATCCTTATATTCATTAGTTCGGAGATGCCTTCCCGTCAGACTTGTAGCATTCGCCCACGTCGTTACACACTCTCTCTGGAACCAACCTCGCAGTCTCCTCCGATTCAGAGCAGAAGCCTTTGGATTAGTTGATTATTCCGGGCGCTGCCCACTACTAAGGTCATTATTCCCGTAAGTGCACTACATGTTTTTTATCGCGGGAGATGACGGTGATCTTCTCTCGCTGGATGGCGAAATCCGGCTCCGACCTACACGTCGACAAGCGGGAGTTTTCCTCAACCAGATATCTCCCACTAGCAGAGCACCGCCCCATCCAGGATAAGCTCTTATCTAGCGACTGGTCCTCCGACAAGTGTGGTAGTGTACTGGATGTCAGTGTAAGAGTATATAAGTAAGGGGTGAGAATAGGGCAAGGAAGTGGAAGAAAAGATCGCGTGCGGTTCTTGGCCCGTTTGTTACGATACTGCTCAGGCATTCGCTTGGAAACCTTGGATAACTACCTATCAGAGCAGCCGGCCACTAGAATCCTCCTCCAGTCAGCAACTTAACCCGACCTAACTATTTGGGTAGTGTGGAAAATCGTGCCACCACGAGGAGTGGAACCCTAAGACCTCCCGGTCCGAGGCACTGCTGTGACACCAATTGATGCCCAGAGCCACCTAGGCCGATGGAAGCCTGTGGAAGTTTACAGTGGGAGCCAGTTACCAGTGGGAGTAACTTGCTTTCAAAAAGTTGAACTTTTCGACTTATCATTTATCAGTCACATACCGACGATAACAAACGTGTATCTTTACATTTGTTGCCTAATTTATGTGTACACATTCGATTCGTAGGCGCATTCGGTGGCAGGGCTCTTGAGAGCAAGAGCCTCCACTCGCGCGCTCCCTCCCACCCACGGCGGCCATTTGCACCTGCGGCACACGACCACAGAGCAGAATGCGAGCAGCACTCAAACCGGCTTGGGAGGCTCAGGGCATCAATTGTCACCGCAATGCCTCTGACCGAGAGATCCAAGGGTTCCACTCCCCAATTCTAGGATTTTCGACACTAGTTTCTCAGAGGGGTCGAATTCAATCGCTGGCTGCAGGAGAATTCTAGCGGCCGCCTGTTCTCGTCAGTAGTTTTCCGTTTCTTTGTTTTTTTTCGACCAACACCAGTCGAATGCCGGAGCAGTACCTTCACAAACAATCTTTGTTTCCTCTTCCTTGTCGTATCCTCGCCAATTACACACACACACACACACACACACACACTTGCATGCACTACACTACCACAAATGCCGGAAGACCAGTCGGGAGCTTAGAGCTTGCTCCGGCTGGGGTGGTACCCCGTTGATGGGAGATACCTGCTTGGGGAAACCTCGCAAAGTGACGGGCCGGTCGGCGCCAAATCTCGCCTTCCAGCGGGGCACGATCAGACACCTCCCACAATAAAACATACACTACACCTACGGGACTAATGAACTTAGTAGTTGACGCGCTCGGAAACAGCGATCATTCAATCAATCAATTGATTGGGACCTAAAGAAGAGCTTAGTTCGCAAGGGGATATGCCTTGCGTAGAGATACTCCTGGAAGGTATTGTGACTACAGGACTGCCGTATAATGCCTGGTACAACGAAAGATACAATGGTTAACCCTGTGATGGACCAATCCCTTGAAAACATACTTATCCCATTAACGGCCCAATTAATTTTGCGCGCAGAGCGTTGTTTGCATGTGTTTGCTTCCTTAATACCCAAATTGGTGTTGTATTGCTACATACTAAAGTATATGTCCCGTCAACTTCAGTACGGACCAACCAGCGTTTGCTTCCACCGGTCTCTGCCTCCCACTTAACCACAGATAACCATAGAGTGCTAAGCACGGTTTCAGAAGATTCTAACTTTCGCAAGTCGAATACGCCCAGACCAGGATCGCTCATTGCTTTAGCAATCTCAGCTATATCAACATCTAGAATTCATGAATTCCCAAGCAAGTTTATGTTTGATTATGAACAATTGTCCGTTGAGGGAATGAAATTGGAATTTAGTGCTACAGAAGCAAATTTGAGTTGACCAGAAATGTGCGTTATCGAATGACAGTCGAATACCGATACCATTCCCTTCCATATCGGAGGACACTATAGAGAGTCAACTCCAGAACCCAGAAGAAATTACAACATAAAGAAGGAAATGTGTTTATATTTAAGAACTAACAACAGACATTTCCTAATATACTACAATAATTTTCTGCATGTTTATTTTAAATGTTTCCGGTTTTTGAGGTAAGGCAAGGTATATACATTTTTAACATTTCCTATTTTGAGATCCTTTCTGGAGGAACACAGATGGCCAAGCCCAGTTTTCTAACAGTTAAATCAGTTTAACACTGATTCATCTTGCTTCCGATGCACAATTCTTCTCTATATCGACTAATACAAAAATAAGATTTTAACGTGATTATGGAAAGGCGTGACTGTAAGAACGCTAGTTTTTCCATCAATCAATTGCATGGCGACGGTTTTGATTTTTTTGTCTACAATCGAAAAGAGTTGAAAAACGAAACTGCCAGTATTAGGGTTAAGAAAGGAACAAATAAAAAGATGAAATTATAACACCTTAGCTAAAGAAAAGAAATGTAAAGAAAGCTCTCCGTTGACCGTCGTAGTCCTTGGTATGCGACTATGAATGGGTTTTCCCAGATTGATTTATTTATTTAACGTCAAAAATAATTTAAAAGGTTGTGTACTATGGGGAAAGTACAATATGTGTACGGTTTCTTGACCTCTGGGATGTCTGTTCTAATTCATACACGTATTAAGTTGAATAATGCATACATCTAACAACGAACGTTTTTGGCAAGAATTGATATGAAAATATTCGTTCCCATGTAATAAAAAGTAGCTACAAAAGCAAATAAGCTTCAGATTTAGGCTATAATGCTTTACGTGAAGGAATCGACTTAATGCCGCGATAAAATGGAAAACGTTTGTGCATCGACATTCCTGAAAGAGCTCACGAAAACGAACATAGCTAGTGGCGTTACATTTACGTCCAGAAGCAAAAGAAACCACTTCAGCATTTGCTCAAAGGATCTGGGAAACTGTTCGAAAAACCTAATCGACATGAGGGTCATTGATCCAGAATCCGAGACACAATACTTATTACAGATAGTTTAGAATTACAGAGTCCAAATGGTACATAATTCATTAAATACCATTGTTAAAAATATTACTTTCCTTTTTGAAGCTCAGTACATTCTCTTAGAAACTGTTATGCAGCAGAAACGCTTGGGATGAGGCTGAAGATGAGACACGTGGCCACCGCGGCTGAGGGAGAAGGCCCAGTGCCCCCCACCCCACAGCCCTCGGCCGCCGGATGTGCAGGAATGCGGCGACTGCATCCGCATTAAAAATAAATCGCGGCCCCAAAATGGCGGCAGCGGCGCGCGCGGCGCGAGCCACCGCCTTCCTGACCCCTCGAGATCTTCCGTTCCGTCCCTCGGCGATGCCGCGCCGTTTCACGCAACTTAAGATAGTACATTAGTAGATAGATAGTAAGATTGTAGTTAATGTTCGAACATTAGTTAATGTTCGTTTAGTTCGTTAGATCGACCACGGTGAAGAACCCCCCCCCCCCAAAAAAAAAACCAACTTTAAATGAAATTAAAATTTCTGTTCTTCAAGATGGTAAGAAAAAATGAGCCCTTACTGGTCTAATTTTTTAATAAAAGAAGTTTAAATTAGTACAGACTCTTAAGGAAAAACTTTCGCAGGAATAAGTATTTTTTATGGTAGAGAACTTACACAGCGAAAGCACTTTTTTTTTCTTTTATTCAATATATTTTTTTTAGGAATCAGATGGTGTTAAAGTACCATACCTCACCAGGTATTCTGAGGTAATTGATCAAAAAAGATGGTGCGCAATTCATCGCAATCGGAATTGCTGGCTCTTGGCATAGCAGTCATGCCGTACAAATCATGCTATTATCAGCATTGTGTCTCTTAAGGTACGAGATAAAACCACCTTAACTTAAAATTTTGTACCACACAGAGCCACAAACTATTTGACGATAATTTACTTTCAATGTAAACAATGTGGACTAATATTCAACGCAGAAAGAAAGAAAAGTATTGGCGCCGAAGTCAACCTAATATATATTAGGATTTGCCAATGTGAAAATAAAAAATCATGCGTGAGACTAAATTTAGAAGTTAACATTGTTTTTCTAGAGCAACTATTCAATAATTCTCTTTTAACTATTTACAAAAAAATATTTAAAAGCTCCATTTACATTTGCAAGGCGCTGTGTTATTCTGTACTTGTACCATGACCACGTGTTTGACTAGCGATTGGCACGAACATGCAGTCGTAAAGGCACAGGGGTCCGTAGCAAGTGCACACGCACTGCTGTCATTCAGCCAGTTCGTGCGAACGGGTGGATAGATGGCTCTCAATAACACATTTCTGATTGGGGCGATCTTTCTTGACTTGATCATCCTGCCGGCCTCTTGACTTGATGCCTTTGCCGGCCAGCTAACGGCCTACCCCATGCCTACTCGAGGTGCTGCAAATTCTGGAATTTTGTTGTTTTTATTTCTCGTCCATTGGGATATTTAACTGACAACACACCTTCATTAATAACCTGGGAATAGTTCCGCCTCTGCAAACATAATTTGGAAGGTTTTTCATTTAGATCGCGGGAATATTTTATGTAGACAGTGTAAACCATTTACTTCCAAGTATATATTTCCTTGCTAAGACTCTTTAACCTCAACACGTACTATGACAGCCATTTTGAAAGGCGAATTGAGAACTGTATTCTCATTGGTGTGAGTGCTTTAATCCGACCTAAAATGTAGTAACTTGTAAGTAGGCACTAGCCACTAGAGATGCAAGGAAGGGCTTTCCACATACTATTTGTAACATTTCGCGATTTTTTAATCCTCCTCGTCGAAGAATAAGCACATTCACATTATTATTGGAATCGATCCAAGGTGACAAGAGCTACGTAGCCATGACAAAAACTCAAAATTAGCAGATGTGTGGCGTGTGCTTATTATCCAGTAGGGCACTCAATTCCATATAATGTTTTAATCAGTTCTGATTATAAAAATTTCAAATTTTGTTTTTAAATGTAATAGTCGCTTTTCATCAAGTTTCAAACAACATATGAAATTAAAAAATAATTTTCCTGTAATAATATTTTTAATCGTATCTGTATTTAATCCTCTGGAATGGCTCGTGGGCAGTGTTCTAGCTTCCCGTGGTGTGGTTCTGGGTTCGATTCCTGATCGAGGTAAAAATAGGGTTATAGCTTTCCTTTAAATCAACCCAATTTCTGTAACTGTGTGACGAAGAAAAGTTCAGGCAGGCAGATCAAGCTAGTTACGTTGAAGAGAATACGTCACGTCTGATAAATGTCGTTTTTAACCTCAAACGTAGCAATTTAACTAACTCCAGGCAAGAGGAGCATCGTTAGCTGGCCGGCAAAATCAGACTATCGACCCAAAGTCCCGAATACGTATGTATTTGTATTTATTGAACTCTGCTTGAAAGAATGTATTGCAACTCCCTTGCGAAGTGCGCTCACCGTCTCTTGCAAGTGGAGCGGCGCGGCGGGGGCGGGGGCAATGAGCAATGACAGGGGTGGGGCCAATGAGCGTCGCAGACTCGACAGCCATATCACCTCCCCGCCACTTCCTCTGTTTGAAAAGCAGGCGTCTAAACATGACCGAACCAACCTTCGTAGTTTCAACACCAGGAACCATAAATCAATCTTAGAATAAATAAATATTAATGTGTTAAAAAGGTGTTCGGGCTCCTAGACGCGAGCCGAGGGATCATTCCTCTCCAACTTCCAATCTCTTCTCGAAGGCTCGGACTTTTAAGAGCTAAAAAACGGAATATATGTATTTTATGTGCTTAAAACGACGTGTGAAATATGTGTTAAAACGACGAAAATATTTATTTATTACCCATATGAAAACTATTAACCAACATCTGGAGAAGTCCCGAATTAAAACGTGACCTCCTCCCCTTTATCACTGCTTATTTCGTCTGCGCAATCTGAGGAAGTTGGAATCAGCTCGAATTTAGTGTACGCTTTCGCTCGAAGTGTCATTGCCTCAATCGACAGTTTATTAGAAATGGACCTCAGACGTTTTGACTGGTCGTGAACCGGATTCACTCCCATCAAACAGGGAAGTTCCACTGTAATATGTGATGTGTGACCAACCACTGCATTCCAAACTGGCACGTCTTACACCATGTATCCAAGAACTCCAAAGTATTAAACTGGAAGATACTCAAAATATTCATTTATTCACATAAAAGTTAGCAAAACCTGAAATGAATTTTTTTTCAAGGAAAATCTTTCTTTTAATGTAAACTAATCAAAATATTTATTTTTAAATATAGAATTTGGTACATGGAAAATGGGACGCTACTTGAACTTCACTAAACTTTCAACATTCAAGATTAAGGGGGGAAATATGTATCTACCTAAAAGGCCGAGTCCTACTCCTCTCGTTCGGCTCCCCCCCCCCCGAACAGAGGAAAGAGTGCGAATCTGCAAACAAGAGTGTCGCTAAGGGAAGAGACTGCCTGACTTCTGGCTGCCTTCGGGTTCTAACCACAGAAACCCCTCGATATTTACACGACCTGCAAGTTTGTAATATTTATTCTGAGGCAGCCTGTAAATAGATTAGTGTAACAAACATTGATTATTTAGGCCTGTTACCAAATACGCAGAGAAGACAAAACGGAAGTGTCTACGAAGTATATAATTATCACACTGCAGGACACGACACAGACGTTGCTTATGCATTCACGCGTACACGCCTGCACGACGACTCGTTGGCCAACGCCTTCAACAGCTTCCTCTTCAGAAAGTGTGCGGAGACAGACTTCGCATTATTAATAATCCTTTGAGAATTGCAAATTGCTTCTGGAGTTGGAGGTGGGAGAGCGGACATGTCACTCAGAAGCAGCAAGACAGATCAATTCAAAAGGCCATCCGCAAGTCTTCTGCCTTATGACTCACTCATATTTCACATATCAGAAATTGAGCACCGGGGTGTGAGACACGCCCGTTTTATAGAGGAATTATTTTGAAGAAAGAATAAAACCAGCGCCTCCTTCGCTGGCAAGTAAGATACTATGGCTAACGCTCAACATTCATCATCGCCATTTCGAGCCGGGCGGCTGGGTTCACTCGACCAGAGCACAGGCATGGCCCTCTTGATGCGACTCCAGCGAGCGCTTGCCCGACCCTAACGCCTCATTCACAATGCAAACTTAAACGTAAACGTAACGTAGCCGCAAAACGTAGAAATGTGTTATTAAGCGAGACCATTCACAATGCCTTGACGTAACCGTTGACGTAAGACCGTAAACTTAAGAGTTCGCAAGCTCCAAGCTTTTACGTTAAGCTTTTACGTCGGAATTCTACCAAAGACCAATCAGAGAGCAGCATGGAAGTTCGATTTCAGATTGTGTTCTGGTAGTTTGTGGTTATGTCATTGATATTCTAATTTAGAAAACTAGTTTACGAACGCTTTTCATGCGTGTAGTGAATTCAATGTAAGAATTTGGACAATTTTTATTGTGACTTTAACCTGCGATGGCGAATAAACTAATTATGTCCGACGAATTACTCATGAATTTGGTTCATGAGAATCCTTGTTTATAAGATGAAGGAAATGTAAGCACTACTACATCTACTCGCATGTATATAAAGACAAATCGATAGGAATCTCCAAGAAAAAGCTAGAAACCATGGTGGAAAAGATTGTTTCATCATGTAAGAGACGAATCGATCAAGTTTCAGTACATTGAATTCTGATTGGTTCAGGCGAAACTTACGTTCGTCATTGTGAACGCTTGTTTTTACGTGTAAATTTTGCGGCTAAGTTTACAGCATTACGTTACGTTTAAGTTTGCATTGTGAATGAGGCCTAAAGGCGGCTCCACACTACTCGGGATTCGGACCGGGAGAGATGGCCCAAGGCCTCCAATGATGTCACTGCAGACCCTCTGACCGGGAGATCCTAGGTTCCAGTCTCGACAGTAGCAGGAGTTTCGACATTGGCTTGTCAGCTACGTCGAATTCAGTCGCTGTCTGGAGGAGAATTCTAGCAGCCGGCTGCTCTGATCGGTCTCGCTACTAGCGGCTGCTCGCTACTCGCCGAATACCGAGTATATGGATCTGACTTTACCACATCACGTTCCAACCTCACGACCTAAACATTCACAAATTCAGTTTTAAAGAGGTTCGTGGTTCTAATGACATTCGAAGTTGGGTTTTCAAAGATACAATAAAAACCACAAAATTAACCAGGGAAGAATGATTAAACGGTAGAAATGCAGTTTGTGACACGATTCGTTCACGTGCGTTGTCGATTCCGAGAATGAGTCGCAGCCACTCGCGGCGCGACCACAGTGTGCGTGGCTGACGTACTACTTTCCAGAGGAACGTGACGCTTCACTATGCAGTTCCAAGTTGAAGACGAAGCATGGACCTTCAGCTCTTGCGTTAACATAGAACATTATTGAGGATGTCCAAAGCATGTTATGCGAATACACCTTAAGAATAATTTGGCGTGTATAGTTTCTTAATGTTTTCCAGGTGAGCTTCCATTTTCTTGCCTCCTGTTTGCCCCACAATTTTTTTCCTCTACGTATACTCGCGCGTGAATGAACCGAATCACTAACTGCAATTCAGCCGAATAAACAACAAAAAACTGTCTACAAAAGAAGGAACGTCCTTTTTAAGAGCAGCTCGTCAAGAAAGTAACGGATCTAATGGCAAAACGGCGGACAAAAAACCCTACAATTCGTGTCAGCTTCAAGGGACAATCTATGACATGAAATAAATCACGAAGGTAAAACAAATCTCCCGTATGAATGATGAATGGAAAAATATACATTGCCATGTTCACGGAAATCTACAAACAAATGAACAAAGTACGAAGAAGAGGGACGAAAGTGGAGGGTACATAAACACACACGCGAGGAACGACCACAAAGCTATAAATACACCGCTGAGTACACACCCTCTTAACTAGCCACACTGGGATCGTCATCGACTTCCGATAACGATTTGGCCGGTAAAATCGTTGTTCCCTTTATAGCTTCAAAGTTACCGTTGAAGTCGTTTTATCAGTTGTTAAGGCATCAAAATAGTCTTTAGCAATATGGGAGTAAAGACGAAATTTGGAATGTCGATTTGCGTGTTCTAGAGCAACCAGCGATTTTGGTTCTTGAAATAGAACAATTCCGTTGTCAGGACATGCAAGCGTTAGAGTCTGTTTGCAGACAATATTTCAAGGACGATATAAGTCACCTTTTTGGGCGATATTTTCACGCGTTTTTAACTAAATCTCCGCGTGGCTCACGTCATCTGATGTGTCCATGTTTAAGGTACGTGTACCAACTGTCTAGCATTCAAGGAGCATACATTACGTCGCTGGGAAAAATTGTCCATAATGCACTGATATTTTAATGAGAACTAATAGATTTGCTCACGTTTCAACAAAGCAAGCGAAACGCCGTCTTCCTGTGAATTTTTCCATTCACTTACATTCCATTCAATTCACTTACGTTCTCGCACCTACAGCACGCTTATCCACACTGTACTGCGCTCTGGCAGCTATCATAGTTTGACACATCTTCAGTCGATTGTGAACTTGGGCTATGTATTTTAATGTGACTCACTGTTTTTCAGTTACCGAGCTCCAAACAAATTCTTACGAACTTGAACTTTTTAACCGGCAGAGGTGGCTCAGAGCATCAACTGATGTCATTGCAGTGCCGCTGACCGAGAAGTCCCAAGGTTCGAGTCCCGACGGTGGTCAGATTTTCGATATTAGCTTTTCAGCTACGTCGCATTCTGCCGCCGACTGGAGGATAATTCTAGCTGTTGGCTGCTCTGATTGAGTTTTCCGTGGTTTCTCCGATCAACACCAGCACGAATGCCGCAGCAATACTCTTACAAACAGGCCATGGGCCGCGCGCGATCTTTTCTTCCTCTCCTTTGTCCTATCCTCACCCCTTACTTACACACACTCTCATGCACCACTCTCTCAGTCTGAATCAGTGAAAAACTACTGATTGACAGTGACTATTCACTGATGGCGTCAGTTATAACCAGTGACCAACCTTTTTGAACCAGTGGAACTTCACTGTTTGAATCAGTGAAATCTGTAACACTAATTGAACATGACGACTGAACGATCAGTGAGCAATGGTGGCGCGGCACTTTTACCACTGACGATCAGTGAAATGCTGGCGGTCATTATGAAAAGGTTTGCGTATTCGCTGATTGTCAGCGAAACTACACATTTCGACTGTAACTTCAGCTCTCACTGATTGAATCAGTGACAATTTCACTGATTCAGATAGCACACTACCACACTGGTTGGGAGCTTAGAGCTTGTCCCTGCTGGGGAAGATACCTGGTTGGGGTAATCTCCGCAAACCGACGAAGGTCAACGCAGGAACTCGCCAGCCAGCGGGGGAAGATCGCCCCCAACACTTCTCGCGATAAACATGTACTACACGAACGGGATTAATAACCTTGGCAGTTGACGCGCCCGGAATCATTAATCAATCAATCATTCAGCTTTTCACTCATTGATTTTATTTAGAAAAGGTTGTATTTTACGTTGAAATTGTATGTCAGGTGCTACTATTGCTTTTCCATTTTATTACGAAGTGACATAACCCGATGATTTTACATGCCAACATTTGTATAGCATTTTCTGTCCTCTTAATTATTGATAGAGATTGCCAAAAATTGTAATTGTAGTGATTTTTTAAACAAATGCTGTACCAAAATATCTTTTAAGAGCTTCAATTTCGTGGCTTGATCCGAACACTCCGTTACAGATGTTGCCTTCATGGGATGCCAAATATACCAAGAAGTAATCGTGACAGTTATTGGCAACATGTATCATAACTGTTTTGGTCTTATATTATCATCACTATTTGTTAATATTTTTAATCGTGTCTTTAATGTTTAACATGTTTTGTTAATGGAAACCAAAAATGTCCGCAAAAAAGACAACATACGAGCCTTCGGTTTTAGAAGTCGCAATTCTAGATGTCAGAATGGGTATGCCAAAGAATGCAGTAGCCAATAAATACGGCATTCCTCGAGCAACAATTCAATTACAAGCGAAGAAAGAAAATGTTAAGAGGTCCCAGTACTACTCAATTTTGACTGAACAAGAGGAAGGTACTCTTAAGAAGAGGATAATAGAGAGATCTAATAAAGAATATCCTCGATAAAGCAGATGTAATTACAGCGTCAAAGAATTTGAATTAAATAATAGTCAATGAATTAAATAATGCTTATACAGCTAATACACCAGGCACTGACTGGGACCGGGCATTTCGCAAGAGATATCGAGAGACTACAACCCGAAATTCTGAAGCAAAGCAAATAGCTGCGTCACCGAAAAAGAAATTCGAAATTTGTTTACGAAAATAACTTCATGTTTAAAGGATGAAAATAAATATGTAATCCTTCAAAATCCTGAAAGTATTTTCAAAGCCGAAGAAACGTGATTCGTTTTGAATCCAAGTAATTTTAAAGTATTAAGACCAAAAGAAGCTAGAAATGTCTACGAAATTGATAAACGACATTCTAAGATGCTTATAGTAAAGCTTATTTTTTTCTGTCAGAGGCTAAATTGTTCTTTAGAGGCTACCAGCGAAAATTGGTTGTTCTGTGCCACACTCTTGGATCACTGACACGAGAGAAACAGACTGGATAAATGCTGAAGTATTTTATGAAAACGTTGGAAATATTTTTTGTACCACTCTAGAAAGGGCAAAATATTCCAACACCGTAATTGTTTGTAGAGAATACAAGAGCCACCTTACATGTCAGATAAGTGAGCTTTTGCACGCAGATTTGTGAGTTTTTGGTCACATTGCATCCAAGAGCTAGAAGAATTCAGAAACCTGTTGATATTGCAACCATTAGACTTGTAAAATATGGAGAAAGTGTCTGAAATGCACCGAATGCACCCCAATAAGTATCTGAAGAAAGAGAAAGTCCAGTTTTGAATAATCTCCTAACCAACAGCTTCAAAACATTGAAGATCTGTTTTCGTGCATCCGGACTCTTTTTCTTGGAATCATGATGCTATTGCTCATCCTAATTGCCCAGCAAATGGAAATGTCGCGCCTGTCTTACAAACACCAAAAACGTGCAAGATGCCCTGCCAAAACTAGAACGGTTGGAAGTAAAAGTGAAGGAAACTATAGTAATGATTACCGTATTCTTTTCAAGATGTGGGATGAAGTATTCCAGGAGGATATACCGTGATTAAACAAAATTAATATGAAGCATGTGCTGGATACATGTGCTGAAGCAAATAAGAAAGATTCTGCAAATGACCGGCTAGAAGGCTAAGGCGAATTTACTTGGTATCAGAAAATTCTTTGGAAAACACTTCTCGGTTAGCCGATGGTCTTGCCCTGAAACACCAAAAAGAAACGCCAAACGCAATCATTCATTATACCCAATAAAGAGTGGAAAAACTGCAATTGGAAAAAGTAAGCAAGAAGAATTGCAGAAAAAAGAACGAAACAGAAAAAGAAGAGAAAAATCAAGAAAAAAAGAACCGCCTCCGACAAGGAAAGGATGACCTACATATCAAATTAAACGTAACTAAACCCTCTGAAATGCTGCCGTCCTCCTCTTAAAAGGAGACAAGCCGTCTCTTGAAACAAGGAAAGTGTTATGTCTGTGCCCGAAAATCGGACCTGAGAACGCAACGTCTGAGAATGCTCTCTTTAACGCAAGTTATTTCACAGTAAATGCGTGCCAACAAATCATCAAGAGCTTCATTGTGGGCGAAAGTGACAGCGAGTAGATTGGACTTCGATTAATTCGTTTACAAAGAAAGAAGGGAGAAAAATGTATACGCCACAACTATACCAGCACCTGCCAAGAACAGTGTTTTTTGTTTGTTTGTTTTACAAACGTTAAAAACACTCTTCGCCGTAGCATTTCTGGTGTAAAGTGTTCATAATCGGTTTTTATAATATTTATTCAGATGAGTCAGTTTCAATTCCATCTTATTCTCGATTGCTTTTCTTTGGATTATTAATACTTCTCGAGAATTTACTTTTAATTGATCCTTTATCTAAAAGCTGGTGGACCTGACACATCATTTGCATGATGAATAGTCATTAGTAAAACCTTTGGCTGTTAGGGTTGGGATTGCTTGAGGCAACTGCAAATTTTCATTTGTTCAACATTAAGGTGAGGTACTGAGGGAGTATCACCTTGGATGTGAAGAAAAGTTTATTAAATTAAAAAATGAGCATGATGTTGTGGATTCAAAGTGAAAGAAAGAAATTCTATTGTTATTACATGTACAATGTTTTGAAAAAAAAGGATTGTTCTCGCATGAATTTTACTTTCTCGCTGTGGAGTAGAGAGGAAGTTATGTAAGTCTGCGCGAAAAAAATGGCGAATTTCGGCAGAAAAGCTCTTATTGCAGGACCCTGGTAATGAAAAAGTGGATAAATCCAGTTACTATATTTAGAAAAAAATCAGTAACAATTGGTGTGTCCAGAATCTGTATTTTGTGGGTCCTTGATAGCGAAAAATCGTATGACGGCAAAACGTCCGTCCGTCTGAGAACAACGCTAGCGGCTAAACCGTGCAGGCGATTTTCTCCAAAATTGATATTCACCAATCGATCTGATTGATGTCGCGACCCCTTGAATTTGAAATTGATATTTTAATTTTGCGGGGTACTTTACACGAAACCCCCGGGCAAAAAAATCGATCGTTTTGTATTTAACTTCTTTTTTTTTTGGATAGCGTGAAGGACGTTTAAGAGAATAGTGCAGGTTTTGTTTTCGTTGAAAACCCTGATTTTTTCGAAAATTGCAAAAGTGAGCAATTGCAAAAGTTAGAGCGCAATGGCTCGGTACGGCACGGACGGACAGAACAGACATTTTTTTTTTAAAAGTTGAGTACATTGATTCCGTAAGGACGCGCGCGCTAGGCCGTCACGGTCGGGAAGAGACGATCTGCACCTTCCGCCGTTTGCAAAACGTCCGAAGCAAACATTTTCTGGACATCCCGACGTGCCGATGACACCCCTTGCACGTGTATTATGTCGAACGGCCTTTCCTCAGTTTCTATTGTGAGGTTATGTGATGCGTGTGGAGAGAACGTGGTAATTTAATTAGGATGATTTAGAATTATCACGAGTTTTGCAACATTAAGATTTATTACGTAAATTACGCACATAGAATTTAGTTGGTTTGCTTAACTATCTGTATCAAAGCATAACATTTGCTAAATTGAAAATACCGGATATTTATATGAACCTGTTCAACATGAGTGAATCTATTTATATTTGTGCACAATAAGTAAATTATGCCATATTTCGGAAGGATAAAATGATTTATTAATCAATACGGATTAGTTTTGAGTGTTATTTGCGAAAATTATTTTGTTTTGTCTGTGCCGATTATTTTAAGTTTCCAAATAAACTAATGCAATTATGATTCTGTTCTCTAGTTCAATATGATTGTATACATTTACAATATTAACCAATATATAAACATGTCAAAATATCCAATTGGGCTTTAAATTTATCACGAGACGTCCTTACGAATTGAAATAATTGTTCATGTTTCCACCAAGTCGGGATATACCATACGAAATTTCCCGTTTGTCACTCTCGTTCTGTATTGGTTTTCTTCGACTCTTTGCCTTTTTTCGCCATTAAAAATGAACGAAAAGCAATTTCTTCTTCAGTTACGATAATGAACCCGTCGCTTAGAATTCAAGACACGGAGTAGGTAACCAAACTGACTGACTCTTTCCGAAGTGTTCATTCCGACTCGTCCGTCGATCCGTCTGTCTAGAGGGCGCGGCCCACACAAAAATTGCCGTCCGTCCAGTCCCATGACGCGCTTAGTTTATGACCGTGATTGTTTTCTGGAACAATCCTTAAGGAAAAAGCTAAGAAGGGTTCTTCGTCAGCCAATCACAGGAAGACTAATTAGTAGCTGAGAGGGGACTGCTCTTTTGTTCTCTCTTGTTTGTTTTTGTTTTTTGAAGTTGTTACAATTCGTAACAAGATTCTTTTTGTAGCCACATACTGGAGTCAAACTTTTGGAGTAATCCTCCTTTAATCTAGTCAGTCATCGTCACTCGTAGTCAGTGCCTTTTATCCCTTCGGGCAGGGGCTCGGCGCCATTTGATTACGGAATTTCCAGACGGTTACCCAACCGGTAACTCGCGATGTCTCGAATTGCTTAACCTCCGTGACTTCCCGGTGCGCGTCAAGCAATTCGCCTTGCGTCGCCGGCGTGGCGCGGTTATCAAATACCTCTGATAAAGGAGTGATAGGGTTCTTGAAAAGTGATACGCAAATATTTCTTTCCGAATAGAGTGGGCATAACTAATATTTTACTACTTCTGTATGTGTATAAACAGAATTTACGCACATATTGTTATTATATAAATATTTAACATTTGTCTACTATGTAGTAAATCGTGTAGCAGAAAGTTTTACTTTTCATTTCGAATTTTCTTCACTATTTTCAGGACTGCCTTTAATTATAATTGAAGTAATGGTAATAGTGTGTTATTAGAAGTCCCGTAGTGTTCGTGATTTCTGATTTGTGGTGTAGTTGGTGTGAGGGTGTAAATCCTTTAAAAGTGTTGGCGAAAAATCGTCATGAGAAAGCCATTTGAAAATAAACTCCTCCAGTTTGCATGTCTGCAATATTGTTTTTCTACTCCCGTTGTATAATGCTGTCATTGTATGGCTTGCAACCAGTTGCATAATGATAGCCATTTCGATACAGTTTTCATTATGATACAGGTTCTTGACCAATCACAGAGACGCCACCAAGTACCACCAAGTATTAGCACTTCATTAATCATTGAGAATCGTTACAGTAAATGTTTCGTTCGAGTGTGTATATTAAAGTTGCATTTAATATTATGTTATGCTTCTCAATTTTAATTTCTTTTATTAGTAGTATTTTTTACGTGAAATAATAGTTAAAATAAATTGGATCGTAATTTCAATTTGATCCTATTTGACTAGCGCAGTGGTAGTTATTACAGAGAACATTTGAGTGACGTTAAGATCTGAACGCAAGTCATTTTGTGTTATTTGCTGCTGCCGGGTGATTGTCCTTAAAAAACTGACCAATTCTTTAGTTTAAAATATTTAGTGAATTGTAGTTCTTTCTGGTGGTGTTGATGTTTCCAGAAATGAGAGAAAATGCGAAAATGGTGACGTCGGAATATTATTGCTGCAACTTTTGTAGTCCCTCGCAGGCGCTCTGGTAAAACAAAGCCAGCTGCAGATGTAGGGAAGAGAGGTGTCCGCTAGGTGGTCTTGGCTGAATCTTGCATGTCGACTGCCACGAAATGATTCAGTGGAGAAGTTTAACTTATAAAAGTTACCATAAGCCGTAGAAAAAGTACCGTATGAAACTCGATGTAATGGGTATTAATACACTCGTGTGAAGTTTAAGATACTCGCTCGTTCCTCGCTCGTATCGTAATTTCACACTCGTGTATTAATACCCATCATTACATCATCGTTTCATAATGTACTATTTTAGTTTTCTTCCGCATTATTATTATTGTTATTATCATCATCATCATCATCATTACTGTAATTCACGACTGTAGATGCTGTGAATCGGTTAAATTTAAAATCAACTCAGTGTTGCAACCGGCGTCCTAAGGAGCAGATCTAGGGGCCTCTACAATACTTTAGGTAAAATGTGGGCTGCTCCAAATAAAGCAATGTCTTGCACTTCCTAGCTTTTTCAATGGCGTGTGAGTTTACCCAAGTTTATACACACATTTTGCGGAACAAATCTCAGAGCTTCCGTAACTATCGGGACGACCTGTGCTTTTACGTCCCACATTCGGCTGAACTCGATTTCTCTGCCTCCTTAGTTACGTTTTGATCGCACGGCACAGCCACATCTACAAGTAGACACGATTTTTTCCTCCAAATCCCGGATAACAATATCCGGTTTGTTTGCCGCTATCGTGTAACCAATTTGAATTTGTAGGTCGTCCAATATTGAATACAGTTCAACAATTATTATTATTATTATTATTATTATTACAAATAGTGTAAATATTCGAAGGAGAGTTGCCTAACGATGTGAATACCGCCGACTGCAGCGACAACCGCTCTTGCCCGTAGGCGGCAAACCGCAACGCATCCCGAGAAGCCGGAAAGGTCATCCTAGCGACTCCGAACGCAGTTTTCCTCCAGAGGCAGCTGCAGCCCGCCATTCATCCACGCGCTCCGCATTGACTCCGTTCAATTTCCTCCATTCAAACTTCCAAAAGTACTATTAAGATAATAGAGGCAGAGTACCCTCGTATAATAGTACAATAAATTAAATATTTAACAAAAACTTTTTTTTCACGAATACAATAATATGCAACCCCCTATATCCCTATTCATCTGACAGGTAGCAGGACAGCATCGTCCTCCCTCTCTCTGGTGCGGCCGGGGCACACTGGTTTGAACTGTCCAAAAACCTGGCCATAATTCAAAAAATCGAACTTCACCCTTAGAGGTTAGTACCATCAAATCGTGCTCATATTCGACGGTGAAGTTCTGGACGTCAAAAAACACGCGAGAATGTGAAGCAAGTTTCCGTCAGTAAAAAAAGCGTTTCTTAACATTTTTGCTTGGAATTTTCTGTATTGCCGATGGGATTATACATCTGAAGGTAAATTAAATATCTAAAAAATGCGCTTTTTTAAATATTTTTTTCACGATTAAGGCGTGTGTATCGTAACCTTTTTCACATAGCTATGTTTTTTCTACAGATTGAGATCTATAACTTTGTACCGCTTAGTACCGCTTTCAAATTTAGTTTGTCTGAAAGCCCCAACTGTTCTCTATCAGTACGCCAAATTGCAACTGCACATATTAGCCTCCTTTTGTTTTATCATCATTTGACTACTGGAGTGCGTAACCGGCCTGTCACGATACCGCGTACCACGGGCCGCGCCGCCTGGCCAAGGCCGACTACATGTCTCATGGTTTTCCGTATAGCTTTGATAGATGGAAAAGAACATTTTTAATAAACATAATGTTCAGTGAATAAACATTACCTTATAAACTCAATGTTTGCTTCAAATTTGTGCACCTAAAATCTTATTACATATTTTCAGACGAAACCGCTTAATTTTCAGATATTCGCTCCACCATATTGAATCTATGATTTTGAATTTTCTAATACTGACATCAAATTCGTAATCAACAACTCTAAAAATCCATAATATATAGAGCTTCACCTAGAATCCGATTAATTTTTAATTATTGGATCCCCACTTTGAATATTTATCTTGACATCAAATTCATAATTAGCAACTCCTAAAATAGTGAAACACGCAGTTTCACAAGAACGTGCTTAATTTCTAAATACTTAATCCGCCATTCTGTATTTTCCAATTTTGATATCAAATTCGTAATTAGCGACCCCCCAAAAACCACAATATACACTTTTTTCGTACGGTTTTCTACATAGCTTCTAATTATGGCCAGGTTTTTGATCAGTTGGAACCACTGTGTGCGGGCGGTCGTCAGCGCGCACCCCAGGCTCCAGAGAGGCGCCTCGTGTCCGTTCTTTCCCAAGTGGGACGGCGGCGCACTGCCGGCGACGGAGACCGCGCCATCACCGGCCGAATTCGGCAAGGCGGGCGCCTGGCCACGCGACATTTCCGGTGCCCCTGCTGGAGCCACAGCTCCGCTCCGCGCAAAATTCTAATGAGAGCGAGCGTCTTCTCCACTCGGAGACTTCCTCCACGGCGCTGTCGCTTCGCGCGAGAGAAACGTCCTACGACCGCGGCTGCTCTCCTGGGAGAATATTTTCTAACACGCGACAACGAAGGAAAGCATCGACCTCATCGGAGCTATCCCAAGACGTTTAATAAAAATGTCGGATCATTTTTGACAAACTTTTGAAATTATTTTTGAAGCTGCATTTAAAGTATCTCTCAAAATCAAAATATCCGTTTCGTACAGATAAGGGGCTCGAGTTCCTGTAAATCGATCGTGAAATATCAATTTTGGAGAAAATCGGCTGAACTTCTAGACGGTAGCGTAGACCACGGACATATGGTTTACCATCAATCGATTTTTAGCTACCAAGGATACATGAAACATACATTCTGCCTACACCATGTATTAGAGGAAATAACTTCCTACACATAGGAACAGGATTTATCCACTTTCACGTGAACAGGAGCCGACAATAAGAGTTTTTCTGCCGAAAATTCGCCGTTTTCCGGCGCACTGTTACAATACTTTCTCTTCTTGTGAAGTAAGAGCGAGAAAGTAAAAACGAAGCGGTCGCCGGTGACCTAGTACATCTCGCCTCGCGTTGGGGAGCGCCATCCTCCGGTACAGTCTCAGCGTGCGATCCCCTTCAAGGAACCCCCCGTGGCGGCTCGGCGCGCGTCCCCTACTGCTCGTCAAAAATGCTTCACCCCCCCCTCCACTTTTACTTTGCTTGTCACGATGGCGGTGGCGCGGCCCCAAGGCGCCAGCCCCCCCCCACCCCCCCGGCACGTGCGGGCGCCGGAGCGTCGCCACCCGGCGCCTGGTGTTGCAATTACCGTGGCCTGATGCCACGCGAGCCTATGGAACATCGTAAGAGGTTGTGTAAAGTTACAATGTGTACACATTCGTTTTTTATAAGTTTCAATCAGAGCCCCCTAGTACGCCTACTAGCAAGCTACGGTTTCAAATTTTACAAGCTGAAAATCGTTCTTACTGGATGAATCTGTAGATTCCTTAATTGCAATAAAACAATAGGACGTCAATGATACTGATCATATGATACGCTCGAGTATCTATCTACATCTATCGTTTATGATAGGCTTTTCGATCAAAATATGATGCACTGTATCACAAGTGTTTGTTATAATTTGAGTTATGAGTATTACTGCGACGTTGGCTGCGTGGATAAAAATTTCGAGCGTAAGCACTCGGAAACGGAACACTGAGAATACGTTTTGAAAAACCTATTTTTGATATTTTAAGTCTGAGTATAATTCATTATTATGTTGGGAAGATACAATGACTTATCTGTTATAAAAATGTAAAGGAAATGAATGATGTTTCTTGTTTAAGTGAATGCACGTGCACTTACAAGAATCATCACAAAAATCAATAAAATCGAACTTTAAGCAGTGGGCTTACGAAGCCTCCCCTTTGGAAATGCACAGGGCCTTTTGTAGAGAGCTTAGCATTATTAGTGTTAATTACATATAAGAACCATATTGTTGAATAACATTGTCATATCATATTTAACTTCAGAGAGGCCTGTGCAATGGTAACATCAATTTCCGATGGCAAAATGACTTTTAACACAAGCTTTCGCCATTTCTTATTCATTGTTCAAAATGCACAAAATAGTTCTTCTTGCTCCTGGAATATCAATATCTTCATTCAGATGGGTTCACAAGGTGCAGACGGTCAGGCAACTGAGTTGCCTAAGTATAATGGAAAAGGATTTATTATTATCAAATGACTATTTTCTGCTTTTAAAAGTGATTAAAATGCCACTTATAATACACTTTTTCCTGACTGCAGAAGCTTCGCTAATCCCTTCCGGATTGTGCTCCTTACATTTCGACGGGATCAGTGGCGGGTTTCTCGGCTGAGCGGCCACGTGGGCCCGGAATTTCGCAACATTCTTTTTTTTCATTTTTACAAAATATAACTCTTTATTTCGCAACAATTCTCCCGAGCGATGTGCTCTCCAGGGTCCTCATGTAATCGAAGTAAAGGTTTTTCGTGTGATACTAGCGTCGATAGATATCATCACATATAGTACGTTTATATAACACGTTTTATTGAACCTTCTTTTCGCTGGATGCGAGAGGGGCTGGGGATTGGATATTTCGACAAGAGGGCCATTACATCAAATCTGTAGCTCGTTTTCCGATGCAAAATAGTTTCTTCTACAAAGGGGCGAAAATTTCTGGTCAATAGATTTTGTCAACAACGCTCGTCACTAACATTTTTAATTAAACTATAATATATAATTCACCTATTATAATGTTAGTATAGGAGGGGGGTAGGCATTCCGGGACTCAAGAAAACGTGCGCGTATCATGGCATCAATGAAATGCCTTGCATATTTCGGAATATTGAAATATTATTGATCTTTTTTTACAATTCTCGTATCAAATGCGTCCGGAGAAAGATTAATTTCAGTTTTAAAGAATGTAAAAAAATATGTACATCGGAAGAAGAAAGACTATGTAACTTGCACAGCATTTGAGCCGCCGATGGACGTGATTAAAATGTCATAACAACAGTATCCACACTTCACCAACAATGTTATTTATATAAATATGTCCTACATCATTAATTAGATATTTTAATATTATTTTCGTTGCAATGTTTCCACTTCACTCAATAACTCCGTAGCGTGTAATGATTTTTAATTGAATTATAATTTTAAATCTCATCCAAAACACCTTGATTTCCAAACATTCCTCCAATTCCTCCAACTATTTTGACAAAGACCACATCAAAAATCGAGGAAAGAAAACAGCTGTCTCTCATTAACCACAATTGTTTCCCTCGTAAGATGTAAATTAGCCATCAGCATGGCCTGTATTTTGAGCAAAAATGACTTCAATGTCAAGTGAAAATAATTGCTACAAAAATACTCTCTGTGATATTTGGGCCTGTTATTCCAACATTACGTATCTTGCTATACAAGAAATTTAACAACAAAAACTAATGTAAAATGTTCATAATAGTGATGTAATGCTAGCTATCACCACACAAAAAAGCAATAAAAAGTTTTAAATACACGAACATTGATTATTCCTCGAAGTAGATTCCTCTAAAATGAATGAGGGAAAATAATCACGATTTTTTAAAGAAAATACACATGAGAGTTTCAAAAAAATCTACAAAGAGCAAAATTACAAGATAAATAATGACGTAAATAAAGATGTAACTTTTCAATTGAAGATCAGGATTTGTAAACAATGAACACAGTAATTCATTCATCTTTAGATCAGTAAAAGTTATCTGATCAGCTGCCATCACTAGGGGAAACATACAATAAAAATAGGTTAAATAGCTACGTTAAAATAACTACATTCGGTAGCACAATCGTATTTATTCCACTAAAAGGATTTCCTTTCACACTTACTGGCCAATTACGTATGCTTATTAATTTCAATCAGTTTTTCCTCATCCTAAATATGATTTGCGAAAGGAATTTTGATGCATAAATATTTATTTAGATCCCTTAGCTGTAATGCATACTACTGTTTAAGAACAGCATATTGTAGTTTATTTATTCAATCACTTCTCTCCACACAAGCAGTGAGGGTTGTATGTGGTTAGGTGAGGGAGACAGGACCACGTTCTCGGAATCTTTGAAACTCCGCGCTTTAGAACCAGATCAATGAATCCCGCAAACGCCACTCCCCTCTCCCCACATTCCTTCCACACGAAGCTTCCGTTTGGGACAATTAGTAGTTGCGTGCGAAACATATTTCGGTTGCATCGTGTATCACATTCTCGCACATTCGAAGATCATGTTTTGAACTGAAGATACGTAAAAGGACACCCAGAGTATACGCCCGTTTATAAAGGAATGCGCCCGAACGAACCTCCTGTCAAACAGCTAGCGAATATCTTGAACATCATAGTTATAATTTACACGAATCACTATATATGCTGCACATTTAAATCATAGCAACAAGAAGTGAACGCGGAAGACGTGTCGGAAGCTTCGTGTGAAGAGAACGAAGAAGGCAGGGGGCCCTGGTGCAGACGATGTCACCCGAAGGGGAGCTGCGAGAGGAAACAGCGGGCGCCTCCCGTTCAGTGGACCAATGCACACCATTTGCACTCGCACACAGCAGCATCGCATTCCCTCTCTTGCACGCCCACGCACGCACCCACACGAGCCAAGGCACGCTCACTTACTTCAGGAGACTTCTCCAGACGCGACAATAGCACTCGCAATATTGATGAGTCACGTTACATGGTAGTAGACACACGCATTCAGATTGCTGTACACTGCGTACGCGTGCGACACCCAGGCGGCAGCGCTTCCTTCAAGGCTGACACCTCGCATATGAAATACGAGAGAACAGAAGCGGCCTAAGAGATTGATTTCACAATCTGCTCAAGATGCACACGCGGCCGTCTTAGATACGCAACCGCCAATCGCGACGATATGCGTGAGAGATATCGCATTCCCACGAGTTGGCAACAGGCGCGACGGAGCGCCGCTCCTCCGGTGGAAAATTCGGCCGGCGGCGCGAGCGGAGGCGGAGGCGGAGGCGCTGGGCAGGGCCGAGGCAAGGGCCAGGGCGCGGACGCGGGGCCCGGCCGGGGGCGGTGTTTACCTTCGCAGCAGCAGCGGCGGCGGTGGCGGCGGGCGGCGCGGGTGGAGCGGAGCGAAGCGGGCAGCTACTCAGGCTGACCAGGGCTCGGCCATGGCCGCCGGCGGCGCGACGGGCAGGCAGGCGGGCGGAGCAGGCGCCCGCACCGCAGCCGAGGACCTCGCCCTCGCGATCACCACACGGCACGGCACGCCACGACGACCGTACGCACTTTCTCGCACCCACACAAAGGCCGCAGCAGCTCAGGCGGGCGGGCACCACGGGACGAGACCCCTCTCACGCGCGCGCACACATACACACGGCACCCACAACACACAACAGACAACTGCCGGCGGCGCCGCGCCACCCGCACCGCCCGACCCTGGCGGCTGGGCTGGCATCGACTCGCCCGGCCGCCGCCGCCGCACGCAGGGCCGACAACTCCCCGGACCGGGCGCAGTCTCCAGCGCCCACCGCGCACTGTGGCGCCACCCAGTAGCGGATAGTGGACAACCATGATCGTTTAGTTGTGACGTCAGCCGCTACAGGCGCTCACAGCGCTTCTTTGAGGATTTATCTCCCGTCGCCGAGCCAAAGACATTCGAATAGAGCTGAATCTCCCTGTTACAGAGAGAGGGCCGAACCTCCTGCTTGGAGAGTTTTTGGCCAGAGAGTATTGTATGCAGACACGTAGACATACAAAGTGGGTGCTCTGTGTATGCAGTTCCTGGCGGAGCCATCATTCAATGATTACTCCGTAAACGGATGTAGAGAAAACCGCGTATTTGAAGGGCTAAGATATTTACGATTTTAAACACGTTTCAGAACATTAACTTTAATTAATTTCATTTATATAAAAACGAATCATTAGAGCCCGGCATTTCAGGCAATTATTTTACCTAAAACAGGAAGTAAAAAAGGTATTTATTTTTTTATTAAAATATGTATAAAAACATTTTTTCTAGCCAGTGCGTGATTTATAATATTTTAAGGTCACCTCAAATTAATAATTAATTTAAAAGAAATAGTTGTATGTTAATAATATAATTTAATAATTATTTCGGAGGTCCCGGAACGTCGCCGTTCCGTCGCGTTCCGGTGGATATTAAGCCCTGATTCTACCTAAAGTGGGGGCGCAACAGGCATATAAACAATGAAGAATCACATTTAAAAGGAGTTACTGAAAAAAAATTAATAATTAATATTATTCACATTTTTATTCTAACTCTGAAATGTACCTTAGCAATTAACTTGTAAAGAAACGATATTTTCATAAGTTATACCATAAGTGCTTTGGAAATTGTCAATAAATCCCCGACTCGCGAATTGAGGAGGAATATCTAAAAATTTCCAAAGCCCAAGTGGTATTTAATTGGACTATTCCACGAGTGAAATTATGCCCCACGGAGTTCCAAAAGGACCCAAATATTGAAAATAATTGAAAGATATGTTAAAACCAAAGAGGTTAGGTTACGGAACATACGCGGTTTATTGGACATTAGTGACCGCCTCCTAAGACAGTTGCGTCACAGTTTATGATTGGCCAGTAAGGACAAGCGGTAAGAAAAATCGGATAGAAAATGTGACAAACTTTTTAAGATACATCGATTGGAGCATTTTTCTTATGTAAAGTCAAACACCTTTGTTTTAATTGTAAGAGTGGAATAGTCTTGATAATCTCGATTCCATAAAACCATACGGTATGATAGCTAAGAATTTGTTTCGTTCCCGACGTTCTATCTTTGAAATGATTTTCTGGACTCCTTTTGAATATTGAAATGGGAATACTGAAAACGGAATTAAATTTTTCGTTCTTCGGTCTTGTGTAATCGCCAGCATTGAGAACGGTGTATCATGAACAGAGAGCGGTCTTCAGAAGGAATCTGACGCCGTACTCAAAGTAGGCTGGGATTCCTCGTGAACGAACAGCTTGTCGGCATCAATGAAAAAAAAAATCAAAACTCTTTACTGATATCATCTTTTTTCATTTAGATTTTTAACAAAGTCTCTGCTTCCATAGAAACCGAGCCTTCGTGTCGTCCAGGCTTGCGGGTATATATCCACCTTGATCGAGATCGGTGGTGGAGAGAAGAAAAAAAAGCTAATGCCATAAAGGCCAGAAAAAGCACGAGGACAAAATGGCAAAAATTGGCATCAGAAGCTAAAATAGGCAAAATGAAAATCTATTAAAACAACTCCAGAAGCACAAGTCATTTATATTATCAAAGACATGAAAAAGTAACAATATCAAAGAGGCATTTTGCCAAACTTCTGGGCTCTACTAATTACACTAATCCCAAGAACTTGTAACTTAGAAAACAATTAAAACGATGAGAGTAATGATAGGAACGAAAATTGTGATTTTATTAAATGGTTTCTTCGGAGAGCACAAAGGAGTCTTAAAGTGGGAAATTGCAAAAGTTCAACACTTTTCTTCCTACAATTACATTATTGAACATTGAGATTTTATCCATTACAGAAAGCTTTTCATCTTGAAATTGGCTACGTGAAATTTTTCGAAAATGGGACTGGTAGTTGTGTAATTTGACATAAAATATTACTTGTTAAAATATAATTGTATGTTAAATATACAATTATTTTTTTCAATAACAGCTCCAACAATTTTCTTCAATTTTTTTCTCGGATGGAGCGTTATAAAGTTTGCACAAGTTCCAGTTTCGTCTAATTATCTGTATTTTCGAAAACAGCAAAAAGTGACATTTCAAAGTATTGTTTGAAGAAAATTTTGAAAATGTCCGTGGGACTTCATGTAAAGTACCCCCAGATTTTGAAAAAAGGTTTTCAAAATGGCGGCGCCTCGAATAGAACCAGATCGACAGGGGGACGATTCATTTCGGAAGAAGTAGTACCTACGGTTTAGGCGCTGGTGTTGTTCACAGACACCGGGCAGACGTTTTTGCTTTCAATTGGTTTTGCGGTACGAAGGACGCATAAATTAGGGATTTTGGCTACGCCACGTGATAGAGGTTTTTTCTTAACTTACCAACTGGATTTATCCACTTTTCTGTTATCACGGCTCGACAATGATTTTTTTCTGCCGAAAACTCGCCGTTTCTTCGCGCTACATAACTTTCCCTATACTACATATATTACCTCCGTATATACGTACGTGTACGGGAAAGTAAAAGGATAGGAACTTTCTGGCTTTGAATTTGATATCATAAAAATGCATGCTAAAAATATCCAAAACATATTCAAAATACGGATGCAGCAATTCCATCACAGATTAGTGTAATTGGAATGTGGATAAGTAATTCAAATTTAGACAATAATATTTAACTTTTTTTGGAAAAGAAGGAAAACTTTTATAAGCACAAGTAGCCATTAATGAACTGTGGTGCTACAGAAGGGCTCAGACTTTTTGTTGTCTATTCCTTTGGTATCGGCCAGCTATTTGAACTTGCCACATGCTCTTGCCAGCTGCACATCTATATGTCGATAAAGATACCCATTTTGTAAGGAATTGTACTTATGGTTTAGGTGCTAGTGTTGTTCAGAGACTGACGGACAGATAAAAGGACAGTCGGACGGACGGACGGACGTTTTGAAAAAAAACAAAAAACACTTTTTCGGTATCGAGGGGTCCCCAAACTTTTATTTCCATTAAAATCTCGAAATCGATTTTCCGCAGTATTACATAAGTTTCCCTATACTGCGTATATTACTCCGTGTATACGTACTATACGGGAAAGTAAAAGTAGTCGAATTATGTAATTTTTTTTTCTTTCTGTGTTATTTTTTCTTCACGTAGTTTTCATGTAGTTATTCAAGTAGTTTTTATGTTCTCACTAAATGGTCTGGTAAATGGCATTACAAATACTGTTGTTGAAGAGACAGACTTGGGAGTTACAACTCAATGAAAATACGGAAATGTAATTTACATTAATGTATTCGCTAATTTGTCAGACAAACTGGAAGGAAGAGATAATGGAAGCTGCATTTTTATGTGATTTCCAGTAGCGTCATGTTTTTTTTCGAACTTTCTACTATGTGGATCAAATATTGAAATACGCTCCGCTTAACTTCGTAAGAAGATAAACTATTGTAGTCATGCGCCGCAAAATGGCGATTTTTCGATAGAAAAATCCATATTTCCGGGCCCTGATAACAAAAAAGTAGATAAATCTTGTTTCTATGTATGTAGTAAATTCCAACCTATAACAACTTTAGAAAACAAGTCAGGATACACGCTATTGGAAAGGAGTGTGTCTGTATTATCATTTGCTGACGATCTGGTGCTGTTAGTGAAAGATGCCCCAGGAGCTCAAGAACTGATGGATATTGTGGTGATATATCTTGATCAGTGGCTAAGTTAGAGTCATGCAGTTGGGTATTCTGAAAATCGTATCTTACTGTCTCTTGATAATTTCTTCTAAACCAATTTGTCTTACAAATACTTCAGCAACAAATCTGCAGGCATGTATTTTTGCATTATCCCTGTATATATTTGTCAGTTCATTTCGAAGCTGCTCACTATCAAAGAATGGATATTGTTATATAAGGCAAGAAAACGTCTCTGAACGAAAGGACGTTTTGTAGGTGGAAAACTGCTTTTCATCAAGAAATTCAATAACATGAAAGTTTTTAAAATCTTGAAGCTTATAGTCCGTCTGAGTCAATACTATATCAATAATTTCAAAAGAAAGAATTTTGTATTTTTTCAAATAATTCTGACCCTGAAAGTTCATTCATAGCCATCTCTGCTTTGATGCAGATTTCAATAGTCTCTCCATATTTAACACGGTATATTACTACCTATATCTATAGTATTTCATCTCTATGGCATATTACTTGCCTGATGGTTTCGTATTGGGTTCGTTGAACGAAACTGCATTTCGATATTGTGAACCATTTAGAAGTCATGGGACTGGCGCATAGTCAGTGGAACATTCTCTGTAACTCTAAATCTTTAGCTTCATTAATTATTTCATAAAGAAAACGCGAACAAAAATCACACAAACCACTCTACTTTCCTACAACGTCAGGCGATGAGGTGAATTTGCCTGGTCAAGATGTGGACGTGCATCGCGGTACAAGTCGTGCCTGCCGAGAGCCTAGTGTGGCGTCATGCAGGTTGCAATAATACACAGATGAGAGTGGGTTTAACTTACTGCTAATTTATTAATAAATAAATCCACCACCGAAATGAACCTTAGGTACAATAGTTAAATAAACGAAATAAATCGACCCCACTACAAGGAGGAATATTGAATCTACGGCTACCACACCCTCTAATTAATTATCGAATGAATCCGATCGTGTGAAGCACCACAGAATTCCTACACGACTCGTCACTTGAGTCTCACTGCATCATGACAAAGTGCATTGCCGGCCCTAGCCTCCGCGCACGCGGTCCGCACCGCACCGGCGGCTGCCTCCGATCTGCACAGGTAGACTGCTTGAAGCGAAAGGGGCTGGTGAAGCGTTGCCGCTCGCCTAGCTAGGCTGGCCGCGCCTTCCACCCTTCTCTCTGTTCTTTTTTCGCCAACGTCACATCCTGACACCCCACCCTTAAACCCTGTGGTCGCCCTGTTGTTACATCTATGTTTGTCCACAACGCTACACTAGGCTCCTGCTAGGCTCTCTTCCAAGTGAGTGCGAGTGAGAGGGAGTAGCGCGCGCCCTCTTGTGCATATGCGCGGCAGAACCAGTCGGTGTCTCTCACTGGCAGGCTCCTCGCTCAGCTACCGGCCCCAAAAGGTATATCTGCAGACCTGCTGATTCCCTCGCGCATAATCGGAGAAAAGGGTCGAAAACATTTCTTCGAAGATTCAGTAAAAATCATATTAAAAATGGCACACTTAACGACATATTTTATAATGAATGATGATTTTTAATGAAAAATAATTTGGGTATTCTAAGGCTCCCAGATTACCCTTCAGCTTCGCCATTGATCTTGATGCCCTCGGAATAACACTGTCCATCGCTAAGTGTTCGTTATTTCTAATTACAATTTTGGAACGATACAGCTTTGTTGAAGTCCCTTGTTTGAAAAGGTTGGGGGGAGGAGAATTCCTGTAGTCAGTAATGATCATACTCCGACATACCTGGAAGAGAACTACTCTATTTGGAACTGTCTCTCATGTAAACCATCCATCTCAATGGAAGTAGTGACGAGGATTGAGGAAGGCGCATTTAAGCCCACTCAAAAGTTGGCATTACTTCATACGTACATAATGCCACAATACCTCTACAATTGATTTTACCGATGCCATCTACGTCGATGCTCAGGGAAGCGGACGGTCAAATCAGAGTGGCAGTCAAATGGTTCCTACATCTGCACATGAGTACTGTAGATGGCATATTCTACTTGACCAAGAGTGATGGAGGACTGGGATTGCTGCGGCCTCATCCAACACGTTTCTAGGATAGTGCTGAACCTAGGGTTACGATTAGAAAAATCTGCAGATCATATTTGCAGATGGCTGATATCCTGTACGAGTTTCTACAAATGGACATTAAAGAGCGCGAAAGCACTGCAGCCTCAATCAGCCCTATATTGAACAATATCTAAGAGATTCTAAGAATAAATGCGCCATTGACGAGGTAGCCATCTGGGAGAAGCTGGAAACCCAAGGGAGAATCTTTAAAGCGCATATCAACGATCCGATTGGAAATTCCTTTTTGAAAAAACTATAGTATTCTGAAACCTGGACTTTTTATCACTGTATTCCAATTGAGATCAAATACCGCTTCAAATAAATCTAAGGTCAATAGAGGAAGCTCCAGAGAGAATGTGTATTGCAGGAAGTGCAATACAGCGGTAGAAATCATAAATCACATCCTGGGTTAATACATTTTTACTAAGCCAGCAAGAATAAAGCGTCATGACGATATCAAGAACTTCATAAACGGGAAAGAGCTCCGAAAATTGGACACTGTGGTTTCCACGGAAGCCATTTTCTCCGTTACGGAAGGGGTTAGACTCAAACCTGATCTGGTAATAAAAAGCCGGGAAGGAGTCCACATAGTCGATGTGACTGTCCGCCACGAGGATGGGTCTAGCCTTCTGAAAGCAAGTGAGGAAAAAGAGGTAAAAAACCAATCAATCATTTCCGTACTTCATGGAGTGCCCAACGCCAAAATTCTGCCAGTGGTGGGTGGAATCTCTGAGGCTGTGCCAAAATCCACAGTCAGTGCCCTCATGACGTTGGGAATCGCTTTACTACCTCGTTAATTGCTCGCATGAGCTCTATTAAGCTCTACACACAATTTGTAAATTACGGTGAAGCAATTTATCATTACCAGTAGTAACTGCAGAAAAGGAACTTCTTAGTCCCCAGAGGAAGTCCAGGGAATCCAGAGGATACTAAAATGCCTAGGAATTATTTACCACGTCTTTAACACTAGAACGCCCAGAGGCGTCATTTCGACTAATAGCGCTCTTTATGTCCTTATAACTTCTTTGTTTTTGAAGATAGAATTTTTGTGATTTCGTGACTTTTCATAAATTTCAATTATTTACAGTATGTTAAAAACTGAATCCTGTAATAAACATATTTCATGAAAAATTATCGAATTTACATATAACGCCCGTGAGGCGTCATTTCGACTCCTTGGATACTGACCCGATCTTGTAGGTTCTGTTTAAAATATTTCAATGCTGAAAAATGTTTAACGTGTCTCCTAGTATTTCAGAATATCTTCTAAGAAATATGCAAGCATTTCTTCCCCATTGCATTGTTTTCAGGACTTCTTGTTCTATATATAATATAATTATATATATATATATATATATATATATATATATATATATATATATATATATATATATATAATCTTGAGTCGTGAGTAATTTTCGCCACGGTACAGCCAAAAACATCATTGTTTTAAAAATCAAATTGTCACTTGAAAGAAAAGGATTTTTATTTTATGAAGTTTCAATGACAAATATTTCTTCTTATTATAATTTATATAAAGGGAAATGTTCCAAGTTTGGAAGAGGATTTTTAGTGTACAGGAGGGCAGTTTGAACTCTAGATGGTAATGATGTGGTCAGATATTCTTCGTTTTTTATTCACTCTTATTTCATGAATCATGATTTGCGGAATTAATAGGACAGGTTTGATAAGAATTAAAGACTGATTTCATTGATTTTATCTGAAAAATAATATTCCTTTAGTATGAAGTAATACGTTTACAACTGTAGACTTTTTATGTCAGATGAACAAAGTTGCTACGCCGGCATTTTCCTTTCATACTCGATGTATTTACACAGTTTATGGTATACAAATCTAATAAAATAAGCAAATAATAATGACTTGTTGGGATGGTCACTAAAAATGTGTGTGTCAATTTGTTTTCCATTCACTGGAAATATTGCGGAAGTATGAAAATTGAGAGGAAACTCTTGACAAATGTAGCTATTAACTACGCACCAGAATACATGACAGGTGTTGATAAAACATGTGAATAATATTCCTACCAAACGTGCTTGAAAACTGTGGCCTGCACAAGATATTAAAGTTTGAATCATACACCTGGACATATTTTGTACTGCATGCGTAGTAAAGTCAGTGAAGTGGAAAGTAAATACAGCTCGAACAAGAACTACGTCCCATTTAGAATATGCGATTAAATTTCTTTGAAAACTCCGTCATGAAACGGACATCAAGTTTCTATCGGTATGAAAACAAACACAAATTTGTACCATATATTTTTGTTTATAATAAATATTATTTAAATGAAATAAATAATATAAATAAAGTTGACATATTGCGAGAGAGTACGGTAAGTGCAATATAAAGGATATCTATTTTTCTGAGATACATGAAACTTGTATTACGGAATATTAAAAGTTGATAATATTTTTATTGTTATTGTTGCAAAAATATTAATAGATAAACGTTTACTTTTCAACATATAATTTTGTCCGTTTACTTTCCCATTCCATCCAAGATGTTTCTTTAACTTCCATTCTGCGCAATAGAATTGGCAAGAATTGTTAAAATATATTTAAATTAGGGTGTAAAAATGTCATTGTATACTAAATAATTATCTTTAATATTGTTAAATATATAAACCGTTCAGACTCTTTTTTTTTCAGAATTGACGTTCCCCATTCGATCTGAACGAACTCAGGGCTCTGCGGATTTCAAATGGATATTTTTGATATTTGGAGCTACATTACATGAAGACTGAAGAACATTTTCAAAATTTTCATCAAACATGGCTCCAAATGTTTTGATTAAACTTCGTCCTCGGATAGCGGAGGAAACGTTAAGGGGATGGTATATGTTTAATTTTCGTTGAAATCCTGGATATTTTAAAAATTGCAAAAGTTTTCCAGTTTTTCCTGTAACGTCAATATTGAAGATACGAGATTTTCTCTTCATAAAATCTGTTCTTTAAAGGCAGGTCTTGAAATAAGGACGAGTACAATTTTTCTAAATATGAGTAGTATTTGCATAGTTTTTGTATGAAATATAGGCACATTTTAAGCATTTTTTCTCAAAAACGACTCCAAATTTTCTTTAAATTTTCTCCTTGTATGTATTAAAGGACGATGAAAAAGTTGTGTCAGTCCCGTTTTCGGCAAACTCCATTTATAACCAAGGAAGGGAACCATGGTATCATCAATAAATGGGTATGTTACAAATTATTTATGTAATAAATTATTTTGTCTTGGAATTGTTGATGTTTGTGATTTAAAATGAATATAAGGTAAGCTCCATATGTTTACATTGAGTAATAATGATTTTGAAGAGAAAAGAAAAAAAATCAAAATTAAAAAAAAAAATTCTTTTCAGTTAATCAACTTTTATTAATTTGTATTCTAGCCTGATGATGAGGTAAAGAAACCTTGAAACTGTTGCTGGAGGTTTTACATCAAAGTTTATATTTATTAAAAAATAAGCCTGTTTAATCATATTTGGACCAAATTAAATACAATTAAATGATTTAAATATATACAGACTTAATATGATAAATAACGATTTTTGTCATAGATGAAACTTGTTCTAACATCTCAGATCTTTAAAAAAAAGGTCCCATACATTTTGTTGAAAAAGGAGAAGTTTTCACGTAATTTCTTCTTCAAGTTAATGCTAATTATAAAAAACAATTTCTCAAAAACAGTTCCAAATATTTCTTTAATTTTTTCCACAAAAAACAGACGCTTAAAAGAATGGCTCAGGTCTCATTTTTATTGAAGTCCCTGAAGTTTCGAAAATTTGAAAAAGTTTAAAATACTAAGAGAAACTATTTCTTCTCCTTTTTTCTTTTTTTATTCACTTATATTTCATGTATCATCTATTGTATACACCCCTTTCTTTTCTATTTTGTTTCTACATTCGGAATAAACAAAAGTTGACCTCGCTCTTGCATTTTATTGTGCCTTCACACCTGCCGAAGTGTCTGCCCACCCTACTGCCAGAGTGAATTGCGGTTCTCAGGTTGCGGCTCCTCGCCACCAGGGACCCTGGGTATTTTATGCTACATTTTGCCATTTGTTATTTTTGAATGCTTGCAGTTCCACCTGTCTTCTCTGAAATCGCAACACGCACGCCCCTCTCGCTGCTCCTAGATGGCAGCACGCGCGCTCCTCTCCCTTCGTTTTCCCCGGAGAAGCGTTTCTTCAAACCAGGTGTTTTGTCTGACGACCCAGTTCCGGCTCTTGATATATTCGCTTCTTATAAGAAAAAATGTAGAGCGGAAAAATGAAGACAGACTAATTAATGAGTAGAGAGAAAGGTAATTTTTTTTGCACAATTCTATTCAAAGGCTAAAAAAACCTGGTTTAGTAAGTATAAACTATCAAGAAAGATTATTGTATGTATCAATAGAATGAGATGTAACCATTGTTCACTCAATTCCAGTTTGATCCGTCAAAATATTGTAAATACTAATCTTTGTAAGCGTGGAGAACCTAGCGACTCAGTCGAACACATCTTTTGGGCCTGTAAAATTGTACATGGATGAAAGATCTAAACTCCTGGAAGGGATTCGAAAAATTGAGAAATATGATCCCTATTCCATAATCACATTTCTGTCATGTTTGATTTTAACATAGTCCAAAGTGTGGGAAGTTTCATTATGAGTATCAATTGTAAATTTTAAATTTGTACTAAAGTGTATGTAATAGCCTTATGGCACCAATTTTTGTATTGTGGCTATGCAAAAACATTTTGAGCCAATAAAATATATTTACCTATTTTCGTTTTCCCCGTTGCTCCGCCTACTCCTAGAGTGCTCCATGAGCGAAACTTCACGGCCAACTTCACCCAGCCCATGTCATCACGCCGCCGCTCTCACTCGCGCCTCCAAGAAACCTCCGTCGAGGCTCAGCACCAGGTGCTCTCTCCTTGTTCGCACCCCGACCTGAGAAGGCTGGAAGACTCTCCGCCCCCTGCCAGGACCCGCCTCCATCTGCTCTAGGTCACACCAATATGGTTCTGCCCCCTTTCATCGTAGTCTGTCGCTCCTAGATCCCGCCACAAAAAACGCGTCTCCTCATAACACCGTCTGCCGCTGCTAGGTCGCACCACAAGCGCTCTGCTTCTCGTTGTCGGTCGCTTCTAGATGGCGCGCCCATCTGAAGTGGCGTTCGGGGGACCTAAAACTTCCCTGGTTTAAGAGACCTGACGAAGGGGCATAGGGCTTTTTGAAATGTACCTCACCCCAACATAATACGCCACCCGTACCCACTTCTGGAACGGGAGTGACATCAGTAACATCCTGGTGTCATCACGATGACGTCATCCGTTACGGAAACGGCCTTGTTTTTGTACTAATTGCATCGTATTTGGTCTTGGACAGGTATCTATAATTAAATAGGTATGATGTTGTCATTGACAGAGTATTGCCGCAGATACACATAGCGAAAAAATGTATCTCTTTTAGCCTTGGATCGCGCGCCCTGTTGTATTCAACACCCCTTTAATGTAAAAGTAGGTTAACTTAAGACTTATTGAATTTGTTTCTCTAGTAAATTTTGAAATTGAAAATTAACCCAATGTGTTTCACTGCGTTGCTCATGGTACAGCTTAATATCTCGGATGGTTCCATTCTCCCCGCCCCCCGGTTCAGACCATGCGGGCGAACTGTCCAGACCAACAATATGGTGAAGGCAGTTAAGTGGATTGTCCGAATATTGACACTACAATTGAATGCTAATTCAAATATTGTGTCTTCACTCGATGAACGTTGACATCGTGAGGGTATCGGACAATATTTGATTTTTAATTTGTTATGATTTTTATGTTTGAATGGAACGGGACAAAATAAAGTACAAAAATTGAAAATAAATTAATTTATTGCAAATTCTTTGCAGTACAAAAATAATATTACTTAATTCTATAGGAATAGTGTCACAATGATTGATGAAGTAAAATGTGATGAAAACAAGATATCTTACACATTTTTAGAAATCATATCCAGTCGTTGTCAAATTATGTAAGCAGACAGAGGTGGGAGATTAGACTGGCAACTGCTTAAGTAGTGAGCCTAAAATTAACTGAATGTCAAATATTCAGCATAAAATTGACAAAGTGTTAAATATTTATCATAAGATTGGGCAATGTAGACAAAAAAATTTTGAGCTAGGCTAATGATGGTAATTCTCAGATATTTTTGTATTCAACTACTTTTGAAATGTTTGAAATTTCTTCAAAGATTTGTGTTTCACTTGACTATTTCTCCTTAGAAATTGAAGTAGAAAAAACTGTATTTGGTCAAACATTCCCACACTCCTCCGATGATATGAAATTCAGAATAATGTCACAATAAATATTAAATAACAATGATAATAGCAAGAAGAAGAACAATAATAATAATATGAAAATATGAGAACATCTTCCTCCAGTATTTCTAAACATTTTACCTTTAGGCATCCTGAGATTTCTCAATAATTTGAGAGGTAAAACCTAATACTCTACGTTTATCTAACATTATTAAATTTCATTTTTGAGCATTTGTGTAAAATTTCAATAAATTAATTGAACGAAATCAAGTGAAAATAAATGAAATTTTACATTATCGCTTTTAAAGATAATATTCTCACAATTGGATGAAATAATTGAAGTCATCTTTGTCAAGACACTGTCTCCCGACTTTCGCCATACGTAGCGAGACCGATGATGACGGCAAAGCTGTCAAAATCTAGCACTCTGAATAAATATGAGTTGACATACATAACTTCAATTATTTCATCCTTTAATAATATCAACAACACCTCATCAGCACTCCCACAATTCTCAAGACTGATTTATCAACTCTTATTGCTTTCAAGAAGTGTAGGATCCGGAACGGCCACAGCAACAAAAGAGTCCGCAGATGAGGGGGCCGAGGGTTTCTGAGGCTCTGTCACCGCAGCGCTGCCGTCGGGAGCATGCGCGGGGTCGTGGTCGGGGAGTGGATCGGAGGCGGGGGCAGGGTCGGCGGCAGGGCGGGGGCGGTGGCGGGGGCGGGGAGGGGCGCCGGCGCGCGCCTTGGGCTCCGCAGCAGCGCCTTCTCCAGCGCCACGAAGGGCGACTCGCACAGCAGGCTGAGCACGGCGCCCAGCACCAGCGCCGACGCCAGGTCGCCGGCGAACGCCGCCCAGATGGCGGCGTCGCTTAGATGCACCGCCGTCTTGAGCGCGCCCGTCTGCATGTCCTGCACGGCCATGTGCACCAGAAACACGCAGTACGAGAACCGGCCCAGCACCTGGAAGCCCGTCCAGGACAGCAGCGCGTTCACGGGGCCGCCGCGCCCGCACGCGCACAGGTACACCACGCCGGCCACGCCCACCGCCCACGCGGGCCGGTGCAGCGCGTTGTACAGCGCCGCCCACGCGCCGGGCGCCGCCTGCTCGCGCACGAAGAGGAAGCCCGACATCAACGGCACCAGCAGCAGCGCGGCCACGCCCACCCACGCGAACGCCCACGCGCCCGCGTCGCCCCGCTTCCGCTCCTCTCCGCCGCGCCCGCGCAGCGCCAGCGCGCGCCCCGCCCACACGCCCACCACGTACGGCACGAAGCGCGTGTACGCCGGCGTGTAGAAGTAGCGGAAGTAGTGCGAGCTGGTGTCCGCGTCGCGGAACAGCAGCATGTTGGCCGGGTAGGCGTTCTCGTAGGACAGCGCGAACGCGACCGCCACGCCCCCGGCGGCCAGCGCCGCCATCAGCGCCACGCCCACGCGCGGCCAGCGCGCCAGCGGCAGCAGCAGCAGCGGCGACAGCCAGTGCAGCTGCATGTCCACCATCAGGTACCAGCTCTGCCCCACGCACTGACTGTCGGTATGCACGTAGTTGGACACGTACAGCAGGCTGCTCCACCAGCTCTTCTGGCAGCCGGCGCGCGCCGGCGTCATGGTGGCCGCCCAGTTGGGCCCCCAGCCCGTGTGGATGAGCAGCGACGCCGCCAGCAGCACCATCATGGCGAAGGCCGGCGTCAGCCGGATGTAGCGGTGCAGGTAGTACAGCGGGAGGTTGAGGCGGCGGTCGGACGGCGCCTGCTTGAAGAACAGGTAGCCGACCAGCAGCCCGCTCAGCACGAAGAAGGTGTCCACGGAGACGGTGGCGTTGGTCACGCCGACGCGGTACCACTCGTTGAAGAACTTGAGTATGAACATGGGGTTGAGCGAAGGCAGCATGGCGCTCGTCATGTAGCGGTGGCCGAGCACCACCCAGCACATGCTGAGCACGCGGATGCCGTGCAGGCAGGCGAGCGAGGCGTCGGCGTCGCGGCGCGGCGCCGCCAGCAGCTTGCGCCCGTTGGCCACCACGGAGAAGGCGGCCAGCAGCGGACGCTTGCCCGGGCCCGCGGGCGTCAGCACGTCGTAGGCCGTGCTGCCCAACGCCAGCGCCGCAACCACGCTCAACACGGCCACCGCCGTCCAGTCCTGCCGCGTCCATCGCCGGGCCGCCGCCCGCCCCGGAGCAGTCCCCGTCGTTCACCGCCACGGTCAGCGGGCCGCCCCCCAGCAGCGCCCCGTACAGCTCCTGCACGTCGGCGGGGCTGCAGGCGGTGGGCACGCACTGCGCCAGCTGCAGGGCCAGCGTCGTCCCCGCCGCCTCCTCGGCCCGCGCGCCCAGCGCCCCCTCCAGCGCCAGCGCCCGCGGCACGCCCGCCCGCGCGCCCACGCTCACCCCCAGGCGCACGAAGCACATGTGCGCGCCCCGCGCCCGTGCACTCGTCCCAGTTGCCCGAAGTGCTTGGTGTGCATGGCCAGCACCCCGGTCGGCACCTTGACGGACGCGTCCAGCACCTGCAGCGCCCGCGCGTCCCCGCGCGCCGCCGCCGCCAGCACCGCCCGCACCTCCTGCACGCACAGCGCCGAGGGCACCGCGGCGGCGGAGGCGGAGGCGTTGAGCGCGGCGGCCAGCGCGGGCTCGTCGCCGCTCCACGCCGCCCGCACCGCCCGCAGGGCAGCCTCCGCCTCCGCCTCCGCCCCCCGCGTCCGCCCTCGCCGCCGCCGCCAGCAGCAGAAGGCCCAGCACCAGAGTCACGCGCGACGCCGAGTCCATGGCAGCAGCGTCTGTCCCGCGCTGGCCGGCGCGCCGCCTTAACAAGCCCTCGCTCGGCGCGATAAGCGCGCCCACGCCTCCCCCCACCTCGCACTCTACAATCACACCTCGATCAGCGATGGCGACGCGAATGGATGTGAAAATACCCTTTGAACTATTACGTATTGCAGGAACCACCTGCTTATGGTTGCAGGATGTTAGGACTCCTCTCTACATTAGCATTTTGACATTTTCCCCCAATTGTAGAGCCATCTATAAATTAACGGTTCACAAAAGATTTTAGAATATAAGATCTATCTTCTTATATAAGAAGCTGCATTATAGCTTCCCCCAATGATAGTTACATTTTTTAATACTGTTTTTTTATTTGGTAATAGTTATTGATGTAACTAAAATACAAAGAGCGAATGAAATGTTGACGAATGGAATACAGTTTGAAGTGAAGGCTACTCACACTTTCTTATGAGTTCCATACATTGTTTTCACTTTTTCGCCAAGTGCATACGTAGTAAGAGAAAATAATGTAATGTTGCAGTGGAAAGTGGCAATGTTTGTGGGTCTCTGGTACTAAACACTGGATAAATCATGTTCATAAATATAACAAATCATTTCCTCTATCACATTGTTAACTTAAAATCCACGTTTGTTAATCATTGATACCGAAAAATTGGTTGAGTGCAAATCATCTGTCTGTCCGTCAGCAAGGTCCTCTCCATAGGCAGGATTTTCTTCAAAATTGATATTCCCTGATCGATCTGGCCTCAAGGCCCTGCGAATTGGAAACGGTAATTTTGATTCTTGAGGCTGCTTCAATTGAAGTGCTAACATTTTCAAACTTTTCAAAAATGACTCCGAATTTTTCGATTAAACTTTTTCCTTGGATGTTGAAAAAAAGACCCTTAAAAATGTAACATGTTTATTTTTTGTTGGACTCTCTGAATGTTCGAAAATTACAAAAGTTCAAATTTTATTCTGCGTCTTCTTTCAACCACAATACGCAAGATAGAGATATTTTTACAATGAAATCCATTCTTGAAAAATGATATTTGAAAAAAGTTATGTATAGGTTTTCGAAAATACGAGTAGTTTTTGCTTGTTTTTGCGTGAAATATAGGTAATTTTGAAAACATGAGTTTCTCAAAAAGTTTCGATTTTTTTCCCATGATTAGAGCAATGCATGCTGAAAAATGGCGTAGATCCAATTCTCGGTGAACTCTCAGTTTTTCCAAAATTGCAAACTATTATCATTTAAAATGCGTAATACTGATGATTAGATAATGATGAGTTTTTTTTTTTCATTAATACAAATTATTTTGATAAATTAAACAATTAAAGAAGGTATATAAAGTTTTCTGAATAAAAGAGTCGTTTTCGGTTAATTTTCAAGTAATTTATGCTCGAAATAAAGACAATTTATAATGAAAATATCTCAAAAAGGCTTCAAATATTCTATTTTTTTCTTTGTATAGAGCAAATTACATTCCAAAAATTACGCATGGTCTTATTTTTATTGGCCTCTGAACTTTCGAAAATTGTGTTTCTTACAAATAATGGAGTAAGTATGTGCTATTTAGCAGCACTAATTTTAGTACGAATTTATGGAAACCTACTAACACACAATCTTGGATTCATTCTCAATATGCGAGGTTGCAGTCATGCTCATTCATGTCGCCCCAGTGTGTTGTTTACTTGCAGTACCCTGCTGTTTATACGACAATGACTTCTTTGCGAGACGCAATGCGGGAATGTCTGTTTTACAGTTCGGGTGCTGCAAGAAAACATCTTCCCATCAATAAACACTTCATACCAATTACAACATTCATACACTTTATTAAGGTGAGCCCTCGGGTGGCTCATGGACAATGTGCTAGCATTCCACGATGCGATTTCGCGTTCGATTCCCGGTCGGTGCAAAAGCAGAGCTGTAGCTTTCTATTACAATCGTCTCAGTTTCTTTCGTATAACTGTGTGAGAAAGAAAATCTTGCGCACACCAAGTTTGCTTAGATGTGGTGATGGGAATACGTCACCTTGCTTCCTTACCTCTAGGCGTGGATAATACATAAAAACAGGGTTCAAACGCCAGCTGAGAAAAGTCCGATTAATCTCACCCCAAATGCCAAATACACACATACACTACAAGATTTGTTCAAACCCCTGAATTTTCAGGGTTTGCTTCCGTTTTGTTTGTTTAAAGTCTAGAAAAGAACGGATTTTTTTTTAAATTTCAATAATACCCATTATTTAATATCCAATTTATTTGCATACTAATCAAGTACAAGGATATTAAAAAAAATTGTAGAAAAATCTCAAATTAAATACGATTTATATATAAATTTTCATTGATACTTTTTAACGCCATACGTTTTACGTGATTGATGCTCATTTATTAGGATGAGAGTCCAGATTGGAGCGAAGTCAGCATGTTTTCTCGATGTCGATTTTCGCCTGAAATACATGATTCATTCTATTTTTGTTCCGTTATTGTTTTTGAACCGATAAGAAGTGATCTGAAAAACTGCAAATCCAACACCTGCAAATTGACGAAGTCCCGCCCTTCTCCTTCGGTGAAATCATATTGCGTAAATACATGTAGCTTCGAGAAGAAAAGTCCATTGTTCTAATAACCCACTTCACATTACTTGTGTTAACCGAAATTCCAATCACGGCTATCGTTCTCAGAATTTTGGACTTTCAAGAGGAACTCTTCAAATCGGATGTCAGTACTTTACGAACAAAGATAAGGAGATAATAGAGAAATTCAATAGTAATTCTGATACGAGAAATATCTAATTCACCATTACTGAGCTTATTGTATATTGCATCATATCTTCTGAGTAGAATGATTCACATCCAGTCCAAAGTATGATTTTCATTCAATTTCCTTTCTGCGCATCAAATTCATTCATGAATATCGTGCTGGGTAATCGAACTTGACCAGAACTCGTGGTGCAACAATATATCATCGATATTGCGACCAAATGAAAACAGTTGAAATAATCGAGATCAATCACTGGTAGACCATTATAATCCTAATGAGATGAGGGTCAAGAATGAGGAAAGAAAGGTCGTGCGCAATTTATTTGTTAAGGTATTGCTCTGGCATTTTCTGATATTTATCAGGGATAGGGAAAACTGCCGGAAAGGGCAGCCTACAGCTGGAATTGTTCTCCAAGCAATAGTTAATTCCACCTAAATCTGAAACTAAGAGTCGAAAATTCACTACCGTCGCGACTCGATCCCTAAGACCTCCCGGTAGCCACGCTGCAGAGACAACTGAAATGATTTCTCTGAGCTATCGCACCCTGTGCAAAGTGCGGTTAAAACATAGCAAAATCTAATTTTCATACCAAATTTTTAAGTTTTCAACATTACAAGTATTCAATTATTTCAAATTTTTCAGTCGAACAGAATGTATAACCTAGAGCCTCCTGTTTGATTAACAAATTCGGCAAATTAAATAATTGAAAGATCTGCTTCAGAAAGTGGAATAGTTTGAAAAATCATTAAGGTTAATGACAATTTTCCAAATTTACCGAAAATCTCCAAAAAGCTGCTCTCATTATTTTTTTAAACCGCCCTACTTCTGTAGTTTGTTTTTCTAGAAAACTTCAGTGTCAAGTTTGATTATGACACTGGAGTGCTCTACTATTACGTAAACGAGTGAGTAAAAGTTTTTTGATTCCTTTTTTAAGAGAAAAGTTGGACTATTTAAGTCAAATGCGTGAAAAATGATCGGCCCTTAAACCCGAAAAATGTACCAATACTATTGCTTCCCACTATGACGCTTTTTGTGTATTAATTACACTGGTCTGCATTTAAAAAAATTGATTTTGTTTACATTTTTTTCAACGGTTTTTATAGGAATTGGCCACGCTGAACTTGAAAATAATATTAGTTTCCCTCAACCACGTCTAGTTTTTGCGCTATGGATCATATGGCTATTAAGCATACTGTTTTCACTCATAAGGATATTTTCTGTTTATAGACGATCAATAACTAGATAACAGAGGGGACATCAACAGTAGATTACATGGAGTTAGGTATTAAGTGAAAAAATACAAGATGGTTTCAGCGCAATCTTTGTTAATAGAAAATTATATTAAAAAAACAAATATTGTGGAAAAAATAAATTACTTTCGTACTTCCTTTCTATATGCATCCTCCATGAGTAATAAATGTGTATGATTAAAATTAATATAGCTATTTAATCTTTCCTTATCATAATTTAAAGTTTTTTATATACGTCAATTCATTTTATAAAAATGACTTAAGCGCCTTTCGTTTGTATGCGGCTCCAGGTTCATCTCTTTTCAGACACCAACAAAAGTCAACCATCATGTTGATGTCCCAGAGGCCTTGATACCTCTCTTCCACCGTCCTGATAAAAAAAACCCTCTCCTTGTTCCTTACTGTAATTTTCGCAATTGTCTGGAAAATAATTTAAATGTGAACTCAGAAAATGCAACTTTGTAGACATGTGAGCTCCCATGTTCTTGAAACTGTTGAGGAGACTTCGAATGATAGCTTCATATTCAGAACTTCGTTCCTTTCCAAGAAATTGTTTTACAGTGGCTGTGAAATCAAGCCAAGCTCTCCTTTTCTATTTCATTCATAGTTTTTTTTCAAACTCATTCATTAATCTTCAAATCTGGGAACCATCAAAAACACATGCATTCAATTTTGTCTCATTGGTGTATGGAAATGTCTTCATTAAATAAAGAAAAGCTTGATTCTGTTTATTCATTGCTTTAACGAGATTTTTCAGTATTAGCATTAAAATCTAATAAATATTACAAATGTCAAAAACATATATTGGCTTCTAGATAAAAAAAATTGAATCTGATACGGAAATACCGATTGAAGATTTAAAATCAGCGCGAAAAACAGATTAGAATCAAATGAAACATTACAGACATCAAAAATGACGCAGACCGGTGTTATTTCTGTAAATGTCTGAAGTATGCATTGCGTTAGCCAAATGATAAGAGGCATCGGGAGAGTCTTCGCTTCCTGTTATTGCGAGTTTCAATGGAATTGCGTGGTATTTTTCTTCTAGTGTGTTTTTATTGATTGATACTCCTGATGTGATTTCAGTAGCAATTTTTCCTATTCGTTGTTAATAATAATTTGCGTTGGAATATCTTAGGGGCAATAAAAAGCGCTATTATGCCATCCTGCAGAAGGAGACAAAAGCAAAGGACTCCGATCTCTATTCAAGAGATGCTCGGTGATGTTAGTGACAACGGAAGTCTTACCAAAATATCAGTACCTACTATTGTTATTTTCATTATCTTAATATAAAAATCCATAATTACAGAAGAAGCGTACGTTTACATTGTTACAAACATTATTCTTGAGAAGTTGAAAATTGACTGAAAACCGTAATTTTTTTATGTTATATGTACCGGAAAAATCGGTTTCCAAAATCCCTTCTCTGACAGGTCAACGAAGATTGTTCAAGAGAGTGAGAATCGTCCAAACTTGTTAATGTCGCAAATATATCAGTCAATGACAATGATAAATAAACGTGCACAGTTGGTGATGGAAGGGCATGCTCACATGTATCACCTGATATTAAAGAAACTGCCGGAGTCAGCTCTTCTGCTGTCGTCACCTGTCGTTTGCTATATTCTGTTGTCTCCACCAGACAAAATTAAATTTGACGTCAAATAACTAAATTGTGTAGTGTGATTAAAAAAAATTTATACTTGAAAATGCGATTGAGAAAGATTGCACTGTCTAAGCTACCATTCATTTCTTTGTACTACACTTCAGAGAAAATAATGAAATTAAATATCGAACAATAATTGCTTTTTCTTATTACCTGAAACGTGACACAAATTCAATTCACCCTTTTTAGCGTAAACTCAGAACATTCTCCAAAAAGATTTCACCAGTGTTCACTGGTTAACTGTCACACATTTCTTGGATGGGACCAGCGCTTAGCATTACACCCACCCACCTCCCAAAAAAGAGATAAAAGGTTGTATGAAGATGATGTCAATGAGCGTGCTGGACGGCATTCTTCGCTTCACATCGTTTAATGGAAAAGAACCTTGCCCCGAAGATGGTGGAACAACTAAAAGGTTATCATACGTAATTTCACTAGTGGTCTAAAACTTATTGATAAGTTCGAGTAGCAACTAGCCGAGTCATTTAGGGATTAAACGAATGATTACTGTTATGTATGAACTATAATTACCTACATAGCTACCTAATTAACTATAATTACCATTATGTATTAACATAATGATAAAAATTGCGAAAAATATTTATTGGATTGTTTCTGATACTATAACAATTACTGCAGTTCCCAATATGGAAGAAATATTTATTTATTTTTCAAACAATTGAAGGTAATCTCCCGGTAAGATGATAGCGAAATGTACACACGTGAACTTTTTGACTGTTTAGTGCACACTAATGGTTATAAACATCTTATTATAAAACGCTATTGGTCGCATTGAAACTAATAATAACTCATGATTGAAGTAGTCAAAGTAAGCTAGCATGCAATCCTGTCAGAACCTATTGATTTACACAGGAAGGTATTTGAGTGTGCTGATGATAATATGAAGAAATATCTTATATTTTTAGCAACGCTGAACACTACGTGTAAAGAGAACTGTTACAACAGTGATATGAAAATTTAAAAAAGTCTGTAGAAGACACAAAGAAAATATAGTTTCATCTCTTTATGAAACAGTCAATAAACAAAAATATCTCTAAAGGGGAAGCAAAAGAAATATCCATTTTTAAAATGTTATTTAAACTGAATAAACACACTCTTATTCGAGTAATAATTATTTCGTCCGTTTAATCTCTGAATTGAATCCAGTTTGATACTTTTTAATTTGAATTACGCATAGTAAACTGCTATAAGGGATATTTCTATTCATTGCTCTGTGAAAGTTATAACGATGGTAACCGTCTACTGCTAATAGAGTCTGCTTGGGAGTGACCCCTAGCAGAGGCCACAGGAAAACAGCAAGTAGATATGTCTATTGTATTTAATTTCTCAGAATCCTGTCGCAGGTCCCACTTTGAGAACTTACCGGCTTATATAGAACACTCCAGAGAACACATGATACATTTTCGAATGTTTAAATTGTCAAGTTGTGGAAGAAATTTAAAAAATGAAAATAAAATAGTCAAAAATTTCATTTTAAAAACTTTAATAAATTCATCAAATTGCTCTTTAATATAGCAAAATATTATATTTCTGACTCAATTACAACACGAGTTACAACGATTAACTTAGCTAATGCGAGCAGTTTTTCCCCAAAATTTTGAAAATAAATATCGCCTCGAAAAAAATCTTCTACTCTTCATAGAAAAAAGTTTAAAAATTTGAGACTTTCGATGTCAAATTTTCCTTAAATTTGTGTGATTTGACGTTAAAGATCATTTTAACATTGTTTCTTACGACCGTATAATGTCGTTAGTCACATTGCCAATAGAAGTTTAGGGATGTCTCCTTAAATCTGGTGCTAAAACTCTCTATTTTTATTTTCTCGCGCACTGTTTACGCAGCATAGACGAAGTATTGTAATCCCGCGGGAAAAGCCTGGCGATTCTGAAGGCAGGCCCTGGCTACGCAAAAGAGGATAAATCTTGTTCCTATACTACCTCTAACACGTGTAGTCATAATTCATCTTTTTGTGGGTTCTTGTGGATCCTTGACACAAAAAAAGTCGATTGACGACCAAACGTCTGCCTATTCGTCCGTCAGTATGTGGGGGGAATGGGTACTTTACATGAATTTCGATTACATTTTTGAAATTTTCTTAGAAATAGAATTTTTTTATTGAACTTTGTCCTGGGATAGCGTATATAAAGGCGTGGGTCTCATTTTCATTGAATTCCCTAATATCTCGAGAATTGAAAAAGTCAAACATTTTTCAGGCGTCATCCCACAACTACAACATTGAAGATAGAAAACAGTGCTTAATAAAATATTTTGCTTAAAGATATCTTGAAATAAGATCTGTGTGATTTTGTTTTTAAAAATAGAGAGGTATCGCGTGATTTTGTATGAAATATAGGCAATTACTAATTTTTTAAAACACCTTTTTTCTTAAAATCGGCTCCACATTCTTTCTTTACATTTTGTCCTCGTTTTTATCAATGGACAGGTAAACAAAATTGGTGCTGGTTCCATTTCCTGCAAACGCACTCCATTTTCGATAATTGAAAGGAAATTAACATCGCAAAAGTACAATACTGAAAATAGATATTTTTGCCTCGAACTTAAATTTATTCCAAAAAATGAACCTCTTTAAGATGGGTCATACAATTATTTGAAAAAACGAGTAGTTTTCACAAAAATGTCTGCCTAAAGTTAAGGCAATATATAAAGAAACATTTTCTCATACACGGCTCCAGTTGTTTTCTTAAATTTTTTTCTTGTGTGTAGCAAAGAACGGTAAATAATGGACTCATTTTCGATGGTATTTGCAAAAAGTGCAAATGTACAATAATCAGGGTAGATATTTTTTTGTTAAATGAAATCTGTTCTAAAAAACAGTTCAAAAAAGGTCATGTATTTTTTAAATAATATGAGTAGTACAGCGTAATTTTATACATTCGAATTTCCTGCACTTATTTTGCTAGAATCTTTAGGAGTTATTGCTTTACAATGCAAGAATGGAACGCCACATCACCACAATTTGAAATTCTCAGAATAACTTATCATTTGGTCGGTGATGTTTTTGAGTGTATGTTTTCCATTGTCGAATTTATGTTGATTTGGGTTGACCTTTATATGAATTACTTTTTGCGCTAAATAGTTACGATTGGTAATGAGTTTTACAAGTGATGACAAAGATGTGTTAATATGGACAGAAATATCGGTGTTATAATAGTACATAACTGTTACTGATGCGAGGACGTACGTGCTGTTGAAGCACCACTAGTTCTTTATGTATTTGTAGAAGCAAGGCGAAATATTCATGCTCATATTAACAATTGTTTGAATTTCCTGATGAGCCTCGAAAGGGGAGGTCTTCAACACATCCGTCAAAGGATTTATTTCTTATTGCAATCCATTATCCAATATTAGATCTTTAAACCATCTCATGTACGAAATCTGTTCACAAAATAACCGAACTTTTTTTAATTTCGCGCTAATGTAGACATTTAGAGACTTGTGGTTGGCAGCATTGTATTCGTCATAACCTTCACTCTAATCACATGTTCTTGAATTGTTATATCTTGTTTAGTTTTCGTGATATTGTTATTTAAGTAAAACATGTGTAAGTGTTAATGCCGATTTTTGAAATGCTCGATTTTCTGGAACAACGATGCAACACAAAATTTTGCGTGAAACTGGGTAAAAAATGTACAGAAACGTTTCAGCTTTTGAATCAAGCTTATGAAGATGACATTGAGACAAACGTTCAGCCGTGACAATGAATTGACAAAATATCTCCACGCCCCAAGGAAACATGTCAGTCTTGATACAATGTCAAACTGATTATCACTGTTTTTTTCAACTTTAATGAAATTGTGCATTTTGAATCCTTGCCTCAAGGTGAACAGTAAACCAAGGGTACTATCGAGGCGTTTTACAATGGTTACGTGAAAAAATCTGTAAAACGAGACCAGAATTGTAGCGAGACACTCATGGTTCTTGGCGACAATGCACAGGCTCAGCTTTGCCCATTCGTCAGTTTTGTACTACAAATCATATTACTGTCCTTCTTCAGCCTCCTTACTTCCCAGACCTCGCACCTTGTGATTTTGTCTTGTTTCTTGTGTGTTGAAATTAAAATCTGTGCTGAATGGGCGCCGTTTACAGTCTGTTGATGACATCAAAGCAAATTCGTCACATTCCAGGACATTTCAACTGAAACTACCCAGGACTACTTCGCGAAAAGGAAACATCTCAGGGAAAAGTGTGTGGATTGTGACGATACCGAATAGTTGATAGAAAAATTTGATTTAAAACACACGTCGTAGTAGCCTGTCGCGGGCCTACGCAGAACCCTGTTTCTTTTGTGCGCGCTAGGTCGAGCCAATTCGCAATGCACACGTGCTGGAAGAGGTCCCTCGCGCTTCTTTGTCCCGGCGGGGGGGCAGTGGGTACAAGACTTATGGCCCGATCGGCGCCTCTCTGGCGCCGCCGACATCCCAGGCGACTGCGGCCCCCCCGACGTTAGAGAAGAGAGGGTTTGAGTGGAATTTTTCCATCGACTAGGCCAGAAAACGCTTCCGGACATTGGCCGCAATTAAACTGAGACGCAGTTGCCGTTTTGCCAATAGAGAGGAACCTTTCAAATTTAAACCAAAAATCATTCCAAGACTTTCGACGAAGGAGTAAGGAGAGTGGGTTACAGAGGCTTCGCGAGATGTGACCAAGTAAAAATCGGAGAGAGAGAGAGAGAACGAGCTTGAGAGTAGGTTCGGGGAGGAGCGAGGAACGCGCACCTCGGCTGGTGCGTCGTTCGGGGAGCAAAACGCCGCTGGCGTAGACACCTCCACAGTGTGAGAGACAGTATTGTTCTAATTTTTTGGTGCGCTGTGTCGTGATGCGGAGCGCGGGAATTGCTCCTGACGGATGTCCGCTATCACGAGTGTGTTTTTTTTTTGGAATTGTTAAAGGACTATTATAGTTGACTAGCGCGCCGTTATTCACGTTAGGCGCAAAGCAATCTCGTTCGGTCGCCTGAAAGAGATATCGCTGCTTGTGCGGTGCAACCTCGTGCCGCGCGCGAGTCAAAAATTATTCAATTCGGCTACGCCACTACGCCCGCGACCGCCGCAGAGCCATATTTCATACTGGAGTCTCCGTCCACCTCACCTCGCCGCTGCGAGTGCGAAGGCCTGCCTCCCGCCCCCTGGCGAGGACCCTGCCTCGTCAGCTGTAACCCACTGCTGGCACGGTTTTCACCGCCGAAGAGAAAGGAGCTCTGGTGACGTCACACGAAGGTCGGGCATCGACTCTACGAAGTCTCCCAAAACACGGACTGTTGTCCCCTAGACTCTTGTGAATGGCCCGGATTACAGACCTGTGCCCCATCATAAGCGGGCCGCGCTGTGGTTTTTTTGTTGAAAAAGAAACTTCCTAAATTGTATTTTGCTTCTTCCTCTGTAATTGTATCTTAATTGTATTGTCTTCTAGCAAGTAAGAAAGTTATTTAAGTAAAAGGGGAATCTGGGAAAGGGGGGATAAATTCAAGGCGTTTTTTTTTGGGAGTTGCGGGATAAATAAGAAAGAGGGGAGGGATGTCTTTGGGTTTAAGAGGGAAGGGTTATTAGTAATAGGATTTATTTTTATATTTCTTTTATTTTAGCTCATTAAATTTTTTATTTTTTTTAAAAAAACTCAATGTATTTCATTTTGGTAACCAAGTAGCGTCCATCCATAGGCGCCCATTTCTCGTAGAGAATCACTGCTCCTGCGCTAGCCCGGCAACTACCCAGGTGAGTGAAAGAAGGGGGGGGATCTCGATCGCCCGATCGAGCCCCGACGTCGCACGCGAGGGCCCGCGTGGCTTGACAGGAAAGAGGAGGCGAGAACTTTGAAGGGGACAAGGACCAATAATCTACAAAATTAAAAATAAATTTTGGTTTACAAAGTTTGATAATTTTCAGAGCAGACTTCGTATACATTTTCAAAATTTTCTATTAGTTATTTTCGCGTAATTCTGAGTTATATCTTGACAATCTTCATATGTTTACATTCTTCGTACGTGAGATCTCACTCATTACTTAAAATATTAAACATGGCATTAGATGGTTTTGATACCTGTTCTTAAGTTCTTCAGGATGTGATTTGGAGTTTCAAATATAGAATTCTTGTGAGTTTGGTCCGGTGTATCCTGAACGTTAGTTACTCTAAGCAACCAAGTAGGCAAGTGGTCCTGAAAAGGGAAATAAAAATTTTAACCAGAGAACTTGGAGAACTTTTTTGTCGAAGGAGGGCGCGGATAAATAACATCATTAATTACAAGCTTCCGTAGCGTTAACTTCCATAACATTCATTTTACCATGATGACTAAAAGACGTTGCCGCTAGGAAGCAATCTTCGGCAAATGTCAGCAGTCGGATCACCACGTCAATTTCATTCCCCATGCCCCCTCATCCTACCCGCCGGCTAATCGGTGGCCGTTGCCCGCCGTTTACGATCTTTAAAGAAATCAAAGTAAACAATTCAAAGCAAACAAATCAAATAGTTGACAACTTCAGTGATTCAACAATTATGACTATTAACTTCAGAGATGATAATGCAGAACGTCTACATTGACGGGATGACGTTTAAAAGACTTCTTTCTAAAAGCTGAATCTTGAAATTGGGAGTTGAGCGTACAAAAATAATTGGATTTCGGCTCAGCTATGCTCCACTTGAGGTGGTAAACACCTCTTCCAAAATCATTTTTCGTTCTTGATACATAAATAACAATTAGTAACTAACATAAAAATTTTGTACAAGTTTTATTCTAATTTTATTTTATTTCCATTTATTTTAATTCCTTATCTACAAATACAAATGCACGTTTCGTTTTCTTATCTCTTCATTCAGGCATTTTTCTACTATTCACTGCAGACAATTGGCTGATGATTTGTTGATAGCAACAATAAAATGTATTTTATGACATTTTCACGAATATTTTATAATTTTTCTGAGTCGCATGGGGTCGCATGGAATAGGGCCTCTAAACAACTGCTTATTTATACATAGAAAAAATCGGTGCAGCTAGGAATTGTTGCTTCTGAGCACGTAAATTGCTGTAATCATTAGTTCCGCAGTGTAGTGGATGCTTTATGATGGGAGGGGTCGGAGTTCACGGTTTGGTCTGGAGCCGATCAACACATCGACTTGCGGCGGAGAATTTCCACACCCAGGTGTCCTCAGAGGTACACCGTCCAAGCGAGGCAAGCTCTAAGCTCCCTACTATTTTTCCAATAGTGTCGTGTAGTGCTTTTTAGCGTGTGCGAGTGTGTGTGTGTGTGTGTGTTGTATATATGTATGTATATGTGTGTGTCTAAGGGATAACAATGCGGAAGGACAGACCGCGCGCGGTCCATTGCTCATTTGTAGGGTACTCGTCCGGCCTTCGCCTGGTATGTATGGAAGAAAACTACCGATCCGAGCAGCCGACCACTAGAATTCTCCTCCAGACGGGCGGCTGAAAGCTCTCTAGCTTGAGTGGAAAATCCTCGACCGTCGGGACTCGATCCTATTCCGTCCATAGAGCGGTGCTGCAGGAACAGCGTGGGAGCAACTGGGCACAGTGAGGTAAATAAGGCGGTCATGTGTCATGAAGCCGACAACTCGGCGTCAGGAGTAGGGATGCTCGATGCCGGTGTGGGGAGTCAGGAGTAGGGATGCTCGATGCCGGTGCAGGGAAGTCAGGAGTATGGATGCTCGATACCAGTCCGGGGAGTCAGGAGCAGGGATGTGCATATGCCGGTGTGACGGTGATGCTTGATGCCGAGTTTTCAAAACCGATGTTTCTATAAAAACACTGATGTACTGAATCCAATGTTTTTAACATCGATATTTTGTGCTTGATAATTTTACAATTTCGATGTTTTCTTCGTGGATGAAAAATTTCCATAATTACAATTTTCTATGAGTTAAAATATGAAATAATTACTGATAGTTCCATTGTCAGTTTTTGTTCGAACCAAACGAACTCGGTTTCTACTATCTTTATCTATCCATTGCCCGAGATGGCCCAGGTGTCCTATTACAGTAAATCCTCTCGACAAGACCACCTCTTTAATAAAGGCCATCCCTTTTTCGAGACCAGTTTTCTATGGAACGGAATAATATTTCATTAGACCATTGCAATTTGCCCCCTTCAAGACGACCACCCTTCCCGACCAACGAATTTTCTTGTAATGTAGCATCACCTTCTGTTAAGAAAACCAGAAAACCTTGCACTAAAATAAAAAAAAGAACGAGAGTTCTACTGTGAGCCAAGGCGTTTCCGGTGTCTTTCAGATAAGCAACAGCGATCGGACTCATGAGATTTCATGATAACTCCTAAAGGATGACTTTCCAGGAAATGCAGAGAAACTAATGCGTTGTAAAGTTGAAAGATAATTTCACGGAAGGAAAATAATACTCCTGGATTACGATATCCGGAGATTACCTTATGTCAATGACGCATCACCTGAAGAAGGACTATTCGTAAAGTACACTACTGTTCTTTTATGTAATCATATTAATTAATAAATACAGTTGATCAACGTAATTTAATCTAACAAACCAATAACGTCTTCATTTGAAACCAGAATAGTGTTACGATACCAATCATAGTAGTTGCAGCAGAAGCGGCGAGTACATTTTTATATGGTGATTAAGGTTTCCCTTTAAGAAGACCACCCTCTAGAAGACCAATTTAATTATTAATTACGTGGTATTAATCACATGGTCGGCATAAAAAAGTTTCAATATATTTCCTTAGTCTTTCCTTGTACTTCGCAACGTTCTTTTCGGTTAAATTTTAATTATAAATTAATAATGTACAAAGCCACTGTCAAATTAAATTTTGGTGAGTACAGTGCAAGTACGGTACATGTTTAATAATACTACATCGACCGAGAGCCATCGATGTTTTTAAACAATGATGTATTATAGCTAATTGAGTGACCTCGAAAATTAAATTCCTATACTGCGATTTTTCTAACCGTGCCCCTGGCTGGTATCAGCTGTTGACGGTTTCGTCCAGTCGAGAGCCTGAACGTCACCACAGTCACCGCAGTATGATGACGTTTAAGCTCTCAATTGAATGAAACCGTCAACAGCTGATACCTACCAGAGGCACGGTTAGAAAAATCGCAGTATATGAATTTAATTTCCGAGGTCACTAAATTAGCATCAGTGCTTAAAAACATCGATGGCTCTCGGTCGATGTAGTAGTATTAAACTTGTACGTTTTAATTTTGCACCTGGATGTTTTGTTATCGCCGTATCACTAATGGCGAGGTGCAGCGGCGCGATAAGCGGCGTGAGTGGGGGAGGGGGCGAGGCTAAAAGGCGCGCGCCGCCGCCGCCGCGCTCATCACCGCCATGCGCCTGCCTGCGAGCGCGCTGCCACTGCTGCTGCTGGCGCTGCACAGCGCGGCGGAGCTCCCCGCCCCCGCCGCCTCCCGCGTGCCGGCCGCCGAGTCGCTGCGCGCGTGGCTGCGGGAGGCGGGCGCGCGGCGCGCGCTGGAGGGCCTGCGGGGCGGGCTGGAGGGCGCGCTGCCTCGCGCCGCGTCGCCCGCGCCGTCGGCGCGCTGCCTGGAGGACGCGCAGCGCGTGGCGAGCGAGGCGCGGGCGGGCGCGGCGTGGGCGCTGCGCGTGCTGGACGCGTCGGCCAAGGTGCCCGAGGGGCTGCTGGCGGGCGCTTGGGAGCACCTGGGCCACTGGGACGAGTGCGTGGGCGTGCGCGACCGCCCGTTCCACGGCCAGATGTGCCTGCTGCGGGTGGGGCCGGCGATGGACGGGAAGGCGGCGGAGGAGGAGCGGCTGGCGCGCGAGGTGGCGGCGGCGGAGACGGGCGCGCTGCCCGAGGGCGCGCGCCTCACGTTGGCCGCGTGCGTGCCGTCCACGTGCTCCGCCGCCGACGTGCAGGCGCTGTTCGCGGGCTGCTGGCCCCCGCGGGGGCGACGGGCAACGTGACGGTGAGCGTGAGCGACAGCGACTGCACGACGCGGGACCGGCCGGCGCTGGACGCGGCGGACTGGACGGCGGTGGGCATTCTGAGCGTGGTTGTGGCGCTGGCCTTGGGCAGCACGGCCTACGACGTGCTGACGCCCGCCGGGCCCGGGCAAGCGGCCGCTGCTGGCAGCCTTCTCCGTGGTGGCCAACGGGCGCAAGCTGCTGGCGGCGCCGCGCCGCGACGCCGACGCCTCGCTCGCCTGCCTGCACGGCATCCGCGTGCTCAGCATGTGCTGGGTGGTGCTCGGCCACCGCTACTACGTCACCACCTCCTTCCCCAACCTCAACCCGACCTTCCTGCAGACGTTCCTGCTGGACTGGTGGCGCGTGGGCATCACCAACGCCACCGTCTCCGTGGACACCTTCTTCGTGGTGAGCGGGCTTCTCGTGGGCTACCTGTTCTTCAAGCAGGCGCCTGCCGAACGCCGCTTCAACCTGCCCATGTACTACCTGCACCGCTACATCCGGCTGACGCCGGCCTTCGCCATGATGTTGCTGCTGGGCGCGTCGCTGCTCTTCCGCACGGGCTGGGGGCCGCGTTGGCCCGCGCTCACCGACCCCACGCGCGCCTCCTGCCAGAAGAGCTGGTGGAGCAGCCTGCTGTACGTCAACAACTACGTGTACCCCGAGAGCCAGTGCGTGGGGCAGAGCTGGTACCTGATGGTGGACATGCAGCTGTTCTGGCTGTCGCCGCTGGTGCTGCTGGGCGCGGCGCGCTGGCCGCGGGCGGCGTCCTGGGCGCTGGGCGCGCTGTGCGCCGCGGGCGTGGTCGGCTGCTTCGTCGTGTCGTTCGTGAACGATCTGCCCGGCAACTTGTTCGCGGCGACCAACGCGCAAGCCACTATGGTCTACTTCCGCAACTACTATATCCCGGCGTATACGCGCTACGTGCCGTACGTGCAGGTACGGATGCGACATCGATGTCGATGTCTTCAAAATATCGATATATTTGTAGAAACAAATTTAGATTTATTTAAGTCCGTGTTTTTTAACACCGATATTTCGTGCTGGAAATTTTTACGTTTACCATTTTTTTTGTCAATGAAGAAGTTCCATAATCTCAAAATTGGTAATGGTTAAATATGACGTAATTGATGTATTCTGTCAGCTAACATGTTCCAACGAAGCCGAATACTGTTATTCTACTCTATGCTCTGTCATTTCTTGTACCTTTCCTCGTATGTCGCATGCTGGACAGGCGAGCGACGCAAGTACATTATGCTTAGAGTCGCCCTTTATTCTCGAATCATCCTAGGCGAACTGAGTTGTATCGGACCCAAAGGATGATCCTCAGCTTGAACGCTTAGGTTCAGTTTTTTTAATCGTTTCTTATTAGTTTTTACCTTGTTTTGCCAAATAAATCCTATTTGTAAGTATAAACATAGATACCGTCAAAATAATTCTTCCGAACTCGAATATTAATGTTACAAGTTATAAATAGTTTACAAAAAATCGATATTTAAAACATCTATGATTTATGGACGACTGTATTAGGGAGCTTTTGCACGGCGAAGCGTTACAGTATTCGACGGCACTATTGTTCTTGGGAAGAGATTCTGGACTCTGGAAAACGTGCGCAGATGGTACTTCTTCCCCATACGTACACTCTTTGACTAAATCAAATGAAACATGACTGTTTCGTCACAGCTACTGTCAAATAAATTCTTCTGCGCACGAACATTAACGTTAAAGGTTATCATTAAACAATTTAATCGATCATTTTTAGACGATCGGGAATTTTTTATGATGTATTAATCGGGAGTTATTGCATGGCGAAGCGTTATTGCAATCGACAGTACTATTGACCTGCGCACGCGCAGTTCGAGTTTCGCATCACTTTAGTGCATCAGCGCATGCGTAGAAGACCGAGGTTGCAGACGATTTTTGTACGCTATGCCGCGCAAACACTCCCTATTTATAACATGAGCCTTTTACTTTTGAATATGGATGTTTTGAAACATGGATACTTAAAAACATCTATGATTTTTGACGATGTGTTAATAACATCATGGGATGATGTTATTCCAATATCTTCTGACTGTCTTGGGATTTTAACCATGTTTCTTTGTCCAGTTTTTCTAAACATTCCTACTATATTTGATTCTTCAGGAGTCTTCAGGAAGAAGAGGAAAAGTGCTCCTCGAAACATCGGAGAAATAACATTCCAAATTTAGAATAATGGCCTTCTATAACCTTTTGATCATCAAAATATAGTACGACTGTCTTTAAAAATCCGGACAAAGAAATATAGGATGATGCTATTATTAATACATCGCCCAAATCATGTTTCTTTATTATTATTATTATTATTATTATTGATTATTAAGGTTTAGTTTGATTATTTTGATGTTTATTTTGATTATTTCGACGTTTGTCTTGACGGGGTGTGTGTGGTTGCGTGTGCGCAGGGGCTGTGGCTGGGGCGCGCGCTGGGCGAGCGGCGCGCGCGCGGGTGCAAGGCGCGGCCGCTGGGGCGCGTGGCGAGCGCGCTGGCGTGGCTGTCGGTGGCGGCGCTGCTGCTGCTGCCGCTGTTCGCCGGGCGCGCCTTCCTCTCCAGCCCCGCGCCGCCCAACGCCGTCGCCGCGCTCTACAACGCGCTGCACCGCCCCGCCTGGGCGCTGGGCGTCGCGGGCGTCGTGCTGCTCTGCGCCATCGGCAACGGCGGCCCCGCGCAGCGCCTGCTCGCGTGGGACGGCTTCCAGGTGAGCCTCGTTCTTAGCCGTGCATTTTTATCCTTCGAACGTCTTCCTTCGGAGGGGAAGTAAAGCCGGCTGTCCCATGTTAGTAGATTTACTTGCATGTAAAAGTCATGCCGAAGCCTCTTGAGCTAAATTCAAATCGCCGGATTCGTCGCCTCAGTTATTACTTCCCGCTTCCCCGTTGGTGAAAGGAGTGTAGCCAAATTTCTCTATGAAATAGTGTACAAGAGACGCGGTAAAAGTGATTTTACTTTGCTCTTATCTCGTGTCGCAACATTTCCTACTCGCGCCACTTTTCCCACTCGAGCCATAAAAAAACTATTTAAAACAACAACTCTTTGCGCCGTTGCAGGTGCTGGGCCGCCTGTCGTACTGCGTGTTCCTGGTGCACATGTCGCTGCAGACGACGCAGAGCGCGGCCGCGCGCACCTACTCCTACATGGCGGACGGCGCGATCCTGGCGGCGTTCGCCGGCGATCTGTTGGCGTCGCTGGTGCTGGCGGCGGCACTCAGCCTGCTGTGCGAGGCGCCATTCCTCGCGCTCGAGAAGATTCTCCTGCGGCCACGCCCGCGCGCGCACGCCCCACGCGTGAACGCACTCTCCTCACGCCGCCCTCACGCTTTGTAATTTATTTTTATACTTTGTTAAAATATATTTATTTCTTTTTCTAAATACAATTTTATTAGTCCCTTTCCTCCTCCCGCCTACAAAGTCAATGATTGATTAATTGATTGTGATTCTGGGTGCGTCAACCGCTAAGGTCATAAGTTCCGTAAAGGTAGTGCATAATGCAGTTTTTTTTATCGTGGGAGGTGGCGGTGATCTCCCCCCCCCCCCGCTGGATAGCGAGAACCGGTGTCGGCTAGCGGGTTGTCTCCCAGTCAGGTATCTCCCACCGGAGGGGCTCCGATCCAGCCGGGACAAGCTCTAAGCTGCCGACAGATCTCCAGGCATGTGTGGTACTGTAGTACATGTAAGTGTGTGTGATAGTAAGGGATGAGGAGAGGACAAGAATGAGGAAGGAAAGATCTCGCGCGGTCCGTGCCCTTTGTTAGGGCACTGCTCCGGCATTCGGCTGTTGTTGATCGGAGAAACCACGGAAAACTATCGATCAGAGCAGCCGGCCGCGCGAATCCTCCTCCAGACAGCGCAGCTGTTGAACTCGACCTAGCTCTGAAGCTAGGGTCTAAATCGTGTAACCGTTGGAATTCGAACCCTAGAACCTACCGGGCAGAGGCACTGCAGTGACATCAATTGATGTCCTGCGGCACTCAAACTGAGACGTCTAGTCACTCACTGGTGGCTGGTGTTCCCAACATGGTCGTGGAAGCTATTTGCGTCAAGTTGCAACAGTTTCGTCACCACACCCGAACAAAAACTCTAATAATTTTTGCTACTGATTGTCACATAAGTTCGTTGAGTAAACGAATGTGATCTGGATTGATGTGGCGCCAACACAAGCGTAAATTAAACCTCGACAGAAACTGATAATTTATTGCTAATTAATTCCCATAACTTCGAATTAATTGCCACGTTCATTGAGAAAATAAACGCGAACAACTACGTAGTATACACTGAGGTGACAAAAGTCATGGGAAAACAATATGCAAATATACACATGGCACTACTATCGCACACAAAAGGTGTAAAAGAGCAGTGCATTGGCAGAGCTTTCATTTGTGATCAAGTGATTCACATGAAAAGGTTTCTGTCGTGATTATGGCCGTATGACGGGGATTAACAGACTTCGAAAGCGGAATGATAGTTGAAGCTAGACGCATGGGACATTCCATTTCGAAATCGTTAGGGTATTCAATATTCCGAGATCCACGTGTCAAGTGAGTGCCGAGACCATCTAATTTCATGCACAACCTTTCACCCGGACAACGCAGTGACCGATAGCCTTCACTTATTGATCAATGAGCAACAGCATTTGCGTTGTCAGTGCTAACAAACAAGCAGCACTGCGTGAAATAACAAAAGACAATTTGAGACGTGGGACTAACGTATCCATCAAAACAGTCCAGCGAAATGGGGCTATCCATCAAAACAGTCCAAAAGCTAAAAAGATTGGAAAATAAATTAGTACGATATTGTCTGTAAACTCACTAGTTACTTTAGGTGTATTCATACATACAAGCAGAGGCAGGATTTCGTATTTTCATTGGAGGGAGGGGGGCATTTTGGGCGTTGTTATAAACACGAAAATATTCATTTATATTAATGCTTTAAGTTAATTGTGCTGTAATTATGTACAGTGTTTTCAATTTTGTTAATTATTTAATTGATTATTATTGAATGTTATTAATTAGATTAGTTCAACACAGAAGTGACCAACCTCATTGAACGGTCCGAACTGTAAATTCAAGGATGCATTTTTCTCCGTGAATAATACATCGAAATATCGAAAATGTTTATATTTATTATAACCACAATTGTTTAAACAAGAATGTAGGATGCAATATGAGTCCCCTCATTTATTTCGACTTTAAAACAATTAATTAAATTATTTTACTTTCCCTTATACTATACGTACGTATAGTATAGGCTATAGTATAGTATATTATAATGCTGCGCTATAATGCTATAATGCTATAGTATAGTATAATGCTGCGCGAAAAAATAGCGGATTTTTGGCCGAAAAAAATCATTGCCGGGTCCTGATAAAATTGCCGGGTCCTGAAAAAAGTGGATAAAACCAGATGCTAAATTAAGAAAAAAAATCCTCTGGTGCAGCCAGAATCGCTGTTCAGTGGGTCCTTGATATCGAAAAACCAGTTGAAAGCAAAACGTCTGTACGTCTGTCTGTCCATTTGTCCGTCTGTCTATGAACAATGCTAGCGACTAAACTGTTCGGCCTATTTTTTCCAAAATTGATATTCCCCAAGCGATCTGAATGATCTCATGGCCTATTCAATTTAAAACCGATATTTTAGTTTTAGGAGGTACTTTACATAAAGCCTTTGGACATTTTCAAAATTTTCAAAAAAATTGGCACCAACAATTTTGACTACATTTTGTTGTTGGATAGTCCAAAGGTCATTTACGAGAATTGCGCAGGTCTCATGTTGGTTGAAAACCCTGAATTTTCGAAAATTGCAAAAGTTTCATTTCTTGTCGTCGTGTTCCTATGACTACAAATTGATGATAGAGTTTTTTCCTTCTAATAAAATTTGTTTTTTTTAAATTTGTTGAGTTCTTTCATCGAATTCAAATACATTTTTTTTGAAAATTTTAGTAATTTTCGCGCAATATTGCGTGTAATATGTGCATGTTTAAAAAATTACAAAAATAAGATTTTCTCAAAAACTGCTCAATCCTTTTTCTTTAAAGTTTTAGTAGGGATAGCACTAAATGTACTCTATGAGATGACTTGAACGCCATGTTGCTCTATTCTTTTGTTGTTGTTGTTTTTTCAAAAATTACAAAAATGAAATTTTTTGACTTGTATCTCACATCATTAATATTTATATTAGCGGCGATTTGTTCACATTATTATATTGAAGAGTACATGTGCTTTAAATAATGCCAAGTAAATTTTCTCGAAAACTCAACCGTTTTCTGAGAAAACAAGCTCAAATTTCCGCATTTTCAGAAAAGCTCAAACGCCGTTTTCTCAAAAGGCTCACAATTTTTTCTTCAAACTTTTCGAACGGATAATGCTAATTGCACTCTTGAATATAACGTAAAGTTCAATCTGGGGTATATTTTTGGTTTTTCAAAAACTACACAAAAGTAATTTTTGTGTAATTTCACATCTTTATTATGCACAATTCTAGAAAATTGTAAACATTATTGTATATGTGAGTGTATGTGCTTCAAATTACTTCAAATGGATTTTTTTTTTAAAACTCAAACATTTTCTGTGAAAAAGAGCTTCAAATTTCGATTTTTCAGTAGCGCTTAAACTCCATTTCCTTAAAAACGGCTCCAAATTTGTAAAAGAAAATTGCCATTTAGAACGAGATTTTGTGTTATTTAATATTCTTAAAATATTATTTCCTTTCTACCAATAGGAAACCTTAAAATTAAGAAAATATAAAAAAATGTACTTTAGACGGTGATAGGTGGCAGCTGGCAAGAGTATGTGGCAATTCCGAATAGCTAGCCCAAACCCAAGGAAATAGAAAACAAATACGGAAAAGTCGGCGTCATTCTGTAGCACCATTAATTTTAAAAAAACAACTATAACTTGATCTTAATCAGGAGATTTTTTTAAGAAATGTACTTAGGGCGGCGATAGATGGTAGCTGGCAAAAGGATGGGACAAGAATGTCCCATCCTTTTGCCAGCTATCTATCTTGACCAGCTACCTTGCCCAGAAGAACAAAATTAGAAAACTAACTAGTACGAGAAAGTCTGTGCCATTCTGTAGCACCATAGTTATTTCCTCGTATACGTACGTATATACGGAGTAATATGTGTATACAGAGTAATATGTGTATATACAGAAAGTTATGTAATGCTGCGGAAAATCGATTTCGAGATTTTAAACGAAATGCACGTTTTGGGGTCCCATTAAAACGAAAAAGTTTTTTTTTCAAAACGTCCTTCCGTCCGTCCGTCTGGTGTATGTGAACAACACTAGCGCCTAATTAACTGGATAAACCCTTGTCGATCTTGGCCAGAGTCGAAGCTCTGCGATTTTAAAATACATACATTAATTTTTGGGAATACATTACTTGAAGCTCTCGCGACATGTTCAAAATTGACTCAAAAACTGCTCCAAATGTTTTCTTTTAATTTCTTCTAAAAAGAGAGTGAAATACATTTGTAAACTAGTGGTGCTACACCACCACTTACTTCCCGTATTTTAGGAAACAGCTACATAGTAATGAAATATTGCACTTTATGAGCTTCTAACATCTTAGCTATTATTTGAAAACGTCCAACTCAACCAAGAAGAGAACACCTCACTTTTTCCATCGCGGTGTTGTCAAAACTATGTGAATTCTAACTGCATAAAAATATAATATAAAAGTTTTGTAAATTTGTATCGGAAAAAGAAGCCTGATACCATACAGCTATATTAAGCCACAACAGTGACAGGTATTTCACAGAAATTCGCGACAGCGGAACGGAATTCCATTGCTGAATTCCCTGCATCGTCGATACACCCTTAAAGAGCTAATTTTTATTTCAAATATTCAAACAAATAATTTCTAAAAGATTAATGTGTAAATGTATAACAAAAGGCCGAATGTAAAAACGAACAAAGAAATAATATACAAAATTGCAAATTCTAATTTACGACGCATCCGGCTGTCTGAAGCGCAGTAAATTTGCAGCGGGCTATTTTGTTGTCACGAAATTATAGAAAAACTATTCGTATTTTCAAAAAAGTGAGCATGACCTTATTTGAAGATGTCTTTTTGATAAATACATTTCTTTGAGAAAACCTGCTTTTCTATTTCCTTGGCTGTGGGCTAGCTAGTTGGAATTGCCACGTACTCTTGCCAGCGCGCATCTATCGCCGCCTAAAGTACTTTTTTTTTATTTTCTTAATTTTTCGATTTCCTAACGGTAGAACGGAAATATTCATTTAGAATATTAAAGAACATAGAAACCTCGTCCTTAATGGCAATTTTCTTTCAAAAATTTGTAGCTGTGTTTTTTTTAAAATGGCGTTTATGCTCTACTTAAAATGCGAAATTTGAAGCTCTTGTTTACAGAAAAGTTTTGAGTTTTCAAAAGACTTCATTGGAAGTCATTTGAAGCACTTAAACTCACAATATAATAATTTTACATATTGCTGGTAAGTGCATATTAAAGATTTGAGAGACCTTTAAAAAACTTTCATTTATGTATTTTTTTTTAAATTAACAAATGCCCAAATGAACTTTACGTCATATTAAAGAGTGCAATTAGCACTATACGTTCGAAAAAGTTTGGGAAAAAAATGTATTGCCATTTATAAGAAAATGGCGTTTGAGCGCTTCTGAAAAGGCGGAATTTTGAGCTAGTTTTCACACAAAAAACGGTTGAGTTCTCGAGAAACTTTACTTGAGAATTATTTAAAGCACATGTACTCATTAATATAATAATGTCAAAAAATCGCCGCTAATGTGGATTTAACGACGGGGAGAGGCAAGTCAAAAAAATTACATTGTTGCAATTTTTGAAAAAACAAAATAATAGAGCAATATCTATTTGTTTGTCATATAATAGAGTATATTAAGCACTACCTTACCAAAAGTTTTCGCGCATATTGCGCAAAAACTACTAAAATTTGTACTACTAAAACTACTAAAAAATGTTAGGAATTTTTTTTTCTTAATATAGCAATTGGATTTATCCACTTTTTCGTTACTAGGGCCCTGTAATAAGTTTTTCTGCCGAAAATCCGCCGTTTTTTCGCGCAACATTACACCACTTTCCCTATATGTATAGTATACGGAAAGTAAAACCTTACAGTACTGCCGCTTCTCTCTGGCTTCAATGAAATATTCCCAACCCCTTACTTCACAAAGTTGTCTGCGTTCCATCTTCCAAAGTTTTATTACAAATAGCAGTCTCCCTGCAAAGCATTATGCACTCGTAATTAAACTGCAAATATGACAGGTTCTTATAATTTTACAATGAGTTCGTGATGTGGCAAATTATCTTTACAATTGATAACCCATCTCGCGACAGCGCGTAAGGCTGGGTTATCGCTGAAGAGTCAATCTCACGTTGGTGCATGGTGTTGGATGATATTTCAAGTGCAGTCACGAGCCAGCGTATGAAATACTTAGTGGAATAATATTGAAACTTGAAACCCCCAACTGTAACTTAAATTTACTTCAAGAAAAATCATGAATTATAGTACAGGCGCCAGGAAACAATTCCAAGTATTAAAAAATTATACATTACAACACTGGCCTTGCGGCTCAGTTGTGGGTTCGGATCAATGACAATTTGCTTACCTGCATTTCCCAAATTGTCATTGGATCTGCTCTCCGTACGGAGTAGCACGAAATCTGAAAGTTTTCTTTGTTCTAATTTGTGAACTAATTACGTGCTAGATTGCACAATAATAATCTCTTAGTTCATTTGGAAAAAGAACATCAACTTTTATTCAAATTTGTCTCAATAAATTTAAACACTTTTCTATCGAAAAACTTTTGGTCATAACCTCTAAGTCTGTTTTATAACGATAGTCAGAACAATACCCCCGAGCTCTCTTGTAAGTCTCGGATGGGGCCCCGAAGAACAAACCTGGAACTTCCACGACGTCTTCCGATCTTCGTTCGGCTGGGCCGGGCCCCGATGTCCTCTGCGGTTGAACCGTCGTCTGCTTCGTTCTTCAATGTTTCCTCCTAGCACCTGTATCTGACTAGCATCTGCAGCTAACCTGTCATCTAGTGTTACTTTTCCCTGTCTGCATCACGCATGGACGCCTATTCACGAACTCACCGAATCGGGAAAATGTCTCTGCTATCTAATGTTCAATGACAAGTCTGTCTACAAATTAATTGCCTCCATCACGGCACTACGGAAATATTTTATAGTCCCAATCCTGATCATTTCTCTAATAAAGTTCTTCCACTTAATTAAAATTGGTTGAAACAAATTAATTTAAATAATTCATCACGAATTAACTGCATGACTGACATTACGTATCGCCACTACAGCACAGCGATCCTGATTATTTCTCCAATAAAGTTTTTCCAATTAATCACAAATTTTTGAAAACAAATTAATTTAAATAATACAACGTCAACCAATTAACAGCCTGACGATTTACGGCCGCTACGGCACAGAGTCAATACAAATATATCAAAGTTAGATTTCGCGTCGTTCACGAGCGATCCGTTCGCCTCCACGGCTGGATGAAGAGAGGACTTCAAACCGAGTTTCCATTTTCAATGCCCCGTAAATGGATAACATTACCATTTGTTTTCTCCCTTAATTCCTGTCTTTCGCGTTTATTTCTTATACCTCATTCCCTATATGTTCTCTAGTGAAATACGGCATTCATTACCAGCCTATGAATTGTTCACCACCGATAATAACAACTCCTTGGCAACCATATATACAAACATGTACAACGGTTTCCCGGTGTTTACCGTCGACTGTTTGCACCGCCGTGTTGTGTAATCACAATATGCAAGTAATAGATTTACAAAATTTGCTGCGAGGATCTTGTGTAACACACGCGAACATTTTGAAATTATTTCTATTGCTGACGTTTCTTGGGAATTATACAGTATATTGGTGTCGGAGATTTGCAGAAGTAGTCTAAGTTAGCGTGGACCACATAATGTGGTGGTAAGAAAACTAATCTTTAGAATTACAGCTGGAGGAGATGAGAGAGCAGGAAAAGAGAGATCAGGAGATATTTTGTGTACGAGGTACTGCTTCTCAGTAAATATCAGTCTCGCTAGGATCAGGTGTATTTCTCCATAGCGATGTTACATCTGATAGAAGGTAAAGACAGACGTTATTCAATTTGTCATGTAACACGTCCCTACACACTCTGTGGTAAAAGATTTTAAAAGAAGACGATTTATCATTGTTTTCTCCTAAGACAATTACAGTAATTATCGGCTAATCACTGATTTTTGTGTCGCGTCGATGGTGTAATGGTTAGTGTATCGGGCTGTTATACCCAAGTTCGCGGATTTAACACCTGATCGAAGTCCGTGGATTTTTAAGGGCGAAAAAATCCTTCTTACGCCTTCCTTCGGAAGGGGAAGTAAAGGCGGCTGTCCCATGTTAGTAAATTTACTGCATGTAAAAGATCCTCAAGCCTAAATGACGCCTCTGAGTTAAATTCAAATCGCATGTTTCGTCGCCGAAGTAATACTTCTTTCTTCATAATTTGGTGAAAGGAGCGTAGCCATATTTGCGTGGTCAGACGGAATAGCAGGCCTCATGGTCTGAGTCTCGCCACTTAAATGGGCAGCAATTCATTCAACAGATATGTGGTTTCAACGTCAGTAATTGTCTAGTAAAGAAATACTATTATCGTAATTGGGAAAAATAAAAATCAATTTTTTACAAAAACAGACCATACATCGCATCGGATATAACCGGTGTTGTCCACTGATTCCTTACCCTCGTTTTATTCTATAGTGATCGTCTATTCTTTTTATACTGGAGTTTGCAATCCAAACATCTATAAAATACTGGTTCAATATTTTTTCCTCTTTTCAATTTCCTTTTTTAAAATTTCCTCTTTAGGGTAATTTTTACTTTTACTCTAAGTTGGCTCATATTGACAAAACATTTGTTGGTGCATTTTTGATGATTTATTCTATTAAACAGAACGTATTGTCGTATAATTTTCTTATATCCAGCTTTTATTTTGGTTTCCTAAGGCTCGGATTTACAGATACTCCGCGAGAGCAAACACGACCCTATTGATTCCGTGAATATAGGAGTGTAATCATTTACAACGCCAATTATTGTGTTACTTTAGTTGTTTTCAAGCATGATAAAGTGAACTAGAGTGCCGCCGCGAGATATGTTGGCTGGAAAGAGCGCCTAAACCGTATCATAAATTTAAGTTAATACATGCATTTTGTTGGAAATTTTATCTACTTTAATTTGTAAATAACAATTGTTTCGATAAAACGCATATTTTAAGATAAAAGCGAGATATAAGCGAGGGCGAAATTTTTAGTTTTTTTTTACTAAATTTCGATTTTCTCTATGAAGCCGACTTTTTTTGAGGTGGCAAAAATCAATTTCTTACTAAGCACCCTCAAAAACATATAGAACCGTTGAGAAAAAAACTTCCGGAATTTTTTCCTGCGTCAGATACCCCTTGGACTGGACTGTTAGCGATTTCGTGCAAACCGCAGGCCAAATCAGGATCATGTTCGGTATCGTCATATCAGTTACAATCTCAGCGATTTCAACTTGATCTTTGCTATCTGAGATGGAGGGTTTAGAATTCTTTGCTGTTTTTTGATAACCCAATCCTAACAACTTCCTGATTAGTCAGCAAATACGGGGGAAGCGATGAAGCCGGCTGTGTGCCAAAGTTCGCCCATGTGCGTTGTATCTCCTTTGCTTCTCACTTGTCCGTCGTATCACGGCACGTTCTTCACCTTCGTTGAAACAAGGCTCGCCGAAATTGAGGCTCATTCCTATGATCTCATCAGGTTAAATAGAATCCTCTGAGTTGATCCGAAGAAGTGTACCTTCTTGATCTCTGCGTAGGATCAAAGACATTTCAATACAACACTGTGTTGCTACATCTGCACGTACTATCTCGTAACGATTTTATTATTTACAGAGACGCACATATGATTTTTTTTGGGATGGGGGGAGGAGAGATACAGGTAAAATGTTCAGCCGACTTGGTTTTTATTAAGAAATTTTAATTTACGCTGAATATAAAACGTATTTTGTTTATTGACCTGCAGTTAATATTTTAAAACGTTTATCGGTCACATGTGTCCATAACCCCTTCTTAACGTGCAACCCTTCAGGTTGTTAACTTGTTAAGGTCACTTGTACCTACCTCTATGTTAAGAAATTAAACACCCTAGCAATGGTTTTGTTCGGGCCCCCGCAAAGCAGAAATAAATACGTTTATTTCACAAGCAAGGCAGAACAGTTGAATTGCGTAATCAGCAAGAGCGCGGCCGTTGAGCCGGTGAAATCACGTATCGCCCTCACATCCGCTGTTCCGCGAATTCTCCAACGGACGGACGGGAGGCAGCTCGCACGTGTCGCCCTGGCCATCTCGCCCCCGCAGCGCGGTCCGTTGGAGGAGCAACGGACAAAAACCGCAATCTTCCAAATCTAGATCAAATGGCAAATGGTAATTGGCCATCGCCATCCCCACCTCTGCCGCGCGTGGAGCCCTTTCCTAACTCTCTGCCCCAACCGAATTCGGCTTAACCGACTTCGGTAGTTCGCATAAAGACACCGTGCAAGATAACCGCGTGCGTTCAGGGCTCCGCGCGTAAAGCGTGTAAAGAATGTATAATCGTGCAAATGAGCTGCATACGGCTCGCACATAA